>JAWUZG010000092.1:7240357-7915714 GCA_036785705.1 Acanthornis magna
GTCAGCTCTTGTTGGGAGAGCTGGGTTCATTTCATTACTCGATTATTTTGACGATCTGTCCCGTTAGGTGGAAGCTGGTTGCTACTCACTCTCTCTTCAATCCAGGAAATGAGTTCAGCATTGCTTTTTTCCCCCCCACAAATGTGCTTCCAACCCTTTGAAAGCATTATCTGACAAGGACATACGCATTGCTATAACTTCATCATTGCTTTCAATTGAACGGGCAGAAGAAACAATAATCTCCTGCAAGAGCTTCAGTACAAGGGCAGATGTAAACGTCTGAGCGTAAGGAGCCCAAGAGATCTTATTTTATAGCCTAACCAGACTGTAATAGTAGGAGTAATAATAATAAAAACACTTAATAGTGTAATGCAGCGTTGGCAGCTGGAGAGTTAGACAGTAGCCTGCAACTTAATGCTTTTGAACTTGAGAAGCAGCTTTGGCTAAAACCAAATGCCTGCTGAAGAAAGGAGTTTATATTATTTCAGACTGGAAGTATTTCCATGGCATTTCTTGGGTTCATTTTCAGAAAGCATTTACTTGTGTGCAACAGCAGCAAAACCTTTTCAGTGTCATAGGGTTTTGTAACCCAGCAAGATATTAATCCCTCTTCAACCTCATAATGTAACATTGATGCTATTATGATGGGAATAGCTCCTCCAACAAGCATGATTAACCACTTATTTCCTTTTTCCTGGATACCATTAGTTTGTACTTGGATGACGAAAATCAATGCTGATCTTCAGCAGCACCACAGTGTTCTATTGCATTAATCTCAGTCAGCACATTCTTCATTTTATTATTGCCTGCATTCTTTAATTTGAGTTAATTTTCCAACACACCACCAGCCTCCACCAAATTTCTAATGGTGGGTGTTATCACTTGAATTGCAGCTCTCCTATTTTGCTATTTGTTTTGTTGGCAGGGAAGGGGGGGAAAAAAAATCCTCAAAACAGCTGAGTGCCAGTCGTGCTGATGACTTCTGTTTTATTTATGTTTTGTACTGAGCCATGGTGAATGATAAAGTATGTCTGGGACATGGCTGTGGGCAGCGCTCTAAGTGTTATAGTTGGAAAGGTGCCAGAGTTGCATTGCTACCGATTTTTTACCATTAGCCTTTTGGAAGGAGGGATTCAAAGCCTCAATTTATTCCCTTCTTCACCCGTGTCACCTTTACAGTAAATTAATGTGAGATCTTTAGCAGAGATGGAGCTGACAGGGCGAGCTGTCCATGCCACAGCTTCCCCAGGAGCTGAGCTGTGAGGAGTCAGGAGCATCCTGAGATAACGGAGTGCTTCGGGCTGGAGCCTGTGCTGGGGTGTGCTGATGCTGTCCTGAGCTCAGCAGGAACCGAGAGCTTCATCCTGAGGATATGGCAAAAACTGCAGCAGTTCCCTGCTCAGCTGTGTGGGGACTCATGTCCGAGGCTGTAATTAGAAGATATACCTGCTAATGAATTGGTGTAATCCCCTGCTGCGTTCAGAGGCTGCTGGGGGATCTTTTCCTGCCTTTGCAGAGGCGGGTGACCTTGCTAAACACTTAGCAGTAAAAATGTGTTTTCCCTCGCCTGTTTCACAGCCTTTCTTCTGGCTCTGCCAGCGGAGCTCTTCTTTATTAATTGAAAATATTTAATATTTATTTAATATTTAAATATACCCAAGTTTAGTTTTAGGGAAACAGGGAAGTTAGGAGAATATATATGAACATGTTCCATATACCTGAATGTGTCATACACATCTACATGGATGTGCGGCCATATGGAATTCTGATTTCTTAATGGCCACGCTAGCAGTAAAAATAAAGGAAATTTAATATTTAAGCAAGGAGTTATGTTTTCAATTATTTTTCAGTCACCAGCCACTTTAAATATTTAATCTTTTCTACGCCCAACTAATTTATTCAATTGCAGTTAGGTAGATTGTAATTAATTTTTGATGAGACAAACTAATACTAATTTGAATACCTACTACACTGTAATATTTGCTTGCAGATGTGTTGTTTAGCTTCTAGATACCTCATTTTTGCCCTTGCTGAAGTTGCAAATGCTCACCACTGTTGTCATACCAGGCCACAAGGCCCAAGCTGCACCTTAAGCTGTGTGACACACAAATTTAAGGATGATTGTGCTGGGTCAGAGAAGGGTCCAGCCAGGTCCTGTCCTCACCCCAACAGGGATCAATAGTTGATGCCTAAAGACAAGCATGAGAACAGGGCAAAGGTGTAGCAAGGCTTCCTGAGAGAGAGAGAGAGACTCTACCAGACTTCATTGATTTGTGGTCTGGAAACATCCCAAGATAGAAATGGTGTCTTCAAATTTAATATTTGATCTTATTTGTTACATCTAAAGTATATAGTTATTTTGTATAATTCATGCTTTCCATCAGCAAAGGACTGAGACTCCTCCAAGGGAAATACTCTCTTTTTACGGGAAAAATGTCTTGTCTGCCTTTTCTGATTAATAAGAACATCCATATGCCGGCTTTTGTGAGTGGAAGACGGATCTGATACCACTTAACTATGTTAACTGAATGTAAAAATCTGAAGTGGTGGGTTAATGAAAGCAATTTGCAGTTTGTCGGCGTGTTCCCTGTGATCAAAGAGGAGTTGGGGAGCACAGCAGCTTAGAAACAGCACAACAAAATTGTGGGATTTCTAGGACATGGGGCATTTTTGCAAGTTCAGACTTGGTTTTGTTTCAGGTAGGAACAGTGCCAGCTCCTATGGCAGCTGCAGACTGAAATGGATGATTTTTTTATCAGGGATCGTAGAATGGTTTGGGTTGGAAGGGATCTTAAAGCTCATCTCATTCCACCCCATTGCTGTGACAGGGACACCTCCCACTGTCCCAGGCTGCTCAGAGCCCCATCCAGCCTGGCCTTGGACACTGCCAGGGATCCAGGGGCAGCCACGGCTGGGTGGGCACCTGTGCTATCCCTGCAGCCATGGCATGCTCCTGAGGCTCTGGGCTTGGCAGGAACTGCCCAAGGTCCAGGAGCTCCAAGAAGCATCTTGGAAGTTGTGTGATGGGTTCTGCAGGCTCCTTGACTGTGAGAGGGAAACCAGCTGGACAGTGACCATCAAGTCAGGAGTGAAGTAGAGAGTGTGGAAGGCTTTCTTTGCAAAACCTTTTTTTTAAATTTTATTTTTTCTTGGTTTTTTTCCCCTATGTAGTTCTGAGCCAACACAAATTATAACTTGTGAGGGCTTCCATTCATGTATTTTTTGTAGCCTTTTGCCTTCCTCTGTTGCTGGCAGGGATGGTCCCTGGGCTGGCTCCCTCCCTCTGTATGGTGTGATGTACATCAGCAGGGTGTGGAGGAAAGACCTGCACTTTGCTGCTCGCTGGAAACCTGGTCGCTAATTTCATTCCATTAAATTACCCCATCTCTATTGAATCATGAGAGATGGGAATTGTGCCGAGTCACTGCATTTTGTCACGACTGAAGTTGTTTTCACCTCTGTGTCCACACCTCCCGTTAACTTCTCATCCTTCGCGTGGCTTCATGCTCATGGCAAGAGCATTGGCAAACTGCACCAAACAGGGACTTTCACAGCTCTACCCTTCCCAACCTGAGCCCAGGCCCTGCACTTGGGTTCCAGTGATGATCTGGTCCTGTTGCTGTCACTTCCACTGCTCAAGTCAGCTGGTGCTGTGGTTAATGCACAAAAATGTAGCACTGGTTTTCTTTAGTGACTATTCCATGTTACAATTTACGAGTGGAAATGAAAAAGTAATTGTAGCTGTGGTCTCCAGAGATAAAATCCCTTAAAAGCAGTAGAATTAGGTCTTACTGCTGCCTGCAGATCAAACTACTGCAGCATCAGCCATTCCTATGCCCATAAGTCATTCAGCAGCCATTTCAGCTGGCAGTCTGATTTTTCATGGTTGGCCTGGAAGAGGACAGGAGCTGTGAAGGTCCACTTTTGTCCTTTATGTCTGAATTTAAGAGAGGCAGGAAGTCTGCAAATATGTACAACAATTACAAGGCTGGAGTCTGCCACCCCAACTCCTGTTGTGGGTGTCTCACAAGGTGTTATGGAGCTTCTGGGGTTGTCTGTAACATATGAGGCCCAGTAAAGTGATTAGCACTAAATAAATTGAATATATTTGGTTGTTCTCATCTGTGTGACTATGCTTGCTGTGTGGACTTCCAGAAAAAAAATAAAAAACCCATTATGTACGTTTGTGTGTACATACATATATATATGTATGTATTTATGTGTATATCTATCTATCTATCTATCTATCTATCTGTCTATCTATCTATCTATCTGTGGCACTATGATGCTAATTTCCATTATGCACAGTTCCACGTTCTGGTTACTGAAATCTTCCTTCTTGCAAGCCCAAAACCTAATGTGTTTTCCAGATCGGTGTAACCTGTTCATGGGTTCAGGGTTTCTTGTGAAGATGTAATAGGATTTTGTGGTGCTTTGAGCTGCCTCAGGCTTTCTCCTCTGAGGGAAACCTGTTGTATATCTCTGGGGTTTTTTTCCCTTTCCTTTTTTTCCATTCCTAGACCAAGTTTGAGTGTATTTGTGGCTGCTGAGTTAATCTTAGAAAAGCATCTCTGGGTGTGGTTTAAGGACATAAGCCATGGATTTATCTGACCTAGGGAGCTCAGATCTGCTCTTTCCTCAGCCCTTACCTGATTTGTGCTGCTGAGCCCAGTTTTGCTTCGCAGGCTGTGTTATCTGGGTGGGGGAAGGATGATCCTTTGGGTGTTTCCCATATGCCAGGGATTGGGGATGAGCATTTGAACGTCTCGGTGCTGCTCTGAGGTTTCTGCTTGCTGGCAGTGCTGCTGGTGCCTCCATCGCTCCCTCTCACCTGCTGTCTGCAGTGAGGCTCCCAAATCCCTGCTCAGTGCCAGGCTCTGACCTCTTGAAAACTCTGAGCACATCTAGCAGTGATAGTGAGCTGGAAAATGTGGTGATGCTCAGCCCCCTGCTCCCAGAAAACCCCAGGACATTTCCTGGTCTCTGACAATTGCGTTGGAGGCAGAACTTTGGGAACTGCTTCATGTTGGGCTGGCAGTCACGACTTCCCATCTGCTGTGAGCTCCTAAGCTTTGAATTTCTTGAGTAAGAGCCATTTTAACCTGCAGAGTATTGTGACTGAGGTGATGTCTCTGCTTTTAATATGAAAGTCCTGTTATTCTTCAGAAATGCCATAATGAATTAAAATATTCCCTATGGAGAAGTGCATTACTTACTTTTGTATTATGATATTGGACTGGAATAAAAAGCAGCCAGGCTGTCATTCATTTCCTGGTCTAGGGACACTATGAAAGTACTGTAAAGCAAGAATAGCTTTGCACCACAGTTCTTGAATTCAGTGATTGCCCTCTGAAGGTGCCACACATGATGGATTGTCACAGACTCTCTGTCCTGCCTTGACATTTCATTCCTATCCGATGTTGTCTTGTGTTCTGCTCTGAATCTGCCAAACAACTGACCCTGGAATTTAATGCCACACCTTCTTCTCTTTTCTTTTTCTGAGCAGAATCTTCTGCAGCTGAGGCTCTGAAATACTGGAGGACACTGCATCTTCCTCAGGGACACGGGCAAGGGAGAGCTGGAGCCTCTGGGGGGCTCGGGAAGGAATTGTGGTTGGTGGTCGCCTGAGGGACTTACCTTCACACCAATGTTGCTCTGAAACGAGTCGTGTCCAGCAGTCAGGTTTGGTAAGGTAGGTATTTTTGCCCCTGCTCTTGTATTTTTGCTCTTTTCTGAATGTCTGGAGAAAACAGAACATTAGCAGCCTTTGAGTTTATTGCAGTATTCATGCCATGCTTTTACTGTGTCTGTAAATAAGCTTTGTTCTCCCTGAATTTAGAAAGCATTCATCAGGAGTGAAGTGTTTTTATTGTCTTGGGCTTGAGGGGGTGTGTGTTTATGTGGAGTTCTTTATGGAACAAAATGCTTGCTGATGGTTGTGTGTTGCTGCTGGTGATGGATACTTGGTGATAAGAATCCATGTTTTGAAAATCCCACTTGTTGTGTTGCATTAATGTCTGCGGTTCTGAGGGTCAGAGATGGGGGAAGAAAAGGAAATGAAGTAGCCCATTTGTAATCCAGCCCTGTGCTTTCCTCTGCACTTTGTATATTCTCACTGTTTGCAAAGGATGGAAATACCACTACCAATTTCCTGTAGAATCTTATTCCTCCTTTTTTGTGTAGCACTTAAAATTTTTGCCTGTGTGGAAGTTCTCATATCCACACAAACATTGCCTTGGCTTTGCTGGAAGTTAGCAAGGCAATAAGCAATCATTTTCTAACAAGAAATTGCAGGTCAGGACGTATTGTTGATGAAGATTGTGCTATATGAGGTTTTAGGGTAATATGGTTTCTGATTCTATGGCTTCTTTTACTTAGGTCAAGTTATTTCTGTGAGGCAAAGTCTTCTGATTCAGAAAAAGCTAACAAATTTAAAGCAATGGTTCTCAGATCTCAGTGGAATGGTATCAGACGATATTATCCTTTTCAATTTAACACATGGGTATTGACTTCCTTTATATGACTGAACCAGCACTATAATCTTGTTGAGAAAAGTACAGCAGCAATATAACACCTGCTCTTGGTGTTAGTGGAGGAGCAGGGAAAAGAAGTCAAGACTTTCTTAAAAGCCTCTAAAATAAACCATGATGCATCCAGGTGAGCGTACATTAGTTCTGCTTTTGATCTGGCGGCACTTGTCAAGTTACCTCTGGAAATCGTAGGCTCAAACTCTCCTGCTCCAGCAGAGCTCTGCCCGTCTCTGGCGATTGCAGGGAAAAGTTGGTTGGAGCAGCTTAAATTGGGTGCTTAACTTTTAAATGTTGAGGGTCAAGAAAGGTCTGTTCCAACCACAGCGTGTGCTGTTAATTTGTAGAGGAATCTCAAGAAAACAAGGCGGTTGCTAGGGCGAGGTTCCCATCATTAGAGCACAGCACAGCTCTGCGTGTCTGCCTGCTCTGGTGGCGCCTGCTTTCTGGAAGAAGAGCTTGTTAAACATTGCTCCTGCCTTTATTATCCTCTTCACTTCTGTTTATTTCCATGCTACTGCTCTTGTGATTATAACACTTAAAAGGGAAGGTTTGCAGGAGAGGTATTTCGTAATCAAGAGAGCTTCTTGACTCTCGCGGAGAGAAATTTTGCGCTGTTGAAATGTAGAAATCACAGGGGTTTTTGTTTATTCCTTGCTTGATGTTTGAGATCTGTAAGTTGAGACATGTAAATCTTGCTTGCAGTGAGGGTGTAAGTTCTGCTGGGTGCACAGGGAGCCCCAGGGCGAGGGAGGATCTGCTCCAGAGGTGTTGGTCGCTGGTGTGACCATGGTGCTGCTCCTGCCTTGGACAGTGGGGTTTTAAATTAGTCCCCCTGACATTCCTGAGCCAGTCCAACTCTCACTCGAGGCTCTCTACAGTTGATTTAGTGAAACTATTTTTTTGGCATTAAACTCTAGGTTGGACTTCAGTTATATTTTTGCATTTTACTTCGTGACCATAAAACTTGGTTCTTATTCAAATCTCACACTTAGAGAGACTTTTTAAAGAAGAACATTACAGGTTGAGAAAGTTGTGCTAAAGTATAAAGATTTGGCCAAACTGTTGTTGCTCACTTAAGTAGCTGAGGCCTTTCTTTATCGATTCTTCTCATCTCAGGGACTCGTGATTAACAGAGCACTTGACTGCCATCAACTTTATCAGTTCCCACGACACCCTTGTAAGACAGAAGTGCTGCTTATCCCCATTTTGTAAATGGTGAATAAGAAACAGAGTCACTTCTAGGTCACTTTTAAGTGGTAAACATCTGTCCCTGATTTTCAAGCATTCTAAATGCACAAGCTGCATCCGATGCCTGCAGCTGGAGGCACAGATAGCCCTGGCTGAGCAGCCGAGTCTGTAGTGCAAAGCACAACATTTGGATGTGGATCCCTTTGAGATCACTGCTCCCACCTAATCCAGTTTGTTCCACGTGTCCTGCTCTCCCAAGTAGAGAGAGTTTTAATTAAGTGATTACAGTAACACTAAATGACACCAGGACTCAAGCTTTCCCTCCGTATCTCTGCTGAAAACTGAAGCATCTGTTCAAATAATGCGAGCTGACTTCATTCATCTTTGCAGCAGTGTTTGCTCACGTGAGACAAGCAGATTCCCTTTTAGCAGCATTTGTGAAATTGTGCTGATGGTAATCTTGTTGTGTAAGAAGTTAGTTTAAATGGATCTGCAGATAACATGCAGAGTAATAGTTTTTTTTCTGAAGTTGCTCATTTTTAGATTAGTGGAATCCAGTTAGTAAGATGCTCTGTTAGGCTGAAAAGGCACGTTTAATAAATATGTAAGAGAAATTTTTAAGTAGCCATTAAACATAGTTAATAAATTTTATCTTGCAAGTGGAATTGGAAAAAAACCTGTTCATTTAATGTGTTTTATGGCTCTCGTGGCAATTAATTGTCTTCATTACATGAACATAAATCCTCATTGTAATTCACCTTTTTCAGATTAATTGCTGTGGAAATTTTTCCTTTGCTTTGTTTAGACTTGGAATATTATTTCTCTTTTCTAAAAGGTGAACCTCAACATCCCATTTTTTACCTTTTCCAGGCGTTCTGTAAATCAGTTCCAGTTTAAAAAAAGTCTTTGTGCTGCAGGCCAGTGCAGAGGTGGTGTTGCAGCTGTGATGCTCTGATCAGGTGAAGCAGAGGCTCAACCTGCAACAGAGCAGTGGGCAAGGTCTGCCTCTCTCATTCCCTATATTTTGTGGCCCAATAAAAATCTGTTATTTCTTTCTTCAATTTTTCCTTGTTTCTTTTAAGATTTCATTTATTAAATCAGAAAAGAACTCTGATTTTATAAGCCTGTGGGTTGGGCTGTCACAGTAAGAGCCTAATGCAACTTTTCAGTGACTTAGCTGAGGGGTGCGGGTGGCTGAAAATTTGTCAGTAAAATTGTCCTCCAACATTATTGAGAGAAATATTTGGTTGGAGCATCTTCTTGAATTCCCAAAATTAAATTAAAATCTCTATTTTGATTAAAGCCTTTATTCCCCTGGACTGAATTTTGCACACCAAACAGGACAAGAGGACAGCGTGCAGCATTGTGTTTTACATATGTTTTTTTATCAGTGAGCAGGCTGAGCTTGTTTGCATGAGTAACATTTATGCAAATGTTTTCTAGTGTTTCTCTGGACTGTTTTGCCAGGGTGAGGTAATAAAACAGCTATTATATTTGCATGTTTTTGTTGCAAGATCAGCAGACTGGCTGCTAACATATCAATTCCCTTGATGACACCATTTCTGCAGCCCCACTCGCTCAGCCTCTCCTGACAGCGCTTTTATTGAATCCATCAACCTGACACATATCAAAGCACAATTTCTGATAACAAATATCTTGTTGTAAAATGAATTAAAAAGCCGATAGCAGCGGCAGAACTGAGTTGAATTTCTGAAAGAAAATAAGAAACTCCAAAACTAACATGGGATTCTTAAGATACCGATCACAGAACAGCAATATAATAGTCCTTTACCTGTGCTCTTGAAGTACTGAGGAGTCAGTGGGTCTGCCTGAAGTCATACAAATGGCCTTGCTCCTGGGCTGGCAGCCGGTGGCTTTGCCTTCTTGCCCTCTGGTGTTTGTAGTGGTGCTTCAGAGGGTGTGATGAAGTTGGGGTTTATTTTCTTCTGGAGACCTTTCCCCTGCGAGGACCAGCGACCTCCCTGTAATAACTCCTCACGCCAGTTGTGCAGAGATTTGGAGAGTGAGAGGGGAATGCTGGCTCTGAGTGGAGCACACATTCTTTCTCAGAGGACAAAGCATTTTGGAGCCCCTGTCCTCTGCAGAGCTGCTGCTGGCAGCCCTTGGGCTGTGGCTTAGGCAGAGCCCAACCAGGGTGGAAAAGGGCCTGTGTTTCTTTGGGCTGCAGATATTCTGAAATTAGCTGGCTCAAAACCTTTCTCTGAGAACACATTTTCTCTGTCTCCTTGCAGCCCTCTCCTGTCTGTCTCACTCTCTTCATCCTGCTTTTCCATCCCCTTTGGTTTTGCATCTCTCCGAGGCCAAGCAGCTCCTGGCAGGGCTGCCTTTGCACTGGTGCTGCTCTCACTCTGCCCAGGCTCGCTTACCTCTGATTTTTGGCTAGGATACACTGTAAAATACCAGCTAATAATAATCATGCTTTTTGCTCTGTGGCAGGCCTGCTTTTTGGATAAGTATCCACTGACAGTTTGCAGCCTAGCAGAGAGGAAGAGGAGGGCAGCCAACAGTTGATGTGGAAAATTAATTATGAACTGCCATCCTCCTGCCATGTAGTTAAGGCAGTTCTGCATTTTAAGCTTTGCATCCAGCTGTGCATTTCCTTCCTCAGATAGTGGGAATGTTGCCAGAACAAAGCTAGTGGAGAATGTCTCATATGGGACTGATCACTCAGGATGCTCTAGAGCCTTGACTGCTCTGCTTTCAGCTGTGACACCACCCAAGGAGTAATTTTTTACCTTTCGTTGGATGAATGTTTAGCTTAATTGTGCATCCAAGTTGATAAAGATTTGTGTGTGTGGTGGGGATGTCACAAAGTCCCCTGTGCAGTCAGGGAGCAAAATTTTTGTGTCTCAGTGTAGTGGTGACTCGGTAACATTCAGGTTCAGATGAGCTAGAGCTTGTTCTATTTCCATCCTTCAGGATGACATCTTTATAATGATCCTCAAAACCTCATAATCCTCATGATCCTCAAAAACATGGACAGGGGAGAATTTGACAGGCACTGGGCAGCCCTGGGAATGTAATTACCTAAAAGAGCAGTTCTGACCCTGGACAGCCTCTGTCTTAGGGATCACAGAGGCAATTGCTGGAAGCCCTGCCTGGGGTGTAGTTCAGGACCTGTTTTGGTCTCACTGCCTTGAGCTGAGCACTGCAGAGCCAGCACAGCCCAATCTCAATGCCAAAGATGCCCTTCCCTAGGGAGCCCTTCAGGATATATGAAAGAGTCTGAAAGAGGCAGGATTTTGGAAAGCCCTGGCAGATTTGTAAGTGGTTGTCTGGGGCTGAGCTAAAGAAATGAGCCTTTGGTGTAACTTTTGTTTAGTCCAAAGGGTTTTGAAGAGTGTGCTGGAAAGAGCTCTGCAAAGCCACAACAGTAACAGGCGTGAAGCCTTCTGGAGAGGCTTTTCTCTATAACAGTGTCTCTTTAGACCAGAAAAATCCTTTTGGCTGCTCAAGTTTTGAGTTAAGGTACCAGAACTCTCCACTTAGTACGCTTCTATTACGAAATTTATTGTCACAGTTGCTGACTGATTTAACGGTTAACTGAGGGGTGATCTCTAAGAAATACCTAGGATTTTGCAAAGGGCCAAATTGCTGCCTGCTAGAAGTCACTGACTCAGATCGTGATGGTGTGGCTTCTGTTTTTCTCTTCCTGAGCTCTACCTCCTGATTGACACAAATTCTGCTTCCTTTCTATTGCTGTCATGCTGATTTTTTGCAGCCAAGGGACTGTATTTGGAAGCACAAACCCGTTGAACAGGTTTAGATGTGCTGCAAATAATTATGAATGTCTAATGAAGGGAAGCTAAAACATACTGAAAATGTTTGGAAATAAGAGAGAATGTGTGCAGCCAAGCGTTAGCTGAGAATGGAGAGCTCTTGTTGGCATCGTTTAATGGGAACTTTCCAGCTTGTAGTTTCTGTGGTGAATATACAGACAAGAGCAAAACCAGAAAGGCAGGGTTGCTGTGGGTGAATGGAAGGAGCCTTTCACCTCTGGGGGAAAAGGGGCAGTGAAGTGAGCAGCATTTCTGTTGATGGGTCGATACCCCAGTTTTGAACCCTTTCCCTCAGTTACTGGGAAGGGGCCAGCAGAGACCTTGCTGCACTGGCCTCCTCTAAACAAAGATCATGTCTTATTCCTTCACAATACCAAATAGCATCTGTTTTTTTACTCCTGACTATCCAGGAAGAGAACAGGGAGAATTTTTTTTCCCTTCCCCGCCCCCCCTCTACTAGGTGGGGTCAAGTAGCTCCATTTCTATCTCTCCAGACAAGCTTGCTGCCTTTGACATTAGTGCCCAGATGCCTTTTTGAGCACCCCTGATCTTTGTGGAGATGCCCCTCTTCCTTTCTTCCCTGTGCTGTTGTGCTTTCCAGTCTCAGTGTCGTGTGAGGAGGAACACTTCAGTTGTATGAACACTCAGGCTGGGGGAAGCACCAATTTGATGTGCACTCAGGCTGTGTTGTGGTGCCATCTCCCACATGGATGGAGAAGCTGAGAACGAAAGCATTTTGAGTGGAGAAGCACCAGGAGGGTTAGGGCTGTGCCATTTCCCTGGCAGACCTTGTGCCTCTGTCAGGAGCTGACGTTCTCAGCTCTTCTCCTTCTGCCCAGTCATCGTCTGGTGGGTCTGAGCCAGCATTCTGGGGAGGAGGAAACAGAAATGAAACAAAGAGAATTCAGGACGTTTTCTACAAACCCCTTTGCATTTTGTGTTAAATTGGGTGGGACAGGTGGTGCTTGGCTGGCACTGTGTGGTGACACCTTCCAAAGTGCCTTTGAGGTTCTGACTGAAGTAGGGAGGTTGTGAGTCCTTCTCTGCATTGTTGTGCTGCTCCCGGGGGTGACACCAAAACACAGAGGACCACTGGAAGTTTCCCCTGGAATGTTCTTAAAAGAGGGCAAAACAACAAGAAGAAAAGTGTTTTTCCTTGGGAAGGTTTTGTGGTACCTCTGATTGCCTCAGGAGCACAGGGACAAGGGGGGAGCATCCCTGCACTCTGCTTGCTTTCTGTCTGGGAGGAATTTCTAGTTGTTAATGATTAATTCAAACGTTTCTTGTCATGAGTACAGTCTGCACAGAGTGATAAATCTGTAGTGGGTTAGAGGTGGAGGTTGCTCAGTGCTGACAATTAGTTTGAGCCACAGGCTTTGCTTTCATTGGCATTTTCACAGCATTAACCTGGACCTTGTCAATTAAAATCCAGACACATTTTGATGAGGGACATCTTCTTCTAATGATAATTGTAATAATATCACTTTTCTTCATTTAAAACCTGTCAGGCAGGCCATGTTTCCTGGAAAATAACTGCCCAATTTTCACATTGCCTAAATAACTAGGAAGTATCTTTCAGTTTTTTGAGCTGACATTTCATCACCAATAACTAAAAGCATATGAGGCCAGAGCTGTTAATCTTCGAACACTTACCAACTTCAGTCAAGGTAATTTGACTTTATCTGCTAAAATAAGCAGGTTTATTAGCCTTCACTTTGGAGGCTAATAAACATTTGATAATTGCCTCAAGTCGTTGATGGGGATTTATACTATTTAGGTCTTCTGTTTGACAGCGTAGCTCCAGAGCGTGTCCTAGGCAGTGATCCATTTCTGCAGTTCACCTGTTCATTAGGGGAGGAGGAAGCCTGGTGTAAATGTTGATTAAGGAACTTGTCTGAGTGGCACAAGAAGTCTGCAGTAGAATAAACCCTGGAAATCCTGTGTCTGTTCTTATATATTAACTGCAGTGGGTTTTTACTGTGCCTGGAAATACTACATTTGGAATCTCTTTCAGGCCACAAAAATGGGTATTTAATAGTTGCAATGGGAGTGGTGTCTCAGGTATCAATTGGAAACCAACAGTGGTTTAGTTTTAGCTTGGCATGAAAAATAAAAAAAGTGAAAATTATGTTTAGTTTTACATGGAAAAATACTTTTCATTTTTCTGAGTGGTGGCTCATAGGTGAAATCCTTTATAAATAGCTGGAGTAGGTGAGGAAAAAGCTGTATCAGGTAGAACTATATAGACCTTGCAATGTGTTTGATCTGAGCTTGTCCATGTGGGTGGAAAATGCTGCACTTTTTTATTAAAAACTTGCTTCTCCACTGGTCTTTCTCTGAGTAGGAGAAGGAACACTGATTAATTATAAGCACCTCTAGGTGATGCCATAATATAAATAACAATAACCTACCTTATTTCTATAGCAACTGGAAAAATATCAGCAGTTGTTTGTGATTCAAAAAACTCAGGACTCAATGTAGGAAATCCAGGCGCAAAATACTGCACTGAAGAAAGGTTGGGGAGTGATAACTGAGAACTAAATGGACTTGGGCTGCTGTGCCTGTATTGTAAAAGTTTATAGTTGTGCTTTCAGTCAATGCAAAGAGTAATCCACCTCCTCTGTGGCAGGGCTTTTCTTTTCCTTCCCCGTATGAACTGGCAAGCCTGTAATCTGCATTCTGGTGCATATAGAAATCACATTTACAACAGCATAGCTTGAAGGCTGTAAATACTATCTGATATTTTTCCAGTGAGCTTTTATCAACCGAGCTGTGTATCTCACTGCTCTCATTTTTTTAAGAGTGCATTAGGGGTGATCAATAAAACCTGACCTACCTTTGCAAGTTAAATAGGCCTGATCTTAAATGACCAGCCTTAAAGAGATTAAGATTTGCTAACAGTGATTTGAAGTGCAAGCAAGGTCCATTTACATGCCATTTCTTTCCCACTTTTGAGGGTTGAATTGCATTGGAAAATGTGTCACGTTGGACATTGAAGCATGGAAGTGGAAGCTGACACTTTGCTGAGCATGTCTTTATTGCAGGAGTGCCTTCCTACCCTGCACTTCACTGTATCTTACTGAAAACATAATGTAATTAATAGATGTGGAACACACCTACCTTGCAGAGTGAAGGCTCCGTGAACTTGGGGTCTAAACAGTATTTTCTGTTTGTTGCTTTTAATCTTTGAGAGATGCCCAAGGAGGAAAAAATAACGTGCAATAAACAATCAGGCAGACACAAAATAATAAAAAATACATATCTGTTGTTTAACCCTTTGAGTGTGGAAGTGGAGGCTGGAAGAGCAGCACTTCAGGGGATGGATTGGTGCTGTAGAGCAGGCTTTTATTTCCCCACCTCATGACTTTTAAGTGTTTAATTTAAGAGCCTGAAAGCCATGTGGAACAGTCTTGTGTCATGAAAGACAGGTTTGGTTATACAAATGAAATACTTCATTGCCTTAAAGTTAGCCTGAAAGGTGTTGTAATAAGCAGGTCATTGAGTCAAACATGCTGAAATGGAACCTCCTGGCAGGAATGCTGTATTCTGCAGATGTTATCTTTGTTACAGAGAGCTGCTTTAGAATGTTCTAAGTATTTTTATGGAACTTGTTTGTCATAACCACCCAGCTGTCTGTCGTTGGGCTGGTTCTGATTGCTGTGGTGTGTAGTGTGGTGCCTCTGGAGATCGCAGCTCAGATTGGGCATTCGCTGATTGTGTGTCTCAGTTTCATGAGATCACCGTGTGCCAGCTGCTGCTCTCTCCTCTGCATGGCTCGTACTGAGAGCAGGAGCTGTGTGGACAAATGTGAGAGCCATCAGAAAGCCTTCACTGTTGCTCAGGTGCCTCCATCGTTTTACACGGAGCTTGTGTGTGTTAATTCTGACTTTAGGCTTTTGCACGTGCTCATACTCTGCTGGATTAGTTATTAATAAACATTATTATTAATTTTGTTCCTAAATGCTTCTCTCTGTCTCTGTGGCCCTAGTTTGAGCCCTGCTGTGCTCAGTGCTGGAGATCGAGGTCATACATGACAGCCCTTGGCCCAGAGAACTTTTGTGTGAAAAATCCAAGTGTAGTGGGAGAAGGAGACACAGATTGCCAGCAAGTGTGGAGGCAACAGATGGAGCACAGCGGTGGAGATGAAGGATATGCAGAGCTTCGTGTGTTGTGGGGCGTCGATGATCAAAACTCCTCTTTGCTGTGGTGCCTGTACAAGGCTCACAGCAATCAGGGATTTGGTTTGCTGAGACTGACTCCTGCCTTGTTAACTACTACCTCTTGATTATTTCTGTCTATATCCATCTGCTGCCTCTTTGCTGTTAGAGCTGCAAATTCCGTGGGGTTCAGACAGCTTTTCCTTTTAGTGTTTGTGCAGTAGCAAATTCCTTGGGGCTGTGGCCCAGGGTTAATGCTGGTAGCTGTTAGCAGTGGCATTTGCACATGAAAAATAAGGCATTAGGAAAACAATTATTTTCACGTTCTCATTATCTTTATTTGCATTCCAACATCCTCTGAATCTTTGAAACTGAAAACATTATTTAAATGAAAGATACATGATTATAATTATTGTCATAATGTTCTGTAACCACAAATAGGTCAACGCAGGAAATGCAATTTTTTTGGTGTGTGGTTGTTTTTATATATATATATACACACACTCACCTCTGTATTTGTCTGGCAGGTAGATTTTATCTTACAGCCTCTGGCTGTTGCTTCCCTAGGTGCTTATTCATATTTAATCCAGCTCCCCCATGTATTTGCATACGTAAATACACACTTGTTTTTAGCATCTGTTTGCATCTTTTAATTCTAGATTGACCCTGAGGCTGCTGGCTTTGGGCTTTGTGCAGCCCCAGGTCGCTGGGGGTTCCATGGTGCTGCTCTTTCCCAAGCCCTGAGCCCATGTCACACTGCCCTGGAGCCAGCTGAAGTTTCCCCTCCTGGCCCCACGCCACAGCCAAGTGCTTTCAGCGAGTTCTCGGCTATAATCCTGAGCTGATTTCTGGGATGCAATTCACTGCCACGGTTATCATATCAAAAGGCGAATGATTTACATTTCCTGCACGTCTCCGCGTTGCCAGCCCCGGAGGATGCTGCAGAGAGAAAGTTAACGCAATTTGATAAAATAACGAAAATGAGCCTATTTACAGCGGTGCATCTTACGCCGCGGAGGAATTTGATACAGACACAAAGTTGGCACTAAATACGAATTTAGGCTGTGCACAGAGATTAATTTGGGGACTTTTTTTGGCTCCCAGGGAAAAAATAGGAAGATTGTTCCTAAAGACTGAATGCGTGGAGGGCTGTGTACTCGGCTTTGTGTGCCGCAAAATAAATCTTTATCTTGATTTCTTATTGTGTTGCTCCTTAAAGTCTCTCTCTTCTCCTGATATTCATCCAGAGTAATGTCTGCATAGCATGTTATCTTTGGGTTTTATCTGACCCCCTCAGCCCTCTGCAGTTTCCTCACTGAAGAGGCATTGAGCAATCACGCCAGCATCATTTGTACAAAGTGAAACACTTTATGCTGAGGTATTTTAAGCACGTTCCTGCTGGAAATGCCATAGGAATGGCAGGGCTGCAGCGTTTGCTGCTGCTGCGCATTCAGCTGCCGGTATTTGTATTCAGGAGCAGACACAGCGGTGGCTTCACATTCATTTCCTGTGTATCAATTACTTATTAGTAATCCACAAGCCCAGTTAAGGAGCTGGAGGTAGGATGTGGTGCTGAGAGTGTGGCCATGCCTCTCCTGTTGGAGTCTGGAGAGGGAAGGGATGTACCTGGTGCAGGTGACTGAACTGGGGATGTTACTGTCTCTGAGACAGATTCCTGCAGTCTTGTCTAACTTTGGCTTAATTTCCTATTTTTTTTTAAGAGCATCTTTCCTGGATGTATTGACTGTGCTGCGATGAGGGGTTGTGTAGAAGGGGCACCCAAGGAGAACAGAGTGGGCAAAGCACTCGTGGATTTACTACACCTTATCTTTGTCATTTGAGGTTTTGATGTTGTGTGCTTGCAGCTGCAAATGCACAAATGCATACCGTAAGTTTCATAAGCCTTTCAGAAATGGAAGCAGCTCCTCTGCATGGTTTGAAGTCCCAGGTCAGGGATTTTTTAGGAATTGGTGAGTAGAGGTAAAAAATTCAGCTTCAGGCTGTTCAGGATAGGGTATGCTTTCCCTCCCATTTCACTTCCCTTTTCTTCCTTCCATTTCAGCAAAGAAATATCTTTGTTCATGTCAGTGTTTTACCTGCCTTTAGAAGCTTTGAAGCTTTGCGTAGTTCTCACTTAACTTCAGCAAATACTTTAAACGCAGATCACAGAGATTGGCCACACCAGGAAAATATCACTGCGTCACCTTGATTAGTTTGGGTGCCTGACCTCCTCTTCCTCCTGACTTTGACTACTGCTTCTTGTCGTCTTTGATTTCATCTTTCTCTTTTCTGTTTTTCCCCCTTTCCCTTTACTGTCTATGAAGATTTGCACTGCCTGATACTATCACCTCTCCACGCTGCTTGAATCTTAATATAAGTGCCCTGGGATGAGATTACTCTCACCCTTCAAACTGATACGTCTCTTTTAATGTATGATGTCCAAAGAGAAGACTGTTCCTGGATCCTGGAAATTAAAACCAACGTGTGCACATGTTGCTTTATCCAGACAAAATGTGGATTTCAGTGGAAGTCAGACCACAGTGTGGGTGCTTGGCTGGCGTACAGCAGGTCAGGGCACTTTCCTGTGTAAGCCATCACTGATGAAAAGGGAAGCTCTGCACTTTTCTTCTGTCCCTCTCGTTCTTTTTTTCTCTCCATTCTACTTTTTTTTAAGAACTGATTTCCTTAGGGAGTTGTTAATGCTCAGGGCTTTTTACCCTGACATTTCGGACAATGATGTGACAACACAAGTGCATCTATTACTCTTCCTCTGGAAGCTGACTGAAGCTAAGGGCTTGATGGATAATGGCCACATTTTCCAGCAGCACCTGATGTATGTGTGAGGAGAATGGCTGAGTGACCTGCATATAAAATCAGACTATGCCAGGCATGACGTCTGAGCACAGAACCAGGAGG
This sequence comes from Acanthornis magna, assembly GCA_036785705.1. Taxonomy (NCBI): domain Eukaryota; kingdom Metazoa; phylum Chordata; class Aves; order Passeriformes; family Acanthizidae; genus Acanthornis; species Acanthornis magna. Next base: position 7,258,949 of record JAWUZG010000092.1, read on the forward strand.
GAAAACTGAGAACTTCCATCGTGAGGTCCTTATTTTGCTCCCCTTCTGTCTGTTGCAGGAAATCTGGTGCTGTCTGTGCTGAGGCTGTGGTGTGGGGATGTAGAATCTCCTTCGTGGGAAGGGAGGGCGAAGGGGAGCAGGCTCATGTGGCGTGGGCAGCTTTAGGAGAAGGAGGCTGCACACCTGAAAATGGAGCATCCCTTCCCCTTTGGTTGCTAAAGAAAGCTGATTCTCCTCTGCCTTGAGTAGTCAATTTACAAATGGGATGTAAAACAGCTCTGGCTGGAGCTCGCATTCTGTGCTGCTCTGGGGGCCAGTCAGGGAGAAGGGGAGAGAGCTGGAAGCCCTTGGGGCTGGCTGGGGCTCTGGATCTGGAAGTCTCAGGCCAGTGGAGCAGGTGAGGTGTGCTGGCAGGATTCTGTGCATTTGGTGCTTTGTTGGCTGCTGTAGACCTTCTGCTGAGGCTGATACTGCTCTGCTTCATATTCCACAGCGCAGACTTGCTAAAGCTGATTTTGAACTCACGCAGTTGGGAAGGATGGGGAGGAAGGGGGGGTACAGTGGGCAGGGCTGGGATGCTCCCCCCTCGCAATTCCCCAGCACATCCCTCAGGCACAATCCCCTGACCCCGACTCGTGTTCTTCAGTTCCTCTCTCTGCAAGACCATTGTGAGAAATGATCAAGGATTCTAGCAGTTGTCATGGAACTGGAGAAGGAAAAGTGTAAGAAGGAGGACAAGAACACGTGCATTTTGCAGCAGGAGTGTGCAGGGAGTGTCTGGATAGCAGTTCTGCCCTCAGCTGTACCATTCTCATGAGCAACACGTCAGGAGCTGTCAGAATGCCCAAACCTTTCCTTTGCTGAACTGCTCTGGGGTGTAATGAAAGTACATTTCATTACAGACTCCTTCTTTTAATGACTTTAATAATTATTAGGTGAGCTTTTAGGCTCAGGGAGTAGCTCACAGATGGAATGTGATGTACTGAAGTCCATTGCATTCTTGATGTTGTAGCAGCCCAAGCTGCAGTCTTGCCTCAGGACAAGAATGTGCTCCAAGCAGACCTTGAATGTTCAATTTTCACAGAGGACACACTCATAAATATTTGTGAGCAAACAGGAAGTTGCAGTGTGCCAACAGAAGAAAATAAGAGTGGAAAAACCAGTCCCAGGTTGAGTATCTGTTTCTGGAATATGTTTTCTGTGAATAATTTCCTGGCTTCTCTGTGCTTCAGGTTTTCCATCTTTCCAGGGGCAGTCCCTCCTCTGTACCTGGGATTTGGGGAAGACTGGTAATTTGCCAGATGTGAGGTAGTCAGAGGCCACTGGCAGAGAAATCAGAGTGCCCTCTGTAGCAGTGCCTGCTGTCATGCTTGTTCTTCACTTTGTGTAAGGCAGAAGTGTCTGCAAAACTTCCTTTTCTCTACCTAATGTAGAATGTAATTGCAATAACATCTGCTTCACATGGAATAGGGTGCTGTTTCAAACAGGGAAAAAAATCATGAAAATATTCTCCAAAGCAATGATGATATCCCATGTACCTTGTTATCAAACATTTTGCCAAGAAACTTGTGGCTGTAATGAGGAGGTTGATAAGCATCCCCACTGCCACAGCATTAAAACCTAATTGCCCCTGAGTTTCTTGATTATCTCCAGCACAGCTGTCATGTTGCCCCTTTGAAAAAATGAACTGACATCACATGCATAAACTTCAAAAGGTGTTTTTTCTTTTTTTTTTTTTCTTTTTTTTTTTTTTCTGGAGACAGGCAAAATTATTTTCAAGCAGTCTCTGCTGTTTTTACCAAACCTGTTGGAATATTGCCCTGAACTGGGGACCTGTTGCTTCTGTATCCCAAGTTAAGTGCTTGTTCAGGTTTCCTGTCACACTTGGGCATTACCACAGCAGGACTCCTGCCAGGATTCTGTACCTGCTGCCCACATATTTAAGAGTATTATTTATTAGTTGTGGCTGGAACAGGGGCTCTGTGTTCCCAGGATGTAATCCTCTCTCCCACTGCAGGAAAGGTGCCCTCAGAGCCTTTGGTCTCTCCTGTTGTGTCCCCTGTGAAATGGGAGCAGTGATGTTGTTTTTTCATACTTCATGTGCTGAGTGCTCCACCCTGGAACAATGTGTTGCTGCTGTTCAAAATGGGCCCATTTTCCAAGAAAAAGAAAGGAAGTAATACAAGAACAGTAAGAATAGATCCTTTTCTGAGCTTTCAATAAGTACCTGCCTGCTTCCCAAATAACTGAATGTAAATTTCCCTCTAATTGCAGATATTTTTAACCTGTCTTGGTCCTTAGAATAGCCCCTGACTGAGGATTTTCAAAGCATTAATCATCCTGTGGCTTTTGGCAGTTTAGTGGCTGATTTTCCTTTGTGGCTCTAATGTTAATCTCTCCTTGACCTCAGCTCCCAAGCAGACACGAGGCTCACACATCCAACCTCTCCCAGTTCCAGCGTGGTGACCATGGACAGCCCCAGCCATGGCACCAGCGTGGTTCTGAGTATCAATGAACCCTTCTGAACTGAGCAGGGGTGTTACACTTGAGCTTTTTTTAGTGGCTGAGGAGGGAAAACAGCTTAATTTCAAGTTCCGTTGTCATTCTGCACTCCTCAGAGAGTTAAAACGAGATTTTTACAGTGGTCAAAATGGATGTGAAAGTGGACAGAACTTTGGAAAAGCTTCAAAAGGCTGAGTATTTGTCAAACAGAGGTGTTTGGGTTAAACAGAGGTTCAGGGGTGAGCTCAGGGCAGGTGAGGGTTGGTGTTCTCGCAGGATTTTGGTCTCACAGTCTGGTCCAGGGCTGGTGGAGATGAGGGGATGGGCAGAGAGCCCAAGGTCTCACCTGGATCTGTACCCACCCAGCCTTTGGAGCCTGCTGGGCACAGCCTGAGCTTTCCTCTTACCCTGGTGCAGTGAGAGATTGCAGATAGCAAAGACTTGGAGAGATTGGTTTAGTTTGAAAACAAATCTCCCTCTCTCCTCCAGTTCATTTATGTTTATTTTTGAAGGGGGAAAAGCCATCAGGCAGCTAAAAACAGCACAGCCATGACAAGTCGGTGATGCCTTGCCTATTCCAGAAGGCTTCCCTGCGTGTAGTACAAAGTGTTTCTCTTTGTGCAAATGAATTACTGAAAAACAAAAAAAGCTCATAGCCTTTTGAAAGCCATGCTAAGACTTAAACAGCCAAAGAGGGAAGGAGGAAAATACCCCAAAGTGGTTGAAATGGTGCATGGTATCACCTGGGGAGAAGCAGTGGCTGGCAGGGGATCAGAAGTGTTTGCTTGGGCTTCAACCAACCAGCCTGAAGGTGGAAGGAGGTTTTTTTCTCTTTTTTCTGAAGGTGGAGAGGGAACTGACACTGCTGGAATGAGCAGCCCCTGCTTGGGTCGGGCAGGTTCCCGTGCAGGGCGAGAGGGAGTGTGAAATGCAGCAGGGCACCAGCTGGCAGCCGTGGTGATAACCCTGTAAAGGGAAATGTTTGCAAGTGAGAAGAGCTGAATGTGTGTCTGTGCTTGTAGGATCCTTGTTATCGTGTTACCGTGCATCTTCAGGGACAAAATAGCCACTCATGCATGGAGTGTAAACAGACACACACTATGTATAAATAATGTGTGTGAGAGCAGCTTCTGAATGCAATTTCCATCATTATTTAAAAACCTGCTACTTAGGCAAATTGTTGTAATTCCAGTGACACTAACTAATCCATCAGTAATTAGGATGGGAAATGGGAATATATTCCAAGGAAATGATCTTGATATTTCACCCATCCAATTGTACAGAAGCCCTCTTGAAGAATAAGCTGTCATTTGCCCAGAGTTTTTTGGAAGGCTATAATTTAGCTGATTTTAAAAAAGAAAAAAAATCAGGAAAATTCCCCCGGAGAACTCCATGTTGGTTTGAGAACACTTAAGTTCAGAATAATACAATTAGTAGTGCTTTTGCTGCTTTTGCAGTATCTGCTCTTAGCATAGCTGATTATGTAAATACTGATAATAATTCCATCTTCTCTTGGCATCGATGGCATCCTGTGAGCTCAGTCCTTTCCAGGCTCAGTGAAGCCACATGGCTGCAGTTCTACCAGAGATGCTTTTGCTGCTCCCTTTGGAGAGCTCGTCCATAGAACTACAATATTTCAAAACTTTTTCCATAAGTAACAGGAACTTAAAATGCATTTACTGGAGCTGGGGATGTTTATCCTGGAGAAAAGGAGACTGAGATCTTACTGCTGCCTGAAAGGAGGTTGGGGGAGATTGGGGGGATCAGTCTGTTCTAGGTAACAAGTGATGGCATGAGAGGAAAGGGCCTCAGTTTGTACCAAGGGAGATTCAGTTTGGGATTTAGGAAAAATTCCAAGCACTGGAAGAGGCTGCCCAGGGGTGTGGTTGAGCCACCATCTCTGGAGGTATCTAAAAGCTGTGCATATGTGGCACTTGGGGACATGGTTCAGTGGTGGGTTTGGCATCCAGCACTGGGGATGTCCAACATAGCCCGGAGTACCTGCCTTGAAATAAATACAATTTGCCAAAGTGAAAATGAAGTGCTGGGAGAAACAGTTTGTGAGACCATGTGAGATGAGGAGTGGAATTCCTGGTGCTGGGAGCTTTAAAATTTGCCCCTTTTGCTCTGCCAGCCCTGTGGCTGTGAATCCTAATTTTTTATGTACTCCTCAATATGCCAGAGGAGTCAGCCCCTCTGTACAGAGAAATGTACTTTGTAATACCAGCTTCAGTATCTTGCACAGAACCTGGTAATCAAGTGAGTTTGTTCCTTGGCTTTGCTCTCTCTGGGGAGTAGATTAAGATCATCAGATGTCTTTCACTCACAGCCCAAAACAAGTTTAAATACCTGTGTTGGAGGAGTGAGGCAAATGCAATTCCTGCCTTACACTGCGTGTCCCTATTGAAGCAGGTCACTGTCAATGAAAATCTCTCTCACTAACCTTTAAAAATGGGTTTTTCTGTAATTCTGGTTCTGCTGAAGGGTAAAGCTGTGTACAGTAATGGAATCAGTGGTGCATGCGGACAGAAATTTTGCAGGATGAAATTACGGGGCGATAATGGATTGTCTCTGTTTTTCCCTACCTTCCCTCTATTGTATGTTTTTTCTCTTTGCTTTTCCTTCTTCTCTTATTTCTTGATGTTGGAATTGGTGTCTGAAAAGTTTGAGTGATTTAGTTTTAGTTTTTCAGAGGAATGCTGAAATGGTGATTCAGTAAAATTGGGATTTTTAATCTGTTTTGAACTCTTTACATCTTGGAGCCCTGGTCATCTCTGCTGGCTAAATTACGTTGAAGCAAACATCTAGTTTAAAATACCAAACCAAAATCCTCAGTAGAGCAGGGCACCTGCTACAGGCACTGCCAGAGAGCCCTAAAATATAGGGCAGGAATTCTGTGATGCTTCTGTTACAGGAGGAGAGGGAATTTTGGATGCATTCAAACCCTTGGGACCTGGGTCTGCAGACAGGACAAATTTCCGTCTGAAAATTGGGAGTGAAAACCCATACTTCTTCCTTCTCAGATTTTAAAACCGTATATGATTTTTTTTTTGTCTGCTGTAACAAAGAAGTTATTCAGCTTCATGTTTTAGGATGTATTCCTTTCCTGGTAAGGTGCCTGATTACAGTGCCTCTCTCAGCAGCCAGAATTGCTTGAAGGTTTTAGCTTTAATTCAGGAAAGTTTGTTGGAGCATCCAGGTTAGGCCAGTAGCAGATACTGTCTCAGTTCTCTTTCTCCCCAAACTGGGAATGCCTCCTACATTTTTTTTCCACATCTAACATGAATTACTTCAAAGGAGCTATTCCTCTTGATAGAATATCTGGGAATATTGAACAGATATATACCCTATTGTACTGTTGAACAAAACTGTGCTTTCCTTTTTGTTTTGCTTTTTTTTTCCTTTTTGTTTCAGCTGTTTTCTCATATCTTTCCAAAGTCACAAGCCAAAAGCTCACCTCAGCAGTGCTACACCAGACCTAGGCTGACCTAGTTTTCCAGGAAGCCCAGAATTAAATCCCCATTCATTTAGCAAGTGCTAAACCAACAGAATCTGCTTTCCAAATAGCAGATCAATTGTGGATGTTGGAACAAGAAATTGAGTTTCATCAGGGTTTGTCTGGGTGAAACAAGAACCAGGTCTCAGACAAAGTGGTGCCTTAAACAGAGGTGAGAAAAGTCCCCAGGAGATGATTCTTGGTGGAGCTGTGGTCGGAGCATGTGGCTTAGGATTGTAAGCAAAGCAACAGGTTTCTGATTTCTTGGTTTTTTAAGAAAAAAAGTAGGCTATGCTCTGTATTTGGAGGAGAGGTGGTTACACACACGAAAAAAAGAAAAATAATGCTGTGATCAAATGCTTTTACTACAGCAAATAATGTCTAAAAGCCCTAAACACTGAATAGTCATGTGAAAGAGGCAGAAGACAATCCCAGTTGTTTGTTCCTTGCTAATACTTGCTGAACTGCATCTCTCCTGACACCCTGGCCTGTCAAAGCCCTCACTTGCACCTCTCTCCCATCCCCATGCTCTGAGGACTGTCCTGCATTGCTCCCTTTGGCCACTGCTGTGGCACTCTGTGGATCCAAAATCCCAGTGCACAAACCAGAAAGGTTTGCACAGGGCCTCCCTGCAAATCCTTTATGAAAAGCAAATTCAACTGAGAGATCCTTTTTTTTTCTTCCGCAGTATTTGCTGGGAGTCTGCATTAGGATTTAGAAGTAGGACTGAAAGTTTTTGATCCAGACGAGCAACTCTCCTTTCATTAGCTAATGCCTTTTATTTAGCAATAAATAAATAAAGAAAGAACAAATCCCTCCTTTTTGGTCTTTCTGCCTCCTATGCCTGTGTCACAGCCTTTTTTCCATATAATTAATCAGCCCATATCTCTTATGCAGCTCTGCTTGTCAGCAGGGATTAAAGCCTGACAGTATTTAATCATCTTGTATTTCATAGGAGACTAACAATCTCCCTTTGCTTCCTCTTCCCTCCTTTCCCTTTCATTTCCTTCTCTTTTCTGGGTATGTAGCACAGTGTCTGCTCTGTCTGAAGTTTTTGTACAGGGAGTGACAGGTATAAAATTCCTTTCTCGGCTTTTTTCTTCTGTGACCCATGTAATTCCCTCATGGGATCATTTGCTGTGACATTTTGGGTGTACTGTGACCTACCCTGTTAACACAGAGGCCCACCACACACTGCAGCTGTAGGAGTACATATTGAATCATATTTTACTGTTATTTTTTCCCCCCAGGAAACAGAGTAAAGCTGTGAGCCAAGTGGGCTGAATAACGAAACCAATTACTATTTCATGTTCTGGGGCTATTTAGCAGTTTGTTTTGAATATATGTGAGCAGCTTGGACACTGATTCGTTTTATTAATTGAGGTATCTCATTAAATTATGGATCTCAATGTTTGACCTACTCACAGAGATCCCCCTCATAATCAAGGGGTGGAAACAGATCCTTCCTTGAGGCACAGTGCTTCTATTTCAAGGTATAAATCCCCATGGATAGATGACTCATCTCCTAGAAGGGCTTCTTTGTCTCCATTGACTGTAAGGGATGTTTAAATAACTTGTCCAAATAGAGATATTTTCATCAGAGATGTAGAGGGAGATAAATTGCATGAGGAATGTTAAATCTTTGCTGCTGCCACAGGATATCTCTCAATTTCTGTCCCAGGGTGGGTTGGGAGCTGAGGGAGCTGTCCATGGTCCCTTTCCCTGGATCTGGAGGAGCTCCGGGGATCTCTCCCAGCTGAGTGCTGTGAGCAGCCAGAGGGCTTGGCTCTCTGCAGGGAAAATGTTCTGTCTCCTTCTTCCCAGAGCATGGATTGCTAATTCCTCAGACTTAAAACAATCACTGTCTTAATGTAATCAGACACCCCTTTTAGCATGGATGATGTCAGGTATTGCAAGGTCTGTAGATCGAACGGATTGAATGTATTCTGTTTAATTTGAATTTGCAGGTTAAGTAGTGTTGACCCTGGTTAGATTTTCTATGGGAGACGCCCAAGAAATCCCAAGTACCATCAATGCAAATGGCATTTTGCTATCCCCACACCAAATATCATGCCACTGAAATGTATTTGCTTTCTGCTCCTTTTCTGACATTGCTATATTGATGGCTGAAAATTGGAGGAGGAAAGGAAAGGCAGAGAGAAAGAGACTTAGAACAGTTAAAAAAGTAAATAATTTTTGTGTCCTAGGTAAATGTTTTCTTGTTGCAGAAGAAAGTTCTATTTATATCAGGGTTCAGGTGTTGAGAGAGGTCATAGGAGGTAGCAGGGTAAAACCTTTGGCAGATGCTGTTGAATCCTAGAATATTCTCTTTCCTAATTCAGTTAAGAAGACTTCGCCTTCACTAATTCTTGCTGTTGGAGGCAGCTTATTGTCTTTGGCCTCTTAAAATCAAATGGTGGATGAAATGTTTTGTTACAGTTTCGACAACAAAAGTAGAAGGATAAATCACAATCATTGCTGAGAATTAGGTGCTTTTCTTCATTGACTCAAGGGGTACAGTGGTGCGGTGAAAACAGAAAGAACAAACAGATGAAAAGACAGTGAAGAATGTAATATTTGCTGGTTTCTTTTAGTTCTCACATGGGCAACTTCAGGTCAGCAGATTGAAAATCCATACCTAAAAGCAGCCAAGTGGCTCTTAAATGGAATTAGCACGTGCCAGAAATCCCAGGGACAAATGTTTGTTTTGTGTTGAATGGGCTGTCACACTAATAATCAGAATAGATCTTTTTGGCCTCAAACCTTTTTATCAATAGAGATTCTTCATTTTTCTTCCAAGATTGGCTGAATGTATGTTTATATTGTATGGGAAATAGCAAAACCAGCAGGTTAAAGTAAAAGACAACAACAGTACCAGAAGTTGGGGCTTTTTTAAAGGGTGGAGTTATGATGTTTAAGCCTTGATTTATTTAAAAAAAGAGCAAGAGCGGTGGTTTTTAAGCACATTTGCCAAGGAAAAAGAGGTAGAAAACTGCAAAATAAAAGTTAGGAAGTGATAAATGCAGACATCACTTAATGAAGAAAATTAATTCTACAAGCAGAGTGATACAGAAAGGAAACATCCGTTACTGAGGAAGGGGCATTGAGGCAGAGGACATTTGTCATCTCAAGTGACAATTAGATGAGCTCCAAACAGAGCAGGGTAAAGAAGGTAAAAATATGCAAGGGAAGAAAATGAGGCGAGGAGAATTGAAGGAATACAGAGCAGACTTTTTCAGGTCTGTTGGCCTGATTTATGCTTTTACACCCTCCTTAGCGTACAAACACCCCTGAAACGAAGAGCCTGTTTTGCTCTCATTACTGTACAGTCCTGCGAGCACCGTGTTGGGTAAATCTGCTTGGCAGCAGCACCTGGAAGCAGCAGTGGGGCTGAGCAGAAGGTGGTGCAGCAGCTGAGAGGTGAACCATGCAGGATGCCTTGTTCCCTGCTTTCCACAGGGCTCTGGGGGCGGCAGCAGCAGTGAGTGACGTGCTGAGCTCGGGGTCGTGCTCAGAGCCCTGCTCTGCAGAGCCAAACCCTTTGCAGAGGCTCCAGAGCACCACGGGCTGTCCCACTGCATTGAGCTCCACTCCATGACTTGCCCTACTGAAAAATCAGGCTCCTTTTCCTGAACAGATGAGAAAATATTGCCTTTGTTGGGGGAAATTGCTCTTGACAAGTCATTTCCTCTGCATGTCTCTGCGTTTGGGTAATACAGGACCTTCCTCGTGCCTCCCAGGTGTTGTTTCCGTAGGGTCTCAGGGCACTGGGTGTCATAATTTAGCTGCTGCCCAAATATTCATGTGTAGAGAAGAGAGAGCTTTATATTTTTGCTCTAATATTTTGCATTGGCATAAGAAATTGGTGGGCTGGTTTGAAATAGGGGTTCTGACAAAATGGGAGAGTTTTCTGTTGTTGATGCAATGCAGATGGTTCTGGTGGCTTCTGCCATCAAGGGGCTCTTGCAATCCCCCACGTCCCATGTACTTCAGATGTCTCCTGTGTTCACTGCCAGGCCTCTTCCATTTCCAGAGCTCTTTGGACCCATTTCCCTATGGCTAATATTCAAGAGTAGCCCACAGCAGAAACTTCCAGCAGTCCCTTGGCACAGAGCTCCTGTTCTGAGGACCCTCTCATTTAGTCCAGGACAAATAATTCAAACCCAGGCTGGGTAGGATGTGTCAGCCAGCCTCTGCAGCTCCCTTGGAAGAATATCTGCCTGATGATCAGGCCTGGCACAGGTGCTGGGGTGTCCTGGTGAAGCTCTGTGTGTCACAGACAGGGACAGGGGGTGCCCCAGGTGTGCACTCATGCCTCAGGTACCCAGTCCTGCACAGGTACCATTACTTGAAAAGAAATCTTCAGTTACTCTATAGAAAATCAGCCAGGGGCATCACCCATCAGGCTGTTTCAGATTCTTGAAATTTAGTCTGTTTGGAGATTTTATTGAGACTTACAAGCAGAAGAAAATTCCTTCAAGATGAACATTAGCTGTTTGTGCATATTTGTTAGCCCTTGCTTTTTCCTTGTGGGTTTGGGGTGGTTTTTTAGGTGTATGAGTAAACTGTTAAGGGTTCATCTGTGTGTAGCACCATTTCAGGTGGCCAAGTTTAGCAGGAATTGAACGTTCTGCAGAAAAAGGGGTTGTTCAGTCCCAGGTCAAGTAGGGTTTTGTGCTGCAAAAGCTGAGTGATCTTGTGTCAGATAGCGTGCCTGTGGTTTTGATCCAGCTTTTAGCAGCTCTGTGCCTGTGATTAGTGCTACAAAAGAAACAGGAAAGTTAAAACTTCCGTGGTTTTACAAAAAGTCAAACTTGGCCCAACTCAACATGATTCACTTACAGCCCTTGGGTCTGGACTCTTACAGACATAAATTTTTCAGGACTGCAAGCCATGGATTTTCCTCTTCTTTTGGGATTAATATACTTACAACTTTTGCATGTGAAATGCTAGAAAAGTGAAGTTATTTATTATTTAGTTCTTTGTCATTATCTTTTATTCTACCTATCTTATTTAAAAAATAACAAAACAAACCAAACAAATTTTAAAAAAAACCCGACTAAAAATAGTTCTTTAGGCACATTATACAGTAGGATTTATTCAGTCTTGAAATCAGGAGCTGCAAACTGTGATTGCTCTGTATGAAGTGGTTACAGGGAAGACCTGTGTGGTGGTGTTAGGCAGGACAGCTTCCATTTTTCTGTCAAGTCACGACTTCATGGTCTCTTCTCTGTCTGACAGCTCTAAATAAAAGAGAATAATCTTTTTGAGCTGTTAGACGGAGTTGGTCTCCTCTCTGTGATATGCACCAGAGGTGAAGATTCTATGGTCTGTGGCTCTGCCGTTTCAATCCTGTTTATACATCATTTATTTCAAATTACTGAGACTTAGCAGGAATCCAGAAACTTGCATCTGCTCCAGCATCAGGGCCATCATCGGCAAAAAGCCACAAGGACTACTAAGAATCTGGATAGCATTGGTTAAATGCCATCGCTGCCTTCAGGGAATACCTTTCTCTCCATTTGTCTTTGCCACCCCTGTGGCCTGGCACACAGGAGGAGTGTGCTCAGATGGGAGCTGCCTTCGGGCACTGGGGACAGTATTTTAGGGGGTTGTTCCAGGGCTGTGCTGGGTTACAGACACCTCCTGGGGATCTGCTCGCTGGCTTTGGAGCCAGGAGCCGCCTGAACAAGACGTTAATTATCCATTCCTGTGCATTCCTGGTCCTGATTAATTTACAAGCTTAATCTTTCAGTTTGGTTATGCAGTTTGCTCGATGAAATATCACTTGCATTCTTTCTATTAATGAAAACCCACAAATAATCCCCATGCCCTAAGTACCTGTCCCGATTATCTACCGCGTTCATAAGCGCTCCTTACAGAATTATTTTGCCTGGTTAATGTTTGATTTTGTATTTATTCTAATTGCCAGTGTTGCTATTTTAGAAGTTGCCAACGCATTGGTGGATATTCTGGTTTAATCCTTTTTGCCATCCCCTAGCAAGCTCCGCTTTGCCTGTTTTACAAAGCCATTCCGAGTTTCTGCGCAGACACAACTATTCACTGGGGCTGGCCCCTGCTTCCATATGGTGCACATTAATCACAATTTAGCTGTGTAAACACAAACTTGTATTTCATGCTGCATACGGTTGCCCAGCTGAGGTTGAATGAAAGATTTCATTTTCCTAAGTCACATAAACACACCTGAGACTCTGAACACAATATAACGTGACTCTCTGTTCTATAGAACACATCATTTTGCTAATTAAAAATCTGCTCTTATGGTTGATGCTCGTTTCTTTTTATGAAGCCCTGGAATGCTGTTAAGCAGGTCTGGAAAGGTGATGTGTGGTTTATTGTTTTTCCTTAAAATTGCTTCCTGCCTATTTTGTCTGTGATTTTGTTGTGTTGAAGACTCACTCTTTGCTTTTCATTTATGGTTTTCATAGAGTAAATCTGCAAGTATTGTTTATAGTTGAAATGTTCTCAATTGTATATTTTCTGAACAGCTTGGATTTAATAGCTGGTTTATGTTTGGAATAAACAAGTTTAAAAAAAAAAGTAAAGGGCCATGAATCAACCAAAGGAAAATAAAACCAAAGTCTGTAGAGAAGTAAGTAACAAGGCTGTATACATTTTAACCCAGAAAATTCATCAATCCTTTTGTCCATGTGTACACTCATGTTATCATTTTGCCTTGATTCATGTGCACTTCAGGGACTCTGCTGCTTACTCTAGGTGGGAACTATCAATAGAGCTATTACAACAAGACAGAAGCAGCACAGCCTGTCTCAAGTATTCAACTGTTTGGTGTTTTTCCTGAAATATTGCCAGTAGATGAGCTGCAGCATGTTGCTCAGGCATAAAGTTATCCAGATTTTATAAGAGCAGGGTTTAGAATAAAAGAACATTTTTGGCTGCAACAGCAATATTTAATACTCATTTTGCAGGGAATGTGTGGTTACAGGGAAGGGAAAGAACCATAGGTCATTATGACTCTTATAGATAATTATTAATGAAGAACAGCTTGAGAATTTGACTTATACAAATACACAACTTCTGATGTGTCTTTCTATACCGGTACCATTTATAAGATCTGCTGTGACCGAGAGAGACTCCCACTTTCAGCAATTCTTGAGTGTAAGCACACGAAAAACCTAGTTTTGATCAATAGTTTTTATGGCAAAATCCATAAAACAAAACAGACCCTTTATACAACTCAGAACAAATAATTTAGACTACAAGCCCTGAGACAATTTCTGTTTAAGCTTGGCTGGAGGATGATGCTCTAACCTGCAAAGAGGAGTTGTATTGCATCGCCATTTGAATATAATCATCGGAGTAGATGGTTGAGAGTCCAGCGAGAGCCACGAGGAGCTGAGTAAGTTGCTGGCAGAGGAGCTGATGGGAAGGACTGCGGAGATTGCAAATGAGGCCTGACCAGGAGGTAATGTGATTAGTGTTCTCTAAGAGCAAAGTACGTTGCAGAAATTAAATGAAGCCTGGAGTGAGGTGGAGGTGGGGGAGAAATCCCATCATTCCTCCAGTTTCATCTCATAAGAGCTTTATCGTTTTCAGTTGTGGGTTGTTGGTTTTGGTTTGTTTTGTTTTTTTTCCCCCAGCCTTGTGCCGAGGGTGTTTGAGAGTTATTGTGAGATTTGAAAGAATGCTGAGGTTTTGATCTTGTCACGACTGAAAGTCCTTTATAAATGTCAGAGTTGGTGCCTGGAAATCTGGGACGCTGCTTGGCTGCTTCTCTTGCGAGAATTCGGCTAATGAGGCCACCAGAGAGCCACCGCCGAGCAGCCCGGGGTGGTGGCCCTGCTGCATGAGCCTCTGGGGTGGGAGGAGGCACCTGAAATGTGGTGTATTAGCAATCCTAATTAATCATAACATCTTGCATTCCCTGCACGGGGATGTTCTCGTGGTGCCCAGCAGGGCTGTGCTCCCCTTCCTGTCCTGACTCTCGGGGTGCAGGGATGATGTCTGGAGGTTTTGGTGGTGTGAGCTGTGTGCTGCATTCAAACTCCACCAGAGCAGGGCAAGGTGACCACAGCAGGGCACCTGGAGGGACCATGTGGCACTGCAGCTGGGCCAGAAGCTTTGCTGGCCTTGAGAAGGCTTTAATCCAATTAAGCCACATAAGCAATGTGACACCACCACACCTCTGACATCAGCAGTCACCAAAAACGTGAAGTTGTCTAAATTCACATGAGGTGTGATAAGTTTTCCTGGACAACTTTTTTTTGGAGGTTCATAAACAAGCAGCTCTTTAAAGGCTTGCTAAGGAGTTTGCTTTTTTAAGAGCAGTGATTAAAAATTTCCACAGTCTATTTAAGAGGAGCAGGAGGGTTGTTACAGGAGATCCCACCAGCTGCCATTCACATGCCTGAATAATTGATTTGCACTGGAGTCTGGCAAAACTGTTTTGTTGAAGACACTGAACAAGAATAGTAACTTTTTCCTGGTGTACCACAGGCATTTATTGATGACAAATTTCTTCCCTCCAAACTGTGAAAGAGCCAAGCAGTTTCCTGGTTCAGCAGCACACAGAAGCCCAACTCTTAATTTGGCACACAAATAATTTCCTTGAGTTCAAGAAAACTTCACACGTACTTTAATTTATCTGCTTAAAAGGTTTTGGGCTGAGTTGTGGTCAATGGTGACAGCAGTGTCCTGCAGACATTTTGCTCTCCAAACCTCTGCCAACATCTCTCTCTGCTGATCTGGAGAGGCTCAGAAGGAAAAGCCTGTGTTTGAAGGGAAAATAGAGGTTTCTCTACAACAATTCAGATGTACAGATTAGGAAACAATTTTTCTAAAGCCCTAGAATGCCACTTTTCACTGCCTAGAAATCGGTGCTTATATTCTTCACGGATTTTGGAAATGGCAGGTGTCAAACAGAAACTGTACTGGTGCTATACGAGAAAACTCTGTTACTAAAATGTATTTTCCCCAAGAGAAAACAGGACTTTCCTGAGTGCTTACTGTGCAAGGTGCTGTAGGAAACTGCAGCACAAATGGGTTTGTGTCTCACAAATGTCAGCTTTGGAAAGTGACAGTGGCCATGTAACTCTTGGTGTAGATCTATGAAAATGGCTGGAGACCTCACTGTAAGACAAGAATGTGCAAATAACAGTGAACTGTGGATAAAACAGAAAGAATATTTTCACTAACTAAATAATAAGACATCCCTTTGCCCCCCAGGCTGCTTGATCTGTACTCTCTTACTTCAGGTAAATCAGCTTGATCCGAAGTACACAAGGACTTCCTAAATTTAGGACTTCCTAAATTCTGTCCTGCTTTGGAAAATTAAGTCTCTGGCTGGTTGATTAATTAAATGGTGGTGCATGGCTTTGTTTTGGAATTTCATGGCCATTGATTTGGGGCACTTTAACACCACATCCATTTGGAGGTGTAATTTTTAGTGTAGTGTCTGCTGAGAGAGAATTCAGCTTCACCTGGATCTGTGTGCTGGCCTGTGCTGGGCAGATTGGTTGAATTTGGGTTCTGGGGACTGGAAAATAAATGGTAGTTAGACAACAGCAGCCCTGTTAAACCATCGAGATCTGACATTGTGGCTCTGGAATCCCCAGAGGATCAGGAATTTGGGGAGAAGAATGGGATTCAATCACCATGGCACTAGCTCTTGGTAAAGGAGCACACAGACAATAATTTGGAATTTGTTTCCACTACAAAATGGATCCTTGATCCCAAGGCAATAAACAGTAAAAGAGCAAGCAGCAAAGAATTAAATATTACAGAAGCTCATGCTAAAACAAAACCTGAGATTTCTGTTGGGAATTTTATATGGTTTTTCAAGCAGCAGAATCTGGGATGCATCAAACACTTGTAGTATGATATTTTTAACAATTAGAAGTCCAAATATGTGCAATTACCAACAGTAGGACTTCTGTCAGGAATGACTGCACCAAGTTTAATTTAATGTACTCAGCCTTGTAATTGTTTTTTTTAATCTTGCTGTGCCAATGGTAGCGGTTTTTTTTGCTTTGTAGTTTCCATGTTTTATATCCTCCACAAATCACACATTTAAGACAGTTTTGTTTTGCAACATCTCTGAAATGCTGGCTTATTAGCAAGCCAGTCCATGCCAGATTATTTTAATATTGATAGACTGTATCAACAGTTGAGTTTAAGATTCATTCCTCGTGCTGTTTTGTTAAGGTTTAGTGGGACTAAATCACAAAACATTGCTTTGCTTTGCTTGGAAATTGAATTGAAAAGATCCATCTACAGTAGGATTACTTGTTTAGAGAAAGCTGCTCTTGCATTCCGAAGATTTGGGTGGTTTTCACTTGTAGTCTGGGTGCCTGAACAATACCTGGCAAATTTTGAAGTGCCTCAGTGCTCCAGCACTGTGCTGAGCTGGGATCTTGCTTACAAAGGATATTTTCATCTCCGCTTCCTGAAGCTCTGTCTTTGTGATAAATAAATAGGAGATAGGAAAGCAAACTTGAATTTAGAATTAGATGTAACATTAATTTTCTATGCAATATAACCGTGAGCTGCTGGTGACAAATGATGCCAGTGCCTGTGTGTTCTTACTCAATCTTTTGAGGCTGCACATGATTAGCAGGATTAGTCCTACAAACAGGGGTATTTTCTTTTCCATTTTTTTTTTTACTCGCTCTGCACTGAAACACTTGCATGTACATTCAGGATATTACTTACCTCATCCGGGCACTTTTAATATGAAACTTGGCAGATTTTTATCCTGGGCTCGATGGATGATTACCTGTGGGATGTGGACAGCCAGCGTGCCAGGGTTTTGTGCTGGGGAGGTGAAAGTGCCTTTCAGCCTCGTGCACCTGGACCTGCCGCAGCTTCTGCTCCCTCGTAGGGGATTACAGAAAGTAAGCAGGGAAAACAAGGCTTCTGTCAGGATTTCTGAAGGCAATCCCTTGGTCTGCACTTGCTTTGGAAATTTTGTAGGGTTTTGTCAGGCAAATCAGGTTGATCACTCCTGACTGTGACTTCTTTTGTAGAGCAGATTACAGGGTATTTCAGCGTGCAGCATGTTACAGTGCTTGAAGTTAGTAATGATCTGCATAATCTCATATATTCGCCTTTAGCACAGACACAGCTGTACACCTTTAGCTTGAGTTGCTCAGTACATAACACGCTGTATCCTTGGTCATTAAAAAATAAAAATTCACTGTGATAAAAAATTCAGTAACTCCTTCTGGAATCTGGAATAAGAAAAAGAATTGTTGGACATACCTTGCAGGCTGTGTTTCAGAATTTAGGAAAAGTCTGGCTCATTGTCTTTCATGCTGTATATCAGGCCTCTGACATTAATCCTTTATGTCTCCTGGCAAGTATTTTACATTCAAAAAGGCTTATATGCCTAGGGAAAAAAAATGAAAGCATGAGAAAAAAAGACAATTGCAGTGACACAGGTTAAACTAACAGAGAGTATGGCTTAGAGAAGGTGTGGAAGTGTTTACACTTCTGTGTGGCAATGATTCCTGACTGGACTATGGCCCATCAATATTTTTGTTCTTCAGCAGGTTTCTCCTCCCAGACCTGTGCACACCCAAGCACTGCATTCCTCTGCACATCCCTTGTTGTGACTGGGACAGCTCAGAATTTCATCCTTCTGGATGGAAATGAAAGCCCCAACAATGGCCACTTCTGCTGTGTTTCATCCCCACTGGCTATTCATGCCCCCAGAAATTGTGGAAAATCCTGGTGGCAAACTGATCATCCAGGGGCAGCAAACCTGGCGCAGGGACTGCTCCTGGGAAGAGGTGCAGCTGATGTGGCCAAAAACCTGCCTGACCTTGCCTGCAAAGAACTTGAGCCTCGCTCCTCTAGTCTTGTTAAACCCTTGGGGTTTTTATACTGTTGTCTGCTGGAGTAATTTTCTGTGCTCCCTAATTTTCCTGTACAGCAGACAGGGAAATGTTTTTCTTTGGAGCAGTGAATTTATCACTTTCCCTGATCTGGTAATTGCTCACTGTGGGTCTTCTTTGTGGATGGAGGAATTCACATCTGCACTGAGAAATACAAATGGCTGTCTTTGGCCCATGGCTGGAGATGTATTTGGAAATCTCATCTTGAACACCAGATCCTGTTATGTTTAGGTGTGCTGCATGCCAGTGGGAGAAGCTTTGTTAAATCTTTAGGAGATGATTTTCCCAGCTGGGCTTTTAAATGCAGGGTTTTCTTGCATTTTTGGCAAAAGAAAAATGTTCTTTGTCAAAGAAAAATGAGGCTTATGGTCTCATTTTGAGTCTTAAAACACAGGTGTTCTCATGAACATTCCATGACATAGACAGTGGCCAACTTCACTAATTTCTTCAATGTGCGTTGACTTTATTCCTCAGTTGTTAATGAGAGAATTTTTTAAAGCAAAGTGAGAATGTGTGTTTTGACTGATTGTATCCAGCAGTGGTATTGGCTCTCAGGAGGCAGGGAGAAATTCCCAAACCCTTTGATATTCTGGTACCTGCTAGTATTTAGCTGTTACCTGTTAGTTACTGAGTGCCATTGCAGCAGAGTGCAGGACCCTCAGTCTTTAACACCTGGACATAAAAGTCTCCAAGAAACACAGACTTCACTTTTTCTAAGCTGTAGGTCCATCCCCCCTGTGTGTATTTCTGTGTGAATTATATTCAAAGTCTAAGAACTGGCCAGTGTTTTGCTACCTTCTGCTGACAGCTTTTGGCTTTTTTGGAAATATTTTAGCTTCGCGCATACTGTAGCTGTCGGTGTGATTCAGAGCCTTTGGAAGCAGAGCTTCCTCCTGTATTTGTTATTTGCTTAGCAGAGCTTTGACTTTATGGCTATGTATTTCAGAATCTTTTATGCCAGGGAATCGTTTATATTTCAGAGATACGGGAAGGCACCTTGGAGCTTGCTGCATGTCTTGTTTTTTAACCTTAGCCCAGTGTGATATTCTCTCTAAAGAATATTCTCACGTAATCCTGCAGGGAAGAATAAAGGTAACACAGTTGCCTGGCATTAAAACTGTAAATCAGAAGTACATAATGACAAGTCTGAGAAATGTACTAAAAATAATAATAAGACAGGCTTGTTTCTGAACAGCAAATGCCATTAAACTTTGCTTTGAATTCTGACTTCCATCCAAAATCTGCACCCACAACCCTCAGCTGTGTGTCAAGGGGCTCTTTGTTTGTTTTGTACTTCAGAGGAGCTGACTTAAGTTTCTGTGTTGGTCCAGATGTGACTACCCCTGGGGGTATTCCTTGGCCAGGCTGTAAAAAGATGTTTCTGAGAAGCCAGAGAGAAATAATAAGCTGAAAACCTGGCCAGCACTGCCTCAGGGGCATTCCTTTCCCTGGGAGGAAAGCTGGGACAGGGGAGGGACGATGGCCCATTTTGTAGGACTGAGAACAGCAGGGTGCCCTTTTTACAAGCAGGAAAGTTTGATGGAGCCTGAGCTGCTTCCTAAGCCCAGCTTACATGGACAAGTGTGGTTGTGAAGTGATTACAGTGAGGATTTCTGGGGGAAAGCTCAGCAGTGAGGCTTTCTCAAGGATTTTGGATGCCCTGTGTATAGTTCTGATTTCCTTCTGGAGGTCTTTGTCAGGCTCTGTATCACCTTGGCAGATATTTTGGAGATACAGTGGGGCCCATCCCCATCCAGGTCAGGGTCACCTGGGCCTGAGCAGGGAAATTATGGTGGGAATTGGGTGTACCCTTCTTCCCTGGGTGCTGGAGAATGGGGCAGGGAGACTTGCCCAGGGAAGAGGTGTGGACTGTACATTTCATTATACTTCAAGGTCATGCCGTTTGTCTGGTGGGAAGGGACATAAATGCCTAATTTATGACCTCATTAGTGGTGCTTGATTCACATTTGCATTCACAGGCTCCGAGAAGAAAATGTTTGCATTTAAATCTTTTGCGAGGTTTGAAATTAAAGATATGTGAAATTGCCCAAGAATCTCTTTAAGATGTAAGGGTGAATCATACATTAAAATAAAGATCCTGCAGTTGCTGACATGGGGAGTAGATGTTCTGTTCAAGGCACTGTGGCTTCTCCTGACCCTGCTGTGCAATGCAAAACCAGCCCAGAGCAATCCACTCCCTGGCAGCTCTGATAAAGACAACACAGGGTCCTGCTGCATGGCAGGGGCCCCAAGAAAACACAAAGCACAGACAGATTCAGCACTTGGTTTGGGCAGTGCAGGGTGATTTTTTTAGGGATTCTGGCAGTCAGAGTGGTGGGGACAGCACCTGCTTCAGGCCCTTGTAAATAACTTTTCTTTGGATGAACCTGGTGAGGGGGTTCAGTCTGAACAGGTGTAGTTTGTGTCTAGAAAGCTTCCTGGGAGTGATCATGGGATCATCACACACACAGCCCCATCTGGCTTTTCTCCTCTTTGGCACAAGTGTTGAAGTGTTCCAAGTCCATGGCCATTCTGAGGATGAGGAAGCAAGAAAATGATCAAAGCAGATGCTGGAAATGCTGATAACATAGTACAAATCAGTGCTAAATAAAGTGGTAACTTTGACTCTTCTGGGAGGAGAGTTGCCCCAGCAAGCCTCTAAGGCAGGCTGGCTTATTTAACCATGAGCTTAATCAAATGGCTCCTTCTAATTACCGTGAAGGAGTGACTGACTGAAAACTGCTTCTCTCATAAGTATCCCTCTCTTTTGGCAGCTTCTCCCTAGTGCCTGGTGAACTAAAACTGGGAGACAAGGTTGTCTTGTTGGGACAGTCCATGCCAGCCTCTCTAACCTGTGTATGCTTAATTTCCGCGTGGGCTTAATTAGGAGGTGGCCGCAGATAACGGATTGAATGTATTCCTCTGGGAAACTGGGTAGAAAATGCCAAGTTTTGAGCAACTTCCACCTATGCTTCAGGAGGGGGGCTTGCTGACAGAGCAGCTCATGGCGTGGAGGTTTTAATTGCCATCCAGAGCTGATGATTCACAGGTTTCTCTCTTCCCATTCCCTTTTCCTTGGCAGATTCTGGATGTCCTGTTGACAACTGAAGCCAACAACTCAAACCCCGAGCTCTTATCTATCCTTCAAACCCCTCCCAGCCGCCTCCTTTCCCCGTGGATGTTGACAGCTCCACCACCACGCTGTGTCCCACAGGCTCACAGCAGTGGTGTCATTTCTCACTCTCCTCCGTCTCTGAGGTTTCGTGAAATTCTTGTGCTCATTTGTGCAGCATCTCTGAATGTACCTTCTCTCCTTTGTTTCTGCCACTGACACAAACTTCAGCATCACCTCTGTGGCTTTCCTGACTCTGCATTGTCTCTCTTTGTGTAAAGGTGGGAGGATCTACTCCAACCTGCATTTCCTGCTCCTTTCCACATTTCTCCACACCATGAGCTGGTGCTAGGTAAAGGGAGAAACAGGCAGGAATGAAAAAGGAAAGTGATTTTAATTTCAGAAGACCGCAATACTGTTGTTGTTACGCCCAGATGAGCACAGGCTTCTGTATTAATCCAAACATGAGATTTCCTGTGTTCTTCATGCTTTTGTTTCACTTCAGTGGTAGACACTGCTAAATTGGGGGAGGTTTTTAGCAGAATGTGGGAAATAGGGAAATGTGAATTGCTTTAAGTTTGTCCTGAAGTTCACAAATGGATGTTGCTGCCTGCTGGGGGGGCTTGAAAGGTTTGTGTGAATGAATCAATTAATCTTTGAGATATTTAAGTTTAAAAAAAAATAAAAAATCAACTGGGAATATTTCTGCCCTCAATTACACACATAAAACATATTCAAATAGCCGTAGCATATCCAATTCAAATCCTACCTTATTCCTACAGCCTTAGGCAACCATATTTATGTCAAGGATTTCCCAGAGAGACATGTGCAGTGCTCAGCGTAATGTCTACAGAGAAAGTGCAGAGTTTCTGGGGTGCATTTATTTGCGACTCTTGGTCAACCATAATTTGCATAATGGCATCCATATTATACTCTTGCATGAGTATGCATTAAATGGCAGGTGTTGTTTATTTAGAGGTATCTAAATACTTTTTTTAATATAAATGAGAGACAGAGAAATCAGCTTTTTATGTTTCATAGGGTTGCCAGGGTAGCAGTAGTAAAATATAGCAAATCAACAGTGAGATCTGCAAGAATGAATACAGACTATGCCCAGAGGCTATGGAAGGCACCAAGACATATTTCAGGCTTTATCAGGAATGAGGCAAACATTTGCACGGCCCTGAAAGAGCTTCTGGCTTTGCAGTGAACTGCCTTAGAATGGTGTAATTAAAAGTTACATTCTGTTTGAGCCTTGTCTCACACTCAGTAATCAAACGCCATAATCAGAACGAATTATTGCGTTTGTATTCTGCCACCCACTGAAAAAGATGCATTGCTTGGCTTATAGCCTGATCTTGATTTATTAGGTCTAATTTCAGAGACTGGCACAAAAAGCGAGTGAGATTCCTGCAGGACCTGTTGCACAGAGGCAGTGATACCTTTAAGCTGCTTTTGGGCGCTTTTTTTGTGAGCTTCTCATTGCTTAGAACATAATTCCAGATTGTTTTTTAAAGCCTCTTGGAGTGTGCAGACAAGATGAAGGTTAAGCTGAGGCAGGGTTGATCAGGACACGGACGTGCACAGGTCACTGAGGTTGGCAGCTCCAGCTCTGACGTGACCTCCAGGTGCCGTGGATGACACCACAGGATTAGCAACAAGGCACACGCTGAGCCGAGCCTCCTCTAACAAGACAGAGAAGTGGGAACGGAATTTCTATTCAGGGTATCAAAATCAGCCCTTGAAGCACGGCGTTGCTTGTTGATTGCAAATAATGGAGCTGCAGAAATGATTTCTTCACAGGAATGTACTGTTTGGCTGTGTGGCAAACTGTTTTCTGTACCCATTTCAATCCAAAGCTGGGATGTGATGACCGTGAATTATTTTGTTTGGTATAGGTAGGAGTTTTCTGAAAAAAAATAGGAAAATGGAAATAGAAATCCAAAGTTTATGGTTTTTATGTAAAAATTATGCTTATAATAAGAAAAAATAAATTGTGCATAATCCAGCAACTTTTAGGATATCTGGTAAAACAGCAGTCCAGCTCTGTCCTTTCTGAAGGACACACTGTGGTGTGCACTGGCATTCATCAGTATCCAGAAATGACCAGGAAGATGTAGGCGGTAGCGTGTTTCCAAGTGTTTTTCAATAGATGTGAGACATTCAAATTAAAATAAACCATTCCAAAAAAAGTGGCAAATGTGCTGCAACTGTTGGAAATGTGTGAGAGTAATAGTCTGGAGCAGGCACTACAAACAGTTGGCAAAATGAACAGTGTCAGGCTGTGGCTGATGATTTTGTGATTAACAGCTGCCAGTTGTTTGAACAAAGGTCACTTTTCCACCAAAGTCTTGCCAGACCTTTGGGGAGAGCTTTCTTTCTTGGTTCTGAGTTTATTATTCAGCCTGATTTCTGTTCAAAACAGTCTGGAGAGCTGAATTTGTACACCAAAGCCTAAAACTGTAGGTCAGATCCAAAGAGCTAGGACTCCAGTGGAGAAGAGGGACTTTCTGAAGAGGTTTGGGAGCTTTCTTGGGTTGTACCTCTCCATGATCCTCCCTCACACCTCACCAGAACCTCTGTTTCCACCTCCATGAGCCCAGGTAGGCATCTGGAGCCCCTTCTGTGATCAGATCAGCACATCTCAAGCTGGAGATGCCTGACTTTGGTGACCCCAGCTGCTCAGCTGGTGCCTCTTTTCCTTTGTTCTGTGTCACTTTGCCCTGCCTGCCTTGTCAAGCTTGTGAGCTCCTCTGAGGAAGTTCAGGGTAGACTTATTGGATGCTCTGCCCAGGGGCTGTGATTTACTTGTCCCCATGTGTTTATTAAATGGAAAATTGCCTCGCTTTTCTCACCATGTACAATGCCCACGTACTTCGTTTCCTGCCAACATTTCAAATGCCGGGACTTGGCAAGCACACCCAGCTTCTTAAAATGTAGGCCTTGGAGGCAAAAGTTTTTTGAAACTAACAGGTGCCTCTGAACTTTGATTTAAACTTGTAACTGTCACCAGGGTTTTGACAGATGGGTAATGAAAGATCAAGACAAATGCTGGTAGGAGTCTTTTGAGATGTGCTGCTATTAGCATTTGCTCTGAGCACATTTTAAAGGGAACATAAGACTAACAATTTAATGTCTGTTAGTCATCTCACACTGGAGAACTCCTGCCAGAGAAGGTGAAATGTCTAACTTGGAATTGATGACAGGGGATTGGTAATAAAGGAGAGGCAAAGGGAGGCACCAGAAGACCAGCTGTAACCCTGGACCGGGGAAAGAATAGAAACAAAGAGACAGATCAAGTCTGAGTTCTCAGATATGGGGCTATGTCAGTCAAAACTGAGCTTCCCGGGGTTTGGGCTAGGAAAAAACACCGATAATGAAGTCTCTGCTGGATGTGGTATTAGCCAGAGATGCTTGGGACACAGTGGAGGAAATAAGATGTTTCTGAGTGACTGTTAAAGTTGTCAGTGGAGAGTGGTACAGAATAATGCAGATAAGCTTCTTAAGTCACCCCTGGATGGCAGCTTAGTTGTACCTCTGCTTACCCTGGATCTGGCTTTTTACATATTCTTTAATAGAATACTTCTACAAGGGCTCAGAGTGTGCTGTTTTATCATGCTCTGGTAGCCCCATATTCCATGAGTAATGAAGTGCCAGCGAAGTCGAAGGGATTGTCTTTTGAGGAGGGAGTCACTCCACACACCCCGCTCCTCTCTGCGGCTGGATTTCATTGCATTTCCCTTCCACAGCGCCGAGATGGCTCATAAGCTGCTAAACTCCAGCCCTAAACAAGCCAAGTAATTCCTTTTTGTGCCAATCTGTGTGTGTCACCGATAAGGTAAATCCCCGTGTGCCACAGTGATCTGTGCCCAGATGTGGGAGGGAGCGAGGCGAGCGATTGATGCCGTGCACTGCTCTGCTTTTCCTCTTCAAAAACCTGCCCTGCCCTTTTTTAGTCAGAGAATGGCAAGAAAGGCACAGAGGGACTGTGCTAAATCGTGTGCTCCTCCTCTCCAAAGCCTACCAGAGATTTGCTGGAAAACCCTGAGGAAGAGAAGGCTCCAAGTGGCAGCAGCTCCTGCCGTGGGGATGTGTGGGGTTCTCAGACCCCAGGAGAGCACACGAGACCCTCCACTGAATCCCCTTTTCCCCACCCGTGAGCTCTGGTGTCTTTAAAAGGATCCAAAACAATGACAAAATTAACCACAATCATTTTGCAGAGGACAGAAGCTTTTTCAGTTCCCTCCTCTTTCAGTGTTTCCTGACATCTATCAGTGTGTTTCTAACACTGTGTCTGTCATAAAATAACAGATCAGGGTGTGAAAGCCCTTCAGACCCTGGGAGAAGTGTTGGAGGTCGCAGGGTCCCCTCTTTGGGGCTATCAGCATAATTCAGAGCCAGTGATACCCACAGATTAATTGCCCTTTTATTGATTCTGAATTGACTTCCTTAATTAAGGAGAGTGCCACTTGCTTGCGTGATTGCTTTTTTTCATTTTCAAATTATTAAACCAAAAGCTTGGAAATGAAATCCTCTGCTGTGTGTAAGCTCTCCCTTGGAAAATATTGTGCCATGTTTAACAGACTTCCCTGCCTAAAGTTTTTATTTCCTTACGCAGTTTAGATTAATTGCTATGATTATTTTGATATAAAGTGCACTGAGATGACTTGCAGCATCTGGGGCTATTGAAGCAGCAAGGAGCCCTGTCTGTGTGGGATATTGTGATAGAGATGCTTTCCTCAGAGGAACCAAAATAACTGGAAACTGGGAGGAAAACGTTCCCTTTTCACACAGCTTGTCAATATGTTAAGTGCTCTGGAGACAGTGCTTTTGTGCTTCTGCAGACATTAAATCCTGTACATTTCCTGGGCTGTGACAGTCCTGTTTTCAAATGTTTTAAGCCCTGATTGTGCTCAGGATGAAGTACCCAGTGGTGGAAACTCTGCTG
Organism: Acanthornis magna; assembly: GCA_036785705.1. Taxonomy (NCBI): domain Eukaryota; kingdom Metazoa; phylum Chordata; class Aves; order Passeriformes; family Acanthizidae; genus Acanthornis; species Acanthornis magna. Next base: position 7,284,883 of record JAWUZG010000092.1, read on the forward strand.
AAGGGGTAGTGGTGGTGCTAGAAGGAAGAGGGTGAAGTATTTTCCTGGAATTCCAGGCTTTGGTCCTTCCCTCAGGCTGTTCTTTGCACAGAGGCTTAAAACATAAAGGAAACACAGAATTTTGGGGAGTGAAGATTAAAAACCATAGCTAAAAATATGAAAATTCCTACGTAATTCTTCCCGGCTCTTCCCACCAAATGTGAGGTGGTGGCAGTTTGTGTTGATTCTCATACGGGATTTTCCTCTCCTTTTTTACTTGAACACGCACACAAGGAAGGAGGTTATGTTGAGGTGAATGCTGTTAGTTCTCAGGCTGCAAGGCTGATGGGGATGTTGTTCTTTTAAAAGGTTTTGAACAAATTGGAGGGGAAAAAACACAGGAAAATTCTCCAGACTGCTCTTACTGACATCCCCCATGCAACAACAACAAAGTCAAAAAAAGCTGCTGTTCTGGCAGTGTGAAGGGGGAGTTCCTTGGGGCTAAGTTGAGGTCTGGGGTAAACGTGGTGCTCTGTGAAGCTGCTCATCAGGAAAACAAGAAAAAAAATTGAGAAAACCAAGAAAAAAATTCCAAGAAAAAAAAAAATCTGTTATTGCATATCTGCTCCTGGCATTTCTGAGCACACAGCTGCCCCATATTCCAGCTCACATGGAATAAGACTTTCTTTTGCTCACCTCCTCTCTTCCCGTGCTGCTGCTGGCATCCACCTGCCTCTTGTTGGCTCTTCCATGTGCTCCAGCTCCTCAGTGCAAATAATTGGCATGGGAAGAGCACAGAGAAGGATAAAACTGTCCAGGGTCACCTTCCAAAATGTTGTAGCTACCTTAGAGACTGTCACTAAGGAGAGTAACTTGTGGTTCACGGAGCAGGTTGGACATGCTGGTTAACTGGAAGGTTTTAGGAAAGCCATCACTGCAGCTGATGTGGGATTGGGTGGTTTTTTTCCTCTTTCCATCTGCAGGATTTAACATCAAAACAGTGATTTAGTCTCTAGGGACAGATCAGGTGCAATCCCTGCTGCTTACTCTTTGTCAGAAGCAAAGCATAATATTCTTGCTTTTAAAATAAAAAGTGTCTTGCAAATGCATTATTCATTTTTAAGAGAAAAATGCGGAGCTAAAGAAATAATCATAGCCCAAAGACTTTCAAATGTATTTCCATACATAATAGCTTTCTGAGTGTGTGTATACATATGCTCTCCACAGTAAATATATATTCCAGTTAAAATTAATTTGAATAGTCTTTGAATAATTTGAATAATGGGTCTATTGTGGTAATAGCTGATTTATTTCTTTAATGGTTTGAATTCTAGTAGGGGAAGAAAACCATGGGTTTTATCTTCAGTCAGGGCAAGTTGGTGTAGCCCTACATTGTTGTTGTTCTTGACTCGATATTCCAGAGTGAATCTGATGGCAAAACATCTCAGGAGCATGGATTGAGCCAGAGAGGGAACAGGCTCAGAGGGGTGACCCTCCCTGGCCCTTGTCTTGGGGTGTGTTCAGGAAAGCTGGGGCTGCGTGCCCAGGGTTAATTGGAATTTAACACAGTCTAAAGAGGAAAAGAGTTGCTGAAAAATGCCTGGTGGCTGCCATCACCTTTAACAGCATTTCAGAATGGCAGCCGTGATTCAGAAAAGCCCAGGTCTAGTTTTTGGTTTTTTGAGCTTTCACCAGCTCAGAATTCTGCCATAAACCTGCCAAAAATCCTTGCTAAAACGTTGGGTTTTTTTCTCTGAAGATATCTTGTAGAGAACAGAGTACAATCCACATGTGCTGCAAAAATTCCTTGAGGTTATACTGCATTGATGGCACGATCCGTCCCAGTGCAGCAACTTTCAGAGAAAACCCAGCAAGACCAGCTTGTGTTGGAGCAATTTATGCAGAGAAAACTGTGAGGGAATGCAACTGGACCAAGAATCCTCAAGAGGGAAACAAATCCCAGCTAAAGACAGCATAGCTGGCTCTTAAAAAAAGACTGTCTTCTCCATATTTATATCTTTTCCCAAACTTACTGGTATCAAACGCAGGTGAAGGTCATTAGTTGGTTGAAACAGTAAGGAAAGAAATTGTATGCACCTATTGGGTATAATGCAATGAGAATGTGCCTTTTTCCCTCCCTGGTGGCTGAGCTATAAAAGAGGATCAGCTTTCCACAGCTGCTAGCCAAAAATTACACCTTTGGGTTAAACAAGAAAAACTCTCGCTTTTAGGCTTCAGTTCCATAAATTATTGAGTCGCTTTGATAAATCCATGTGAATTCAGTAAGGTGCTTAAGTGCAGCTTTGCCATCAGGCACATTAATGAGCCTTAAGCATGCATCTCGAAGCAGATGTGGCTTTATGGGTCCATGTTAAAGGGTCTTCTCCCCTTTCTCCCATTAGGATGGTGCAAAACATCTCACAGGCAGCTCTCTCTCCTCAAACACTTGGTGTGGATGTGCCAGCTTGGCCTCGTGGCACTGTCCCCCATCCTGGCTGCTGTCTGCCTCCGTGGAACACTGCTCTGTTCATGGAGAGATTATTCCTAGAGGCATAAGAGCTGTGGTGCCAGTCTGGATAAAGCGCAGAACGTTTCTGCTTCATCTGTCGCTGGTAGAGGATGCTGATGTACGAGCAGCAAGCAGGATGGATGGAGTGATCCATCCCAGGCCATATGCTCCTCATTTCTGACAGTTTGTACTTTTTGCAAAGACTTTCTGGGCCAGCAATCCTGTCTAGACCACCATGGACTTGCCCTCTAAGACTGTGTTTAACTCCCTTTGAAAACCATTTAAACTTCTCAATAGTTCATGAGCTCGGAAGACATCCGCGGGGATGATGGCTTTGCTAATTACAGCAGTCGCTGCGTTTTTAACCAGCACAAGTGCTCTTGCAGGCAGCCAGAGATTGGAGGCTGAAAGCAGATAGAAGAAATGCAGGGCTTGGCCATCTGCTCCTGCTGAAGTCTGTTGTTTTGGGAAGTGGCTGTCCGCTGCATTAATGGCCCCTCGTAGCAGCGCCGTACCTGGCGTGCGTTTCTCGCTAATAGAAAATGTCACAGTGTAAGCACCGTGTTCTAATTGCGTTGGCCGATTTCCACCACAAGCATTAATTCAGTGTAATGCTGTTTGGGATCTCGGTGAATTGCTGACGTGAGGCTGCTGGAGGTGCTGCAGCTCTGGCCGTGTTGGTGTGCCTGTGCTGCTCGAGCAGGAGCTGAACTGAAGCAATTTAAAGCACTTAAAGATAGCAGACAGATTATTTCCACAAGTGGAGCCAGGGCAGGAAGCAGCAGTGCCAGTTTGCATTGGGAAAGAGAGCAAAAACCAGAGGGTTTTGAACATTTTCCAAAGCTGCCGCAGTTTTGGTGCGAGCTGACACTAATTCTGGTGTAAGCCATGCAAACGCCAGCAGGTCCCGTGTGTTTCCCCAGCATCAAAAGTGGCAGAGCTGCATGGAAGGAGGGATGATTTACAATCAAACAACAGCAATTATACCAGGGATACAGATTACTTTATAATGAGACTGAGCCAAGGCCACATGTCAGTGCATTAGGCTTCTAGTTCACATCAAATCATAAATCTTCAGTATGAAGGTTATAAAACTCTTTTCACCAATATTTGTCTGCCTGAGAAATCTATGAAGCATTAGCAGCAGCTTGAAGCTATGAAGAGGAACCACTCAGCTTAATTTACATGTAAAATATATACAGTACAAGCTGCAAAAAAGATCTCTTGATGTTTTCCCATGATATAAATATTTGATGTTGTTTAGATTCCTTTCCTGTTCTTTTATGGAGGGTTTTCTACTCAATTAGAGTTGGGTGGAAACACATTTTCTGCCCAGTTTTGTACCAGAATCATGGAGAATGATCAAAATGAACAGATTTAAAAATTAAATTTGTTATTGCAAATGAGATTTATAGATATTTTCTCTTTGGGGAATATGTTGCTGTATTGATTTCTTCAAAATTACAAATAGTGATAGGGACTATTAGAAGCTGTAAGGTACTGAATCCAAATCCTGACAATTTTATTATTCCATCACTCTTAAAACAATTTGTTCATCTAATTCTTGTTCTTGCTGATACAAAGTAAGGATGAAAGCCTCTGTAACTTGATGGTGGAATCGACATCTTCATTCCTTAAGCCATAACAGAATGGACAGTACAAAATTCTCTCTAAAGAGTTTTTTGGGGGGTTTTTTTGTTGTTTTTTTTTTAATGGAAAAACAATCTGGGTTTGTCTGATTTTTGGATACTGAAGAGCAGCTGTTCTTGGTCCAGCAGTTGGGCTGTCCTGAAACTTTTGAAGAAACAGATCTGATGCAATGTTTCAGGGCCCAGTCCTGAGCTGTGCAGACATATCTGCCATAAGACTAGATCTGATTTTACTTTGTATGGGAATCAGTCAAGAGAAATTTGCTGGGGATAGATGTATGACACTCACGTGAACCTGATCACAGTGTAGTTTACCACAACATTTGGTTGAAAAAGAGCCAAAGAGATTGGGCTGTAGGATGAAATCCTCCTCACATGGCTCTTAAGGGAAATTTTATGGACAGAAGTATTTATGTGACATGAGAGAGTAAATTCGTCCTGCTTATTCCCATCACTGGTACTACAGCAGAGGTGGAGTACTTGTGATTTGTATATTTTAATGCAGGTAGAATGGCATAGTTATTGCCTGGTGGAAATCCTGCTTTCATGGTCATAATTCAATGATTTTTAATATATATGCCATATTTATGCAATGTGCAGAAGAGAGAAATTCCTGAGTGTGTGGTACAGTCAAAATCAGCTGTGCAACAGTGTGAGTCTGGTTCCTGTTTTTGCACATTCTTGTAATGATCCAGTAGACTTCAGAAAAATAAATACCATTGCAAAGAAAGACAAATAAAAACAAAAAGGAGTCGAAATCACTGATACCTAGCAATTATATCCAAATAATGATGATTCAAGTAACAAGCATATAACTACATTTCCTGGCGCCAGCATTTCCACTATAGCAAAACAACACTTTAACAGCGTTCCTAATCAGCATGTGCAACAAAACAGAACCTCAGCTCAGTGCTACTTAACTGGATTTTTTTTTCATACAGTGTTTCATAAATATCTTTAGGAAGTGAATCTGATGATAATAATTATACTACTGCTGTATGCAGCTAAAGACTTCTCCCAGAATAACAAATAACCTGTTAGAAAATCTCTAAGAGCTCCCCATGCCTGCCTACACTAATAATACAGTAGTGCTTTGTGTGTACATAGGCTTTTTAAAGGCACTTTCATATTAATTATCTAATTAAGCCTTACAATTCTCTTTGAAAGTAAGTAAGTATGATTATACCTATTTTATGAAGGTGGAAACTGAAAAATGAAGGCTTGATGTCATTTCGGCTAATGTTCTTTGACCTTCCTTGACTTTCTTTGGCATTGATTAGATTGACTGGAGGGTTTAGGTGGGAGCACAGGCATCCAAAATTCCCCTTGAGGGAGCAGGGAAGGTGATTTAAGTGTGAAGAGCTGCTCTGGGATCACTCATGGGAGCGCTGGGATGTTAGGTCTGAGCTCACTGTCACCATTGCCTAAAATTTGGAAGGGAGAAAAAGCCCCAAAGTCAAATCAATAAAGCTTCCAGGCTTGTTTCTAGCAGTGGTCCAGTGCCCAAGTTGTCTTTAGCATCCTTTTTGGCTGGAAAAAGTCCCAACACTTGCAGGGTCCACTCGCAGGTGATCTGCCTGGTCAGGAATGAAGCCATCACACCCCAGGGTTTGTCAGAGGTCTGTGACAGCATTCCTCACCCACTGCAGCCTTGTGGGGTTGCATCTCGAGCCCTTCAGTGAGAATGAGGAGATGGAAGCGAGAATTTGTGGAGGCTGAGACGGACTGAGAGCTCACTTACAGGTTCCACAAGCTCAAACATCTTCCTCTCCTGGACCTCCTGCACCTTGAAGACATATTCCAGGGAGACCTCGTGGAAGTGCTGCTGGACCAGGTCCACCTGCAGAGGGTTGGACAGGAACAGAGCTCAGGACGAGCAGAGCACCCCTGGGTCTGATGGGAACACAGCCGTGCAGAGCAAACCCAGCTCCAGCCCCAGCCCCAGCTGCGCAGAGGGCACAGCAAGAAACATAAACCTGATCCACATGAGCACACCCTTTCTTCAGCTGAGAAAAATGAGTTTGACTCACGTTCTTCTCCCTCTCCTTGCTCCCTGGAGCAGCAGCATTTCCGTGCCTGTCAGCTGGGATCTGGCTGCCCAAGGTCTGTTCATCCTGCAATTTTTGCTGCACTCCTGGCCTGACCTGAGCACGTGTGGAGAGTTGTTTTTCAGGCAGGACTCTCAGGCCATGCTGGGGTGGGTGTTTGGTGGCACGGAGCTTGGCAGGGAGAAGATCCCCAGCCCTGCTCTCCTGCCTGGCAAGCAGCACCCGCCCTACCCAGCTCTCTGCACTGTTTGCAGTGTTTTGAAACAATTTGTGGAGGCATCTGTGCAAGTGTTATGTGTATGGCTGCTGATGTAGCTTCCAAATGAGTATAGAAACCCCTAAGAACAGAAATGCTTCTCATAAGACAAGCAGTAAGTTTGGTAGATGATAGTTGGTAGTTATGTCTCCTCAGTGGAGTGGTCTGCAGCCTTTCCTGGGCTGCGGATGTGTGGTACTGAACGAGCAAACACCACAGGCAGGAGAAGGCTTTGCCTTTCTTTATTGTTTTGGTGGAAACTTCTCAATTTCCCCTGGCTGCTGGTAGCACTGAAGGACTAATAGGCAAAGTACAGGTTGTGGGCTACTGTCCTAATAGCTGTATTTCCTCTGACTTTCCTGTGCAAATTCAATAAATAATTCATGGAGTGATCGAGGCTGATAGAACTTTCTTCTGTGCTCATAATGGTCCAGACATCACTTTAATCTTTTCTAAGTCCTAATGCGTAGTTGCCGAGTGACTTCACTTCTTCACAGGGAGCCAAACTGCTGGAAATTTAAGGCTTGGGGATGCTTAAGCAAGAATTATAAAATTATAACCAACTTAATCAGGCTGTGATTGACCCAGAGAAGTGTAGTGATGGAGGAGATCCAGAGTCATGCCCATGTGTGACCAGAAAAACCAGAGAGCCAGGCTGAGAGCAGGGGTGACCCATCCACTGAGCTGTCCCCACGGGGGTGTTTGTCCCTCTGGCAGGTGGGTTTGAGGCAGCAGTGTTTTTCAGTTCCTAAATCTCCCTGTGGAGATGAATCAATGCCCTTCACTCCCCACCACTGTTTGCAGCAGTGCTGCCAGGAGAAATGTGCTGTGGTTGGATGGGATGAAAGTTGTCCATTAAAACTCTGCATTCCATATGGGAATGGGAGATTTAACAGCACTGCTTGAACCCGCCAAGTGTATTTATTTACTTCTATCCACACTGAACTGTTTCCAATAACGAAAAAGCAAATATTGTAATGAAGTTATGCTTCAGAAAAGCAGGTAAGTCTGAGAGGAGGGCCTGTCACAGGGGCTGTTGGTATTTGCTGTTCCCCTGGAGACCTCAAAGGAGGCATGTGCCAAGCTGAAAAGAGAGCAGAGCTTTTTAGTTTTCTTTCAAGTGCTGGCTGGAGGGGAAACCACAAGGACTTTTCTCTTATGTTGACTGCTGTAATGATGTGCTGTACTATTGAATTTCCAGGTCTAACTGACGTGGATCAATTATTTGAGTTTGATGGGCCACCTGCTTGGGAAACTTCTGTAGTTTTTATAAAGGACCTGGCAGCGCTCTCCTGGCAGGAGATACTTTTATATTCACTCCTGTGGAAGTGCTGTCCAGGTTGAATTATAAAATGAATCAATGCCATGCTGGCAATGGGATGTTATTTGGGTTTTCAAGCTCCACAGTAGGACTTCCTCAGTGTGTAGCGCTGGATAGATAATTAGCTCCAAGTACGTGCCAAAACATGAGACCAATTATATGTTGCACATAAAGGCTCCTTTTTGTGAGAAACACTCGAGTCTGTGTCAATGCAGGGTAAGTGCATCACAGGGAACCATCCAGAGATTATGGGTGGTGCTGTCAGCTGGGAGAGTTGGGTTTTTCAATAGCTCAGCCAGCTTTTATCAGCACACTTCCCATGGGAAATATCATCTCTGCGGCTCAGGTGCTCCTGCAGAGCCCTGGCTGCTCCTTTCAGGTGTGTCCCTGCCAGTCCTTGGGTGCAGAAAGGGAACGTGCAGCACCTTTCTTAGCATAAACCACACTCCTTTCTTAGCAAAGGAGATGATTTTGGGTCTGTTTAGTTGTATTTCCCATGTGGGCAATGAGATGAGCAGGAGTGTAAAGTGTGGAATTGTTCTTACACAGGTTTTTTTAAGGCTGGGTTTAATAGCTGGGGCAGAATTTCTTATAGTTGAGATATCTTCAGTTTCTCCCAGCACGGAAATTCTTCAGGACTTTTCATGCCATGATGAGGATTTGATGGCGATTCTTTCCCCACAGAGTATTTCTGACAACAGCATACGAATATTTTAAATATTTTATTTAGAAACATCTGGTTGCTTTAACCAAGAGAGAGATTTCTTTGGGATTAGTTTCATGAATTTAAATAAAAGCTATTAGTTGTTGTGTTTTGGTTTTAGGTTTTTTTTTGTTGGCCAGGAGAATAGTCTTAAAGTATACAATTATCCTTTCTGAGTGTGCCTGCTTTGTTCTTTCTGTCCTTTGAACATTCCAAGTACTATGTTTTGATTCCTGTGAGCAGCCTTATGACTGGACCACTCCCTTTGCAGAGTTTCTTCCTGCACAAGGCACAGTGACAGGTGTGGAGAAATCCTTGAATTTTTAAGGTCTCTCATTAAATGGAATCTTTGTACTCCTGAAGTTCCAGCACGTGGAGACCAGATTCCTTTAAAACACAGGAGTGGGAATGTTTATGGGTTTAGATAGGTTTTTTTTTTAGCTTGTTCAACTTTACTTCAAAGAAAATGAAGGAGGGTATATTATGTTTATACTGCTGGTTATTTGTTGTTTTTCTGGAGGAATAAAAGAGTGTGCCCACATTCCATTTTGGCTGTTAAATCAGTGCAGCCCCGAAACCACGTTAGTATTCCTGACATTTCATCAAAACACTGATTTGGCAGCTTCTGACATTTGGATCAGTGACTAAACTTGTTTTCTTGTTGATAGCAAGTCATCTGCAGTTCGAGCAAAACATGGCTCCTAGACCTGACAGATCTTCCTTTGCCTTGAAAATAAATCCTAACATTGCAAGGTCATTTGAGAGCTCTCACTGGAAAAAAGATGCTGCTCTTAACCCTTATCTGGGTCAGTGCTTCTTTACATTTCCATGGTTTTTACTTGAGGATCAGAAAGTGCTTTATGAATGTTAGATAGCAGTAGATAATCTTTCTGCTGGGTTTGATAAAGCAGTATTTCCTTCATTCCATACTTTAGGCTCTGAGCAGTTAAGTGACTTGCCCAGAGGAGACTGTGATAGAGCTCTGGATAAAATTTATGCTGATACCAAGTTGGCCTCTCTGTACTGTGGTTTTTTATTCAAAGGGTGCATTAACTGGCTCTACTGATTCAAGTGAAAATAGGGTATAATATGCTTTATAAACAAGTTCAGGAACTGGCAGGAGGGAGAGAGAATTATTGTTTAAACTAGATGACAGTACATTATTTTTTGCAGAATAAAGAAGGAAGTGTAAGAACATCTGGCTGCTCCCCTTGCCTCCCTAGCACTGGGACTGAATGCAGTGTGAGCAGGGTCCTAGTTAGTTACAGATATTAAATGATGCTATAATCCCTTTTTGCAACACCAAGTAGTGTAGTCCTAGTCCAGGCATCCATCTCAGGCATTTCTGGAGAGCCTGAGGAGTGCCATTTCATTGTTACACCACTAAACTCTTTTTTTTCTTTTTTTTTTTTTTAGTGCAGGGGAAGAAAAAGATCCTGTAAAAGCTGACTTTACTAATTGTGTGATTCTGACCTCACATACAGTAGTCTAGGTAACAGTTATATTCTATGTACTCTGTTCTTGTGGCTTCACCTTAATCAGCCTCCTTATTGACGCTTGATTGGCAATTTAGTGATGTGGGATGGAATTCAGCTCAGCACGGGATCGTCGATCTGGAGTGAATGGCTCCTCTCAGCATGAGTGTATTTTTTTCTGTAATATATCACTTTCGCATCAGCGATTCTCTACATGACCTCCTTGCTTTTGATTTCCTATTTGCAATATCAGCTTTTTCAGACAAAATCAATGATGAGCGGTATAATTAATTTTTACGTGTTTTAATTAAGTTTTCAGCTGCTCCAATGCTTTTCATTATCTTAGCATGATCTCTCACCGCTACTGAACATTACAATGAAAAAAACTTGTTGATTGAATAAAATATTATTTTAAAAGTCCCCTGCAAGTTGTCAAAGTAATTCAAATTCAGCGATGCAAGGTGAATATAATACCTACCGCACACAGGAATTTCAGGTAGAGCAAGGTATTCAGAAGATCTCAGGAACCTACTAAAGCTTGGGGCAGGTTCTGTCAACTCTGCAGTGGTTTGTGTGGCACCTCATCATCTTTCTGATACGTGATTTTATTTATGTTATCCCAGTCATGAGGCTGAAGGACCCACTGATGCCTCCAGGAGCTGAATTTGCAAGTTGAACAGAGATCACCAGTATTAACATGGGATGATACAGAAAGGTTTGAGTTCTTGACAACTTTTGAAACTCTGCTTTGCAGAAAAAAATACAGTATTTAACCTGCTGCTAGATAGGAAAGAAATTGATGGTGCCTTGTCTCTCAGGGGTTTATTTTTAGAGGAATTCATCTTACTCTATTTCACTGGTAAATTAATCTGTTCATTGGGTTCTTGGGTAGAAGACAGACATTGCTTGGCTGTTGCCTGCTTAATTATACCCTGTAATTTTGATTGACAGTGGAATATGCACTGAAAAGCAGCTGGATATGTCTGTCAGCTAGTTTAGAAACTGGTGAGGAGTCTCTGCTCCTGCAGGAGCTGCTTGCTGGGCTAACCTGGGCCAAGGGAGAGGCTGTGGATGGTTGGAGGGCAAAGGCAAGCAGCCGTCACCCTGTTTTGAACAGTCAAAAATTAGCTGTTTAAACTGTGCCGCAGCTACCACTGGGCTCCCACTCCAAATCGGAGGGTTAAGCATGAAGAGCTTATGTTTCTGTGTAAGGTATTAATTGGGATTTCTCTCTGCTGGAGTGCCTGTGAGGATGCTTTTGCTGTGTTCACTTGAGATGCTCGGCTGTGTTTGGCTTTTATGTGTTGCTTTAAAAACCAACGCTCAGTATTTCAGTAAATTGTGTGAGACTCCAAATCATGAAGGTAAAGGCACTTTCAGTGACTTTGGGGGGAAGACGATGCGGGAATAGGGGGAAACAGGATGAACGCATTTAGTTGAAAGCTGTGAGCTGTAAAAAGAAAAATACTGAACATTAATGATCCTATGTGAAGTCAGAAGCCATTAAAAATGGCTGGGAGACAGTTTGTGCAGGGACAAGCTGGTGCTTTCAAGGCCATGTGCTATTTTCCTTATCTTCATCCCCCGTTTCTCTGTCCACGATGTTCTGCTGCTGCTGCATCACTGTTCTGCCTCCTCTTGATCACACCAGCGTTGTGGGGGAGAAAGAGAACGAACAGGCTGTCAAAACTGTCATATTTTTGCCAGCAGCCTCCATTTCCTTATTCTGGGAGTTTCATCCCAGGACAGTCTTCCCAACGGTGAAAGCAGGGTGTTCTTGCATTTTTCCATGCTTTCTGAGGAGCCATGAGCCAGTGAGAGAGCAGCAGATGGAAATGAAAAGTTAGGGACAGCCCTAGTGAATGTCACCAGCTGAGCAGACTTGCCCAGGCCAAGGTTCTACAAGCAGTGATCCCTCCTTTGGTCAGCATTATTCCGAGGTTTGTTGCCAGAAGGGAACTGGAGAGGGAGTGTTTGTCCATTTGTTGGGATGCTGTCATCAGGTGTGGTGCAGCAGGGAAAGGAGAGTGTGGGCTCTGGGGGCTCAGTTCCATGGGGTGCTCTCTGCAGCCAGATCACAGCTCTAGCTCTGACTGCAGCTCTCCTTTTCACAGCTTTTAAACGGGCATAAAGTGCCACACAAAATAAACAGGATTCTCCATTCAAATCAAGGAGTGCGGCTTACCAAGTGATTTAAAAAACTCTTCTTTCAGAAGCGTCTGTGCAACATGACTTGACTGATTTACCTTATAATGGCTCAAAGCCAAGAGCATAATGAAATTGTGAGCAGAAGAAATTACTCTAGTGCTTTTTCCCTTTTACTATCTGCTGATTTATTGGAAATGCCTTTCATTCAAATGACTGTCCTGTTAACCCACGGGCTGCCAGGACCCTGGGAAAGAAAAGAAAGTCAAAATAGAGGCAGTGAGTGCTCTGTAAGACAGGAGAGCCAACAGGTTTAAGCATTGTTGCACTGTGTGTTTGCAGTTTTGGAGGCAGAGGAAAAAAAAAGTTTATGGTTTCCAACATAACTGTTACTCTGGGAAGCTGGAAGCTTAAAAGCCCAAAGGATAGCTAATAAAATTTTTGTGATGGCATGTCTCAGCTCTTCTGACATGGGCTATTTAAATCCTAGACTTGTATTGCAATAATAATGAGATATTCCTCCCCGATATTGATTCTCTGCCCAGTTTGGGACTGCCTGTGTATCTTCTCTCTGCACTTCAGGAACGTGGGTTTGGATCTTCATGACTAAATTTCCTGAGTGTCAGGCAGGCTCTTGGAGCTGTAGAGGCCACGTTGGTGTGGCGTTGTGGTGCCCTGTGACTGTGATCTCACGGAAAGGAGAGGGCAGAAGGAGGAGAGGAACTCAGAGCTGCAGGGAGGCTCTGCTGGAACACTCCTGATAAAAAAGCCTGGATGCCTCCAGTCCGTTCTGTGAGAGACTGAAAATGAATTGCTGCTGTTCAACATTTTACTTGCACTCACAGAATATTCATCCAAGGAGCAAAGGAAGCATCAGAGGAGTGTGATGAGGGCTCGTTTTTTCTTAGCAAGCCAGTCGGAATTAATGCCAGAACCAGACATGGCAGCTTTTGACAACATGGAAATTCCTCTTTGTGCATTGCCAGCTAACTCCAGCTTGGTGCAATTCCTCTCACCTGGAATCAACAGCAGCTCCTAGAATTGCTGCAATTTCTTAATCAGTGGCTATTCAGTGTGGCTTCATCACTGAACCTTTCCATTGCAGAGGCTGACCAAGTGTAGCAGCTAAACAGCTTTTGTTTTCTGCCCTTCTGGAAGAACAGAAAGAGATAAATAGTGGCAGAATTTCTGGATAGTACCTGTATTAGTTGGTATAGATATATATATGTACATATGTGTATGTAAATAGTTCTGAAAACAATGGAGTTTTTTTGAGGTGGGGAAGAAACAGGTAAAGTTGACGCAGAGGTCTTGTTGATCTGAATACATTTATACAGAAAATTAGATTGTTTCCAATTGTCTGAATTTCTGAAAAGTTTTCCTGAAGAGATATTAGGGACTGAAAAGATAACAATTTTTATTAATTTGGGGTAAGTTGTAGGTAGGTTTAGGAAGAAATGAGGTTTTGTCTGAAAGAACAAACACACAGCTCGATAATGTTCCTTTTGAAATGGAAGGGTTCTCGGGTCTCTCAAAATGGTTCAGGTCCACATCATGCTCTGCTGGTTTCAGATATTGCTTTGTCTGTCTCCCACTTTCTACATCAGCAGATGGACACTGCACCCATGGCAGTGGCAGAATTTGCAGCTGCATCTGTTCTTCAGTTTTTAGACTGAGCAGGCATCTGCTTGTTTATTTCTGGTGGGTGTCCAAAAGGAACATCGATGTATGCTGGTAAAAACTGAGCTTTGGGTTCGAAAAGTACATCCTGAGTGGTGGTGGTGGTGGAAAACTTTCTCCTAGAAAAGCCACAATCTTGTTAAAGCTTGGCACAAGTCCTTGGGTGTGTTTTGGAGCTGGCTGTAAGTCTGGGGCTATTTGGGACAGGAAGAGAAGTCGCAAGCCCTTCGCTATTATCAGGCAGTCCTTGGAAACTGATCTCCACATACAGGTAAAGGCTGGGATTAAATCGTCAGCGTAACCACTTGGAAGGCTCTTTGAGTTTGGACTCACTGATCTGACAGTCAGGGCAGGCTGAAGAGGCCCTGGGACAATGTGGAATTTGACACAAAATAAGGGTTTTTTTCATTGCATAAGAGAACATCAGCTTGCAGGAGAAGAATAGCAATAGTTCAAAGTTGTGTAAATAGATATTGTGCCTCAAAGTTTTGTTGGAAGGGGAATTTCAAAGATTTTTCTGCAGCTTTGCCAATTAAGAGAAATGATAAATATTTGCATTCACGGATGCCCTGGAGTCCTTTCTCTGAGAAAGAAAGAAAAGGTAGAACAAGGTTTGGAATTCAGTACTTGCTAAGAAAATAAAGACCTGGGGCTCTGCACTTACTTAATCCTTATTGTATTTGTTGTTTCTTTGACACTTCTTTCTGCCACTTCCACTGATGTCTGGTAGATGGCATTAGCGTATAACAAATTTCTGAAGTTCTTTTCTTATTGGAGGGGGTTTATTTTTCATCCATTTTGCAGATAATGCTGTCTTTTTCTGGCTAAGCAGTTTTAAAGCATTTTTTCCCCTCAGTGTTTCAGTTATGATTTGACTAAATGCTTATATTATTCAACATGCCTTTTTTCCTCCTCCTTGTGCCATATAATTATTATTTCTTCTAGAGGGCATCAATCACTGAGAAAGAAAAACTTGATATCTTCGGCTGACTCTGAATTTAGAAGCTCTGTTATACTGTTCACTGTTTATATGCAGTACCATATTTATTTAATATTCTCCTGGCTTAGCGATGATGCTCTGAAGGAAGAAGAAAAATTTCTCACACAGAGAGAGAAGATGATCAGATACTCAGAGTAGTAAATAGAGGTGCTTATATATAGGGTTGAAGACGTATTTGACTGCTCTGCAGAGAGAGTAGAAAGAAACTCCATAAATATCTTTTGTCTCTTTTAGTACACATAAGCATTTTTAGCTAATTTCATGCACTCCAAGAAAATTAATAGGACTTCCATGACACAAGGGCCATTTTGCATAAGAGAACAGTCAATTGTTTATTATCTCCTCAGGATTCTCTTTATTTGGAGCGGGAGATGGAAGTTTCATCCACACGTCAGCTTTGGCAATAGGGTTTATTAGTCTGCCAGTAGCTTTATCTTCATCAGTGCTCCCTGGGTGAGACATCTTTTGTGCTGAGATGTACATATTCATCCTTGCTTGTAGATCCAAGAAGTAGATAATATTTTGAGCAAATATTTTGGTTAAATGCTGGTTGATAGACATTTGGAGCAGTGGGAGACTGCTTTTATTTTTTTTCCCCCCACATTCTCCCCACCATAGAAACAAGAGTTATTTCCTTCATAAATAACCAGGCTTTCAACAAAAATCACCAGTTCTCTAATTAGCTTCTTCTCAGAACAAGCCAAAGCCCATAATTCTCCAAGCTTTTCATGTGGATAGCAGAAGGGAGAAGTGGAGTGCTGGGGGAGCAGTTTTGTGGGCAAAGTAATGATTTTAAGTAATCCTCAAGAGGTTTCTGTTTATGAAGATGATCCTTTCCAGATCAGTTGTGCTTGATAGCAAAGGACTTAAAAAATGATAGAGATATCTTTGAGGTTAATTTTGTATAAAGACTATATAAATGCAAAACATGCTAAGCACCAGCTTTTATTGAATCTGTCTAATTATGAGCAAATGATCAGCATAATTTTTCTGCATTTTCAACCACGTTTTCTTGAGATTGAAGTATTTAAGGCAATTATAAAGAAATGCCAACACTTAATTGTGACAAATTTAGTCTTTAAAGAATCCTTGGGTTTATCTTTATATAGAAATGCAAATTATTTAGGACAGACAGGGCTAAGCTCTCTCTGGGTCCTGGTGTAAGGGACATTCTTGTGGTGCAGATATCTTTTCTTTTTGATAGCTTCTGAAGCATGTTGGTTTAGAGATGTTTCAGGACCTGCAAGCACTGCTTGCTTCAAAACACAAGGCCAGCTTCAGCAGCCAGTGGATGAGGAAAGTGTGTGTGTGCATTTCTTGCCTGTGACAACCTGTAACTTCCAGCATTAAGGTGTCATTTCTCTTAGGTGAACAGGGGCTTCCTCTCAAAGAGAGATGGACTAATTTCACATGGGGGTCACCATCTGCCTGAAACATCCTCACCTGCAGTACACAGCAACACTCCTTTGGTTTCCCCAGCTCTAGCAGCTGGAGGTGTCCTTGCTGGGGTTTCTCTCAATCTCCCCTGGTGTGTTATTTCCCCTCTCTGCCATTCCATCTTTATGGTGCTCTTCTGCTATTATTTGCAGGCAGGTTGTCTTACAACCGTTATTGCACCTTTCCTTGGCCTCTGTCATCTCTCACAGTTACCGAAATCGTGCTGATTGTGGACTGCTCTCCAGTATAGCAATAGCATGTTGTTGTAATGTAGAGCATTAAAATTCATAGACTGTAGCCTGTCTGTTTCTTGCACTTTCTGGACAGGCCTGTTAACCTTTGAGAGATTTGCCGTTCAGATCTTGCTGTACAATAATAAAAACAGGTAAGTGAAAAGGAGCCCTGCTGGGAGAAAGTTTATGTGTTGGGATGATGAACCCATAAAGCTCTGTGACTGTTCCAGACTGTGCTCCCAACACGTGTTCCCCCACCTGCTCCCGTTCAAGCCTAATAACTGCCCGGGTGATTTAGGGTAAAAGAAAGGCTCTGGCTGTGCTCTTGAGCTGCAGGGAGATGGGATCCACCTCCGTGTGGCTGTCAGGATGGAGGCTGGGTTGCTCCCAGTTTTGTGTGGTGATGATAAATAGCTGCAGGGGTGAGAGGGGATGGCTTTGCTCAGCAGCACTGATGTGAACAGCCCAGTGCTGCTCCAGCCAGATGCTCTGGAAGTGAGAAACAGAATTCACATCTAACCCCACCGCTACGTTGCATTTCTTGTGACTTAAATATCGCACCACGTCAATACACGTGGATGTTTTCACAGGCAGCTGAGAGTAAATGCTCTGTGCTTTCTCTTGTGCTGGTCTCCTCTGAGGTGGAGGGTTACAAAAACACCAAGCCATTGATTAGAACCATACGATCGTAGAATATCCTGAGTTGGAAGGGACCCCCAAGGATTATCCAGTCCAAGTCCCAGCCCTGCACAGGACACCCCAACAATCCCACTCTGTGCCTGAGAGTGTTATCTGAACTCTCCTGGAGCTCTGACAGCCTTGGGGCTGTGACCATTCCTTGGGGAGCCTGTTCAGTGCC
This sequence comes from Acanthornis magna, assembly GCA_036785705.1. NCBI lineage: Eukaryota > Metazoa > Chordata > Aves > Passeriformes > Acanthizidae > Acanthornis > Acanthornis magna. The sequence continues at coordinate 7,302,177 of JAWUZG010000092.1, forward strand.
CCAGCACCCTCTGGGGAGGAACCTTATCCTGATATCCACCTTAACCTCCCCTGGCACAGCTCCAGCCAGAAAGAAGTTTTTTGGGAAAGTGATTTGATTTTTCCCTTTGCATGTTTTTTGCCATTGTGGAGGGAGAGTTTACTCCAGCTTGAGTATGTCCCTAACCCACAGAAATGGAGAAGGCAGGACAGGTCTGGAAAATAAGACACAAAGGCACTTCAAAAAAAAAAAAAAAGGAAAAGGAAATAAACTTTTTTTAATTACCAGTTAGTGACTTCAGAGAGTTACACTACAATTGTAAATGTATCTCTAAGTGAAGCATAACATGAAAACTTTTCAACTGTTTGAGAAGCGTCCACATAAATTTTCAACATAACTTGGGGAGAAATGTGGGCAGGTAAAATCCATTACATTATTGGAACATCTCTCTTAGCTCCCCGGCAGCTACTTCGCCCAAAAAGAAGGTCTGGATGACAGACACAAAGCATCTCTCTCTCCTTTCCTCTCCTTGCCCTCGCTCCCTTTGTGATTCTCATTGGGTAATATCAGGAAATCCAGGAAGGTATTTTTAGCCTGAGTGAATGGAGAATTTAGGGCAGCAATGATGTTGACATTAATCACAGCAGGGATGAAACTCCAAATATACGAATATGGCAAGGTTTTCCCTGTGTCCTACTAATGAAAAGAAGATCCTGTTGCTGCCAAACCGCAGGATGTTTCGCTCACACAGAGGAGTCGCACAATGACCCTCTTCTTTTTCTGCCATGTAGAAATGAGTATTGCAAGGGGAACTTTATTCCATTCCTCTCCTTCTGCAGTGAAGTTTTCTGCAGTGTGGTGCTGGTGGAGGCTGCTGGGGTCACTGTGCTCACAAGAAATCCAAGGCCCTATCTATGAGGTTAAAGGATAAAGAGGCAGTGCTAAGATCCAAATTGTGTGTTGGCTCTCCATTCTCTGGAGGAAGGGACAGGACATTGATTCTCCTATACTCTAATGGGACAAACATTGACACAGTCATCCTTGTCATGACTCTTTGGGTCACAGAGAGATTTGGGAGCAGCAGCAGCGGCCCCCTCTGACCCTACAGTGAGAGCTAAGCCTTACCAGCTGCTGAATCAGATAAACAGGACAGCAGACCAAGTGCAAATGGTCTCAGCAACTTTCTTGCAGCCTTTATGGGTGCTGTTGAACACACAGGAAATCCCCTCAGGCTCCAAAAGCTGGTTAGGTATAGGAAAGCACAAGGAATCCTCTCAGAAACTGAGAGGTAATAGCTACAGAAATAAAGGGATTTCCCAGATAAATGGCATTTACCCTTTGTGACATCCTGCCAATAACTGGAACAGAGAGGCTGAGATTGAGAGGCCCTCGAGTGTATCTCTGTAGATAAATCCAAGTCTGGAATTTTTGCACAGTGGCATTTTCATGGTCCTTGGAGTACATATCCTCACCAATATTCCTCTGCCATACTGAGTTCCCTGGCAAAGGTCAGGCCTGATTACTGACACACAAACATGCATTTATTTCTCAAGTCATTGCATCTTTATTCCTTCCTTCTGGCTCACACAATCTCAGTGTAGCTTCATTTTCCTATCAATTTGCTTTTTAAACCTTCCCCAGTATTCTCTGTTGAATCTCAAAATGCGTGAGTGTGTGTGCATTTGTTTATATATCAGCACAATCATTCTTTATTGTGCTACAGCTCCAAGTGTCTGCATTCTGTCAGGAGCTGCTTTATGAACAGCACATGCCTTAGCACCTCCTGCAGAATATAAGCAGAGAGAAAGAATTTTCAAAATTTGGCCAAAGATTTCTCACTATTTTGGTTACCAGATCTGTTGTCTCCTTACTGCTTATTCCAGAGCGGATGTTGTATATCAGGTTTTAGAATCACAGAATGGTTTGGGTTGGGAGGGACCTTTAAAGGTCATCTGCTCCAACCCTCCTGCAATGAGCAGGGACATCCTCAACGAGATCAGATTGGTCAAAACCCTGTCCAGCATGGCCTTGAATGTTTCCAGGGACCTCTCTGGGCAACATGTTCTGGTGCCCCACCACCCCCTTGTAAAATGTATTCAGCTGTATCTAGTTTTAGATCTGGATCTGGATAGTTTTAGCCTGATGGTGAGAGGCTAATGCTGTCACAGGAGGAGGAGGGCAGGGATTCTCTTTTGGGTCAGACATTATGGATGAAGGTCACTGCTGCTCATCTCAGGAGTCTCACAGGCTCATGCAGAGTCTTGCTGTCCAGAATGACACCCAGAGCTCGTTAAAACAGACGGCTGTGTCCAGGCTGCTGACGGACTGACAGGCCGCCTTGTTAGCATTCTGCTGGTCCTGCTAATTGCTTTGTGAAACACAGATCTGCTGCCTGCAAAATTGTTCTGTAGAGCCAAATTTGGGTGCATCGGGTGGTGTTAAACTTCGTGATATAATAGGATACCTAAGTGTAAGAACAAGCAGAGCTTCTTTCTTGGCAGAATAAAAATAGTTGGGAGTGAAAAGGGAAAGGCTGTGATGAGCACAGGCTGCTGAACAGCTCTGCCTGACCAGAAACTGCTCTGCATCAAATGTAAGTGTGGCATGGCCATACTCAAAAACTCTCTGCCACAACAGACATAGCAGAGAAACGGAAATGTTCCCCCAGAAGATGATTATTGCAGGCTGAGGTGACAATGATGTGTCTTGGTCAGGGCACATATCTAACCAAAGCTTAGAGAGCAGCTCTGTGCCTTGAACCTGATTTCTGAAAGAATGAAGGCTGAGGCTGCTCAGATAAGAGTAATGAATTTGGATACTGTTAAGACTTTAATAGAAGAACAATTATTGGCCTTGCCAACTGAATATTTGCTCTTATATCTGTACGGAATTAATCTTTTCAGTGGGGTTTTTTTCCTTTGCATTTCTTATGCCAGAGGAGTAGAAGCCAGGGAATGCTACACCTGTTTTTTGCCTGGTGACACCCATCCTGCTCCCTTGTCGTGCTGCAAATGAAGAGGCCCTATTGTTTGTAAATGAAGACCTTTCTGATTATTGATAAATAACCTCTGGATGAGAAGTATGACACATGCTGGCTGGAAGAACAGGGCTCTGTAATAGTAATATTGCCTTGAAATTACAGCCCACGTAGTTTGAGAATTATTCAGGATAATTGCATTAATGTTGCCAGAGAAATGAAAAGGAACACTTTCCATTCCACCTATTAACAAGCTCTGCTGGCCTTAAATTATTTCTGAGAAGAGCCTGAAAATGGCTGAAATCATGGAAATAATTACAAAGCAGCAGCTGGGGTAAAGGGATGGGCTGGATGAGATCCTGGCTGTGGCTTTTTGGCCGACAGGTAAACACTGCTGCAGCTTTGTGGGAAAAGGAGCCCAGCACAGAGCTTTTGGGTTGGGAGCCCAGATGGGTTCGGGGAGTCTGCAGGTTTGGACCCTAAGGAGAAAAGAGCCTTAGGAGTAGGTTGCTCTCAGTGCAGATGTTGCACATCAATCTGTGCACAGGTAAGCATGAACCTGCTGCTGGGTGCCTCCATCCTCCCTTGTCTACAGCTCTCCTGAGCCTGGGCAGTGGAAGGTGCCTTTGGTGATGGCTTTTTGCCACTTTGATCCTTGTCTCATAGCAGCAGCAGCAGAGATGTGAATGTTTCTGATCTCTGAGCAGCAGCTCTCCGAGCCTGGCCTCTCATAAAAGCTCTGTCCTTCACTTGAACTCACATTGTGTTTTTGGCCTTGTGCAAGCAACACCGACTCCTGCCCTGACCTGCTGTTGCCCAGCTCACCTGCAGCATTACCATGAAATCAGGACTTTTTGTTGTGTTTCCTTTGATTCGTTTATTCTCTCGTACTGTTTGCTAAGTCTGGGATGAATAGAAGGGGAAAATTTAGTACTCAGATCTAAATAGCTCAGTGTTGTGTGAATCAGTCCCCTGGGTCACCTCTGCTGTTACTGGAGTTTCTCATCTGCATGAAATTTAGAGCATCCTTGGAACATCTGCCTATGAGAGCAGCTCTGCCCCTCTTTCTCTTTAGTCTCCAAGAATTAGCAGATCTTGCATCTCATGACCATTCCTATATTTATCCTTCTTCCTGAAATGCAGCCACATTTATCTCGTGTGAAGAAACTAGAGCAGTGGGTGAGGATGTGGGCACTGCAGGTCTGGCTCCTTCCAGCACATGGTCATGTTCAAATACACACACACACGTCTTTTTTCATTTTCTCCCATTTCCCTCCCACTTGCCCAAGTCCATCGTGGCCCTGTGTGTGATTACTCGATGACCTGTGTGCCTTCAGCACTCTCAGCACTTACACAGAATTTTGCTCCCTGCCATCGAGTCAGACCTTCACTCTCTTCACACACACAGAGAAGGATTTTCTCCCTTCAGTGAAGCATTCCACCCCTACAGCCACTGCCATTAACTACAAAAGTTTGGAGAACCCCTTCTTTTTCTCATTATGTTGCCCTCCATCCTCTATGGATGCTCAGGGCTGAGTGAATCCATCAGGAATGCCAATAGCTGCCTTCCCTCAGTTTGCTGAGTCCAGTTTCTGGACCCAAAATAGTTAACTTTCTAATCCATCAGCTCCCTTAGTTCTGCATTTAAGGAGATGGAGCTGAAATGAGTCTTGGTTTCTCCCTTTGCACATGGGTACTCAAGGGATCTCTTAAAAGACTCCAAGGCTGAGGGCGATTTAAAATAATAATCATTTGGCAGATGATTTCTTTCAGTTGAGACATTAAAAATATTTAAACATTTCTATTTATTCTATTGTGATACTTCAAGAGATTTAATGGATTTTAAAGGAAGTCATTTGGAAGAAAAGCTCAAACAAGGGATTGCTTAATTATTTCAGATAATAAAATTTTCATTTTGACTTCTTCCTCCACTCCAGGTGCACCCACACCTGCATTTACATGCTGATTCTTTCTGCATATTTGGTTTGCCCTGAATTTTTTAGGAAGGTTTGGGGAATGCTTGAGTGAGTCCCTGGAAATCTGCACAGCATGAAAATCCCAAGTTTCATTTTGTATGCAAATAGTTATTATTTGTTAAATTAATTATGAATATTGATAATTCAACAGTAAATACTAAATAAATTTCAGCTGCTTCTAGGAAATGCTGTCAAAAGTCAGGACAGGTATAAATGGTAGAGAAGAAACTTTCCTTCCTACCTTTTGTAGGTCTCTTCTTAGTGTAGAAATTCATGGATCCAAGTGGATTGGATCTTCTGAACAAAATGGAAGTCCCTACATGTTGTATTCTCCAGCTGAAAAGATACTGGAGCTTTGAGGGGGGTTAATTTGTTTTCATCTTCCCAAAGAGCTCTCGTAGGTTTTTTTAATCCTCATAACCCTGCCAGTTCTGAGGAATAATAGCAGTTACGCCGATAGTTATGTCGACATCAACTTAAGGTTTATGCTTGCAAGGTTCATATATTTTTGGTAGCGCTGGCACTAATACAAATGATAGCTCAATAACAGAAAAATAGAGCAGTCCCTGAGCCACAGTTCTGATGCTTGAAGCATCTTTAAACCCTGCACCCAAATGAGAAAGAGATAAAAACAACCTACTCAAAGTGGCTTAGCTTGAAGGAGCATTTTATGTGTTACTTGATGACAAAATAGTGAGGCATTAATGCAGTTTACAGTAAGACACCCCTGAAGTTATCAGTGAGGTTGGTGTGATGCCTGACAGATTTAATGTAAATATTTATAGTCTTGGCCTACTAATTATGCCGGTGGAAAAAATGCAGTATTAATGCTGTCACCTCCCCGTGTCTCTACCTGCCAGCATGCTGCTAGCTCGCATAAATATTCTGAAGATAGAAAGTACATCACATAAACAGAAGAGATCATTTAGATTTTTAATAAGGGATTAAGTTATCTCCAGCAGCGGTTTCCAGCCTGTGGTCCACAGACGTATGGGAGGCCTGGGGACTGTTCCCAAGGGAAAAATGACAAGTTAAGAGAGGTTTTGTAAGGTATGTAGAAATCTCTCTCTGTGAAATGATTACAGGGGTATGCACCACCTTTGTCAAATATTTAGGGGTCTACACAGTGAGAAAAATTTGAAAACCACTGATTTACCATATTTGTGTAAAGAACTGAGTGGTTTCAGAGAGCTGTACTACCATGTTTTAAATGATTTGACTAATGATCTTGCCAGAGCCAGGCTGTCATAAAAAGTCCTGGACCACAAAGCACTAAAGCATGTGCTTAACTCAAAACACACGGCAATCCATGAAGTTACTGCCTGTCCCATCCATAACTGGTCTGCTGAATAAAGACCACGGGGAAATTTAAGTCAGGAGGCACAGACTGCTGTCATCTTGCAAACAGCTCTGCAGATGCCTGATTGTCTTGTACAACCAAAAATCTAATTATGTGAATCTGCAGTTCATAGTTTCCTGTTTCAGCTTATTCATACCAAGAGACTCCAAAGGTTTTAGGCGCCTTTGGTTTCAGCTAGTACTGGTTGCCAACCCAAAGAATTTTATCATGGCTGTGGCAGCTCGTTGAGGAGACTCTCAGCTGCATGGACAGTTCCCCTGATACGTGATCCACAGGCCTGTGGTTTCTGCTCTGGCACAAACTGACTCCTCACAAGCTGTGCAAATAGATGTGAAATGCTGTCACCAGTGGCTCTGTGTGTGTGTGTGTATGTGCTTGCCTTTTGGTTGAAAGTCAGGCAAACTGAGGCACGATGACCGTGTGGTTTCTTCTAATGGATAATTACTAATAATTACTAATGGTAATTACTTCTAATCCTGTCCTGTCTTCTGGAAAACGGCATCATAGTGTGGGTCCACCCCGCTGAGGTGAGTCTGGGGGCTGGTCCGGGTTGCCTCTGTTAGGTCTTGCACAAGGGCCGTGCTGCTGACCCACGTGTGGCTCTGTGCAGGAGGAAGGAAAGGGCATTCGGGTAGCAGGGCAAAGGGCAGCAAGAGCCATGCAGGGAGTGACCACAGCAGCTCTCAGAACAGGTTGGATGGATGAAGTACAGGCTTTCCACATGGGCATCCCACGGGGGTTTTGTAGGATCTCACTGCTGGTGGGTGAGAGGCAGAGCTCGCGTTCCTGTGGGTGAATGAGTCCTTTCCGTGGGCTGAAGCCACAGCCCCCAGAAGGCAGCAGGATTCCTCTGCCTCCGAAGAACACTGGATCAGGCCATGCACGGGGCTCTCATTACTCCTAATCACTGCCGCATTCATGCCTTGTAAACACTTCCCCTGCCCACCACACCTCTGCAAACCACAGAACAGAATAACCCCGGCGAAGTGGAGTGCACGGTTCGAAAGGGAACATTAGGAGGGAAAAATATCTCTCTCTCTCTTTAAACTGTCTCTTTTCTATATTGTTACCTTGACAACTCTGCTGCTGTGTTTCATCTTTGGTGGGACTTAGCTGTGGTGGAATAAGGGGGACATCCATGTGTGCTTCCACATCTACTCCGGCTCTGCTCCACGGGCACATGCCAGGCACAGGGCACCCCGAGCTGCAGAGCCCACGGTCGCTGCCTTGACCCATGGTGCTGCCTGGAAATGATTACAGATATTAAGAACTGGGACCCGTTCTGATTAAAGGTATAACATTATATCTTCTATTTCTTTTCCTTAAGCCAACACCAGAGCAGTGTTAATGCTCTTTAGAAAGAGATGCAAGGTGCTTAAAATATTTTGGGTTATAAGGGTTAGGACAGCTGGAGAGCAGAGAGGGATGAAAGTACTCAGAAATAGTTGTATTATTTTTAGTATAAGCAGATACAGGAGTATGTGTCAAGATTAGGATACAGTTCTGATGTGCTGAACTGAGTCTAGAGATGCTAAAAATATGCTTTCTTTTCTCATAGTTTTAGAAGAGACAGAGGTAGAGGTAAGAGGACAGTAGTGGTGAACTATAATTTTAATTCCAGTGCTTCCTTGCTTGTTGGGTTTGGCAAAGCCAGCTGTTAACCTGGGCGCCCATGACCTCGACACTGGCAAAGCACAGGAGGCAGGGCAAGGTGTTACCCAAGGGAATGGGATCCCTCCCACCCCTTTTTCCTTTTCCCAAAGAAAATCTCCACCAACATACTCCTTTTATTCCTTTTAACCGAAATGGCTGGCTCTGGAGCAGCGAAGGCAAGGCAGGCAGGCTCCGGGGCTGGCTGCAGACGGGGGTGTCTGTGTCTGAATGTGTGCAGCGAGAAGGGGGCTTTTAATGCAAAACACATGTGTTTTCAATTGCTCACTGGAGCCAGCCCAGTAGCTGTAACTTGGCCTGACAAAGCCTTATTGAAGTACAGACAGTGTGGTTTCAAAGCAGCTAGAAAAGAACGGGAATGCTGTTCAGGAAATTCTTCAGGCATGGGCAGGGACTTGGCTGCAATTCTGCTGTTGGAAAATCTGACAGGGGCAGCTCATGAGCACAGGCCAGGCCTCGTGCGGCTCCGAACGCTGAGCTGCATCTTCCCCGGGCTCCTGCACCCTCCGGGCGTTCATCCATCGCCAGGGGAGAGGTAAGAGCTGCCCTGCTCCGTCCTGCCGCGGCCGCGTGGATTTGCGCTCCTGTGCCTCTGCCAAGGGGCTTCTTGCTCTCAGACTGCTGCTTACGGCAAAAAAAAGTCAAGAATGGGAAGTTGTGGCATGTTTGCGAAGGGTTGGGAGCAGTCTGAGGCTGGGTGGTGGTTTCTGGCTAAATCTGTGTTGGTAGTGAAGCTGCAGGCAAAGCAACGCCCGTGTCTCTGGCTGAGAGAATGCCGCACCCAAATAATCTCCAACTTTTTCATTTTGGGGAGTAGGTACGTGGATAACCTGAAGCTACTGAAGTGTTGGCTGTGGACCATATGTCACTCAGAGATTTGGATGAAAAATGTGTCTCAGTCACAATAAATACATTTATAAGTACATTGTATTGTAGTTGTTTAATGAGTTGAAAGCATGTTTGTCTGGGGGTTGTTTGCCAATTCCTGGTACAGTGAGCTTGCAAAGAAAGGCAGTAACTCAGTAATAATCATTGCCTTGTGATTTCTCTGCGTATTTTTTTTTTCCCTGTATTTTATAAAGCATGAGCAAACTGCAGCAGACAGCACGGTCAGAAGCCATGTAGAGCAGATTAGAAGGAAAAACATTAATTTAGGGGCTGCTCTATCCGCAACTTCCCTTCCGATTTGCGTTTCTTCCCCCAAATAACTGAAGAAACATTTATGATGAAAAGCTCCCTCCCTCTTTAGGGACCTGCCAGATTTAAGCAATGTTCTCTCATCCTTTTAGTTGCAGCATTAAAGCTTGTCTTGCCTTTGCAGAGATATCAGCACCTTATATGGCAGGCTTGGGCTCGGGATTCGGGAGCGCGCGTTCGTCAGGGGATGGAGGTGTCAGGAGGAGCTGCCTCGCACCGCTTCACAAACTTCCTTGCCTCTGCCTCGGATTTTCAGGGCAATGTTGTTTGATGTGTTGGAAATGCTTTTTAGCTGTGTTTTGTGATGGAGGTGGTGGTGTTGCAGTTTTTTTTTTCCTTTCGACAAGGAATGAATTAAGGGTATTGGATTACACAGTGGGACGGTGCTAAGGATCTCTGGTTCATCGGAGCAGACACACGGTTTGCTTTGTCTGCATCCAGCAGGGCTGCACACACAGGGCTCAAACAGTCGTTCGTCCTGGCAACCCACAAATTCGGGGACAAGGGGAGGGTCCTCAAGAAAGGGCATCAGATCCAGTGTGTGGCAGGACCAGAGCTTTCTCTGTTAAATTGGTTTGAGCCAAGTGAAGACTTTGTGGGTTAGGAGTGCAGGAAGGGCATCCTACAGGAGATGTGGATGCTCTGTGGCTTTCTGGAGGCTGATGGGGGCACAGGGAATGAGAGGAAGGACAGAGATGAGCTGTGGAAGGCGGAGGCATGTGGTGAAAATGAAGAAGCTTGATAAGCTCAAAATTCGCTTTGCATAAAATACACCTGCAGTGAAAGTGCTGTGTTGAATGAAGGTCTTATATGATCTGGAACTTCTTGAGCCTCCACAGGCTGCCATCTTACCCTGCAGACTTGGAGCTCTGTTGCTTTTCTCAGCAGCTGTTAATTCAGGCAGCCAGTGAGCCTATTACCTTCTTCACTGCTAGTTATACATTTATATTTTAAAAAACCCAAAATTTAAGTTACTGCATGTGATCATGCAGCATCCCACCTCCCAAATCTGATTGTCAGCGTTGAAGAGCCAGAGATATGAAGAGGCTGGAATATGTCCATCTCAGGCAGCAGCAGCCAGGGCCATGGGAGTTGGTGTTTCTTCCCTAGCTCCGGCAGCTCCTCCTGAGCCTCCTCAGCGATCTTTGTGCAGCTCCACCTGGGTGGGTCAAGCATTCCAGCTTTGAATCCAGGAGGGCTGAAGAATGTGTGCGTGTGTGGGCAGAGTGGAGAGAGCCTCTTGATTTTGGAATCAGATAGATAAGAGAGCCATTAGCACACCCTAATCCATGTATTCCTTCTCCTGGTCCTTCCCAGGAGCAAACCAGAAAATGAGTGTGTCTGTGCAGAAGAACAAATGGATCAGCACAGAAGGTGCATCATGTGGAGGGGAGATGGCAGAGGGAAAATGCAGCAGAACAAGTTTTAACTTGTGTGAGCAGGATCACTGCAGAGACTGCACTCTGGATCCTGGCACAAGCTCAAGCCCACAGCTCTCAATTTGTGCCTGGCTGGTTGGGTTCCAGCCATATAAATCCATATTACGATCCTGCTTTGCACATTCCTACAAGCCATATCTCTTTTCTTGGTACTGTGGGACGAGAGAGTGTTGGGGCAGGAGTCTGCAAGTGTCACCTCCTGTAGCTTGCTTTCTGATTCGAGCTCCGCTGATGATCTCCCTCTTGCTGTTCCCACAGCCTCCTGCAGTCACACCTGCTGTTGGCTATTTCGGTGTAGTTCTCATATTTGCTCATCCTGCTTTGAGACACTCCGGTGGGAAAGAGCTTTTCTAAACTTGGCACCGATGGACAGAGGCTTGTGATTGCTTCAGATCATCCGAGTGGTGCAAAAGAAGCGGCGTGTGAATGCAGCAAGGCTGGGGTGGTGTTTGCATGCAGCGTGAATTTATCACCGCAAATTGTGGGGCATTTCGTGAAAGACATTCTCTGTTGATGAGCTTGATACATACAAGGACTCACTGCAGAGACTTTTTCTTCCTTACTAGCTTTCCATTTTCTTCTTAATTCTGAGGAATGTGTTGAGACAAGGTCACTATCAAGTAAAAAGTCTAAAATTTAGATGAGACTGTCATAAATAGGAGAGCAGACATGTTTCTCTCTTTCTCAGAGAAGAGAAGCAGTAGTAACATCACATTGCTTACAGGCTCTTGCAGCACAATAAAATATCACTTTTGGCTGAGGAAATACTATTCAGAGATGGAGCTGCCTGTTACTTTGGTTTGTTCTGGCAAACTCTAATAGGTTTAGAGTTTTACTGTAAGTGCTCCTTGAATGCAGAGAAGAGACAGAGCAGTCCCATGTTCATCTTTTGGTTGAGTCCATCTGCTCCAAGCTATTGGTTTATAAACTGAGGTTTTTGCCGTGCACTTTTCCTCAAGCACATTCGTTTTTGAAATGCTGCCAGCCCAAACAACTGGGTAAAAGATGAGAGGTTTCAAGGTGCTAGAGGTGGGGAGTAGCCTAGAGCATTGAGGGCTCTGAATGAGATGCTTTACCAGGAGATGAATCCCCAAGGCCTCCCTGTACTGAGTGAGTCCAATTTCCACGAGATACAAGAGGTAGGGATGGGAAGAGAGGTGTTTTCCAGTGGGCTAGGCACAGTATGCCCTGATGGAGTACAGATCAAAAAAAAAGCTTGATGTGCTTATGTTTGCCAGAATCAGGCCAGATGTTTGAGCAACACTATATGTGGTGTACCCCACTATTCATAAAAGAACAGAACATTCCTTAGGATGCTTCCTGTTCCTTTTTGTCCTTCTGGCTGTGTATCCCATAGCAGTGATATCTGAGAAGTGGGCATTGAGTGATGATGTTCTTCCCAACTCATGGAAGAACTGTTCCCCAGATGGAGGATTGGGGCCTGTTGACAGGAAAGAGGGACAAGCAGAGACAAGATTTCAGCTTTGGGGACACCAATAACAGTCACAGAGGCCAAGCTCATGGCTTAGATGGTCCTGGAAAAAAGTGCTATGAGAGTTAACTCTCCCAGCAAGTATTTCATCCCATGGGCTGTTCCCCAGTACTCAGCTCTTGCTGGCCACGCTGCAAGTGAGAAGTAATTTTCCAGAGCCTGATCCTTTTTATGGAGACCTAGGCTGTGGTCTGACCCACATGAAGTGCCATAAATCAATTTTGGGTCATGATGCTGGTGGATTAACAGACCTGGGGGTGTCAAACTTGAGAGAGTTTTATGGGGAGCAGAGACGCAAAATGTCTCATTGATAGATGGCTCAAAACACTCTTCTTCACGCCAAGTTTTGTTCTCAGTCACGCTCCAGAAATGTCTGTTCTTTTCAACCTGGTGGATACTGTGCACTTAAAAGACAGAGAAATTAAAGAGGATGAATCTGCAGAGCATTTACAGCTGGTGAATACAAGTACATTGCCTCCCAGTGATATGGCAGAAAGCACCTCTGAAGGTGTTTAGGGCTTTTTTTCCCACTCATTTCAGCCCAAAAGAAAAAGGTTTTGTTTCAGAAAACAAAGAGAAAGAGAAGAGAATGTTGGTGATATGGACACAAAGAGAGGGCAGATGTGGGAGATGTAGGTCCAAGACCTGAGGGAATTTGAACCCGTCTCTCATCTCTGGAAACGTGTTCCCATCACCGTGCTTCAGGTCAGCCTGGGCTCAGGTGCTCCTCGATTTTCTGATGAGGCTGTCACACCTCAGTTACACTCATGCAGGCAGGGAGGGGAGGTGCTGTGCTGGCTGTGCAAGGCTCGGGGCAGTTCCTGCTGCAATGAGCCGATTCCATGAGCTCCAGGGTGTTTCCAGCAGCAAATTCCAAGGGGGCCCATAAGAGAGAAGCTGCCTTCCCTGATTGCATCCTCTTTTGGCTTGAAATTGTTCTATTACTAACATACATCATTCAAGTGCTGATCAAAGAAAGCCCCGTGGCAGAGAAACATTATTGATTCCTTATGTTATGCCTCCCCCTGCTCATAGCCCTGACTGAGCCTACAAAGGCAGCGTGGCCAGGGAATGTTACAGCAGTGTTTCCATGGGAGAGGTGTTAATTCACCCCCGTGTGTGTAAAACACCTTTCTGCCTGAGGAAATGTTAATGTGGGTTGCACACCCTGAGTGAGGAACTTCTGCCAGGGCAGGACTTGGTGGAAAGAGAGAGAGAGAGGCATGGAGGAAAGATTTGCCCTAACTGGTGAGGTCTGGTGTGGATTTTGGAAGCTCAGTGCCAGTTTTGGTTTGTGGTGCCTTTCAGCTGAGCGTGGTTTCATCTGAGCTGAAGCTTCTTTGCAGAAGCACTCTGCGAGCAGCCTGTGTGCATCAGTGGATGTGGTGACAAGGCTCTTCCAGTGGTCTTAAAAAAACCAAATAAATCTTTCTTGTCATGGGCCATATCTCTAAGGTATGCTAAAGCAAAAGGATGAATAGCTTTTCTAAGTGGACTGGATTTTGTTTCAGGCCCTATTTGCAGTGTTGGTGTATATAAGGACTCAGAGTGCAGCTCTTGTGCCAAAACTTATTACCTTTTTTTTTTTTTCTTTTTCTTTTTTTTTTTTTTTTTTTTGTGCAGCACCAAGAATTCCTTGGCGAAATACCCAAGTTCCAAGCTATACTTTTGTAGGCATGGTCATGTTGTCTCTGGCTAAATTGCAAAGATTTGGCTGCTGCATTTTTTTTGTATCGTAGGTGGGATTGTCCATGCACTGGTGGCAATCCAGTGCTGTGCAAATGTGTGTTTAAGCCCTCTCAGGGCAGGCAGACACTTTAAGGTTTGACTTTTGGAAGATGTGATTGTTTTCCAAGTTCTATATTTATTTCAGTATTATCTTTTCTCTGCTGTTACAGAATTAAGTGGTGGTTCCTCATATTTTCCTGAAGAAGAAGTGAAAAAATCCTATTAAGCAGCAGCAGCCTTTCCCTTAGTTCAGTAATTGAAAGGGGGGAGGTATCACCAGCAAGTGCAGCCACTGGATGTTTCTACACAGCAGTACTTTTTTTTCTGGTGCCTTAATTCTTTTTAATGTTTGAGTCAGGAAAAGTTGCCAAAATGTAAATTATGACTAGCATACTTCTCCCTCCCGCACAGTACAGATTATTGATAGTGGATGTAGCTGGTTCCACATGTAGTTGCCTTGCAGACCTTCTTATTCTGCTCATTTGTGTAACTCACCTCAGCACTCTGTGTCCATCATTCTGCCTTCTCTTCCTGGAGAACTACAGACATGAGCAATTTTTTGGATAGTATTTACAGTTCAGGGGGAAACACGAGCTAGAAACCATATTTTGCTTTAAATGGGGCTGTGTGAGAGTTTGTATAGAAAGAACATGATATCTACCATTGCCATGTTATTTTCGTGTTATTAATTTATACTGTATTAGTAAGTCTTGCTCGTCACACATGTTGTGGTACTCCTGTTGCTCTATCTCTGTTAGGGCAGCTGTGAGTTAAATATTTTATCAGAACTAGAGAAATTCTCAAAACCAGGCTACTGTATGGCTGCATGTTGCTCTTTGTGGTTGTGTTCTGTTGCTATAAATTCTTTTGATGTTTGTAAAGTTTTGCCCCAGCTGGATATGCTATTTTCTCCATCCTAGAAACTGCAAGTAAAGAAAAAAAGCAATGAGAGCAACAGAGAGCTATAGTGAATAAACAAGTTTTGCAATAAAGGGGTATTTTTAGCTGGGTATTTCATATTGTTTCTCCTTGGTCAAACTTCTTCCATAGTTTGAGAGGGTTAGCAATGCAATTTATTCATTTTCTCCAAGGGAGAGGCTGCATTTAATATGTGCTCTCCAGGATACCCTGTTAAAATATTAGGCAATAAAATCCTTGACTGTACAGTAGTTGCGGTTATAATTTCCCCCAGGTAGTGGAAACTCTGTAATTTATTGTTGTGCAAGTTTTCCTTCTGTATGGATTGGAGTGGTTGTAGCAGAGTGAAAAGCTCTGCTCCAGGCCTGTGTGTGTGTTGGTGACCCAGCTCCCCTCCCTGATGAGCATCTCATTCCTGCCACTGCCTCATTCCAAACGTGCAGATCCCACTCCCCCAGGGGAACCTGCACTGTTCCCTCCTGGGATGTCAATTTTGTTATTCGCTGCATACAAACATCAGTGCCAGCAGCCCCGAGGAAGACACCAGTGGTGTTGAATCAGTAGTGCAAAAATGTGTTTGGTGGCTTCTTACCTGTTCAGAGTCTAAAATGCAAAACATTCGGCAAACTCTGTGTTACTAGAGATGATCTCCTCAGTCTGTGCATCAAAACAGGCTGAAAACGTAGGAAATTGATCCCTGGGGAAGCCTGTGAAAGTGGCTTTCCTCAACCTGAATATGAAGGGGAGAGCATGAATGCTTTCGTTCCTGCAGCAGCACAGACCTCCACAATCTCTCCTGTGCCACACAGCCCTCAGGGGGTGGCTGTGCTCTGCATCCCTGTGCCCTTTAAAAGCCTTCCTTCCTTCCTTCCTTCCTTCCTTCCGCACCATTCCTTCCTTCCTTCCTTCCTTCCTTCCTTCCTTCCTTCCTTCCTTCCTTCCTTCCTTCCTTCCTTCCTTCCGCACCATTCCTTCCTTCCTTCCTTCCTTCCTTCCTTCCTTCCTTCCTTCCTTCCTTCCTTCCTTCCTTCCTTCCTTCCTTCCTTCCTTCCTTCCTTCCCTCCTTCCTTCCTCTTTCCATGGTTCTGGCCTCCAGTGTGGTCCAAGAATTCTCACCCACCCAGCATAGAAACTCAGAATAATTTGTTTGGGATGTGGCAGCTGGAGAACCTTCCTTCAGGTTTCCTGGCTTAGGCAAGATTAGGGTGCAGGAAGGGGAAAAGCAACCATTTCCCCTTTACCCTTTTTCTTTGGTTGGAAGGAATGATTTTACTTGAGATTTTTTTTTTTTTAAATGAAACCTCTGAGAAGTCATATTGCATCTTCCAAACAAACTGCTGAACTCAACTGCTTTTACCAAACGCATGCAAAATTTTCCCCTCAGGATCCTTAGAGGCCCTGGAGTGCCTGCCTTGCAAAACCTGGGGCGGTGAACAGAGCCACTCCAGAGTGATTTCCATAGGATACCTTTAGACAGCGTGCTTACGTGTATTTATAAATCTATACAAACACATTTAACACATCAGCTTCTCTTTCGGTGTGTTACCACGCACAGCAAGCAGAAGGAAAAATAACCAAGCTATCCAAAGAGCTGCTGCCCAGCTGGTAAACTCTGAAAAAGCAAAAACCAAATCCTCCCAGAGGCACAGACAGAAGCAGTTTTTATCATTGGCTTTCTCCTGGCCCTGCATACACGTGGTTGTTTCTCTGTGATCGTTTCAGATGCCTCAGGAACAGTACGCGCACCGGAGCACCATGCCAACCTCGGAAGGACCCCAGGTATACAAAGTGGGGATTTATGGCTGGAGGAAGAGGTGCCTCTATTTCTTTGTGCTGCTCCTAATGATTTTAATCCTGGTGAACCTTGCTATGACCATCTGGATTCTGAAGGTTATGAACTTCACAATTGTAAGTAGGGGTTACCCTGGAAGGTCTGGGGAAGATGAGGGAGGGTGCTGGTCTTTCTTCTGAGCATGACTTCAGATACAGCTTCAATAATTGGGTGTTTCATTGTCATGGACAATCCTTTTACAGGGAGGAAAAAATTTACCCAATGATCCTCCCTTTCTGCTGGACATTGCCAAGCTGAGGAATCAGCTCAGCAGTGCAAATCATGTTCCTCTTACCTGCTATGTATGTATATATACATGAGTATTTGTAAACAATATACACCACCCTCCCCCAATTTTCAATTATAAAATGTTCTAAAATTAATGAACTCGGTTATTTTGAACTGGGGTGTGGAATGGGTTTGACCTTTTCTCTTAGACTTTTTCTCCATGACTGGGAAGACAAGAAACTTGATTTGCTTTTTTTTCTTTGGGAAAATTCATATTGTTCCATAATAATGTAGTTCTGAAAGCCTCATGAAATCAAATAAAATTTACAGGGTGTCTCCGTGGCAGTGGTATTTAGGTGGAGCATGTCCTTATCCTTGTGCTGTGCTCAGTACACATCAGTCCTGGAGCAGCTCTCCTTTGCTGCACAGACTCCCTGGCCAGTGTTAGCTTTCCACCTCCAGGGCTTGTGAGCCTTTATATATGGCAGGTCTTTGTTTTTCAGTAGATAATTTGGCCAAGCAGAGTGAAAATGAAGTTATTAGTCCTCTCTTCTTCAAAGTAGTCATTGGCACCTTGTCCAGATGGGGTTATTAATTTTAAGATATTTGAGTCTTCAGGAGAAACCAAGTCTGAGGCTTTAATCCTGGTTTTACTTCCTCAGAGTAAAGCAACATTTCCCAAGACAACTTTCAAGGACCTTCCCAGCCAGGCTGTGATATGAGCAACCCGTTTGAAGCCTTTTTGGCATTTCTTTGTCTCCATTGGTCTTGTGCAGTCCTGAACAGCTGTGGCCAGCATTATGTCATTAATGGGCCATGAGAAGTTGAATAAACAATCTCTGGCTTCCCGTACCCAGCAGATAAAATGCCATGTCAGGGGAACATGGAGCGTTCATTTTCTCTAACCAGGTTGCTGTCAAGGTGTGCAGAAGATTGCAGTGCATGTGTGCTTAGGGAGCAAGCAATTATAAAGCAGTAATGCACAAAAAGCTCCTGCGAGTGGGCAAAGAGTGGCCAAAGTGGAGCAATTCATGCTTAACCAGACCAGTTATTTAATCTTGTGAAATTGATGCAGTTTTGATACCCATTTTATGATGAACTATGGTCTTTAGATTAATGGAGTTGAAAAAGAGGTATTTCTGAGGTGATGGAAGAGTTGGTCATGTGCCCATCATACAGGCAGTGGTGTGTGTATCAACCCAGGAACAAAATAATAGAATTTTGAATTAGCTCTTTTCAGGAATGCAACTTTGCTTTTTTCTAATAACATAACTTCAGTCCCATGCATTTTTGCTGTTTAGTGGTGGTCAGTCAGCTCTCTAGGGATTTCTTGGGAAGTCAGGTGAACTTCTCTGCTGTTTTCTCCATCACTGCCCTTGCATGATGCACTGCATTTTGCAGGCCAGTGCTGAAGTGCCATCTCCTAGGGATATGTACAGAAACCTCCCATTTCCAGCAGCTCTCTCCACCCCCCTAAGATACAGACTGCCTTTTGAGGGGATGCACTGATCTTCAATTTCTTGTCTGATTCTGTTTCTTTACTTGCCCTTGGATTGCTGGGGATTATTCTAGGGTAAAGTATGTTTGTGTATGGCTTAGTTAATTCATATCTACTAATGCTAGTGGTTGATGAACAGCATTTGGTGATAAAAACACAGGTGGTGGTGCTGAGTCCTGCAGTGGGAGCAGCTTTATGGTTGAAGGCATGGCCACACTAGTCAGGGTGAGTGTTTCTGGCACAGCCAGTTGGAAATAAATACAAGAACTGGGCATATAAAATGTGAGTCTTGCCCCAGTATGCACCCATTCATCTCCTGATCTCCTGCTGCTCCTGCAGCCTTGCCAGCTGCTTTGGATCCTGCTCTGCAATCCCTCCTGCACCGTTCCCTGAGGCTGAGAAAACCACTTGGCTAAGTGAGCTTTTAGAGGCTGACTTTTATCTCTAAATAACAAATGTGGGAAAATTATCAAATGAGCAGATGCAAATATGGAAAAATCTTTAATATGTTCCTGTTCTGATAAGAGGAGTTGAGAGTCCTTCTGGGGCAGAGGAATGATCTGAGTAGTCAGTAAGCAATAGCTGCTGCTTGACAGGTCTGAGTTACCTCAGTGCTTGCAGAGCAGAAAGGAGGGGAAAGTTTGTGTTTCTATTCTTTTGGAAAATGTAGTATTTCCAGCATCTTCCCACCCCTTAGCTCTCCTTCTAGAACCTGGGTCTGTTCAACTCCACAGAACAGTCCTGGCGCTTACCAGAATTTAATGATGCTCATTATAGCCAATAAGTGCTCACAGTATTTTAATGAGCACAGCAAACCTGCTCAAGAAAACTCAGGGGTGTTTTAAATGCTGATAGTGGGGAGTGGAGAAGCGGGAGGGAGATAAAGACAATCTTAGGATAAAAAAATCACCTTCTCATGCTTGCTATAGCAGTATCCATCCACTCCACTTCCATGTCCAGCCCTGCCCACTCTTTCTCTGCCCTCTGCATGCTCTGCTGGCTTGTGCTCCAGGAGGCAACTCCCATGAAATCAAGCCATAAGCTTCCAATCAGTGGCTTTTAACAAGCAAGCATCACTAATTTAATCTAGGGTTTGCTTATATTTGAACATTCAAGGCTTAAACAAATGTATGTGTGGCTATTGGTTTTTACGCCGGACTGTCAAAGCAGTGTCACGCCTGCGTGAGGACAGCTGGTCAGTGTCTGCTCTGTCCTCTGGCACAATCATTCATTTCTCATGTACTGTTTGATACTCTATTTGCTTTAAATGCCTTTATGCAGCACAGGCTGCATGAAAAACAGGCCTAGAGGGGACCTCAAATGTCATCTGCCTGTCCCACAGGTGGTTCCCACAGCCAGGTCCATTTGCTCTCTTCAGGTACATCAGGGCTGCAGGAAGCTCTGGGCAGGCTGCTGCCTCTCAACCTTGCTCCGATTTTTAAGGCAAACCACGGAATGAGTCTGGACCAAAGCCACGAATTCGGTTGAAACCCAAATGTACCCTGAAGGTGGCTTAACCTAATTGAGGTAGAAACCACCATCCAGCCCTGAACTTTCCCATGATGTGTAGGTACAGAGTGCTCTGCTTTGTTCACGTCTTGGACAGGCCTGGTAGTGAGTCTGTGGTTTGCACATCCTGGGCTTGGGGAAATGATGCTAATGCCTGTGGGCTGTGTGTGCGACTGAGCCACTCAGTCTGCACGTCCTGCGCTGGCTGTGGCTGTGTCCTGCTGTCACATCGATGTGGTAGAGGGCTCAGCCTCCAGCTGTGGTGGTCTGAACATCCAGCTGTGGTGGTCTAAACATCCAGCTGTAGTGGTCTAAACATCCAGCTGTGGTGGGCCGGACCTGCAGCTGCAGAGTTTGGCTGAGGCAGGCACAGCCTTCATAGGTCCCAACTTAATTACAAGGCTGGAATGAGAGCTCTTAACAACCTTCCTCTCTCTGGTCCACCTGCATCAGCAGCCAGTGATGCAGCTCTTCAGCCCCAGGATTGCCCATGACTGTGCATATTAGCTCATGCAGATTTTTTGTTGCATGCCCATGGTGTGCTGGGGATCTCTATTTCAGCTATTACTTGTGAGCTTAAAGCATTTTTTAAAAAAGCTTCCTGTTGTATTAGTTTCTGAATATTACAAGAAAAGATGTGCTTACATAAACACAGCAAACCAATATCCTTATTTTAAGAAGTCCAAAGCTAGAAAGCTCTGATAATGGGCAGTGACAGTGCATTGACCTCTTTCCACAAGGGTAGCACACAATGCCTGGTATTTTAAATGGTGTTAGGAGTCTGAAGCACTACCCATTAGTACCCCTTTATAGGCTGTTAGGCAGCAGGCAGAGCTTTAAACAGGAGAGATGACGACTGTGTCCTGTTGTGGCTGCATTTAAATGTCAAACGCCCACCTACTTGTCTTCCCATCAAACCGTACAGGACCTTTTGCTTTTCCTTTGCTCTTTCCTGGTGTTTCCTGCTCTTTCCTGTATGGATACATAGCTTCTGTTTGCTTGTTATGGACTGTATTGTTTTGGGACAGGAGCCGTTTGCATATGGCATCCTGCAGTCCTATATAGTGGCAGATTCTACAAGACTTTAAACTGTAATAAATGGGAATATAATATTTTACCCCATCAGCCTGCAAGGCTTGAAATTCCTTGTTTTCTAAGAATCATCCAAAGTGAAAGCTTCAGATTAATTTTTGTAAAGAAAATATTTTTCAATTTGGTATTCAGGAGTCCCTTCATGAGCCAGACTTAACATGTTCCTCCAGACAGGGAGAGCACCATCCCTGGAGGTACTTACAGATGTGTAGGTGTTGTACTTAGGGACAGGGTTTGGGGTGGCCTTGGCAGGGTGAACGGCTGGACTCAGTGATCTCAGAGGTCCTTTCCGACCTCAGTAATTCTGTGAGTCCATGTGTGGCTTCCAGGTGTGTGCAGGCTCCTTGTGCCATCTGTGTGCACCTCCGAGGGAATGCAGAGTGGGAATGGGGAGCAGTGACCCCCTCCTTCCGCCTTCCTTGGGGTGCAGAGAGGGGCAAATTCCCCTCCTGCTCCAGTGGAGCTCAGCCTGAGGGTCCCTGACCACAGCACCTGCCAGCTCTGGGTTCTTCTTTCATAACCACATGAGGTTTTCTCAAGGTTTGCACCCTTTAGCATGAAGTTCAGCCATATTTTATTATTTTAATTGAACAGGAACGAATGACTGCAACTGCTCAGATTTTTCCCCTTTTTTGCCTCAGGCTGCATTCATAGCTGAAGGGGTCTGGTTTAGCATTGTTGAATGAAATGTTGGCAATTTAGAGAGACAAAATGCTGCTGTAGGTGGCAAAAATGTTAAATGTCATTATTATCTTGTTTTCTTTATTAAAAGTTGCTAGGAAAAATGAGCTTTTAAAATTTGGTTATGAACAGTTATTTCCAATACAATTACTCCCTCTTGTGTGTAAACTACCTGCCACATTTCAATTACAGGAAAACAGTGGGGTAATAACACAGCAGTAAAGATGGATTAGAGTTAGGAAAGCTCATTGCCCTAGGAGGCAGGATTCTTCTATAATTGATTTAAAGGAATAGACTTTGTCCTAATTTTTTTTTTTTTTTTAAATCAGAGATTGCCTCAGAAGAAAATGACTGTGCTGTTTATATTCCCTTTCTGTGATTTCTCTGGGGTCTCTTTAGGTGCAGCGGTAAGGCCAACATGGGAAAGAGCTCAGCTTCTGCTTTGTGGTGCAGTTGTAATCAGTCAGCTAAAATTGGCTGGAGTTGGAATTAATATTACTATATCCTTAATAAGGAAAGAGTGAAGTTATTTTTCTCTCCTTCTCCCCCTTGCACACACATACATACAAAACTGTGCACTTTCCCATCCTAATTCATGTTGCTCTTTCTATAAAACAAGTAATTGTTCTGAGACTGCCTGCATGACCCAAGAGCTTTGTGTATTTCCCTTCTTTCCTCATTCACATGGACTGCATCTTCTGATATAAAGATGTTAATCTTGTAGTGGTCTGACAACAGCAGCAGTGCTGTGAGTGATTGTACTATTAAGTGAAGAAGTTCCTAGGGGTGAAATCCTTCCCGCCCGGAATTTAGCACAAATCTTGGCACTGACATCAGTAGATCAAGCTCTTCACCACAGTGCATTTTATTTGTAGTTTTCTTTACAGTAACTTCTAATTTCTTTCTCTAGATTGAGGATAAAATGTGCTGTGCTTTTCTTCTGCTTGCTTTTAGAGACAGGAATTTCATTCCTGGAGGGTTTCTGTTTCGGCATGAAAAACAGCTGGGATTACTTCCCTTTTTTAAAGATACATATAGTACCTTTTTGCCTTTACTCATTTGGACTTTAGAATAATGTAGTCAGTTTTAATAGGATATTGTGTGGAGCTGTTGGAAGTTTGACCCCTTCATTGCTGCATCCTCCAGAGTGTTAAGAATTTGGTGCTGGTGACTTGTTGAGTTACAGTGCATCGGTTTCTTCTAGTGTTAAACCTTTGAAACATCCGTCTCACATAATATTTCATTTTTATTATCCTAATAACCACATTTTCTCAGCCAGCACAAGCACATCAGGCTTTCTTCATCCTTTTTACTGAAAAGTGATGAAAGGTCCCCATATTTTTACCTCTCTTTCTGTACTCTCTGCTGAATCATTGGGTTTTTCAGAGGCCTGCCATGGCATTGGATATGCTGACAGATTATGCCATGGGAGCAAAAGAAATAATGAAATAGTAAGTCTTGTACTAGTGCCACTAACCCAAGCTGCACATGCTGCACTGCAATCACTCAGGTAATTTTGGTGGTTTTTCTCTGACGATTGCTCAAGGCAGTCTGGGGTGTACAGAGTGTTACGATGGCAAATGGCCCTTTCCCCTCAAATATTTTGGGCTGGGTTTCACAAGGAACTGAGGGTTATGTGTCTGTGCTTCCATCTCGATGGAGAGGCTTCCAGCTCTCAGTTCTCAGGTGTTTCCCAGCCACGGTTCATACTCAAGCCATCTGAACAGAGCTGTGCATCCAGGAGAAAGGAATATCTCAAGCATATTCAGTTTCTGCATTTTTCAGAGGCAGAACAAAGAAGTCTTTTTTATTGGTATATCTCTTGTGAAAGAAGCTGCTGCATAAATTCTGTACTTACTACTTGCCAGGAGTGAAAGATGTTATAAATGTCCCCATAGCAGAGAAACGTTTTTATTGGTGCTGTTTTCCTACTGGACACCAGAGAATTTATCCCTGACATCCAGATGCTCCAGGACACATCCCTTGGTTATCACTACTTCTGATTAGGGGAAAGTCAGCAATACCCATCTCCTCCTACCTGCAGCTCGGTGCCTGTGTACAGGCAAACCATCATCTGCCAGACTTGCTGTATGGGCCGTGCTGTCGAGACTCAGTAACTGGTCTTGTGTAAATCCAAAGCAGGAAAACACCTTATTGCATTAAAAATACATTATGGCTTTGTTTGGTGTCTCCTAGAACAGAGGGACACAACCAGATGGAGAAGGGAGGAGAGTGGCAGGGATCTGGGTGGTTTGCAGTGGGAGGTTGATCATTTGGTCTCTGGAATAATGCTTCATTTCCAGGGTTTTGTGCCTGTGAGCAGAGAGGGCCCTGTCTGCTGGTGCCCCACATCCTTTCTGGGATGGGGGAGCACAATGGGAATCATTAACAGCCTGGGAGGAGCTGCTCAGTGTGAGAGGAACAGCAGGGAGGGCATGGGTGGGCTGTGGGGGGGTGAGCCATAAACTCTTGATCCCACATCCTGCCTCCTGCCACCTCCCTCCGGAGGAGATGGTTCTCAGCTTCTCTTTCATCTGGAGAAATAAGATATTTCATATTAGCATTCATCTCAGTGCCAACAAAAGATCTTCAGACTAGCGGTTCTGAAGCAGAGAGAGATTCGTCTCTTAGAGAACATGTAAAAGGTATTATTATAAATGTGCAAAGAACAAAAACAAGCTCGCTGCTAAAATGTCGATAATCAGTGAGTCCTCTGAATAGCTTACAATCTGATCCTTCCCCATATTCTCACAGTGAAATGATTTAATTTCAGAATCCACACAGAAACGACGTGCCATGCTGAGCCATAGAGTAAGTTTTCTACTGCTGCTTCTCTTGTTCCTTGAGCTCTTTTTTTCTTTCTGAGCTTCCCAACATCCCTCCTGAACTCTCTGCACAGCAGAGAGCAATGACCTTCCAGGCTTTCAAAACTCAGCAGCCACTGCTGGAACAATAATACAATTCCTCTAAAGCTCCTCTTCCGCATGGTTGCCTCCAGGCTGAGGTGATGCTCAGAGCAGCCTCCATGCCTCCTTCCACTTGTCCTGGAGCTGCAAAGCCATCAGCCCTTCAGAGAATGTTTCTTGGCATTCTGAGCCCCTGCTGTCTGCCCCTGTGTTGGACCACAGTCCATGGAGAGGGAGAGAGGTGGCTTTTTCTCAGAACTGCAAAAGGCTGAGGAAAGTGTGAAGTGCTGAGGAGCAGAAACCTTCCTGTGCTTTGGGTAAAGCTGTGTCCTGTCCGCTGGGATGAGCTCGTGTTTGGCTAAACAAAAAGAGTAAAAGAGAAGTGCCCTATTCTCACCCCAGCTGTGCTTTATTTACCTTCTGCAAGTGTCTTCTGCTGTGACAGCTGAGGGGTTTGAGGCCAGAGCTCCAGCCCTGTGCCGTGCAGAGTCTGTCTTTCCCCTCCTGCAGGAGGGAAATATTATCCCTGTATTAGCTCTTCTCCACTGCCATGCCTCATTTGACAGATGTATTTAAAATACACGCTGCCATTTCCTGTGCCTGTCCTTCCAGAGCTCTGCAATGGAGATGAGCTTGAATATATCACTCGAATTCATCACAGCTTGAGTTTTAGTTCTGGCCATTTCCACTTCAATTGCATCTTCCCCATTACCCGTCCTGCCTCTGCTGCCATGGCCAACAGCAAGATGGACTGAGGTAATTATTTGTATTTAGGCCTGTTTCTAAGGGACTCCAGTGCGCTTGCATGAAGGACAGCCTGTTAGCACTGGAATGATGTGGCTGCAGAAAGATTTAGAGAAGAGGAATAGATTCACGCAGGTAATTCGGCCTTAACCTCTTGAGTTCTCATTACTTTGCGTCCACCCAGCACTGCTGCCCACCTCTTTCCTTTTTAAATGAGATCCAGTAGCTAACAGAGAAATTATGGCAATCTGCTATATGAAATTTGTGATTATTTGCATTTAATTAAAGGCTTCTCTTGGGAAAATGAAGGGCAGCTTAACCTCAGAGAAGCCTCTACATCTCCAGTAATTGCTTCTAATTGAAGTGCTTTGAGTTTCCATCCCACCACAAGAAAAGGGGGGAAAAAACCCACCAAACCTGAAAAGTTTACTCCCACACACAGGGTCCCTGAAAATTATTTTACCCTTGTGCAATTAAGGTGACTGAGGGTCCTCACAAATGACTCTTCAGTGTGGGTTAACCAGCTGAAATTAAAGTTTCATTACTGCAAAGCCTGATTTGTGGTGTGCTTATGAGAAGTGCAGGGGCACAGCCCCTGTTGCTGAGCTGCTGTGCTGTGGCAGACACAGATGTGGGGTGCAGGTGCACATCTCTTCCCTCTGTCCTCCTGATGGTTTCTGGGTTTGTACAGTTTTTGGTGGCCTCCAATGGTATTTTGTTTAGTACTGGCTAAAGCTTTTTGGCTTAGAGTGTCCTGTGAAATACAGGAGAGGGGTTTTCTCTGCTGGAGGTGTGCAGGGTTGAGCAGCAGGAGAGCCTCTGGGGTTGGGAACACCCTGGACATTTCCCTTCATCTCCACCTGTCTGTGTCTTCATTTTTAATGCTGCAAAAAGCATATCCTTCTCGTGCCAGCGCCATTCCCTGGTCATCCTGGCACATGGAGCGTGTCCCTGGAGCAGGGGTGGCATTTTATGAACCTCCCATCCGTGTCACAGTGTTTGGAACCAGCCCTGCTGTGCTCCAGGGGCCACAGTGCCTGGGGCTGTGCCCAGGTCAGGGCTGCTCTGGGGGTGCCATGGCTGGGGAGGAGCATGGCACCTCACGATAAAGCCACCACCATGTCATTTCATGATAAAGCCACCACCATGGCACTTTATGATAAAGCCACCACCATGGCACTTCATGATAAAGCCACCACCTCCATTCCAGCGGCATTTCAGTTACACAAACTCTGCCTAATTACGACTATCAGCATTTCCATGCAGCTCCTGGCAGTGTCAGCTCTCTGCTTGCTTTGCCCCTTTGGCTCTGTTAAATCCCTCCTTGTATTGTGGGCCTGAAAACAGGCATGGCAGGAAAAAAGCTTGTCTGTTGCAGCAGCAGACATGGCCATTTTCTACTGTTTATCCTTTCCTCAGAAGATACCAATGTTGAGGAACATGAGAGTGTTCTGCTTTCCTGTGTTGTCGCCTTGTTCATTGGCGCTGGTATCACACAAGCCAGTGGGAATGTGCGTCTGGTTTCTGCTCTTTATTATCCCAGAGGTTCTCTTTAATGTAGACTAAAACACATCAAATCTCTAGATGGACTGAAATCTTTCAGAGTGACCTCTGAGATGGCTACGGGTGAATTGTCAGAAATGGAAACATCGTTGTTTGTCAGCAGTAGGTTTGTCTTTTTTTTTTTAAGTTGCAGCTATGAGTAAAGACATGAGAACATTTGTGGCCTGCCCCTGTTACTTCTTAGCAAGCAAACATGCTTGGAAAAGTGCACCCTCCATTTTAAGAATAAAAAAAAGTTTTAATTCTTTATGCAGAGTCCTGAAGTACTTGTATTTTGTGTAGGTGCAAGTCATATAGACGTGTGTAGGTGCTGATTTTGATTCAGATTATTTAATAGGGTGGGATTGTTTCTGACAACAAATATTAATCTTTCAAAACAAGACATTAGAGAATTTTGTTCTAGGAAACTAGGAAATCAAATGCCTTTTATAGTCTTCTTTTTTCTCGGTATAGTAGAAAGGGAATTCCTGCTAATTGCACATTTGTGCACACAAACCACTTCTGAATCAAGCACTTATTTACAGGGAGATATCATCCACAGAGACTGATGGAAGGCTTGCAGCAAAGCCTTCAGCCTTGTGAAGGGAGGAAATTCAGCCCGAGCTGCTGATGGCTGAGTTGTGGGAGTATCAGGTGGATTCCAGCAGTTCTGCTGCGGATTTACAGAAAACTGCTTTGTCTAGAAGGGACAACAATTCAGTTCAGTAGCACATATAGATTGAAAGGCAAATTTCATCTTTATTTGAAATTTCCTATTGACCAAAGACATTTGTCTTTGTTAGTATGATAAAGGATTCAGCATTGCCCAAGAAGCACACTGGATGTTAGAAAGCTGATGTGTGTAATTCCTTTCTTCTTCCCAGTGGAGCTACATTTACTGCCATTACACCTTTCTTCTATCAGGGAGCTTTTGTGCAGAACAGTTTGCCTTGTCAGTCCTTTTTATATTGAGCTGAGAATGAGGAGCTTTTACATATTCAGGGCTGAAATAAAAATTCTCTGTACAGGGAGGCTGAGGCCAGTAAAGACCCTGTTGTTCTTGCCATGTCAGGAGCCCTGTGAGGCAGGGGGAGCTGGGGCATCCTTGGCTCCCTTCCCACAGGAGCACTTCACATCCTCCCAGCTCAGGGCAGCTCACTGTGACTCACAGCAAATTTGCACTCACCAAAATGGCACTGAGAGATTTCCCTACAGGCACAGTCTGCACAAAGGAATAGCTTCCTACTTGAGGGCAGAAATCCGTGCTGTAGGTGGGGTCAGAACCTGGGGTGGGAAGGCTGTTAATTCCATTTTTGCCTGTAAATTATGCTAACTAGGCATGGAGTGGCCAGTCAAGTAGTGCATGCCTCGGTTCTCCTCTTACAGGGTTATAAATGGGTGGCATTGATTTGGGGTTGCACATTTATAAGAGAAGAACAGACTAGAAGCATAGAGCTCCAGAAGGAAAGCTGAAAGGAGAGGGGGTTAAACTTTGAAATATGGACAGTACCTGGGCAATTGCAGAGAAGATTGTCCTGATTTGGAGGTTTTTTTGGAATTTTTTTCCCGTCTCATAGGCAACAAAAGAGATTGTTGCTTTGGGTTGGTAATAATCTGCAGGGTGACATGTTAAATGGATTTCGCTCACCTAGTAAGTTTGTCAGTTTAAAACAAATACATAGATGCTGTGAGGATTTATGCAGTACAGAACACATACAAGGACCCAGGAGAGCTCTACAGACAGAAATAGCTGGGGAAAAAAATACAGATCCATGCTCTGAAGTCTTGCAGAAGCAGCCTTCCAGCTTTGGAAACAGAAATGGTGGACCATTATACCCTGGTAAATGAGAGTAAACTAATCAACTATTCTCATTTCTCTCTTTCCTTTTCCTCACTGCATGTTTTCCTGGTCTTAAAATTAATCCATCCAGTAAGAAACATGAAGTTAAATGGCTGAACTCTCTGCTCAGGCACAATTTCCACTGATGCCCATTCGGGAGGCGCTGGCTGAAATGCTCACCGAGAACAAGTGTGGAGAGATGATGAGATCCATGGTGGGGAAATGACCACCATCCATCCAAAATGATTTCAGCAGCAGCACTGGGAAGGGAGCACACTGGTGCAATCTGTAGCTCTTGTTTCTGTTTTAAAGGTCTCTAATGAGCCGTGTGTGCACTGCATTTCACCCTGGGAAATCCCACTGAAATCTGGCACTCGCCTTTCATTTCTTGCGCTGCTATATTTAGGGCAGAAAGCAGATCTCCCAGCGTGGCTCCTTCTGGCTTAGAGAAACCCTGCGAATTGTCTTAGTAATATACACTAATTGCTTCCCAAAGCTGCCAGCTCCCTGTGAAAATCCTTTAAAATGATGGGAAGTGGAAGCAGAGCAGTTGCCTGCACTTTCTGCAGTGGCTTGTCCTGTCTGTGCCATGGACATGACGGACAGATGACCTCAAGGGACATGATGTGGTCTCCATTACTGCACTCTTACTCAATCACTGTTTTTCTGCCCCTCCTTTTTTATCCTGTGGATGAGGAGTCCAATCAGAGGTGTCTCCGTTGAGTTTTAATGACTGAATTATATATTTTTTAAACCTGCAGTCAGCGGTAGTCTCAGAGCGTGCATATTCCCTTCCTCTGATGTATTTATTTTTAATAAGTTCCCATCTTTCTTGACCTTAGTTCCACTAAAAGTCATTCACAGCTGTGCCAAGTCAGGCATTCAACATCATCTTGTTATAACCAAAGGAATAAAGCTTTCTGTTCAATACAATCTTTTTCCTGTGCCAGCCCAGCTGTACCCAGATTTCTGCAGTTGAAGTGATAGGTTGGTCCATGCCTTGAGTTAAAAAACGTGGTAGCATGGATATTTTTTATTGTGGGTAGGAGAGAGAAGCAATGCATGTCAGTATTAGCAGTGTAAGGTGAGAATATGGTATTTTTATATTCTGGTGTTTGGAGAAGTATTTTGGGTATTTCATATCCTTTCCATACTTGTGCATATAGGAAAAAAAATCTTTAAAACTTAAGAGTAATGGAATCACTACAGTTCAGTAGAAATGACATTCAAAAGCTACTAAATTAAGCAGAGAACATGTCCATCCTAGCAGCTTTCTGTTATCTTTCACAGTCCTTTGATAGGGATGTAATTTTCTGTAATCACTCAGAAAGATGGTTGGATATTTTTTCTATTAAATTCTGAAGGACTTAAACCTTTCCTGGCTTACCTTTGCTATTTTTCATGTTTATATACAACAGTATAATGCATCAGCATTTTTATACATTTCCCATATAAAAATGAGCCATGTTTATAGAGGCTGTCAGACTTTCTATTCCACAGAATAACTGGAGCATCACTGTAAGTTGACACCAGCCTAAAAATCACATATAGTTGCTGAAATGTCTTATTTTATGGCCCCGTTGCTGTTTAATAGCTAAGCTGTGCCCTTTTCTTAATTTATTGTCACCATCCAGAAGTGCCTTGGTGTCGGGGGATGCTCTGCAGAGGTTCCAGGGTAGCTCTGCTGCTTTTGTGGGTGCCCTGCTCAGCAAAGCTGCCTGTTGGGTGAGAAACTGCCCAAGCTGTGATAATTAAATGGTGAGGTAAACCACTCCACGCTGCTTTAACCTTCTTTCAGCAGGTTTCTCCTACCAGGCACTGGAATATAAAATAATTACTTTTTTTTCTTCCTCCTCTGTATTTAGCCTCAGGAGATTTTAGATAGGTTTTGGCTATTACAGAACCTATCTGGATGCCTAGTAATGCCTAGCTGGAAGCTATCTGGTATTCATAACCTTAAGGTCTTTAGGAAATCATAAAAGCTGAATGGATTTTTTTTCTTTTTTTCTTTTTTCTTTTTTCTTTTTTTTTTTTCCTTAAGAGAAGAGCTCCAAGAGCTGAAGGCACTGCCTGCCTTTCAGGTAAATTCCATTCAGGATGATAAATTATGGCTGAACTGAACCAAAATGTTCCTAATGGCCCTAGTCAAAAGGCCTATTACAGGATGTCTAACTCACTTAAATTCCTTTTGGCTTTACATTGTTAATGATTGAGTGTTTTAGGGCTAAAGTGATATACACTTAAAGGGCACTTTGCTTTAAGGTTAGCCAAACTGAACACCTGAAGTGAGGGACACAGATTCACTTGAGTGACCTTCAGGCAGAAAAATCAGGATGTTGATTTCTATAGGTGGGTAATTTTGTGGGAATATTTGCAGGACACCAGGCAGGTTTGTGGAAGAGGAAGCAGAGGAATGTTTTGGAGGAGAGAGCAGCAGCAGCTTTGGCCTGCTCTTGCGGTTTTTAAATCACACTTCTGATATTGCAGCGAGAAAGTTTATTTGTCTTTCGTTATGACATTTGGAGAAGTAAACATTTGGTGATATCCAAGGGTGTTTTCCCAAAGGAACAGCTGCTAAGTTGTAAGGCACCAGTTCTGTGCTGACTCCTGCAGTTACTTGGGTTTAAGTGTGGTTTGCAGCAATGAAGGTGCCAGATCTGTCCGATAATCACAAAATCCAGTCCAGTTCTGTGCTGCTGACCAGCGAACAATGCCACGTGTTTATCTGAAAGGGTGTGCAGTTATGTTGTAGAAATCTCTTCAGCACTGTCGGCTGTAGGGACTTCTGAATTTCTTGGATTTTTAATGTCTCCTGACAGTGAATCACAGAAAATTCCAAGTCACTTCACCCAGGCACTTGTGGGACCTGGGTACTCACAGCAGCCGTGCTCACGTGGGTATTTATGTTCTGTTTGGCTTTTTTTTACTCATGAGTGAATTTATTGGACTCGAGTTTTGCCTTCTAATCCTTTTCCATGAGTGTTATCAGCACACAGATTTGGCAGTTACGCACACTGATTTCTGCTCAGGCAAAATCAGGTGTGACCTGAGGATTCAATCCCGGGATCAGACTCACACACACCTTCCTTTATCCAGGGCTTTGCTTCAGGGCCAGCAAGCAGCACACACAGGAAAAAATGCCAAGCAGAAATGCCAGCACTGGCCCATAATAAAATTTATGTCCATGCACAGTTTGATTGCAGGTAAACCTTGTTTTCCCAAATATCCCCATTGCTCCTTGGGCTGCACAGTCAGCTTGCAGGCATCTAGGACCATAACACTGCCATCTCCTGTCATTTTTATTGCAGAATAAAGGCCGTATTCTTTATAAATTTCAAAATACCCATTTTCCTTTGGTTTTTCCCCTCTTGGCGATGCAGCTCCCCGCTGGGGATTTTAAGCAAACATTGTTCCCAGCTTGTTTGGGATGCTGTTAATGGGAATTCCTGGCCCAGTGCATTGCAGACGTCTGGCTCCTCCAGAATGTTTCTATTCCCTGCTGTGGCGCTTCCCCTTTGATATCTGATGAGTCAGCAGGTCTTTAATTGCTGTTCCTCTTAGCAGGGAGTTCTCTCGCTCAATATGTTAAATATTTGATTGCCCCGGGTCTCCAGACAGAGCAGGGCACACAGGGGGATTTTAGAGATCCCAAAGCAAAGCCTGTTGCCCTTCTAGACAGTGAATTTGGGAGCTCAGCCTGAGGCCATGCCTGGGAAGCCTTGCCTGGAGCCCGGGGGGACCACAGGGATCTGAGCAGGCCAGGTGGTTTGGGATGCTGGGAGGCATTTTGGGATGGCAGCAGTCATGCTCAGTAAGATCTGCTGCAGGAGAGTCTGCACATCACCAGGGAGGCTCCTGCACGGGCAGGAGGTGAGCGTGTCCGTGTGTCCTGCAGCTCCCAGGACTCCTTTCTTGCTCTTTTTTTAAAAGAAGCAATGCAGAGATACCCAATGGGATATTCCTGTGCTTGGTGGATTGTGGAGTGTGCCTTCAGGGACTGAGTAAGATGGGCTATTATAGCAGTAAAATTATCTTCTGGTAACTTTCTTGAACATTATGCATGTATTTCACACTCAGTGAGCTGAAATAAGGACACTTTTAATAGTGTTTTCCAAGTATTTTAGAGGAATGCACTGTGTAGGGACAATCTGTGTGTCTTGCAGAAGGGGAGGCTTCCAGGTGGGGCTGTTCCCTGGGCAGAGTTGGGTTTTCAACCTTGCAGGTGGCTCCTTGAGAGGGGAAACCCAGCCCAGCATTCCCAAACGTGCGGTGCATGCTGGAAAAGCTGGGATTTGCTGATGGGGAGGAATCGCTCCTCACGCTGCTGTGTGGGAGTGTGCAGACTCACACCTTGGGAAGGCAGCCACAGTCCTGAGCATTGCCAGCAGTGTAGGCTTGAGGCAGTAGCTGCAGTGCAGTCTGTGGAGGAGAATATCCCAAATGCACCTCTCTGCATCTGCCTTTGGGCTTCCTCTGAAGTCTCACTGCCTCCGTGCTTCCAGTGGAGCGTGGAGTTGTGTTGGGAGTACGACATCAAGGAGCGCTGAGAAATGCCGACAGAAGCCTGCACTTCACACACACATTCCATCGCTTCATCCCTGGTGGGTGGCACTGCAGAGAAGAAAGGCCTTGGTGGGGATAATGGGGAAAGGAAGAACCCTACAGCCTCACTTTGTTAATCCTATTAGCCAGGTCCTAATGTGAGAGAAGCTGCTGCAATGCACATGCTCGAGCAATGGCTTGGAAAAAATCACACAAGTTTCCCTCCCACTGAGTCAAAGAGAAGCAATCTCACTCCCACTGAAATGAAATAAATGTAGCTGCTATTCGAGCAGAGCAGTGAGCACCAGAACTATCATTTTGTAGAGCAGACCTTTTAAACGGACGTTCAGATTAAGAAAAATAGGTGCAGAATAAAATTCTGTCCTGGAGCAAAGTTGGCAGTAGTGCAGCAGTGAGACAGAGGAACCCTATGAATACATAATTGGTGTTTTCCCACATTATTCAAAGTGCCCACTTGCTGAGCAAGTGGAGCAGAAAGTTCTCGGCAGATGAGAAATGGGGAGAGAGCAGTCCATTCGCATGGAGCCTTGACTTCTGCCAGGCCCTTAATATCAGTGATGTTCATGACCTTCCAGTCAAGCAGAGGAGAATAACTCATCAGCAGTCAGCTTCAATCCAGCTAATGTTTCCAAGATTAAATGCTTACTTGCAGACTGGATCCGATTGCCAGTTTTATGGTGAACCCTTCCTGTCTTTACAATTTTCAATATTCAGGCTGCTGCAGGTTTCGAGCTCCCCGGCATAAGCTGTGGTGCAAAGAGAGAGCTGGCAAGAGGTGTGGGAGACCTTGAGAGGCTTCCTCTGCTCTGAGCAGTGCAGAAAATTCCCACTGTGGAGCCTGGTGGGAGCCATCCTCTGTCTGAATATCTGCATTCAGCAGGTATCCTAGAGGTGAGCATCCTTGCAAAAATAAACCCTTGTTTTTGAAGGGTGCCACTTAGAGCTTTGACCGATATCTTCACTAATGGAAGCCAGTTGATGGTCCAGCCCTGTCTGAGGTAATACAGCACACAAGGAAAGCTTAGCGTGCCAACTTTCATCCTAAAACAGAGCTGCAGGTGTTTCCAGCACCACGACACACTGTGTTCTAGATTGGAAAATCAGGAGTTCGCCGCTGTACACAAACATCTCAGCTCTCAGGAGTGGATTTGTAAGGGAGGTGGGCTGCGTCACCTCCTCAGTGCCCATGTCGGGGAAGATTTCCATAGAGCCAGTTTACCTGTCTCCTGTTGATAAAAATAATTGGAATTATTGGACCTTCAAAGCCGTGGAGAAAGTAATGGATGACCAGCTGCACTTCAAATGAAAAAGTAATCTGTGGAATAATTGCTGCCAGTCAGCCTGAGCCCAGCTGTGAAATATTAATGGGTTGCTTGATCAGTCTATACAGAGCTCTCAATCATCCTCCTGGAGAGCAGCACAAACCCAGCAAACAGCTCAGGATTTGTACTCAGCCAAATTATTGACAGGGGCAGAATAAGATGTTCTAATGTGGTATTTGCTGGAAGCAAGTAACAGTTATTGGGTGCTAATGGAAAACTTTTTCATAATATTTACAAGTTCGGAGATGATCTGTCTTACTCCTCTGCCAGCACCCACCGCATCTCTCACTGGGGACAAGCAGTGGACAGCACTGCTGGAAAACCTGGCAGCAACTGATAGTCTAGGAGGAAAAAAAACCATTGAACAGAGGGCTTGCTGTATTTAACAGTGACCTGAGTGCCTCAGAGCTCGGGGAACCTGGCGAGGAGGGAGCTGCCACCCTGATCCAGCCAGGCACTGCATTTCAGGGCTGTGAGCACTCCGTTTGCTTCAGAGACTTTGCATAAGCTGAAGCACTTTGTGAGATCGAAGCCTACTGAGTAGGAGTTCCTAAGTAAAAAGAGAAAGATCTGCACAGGATTTCTCTTTCGGAGCCCTTGAACTTAAGGGAAGTTCAGCTTCAAAAAAGGGAGGCAGCCAGGGAGTGAACACAGGCTGCTTTGATTGGGAAAGCTGAAAAGTTCTGATCGTCCCATGAGATATGGGCCTCGTGCTGCATTGGTTCATGGCAGTGATCACTTCTTTGGGGTCTCTTCGTGTGCCTCCTCCTGGTCACAGCAGATCTGAGCATCTGTTTCCATCCTCCACATTGCCTAGGTGTGGGCACAGGGCAGTGCCAAACCCCAGAGAAAAATCTGGTTTGTCTCTGGAGGGGTTTTCAGCTTTGTGATTGGGGTCTGCCTTCACTGTGTGCTGCAGAAAAGCAATGCATCAACTTCAGAAAGTTCTGTTTAAAACTAGGAAATGAGGGATTTGGATCTCTGTAGTCTTTGTGCTGTGCAGCTCTGAATGTGGATGGTTTTGGACTCCCTGAGAAGGAAGTGGCCCAGCTGCTGGATATCATCACCCTGGGCAGTGCAGGACTTCCCTTCTCCCTGAGCTGTCCTTCTGTGTGACCTCATGTCATTCTCTGGCCCACTACGAGATTTTTTTGGAAGGGGCAGCTTTTATATAATAAAATACGTTCTTGTTGCTATTAGGTCTGTAATTATTATATTTGTATATAAGGTCTGTAATTATTATATTTGTATATCACAGCAAACCTAGGCTGAGATTTCAATGTTAACCAGCAGACTCCATCCTCAGCAGTCCATTTGCTTGACTGTGGAGCAAGTAAAACAACACAGAAAACTTTGCTCTTCTGGGCAGCACAGCCCGGAGGAGCAGAGTCTTCCAATGCCTGCAGGACAACACCAGAGAGCTTGTTGAGCCACATGTTTAAGATGATTGCTCTAGGTATTATTGCATTATAAATAGCAGCTAATAATAGTAGCATAACAGCAAGGTTCTCAGCTGATGTAAATTGGAAACTGTAATTCCGCAGAAGTTAATGGAGCTCAACTGATTTACACTAGTTGGCTGTCTGGCCCCTAGCAAATGATTCTAAATCTGATAAAATTAAATGAGATTCAAAGCTCTCTCACATAAGAGAATATTAAACCCTATCTCTGCTGTCAGACTTCTGCATGGCTGTCAGGCTTTGTAGCTGGGACTTTAAGATCCTGTTTTAAGTTCTTGATTTTATTATTTGATATTTTTTCTCTTCTCTCTTATTTTGTTTAGTTGGTTAAATCTTTACTTCCCAAAACCGAGAATTAGGAAAATCACCCATTTTGATGCATCATTAGGTGCCATTTGTTGGTATTCACGAGCTGTTGGCAGAGATCTTAAAGCCATAGAGATTTGTGCCCTTTAGTTTCAGTTCAAAATGCAAATAGACATTGAAAACATCATGTTCAGCATCTGTGCTGGAGAGGTCTGCAGCCTCAGTACTTTTTGCTTGTCCTCAGTAAAGTACTGTAAATTTTATTTAATGTGACTGTGTCCAGCCTATAAATGAAAAGAAAAAAAAAAAAAAGCAGGTTTTCAAACATGGTGGGGGTAAAACTGAGCATTGAATTAGTTCATGAGGAGCTGTGGGTTGATGTGGAGCATGGATCAACAAGGTGACTGCTCCAAGGGAGGGGACACAGTGGACAGGAGTGATGAGCACATCTGGGAGAAGTTCCTCCTTTGAAGATTTCTTGCTTGTCTCTCATCTCCTGGCATAAATGTAAATAAATGTTCCTTCTCTTGGTTCTGCTGCGGAGATCCAAACTTTGAAGAGCAGGCTTTGGAATTCCTGTCTGGTTTGACAGAACTGGGGCGAGGGGTGGCTGCGTGTCGGGGTGGGAGGTGACAACTTGGCAGCACATCTGACCACAGCGTCTGCTGCAGGAACGGATTGAGCTCTGCTGGGTGTGAAACAGAATCCTGATCCACGGATTGCCCCCGAGCCCCTGTGGAGCTGTACCTGCGTGCCTGAGTCGGAACAAAGGCACTGATTCGGAATGTGAGGCTGCAGGGCAGAGCTTCCCTGAGGACTGGAACTGCTGGAAACAGCCACAGGCAGGATCGCTAAACAAGTCCCAGGACTGGGACTACTCAGATGGGTGGAAAAACCTCTCATTTGTGTCCATGCTGCTGTTTTGGGCAGCTTTTGAGCAGTTTTGGGCAGCTTTCACAGATGTTGATGTGAGCAAAAACACCAGAAATCTGTTTGAAAACAAGCGTAAAGCTCAAACCGTAGATTTGTTTTCTTCAGCACATTACTGCATGCTGAGGTCTCCACTAAAGAACAAGGTAAATTAAATCATCGGCATCGTCTTTGCTGAATTTGATTAAAAAAGGTAATATGTGTTTAAAAATTCCTGGCACAGACCCGCAGTTCTTCATGCAGACGTACAGGGTGCAATCAGACAGCCTATGTTTGTTATAGGAAACCAGCACTAAAAATAAAAGTTGCACCCATCTTTATTTGAGTTAGAACATCTTGGTGGAGCTTTTTTTATCTGTTAACTTTCTCCTTGGATTCATCTTTCCAATCTGCATTGTTCAAGCAACTTCCCATTGTATCATTTCTATTGGATCCATTCAAAAAGCTGAAATCTCAGGGTAGTCTTGAAAGAATAATACATAGAAAAATACAGTTACATATATTTTTCCTAATTCTGGTAGCGAGCTGAGAAAAATCTATATTCCATGAAAATACAGAGCATTGGATTTCCCAAGGCATAAAAACATTGCTGGTGTGTCTCTTGCTGTAAATCAGAAGTGGCATCTCTGTGCTGGCATGGCTCCTTTGGCAGGGGAGGAATTCCACACTCTTGGGGCCAAACAGCTGCTGCTTGAGCCACGTTTCTCTTAAAACCCTCCCAGTGTTGTCATTTGTTGGTGAGCAAAGTTCATAATTGCTGCCAGCGAATTTAGAGCAAACAGCAATAAAGTATGTGTGCGTAAAAGAAAATTTCATCTGCAAGCCTAATGGAAAAAGAACCTTGCGTGGGTCTCTGGGAATTATACATTACTGGGTTTTGTAAGACTAAGCAGAAATGCAGCAGCCCTGCGTGCTCAGATCGGTGTGTGAATAAGGGTAACAGGATTTGGACAACACTGGGAGGGAGACAGGGAAATTAATTTTCTTGGTGTGCTGCCTGTAACTTTCAAACAATTCTGGGAGACTCCTGATAAGGGCCGGTGAGACTTGTTCTGGGAGCAAAATGATGTTAACCAATCTGTGAGTAAACTCTGGCTCGGCACTCCACTTGTCATTATTCAATCTGTCCTGACGAATAACACAGATAAAAGGATGCTCTTAGTCCCTTGATGCAGAGGACTGACACACACAGTGAATCATAATCAAGCCAGAGACTCGTTTTTTCCTTTTTTTATTATTTTTTTCAGATAAGAGAAGCAGTTACCAGCTTTTAAATGGCATCATAAATTATTTGTTCTCTTTTGGCAAAAGTGCTTATTTGCATCTCATAGCAAAAATCATCTGGGCTTTGGAGAAATTATTTAAGACTTGTTTTAGTGTGTGTTGTTCTGTTTTGCTTATCCAAGCTCTGGGCCAACTGTAATTTACTTGATATTAATTAGTCCAGAGCTGTGAAATGGGCATATTGAGCCAAACTGCTTTTGTGCTGTGTTACCCAGGTTTAAAAAATGAATCTACAAATGCCCAAATCTCTGTCTTGTCCTGTATTTTTGATTAATCCAAGTCCAAGGTTTTGCTTTGTTCTGTATCATTTCCGTGTTGCTAAATATACTAAATATATTAAGTTAGCCACTGCCTCTACTTATTGCATACATTTTAAGAAATGTTTTTTCAGAGCTGTGTGTACTAAAGATATCACAAAGAATGTTTTTAGGACTTTTAATGGAACTCCAAAGACTGGAGAAACACATTTCCTCTTGTTTCAAGTGCAGCACAAGGGCTCCTTTTCCATCTTCCAGAAGGAAAGGAGAAGTCAAAGCACAGTCCCTAGAAATCTGAGTAAATGCTCTTAAATGTTGCTGAAGTTTTCCTGGAGCAGCAATGAACTGTGCAGTGTCCATGAAGGGCCAGCATTTGGCATCCTCATGTGCTGGTGGTGTTCCTGGGCTGGCTCTTGGCATCAGCTCCTGCTTTTCCAAATTTCCCTTTTGCCGTTGCCCTGACCATTGCGCAGCCCTCAGCTCTTCTGAGCTGAGCCCAGAGAAATAAGATACTCCATTAAGCCACCCATTAAGGGAGACATTGACTTTTATTTTTCCTGTGGTAGAGAAATTGTATATTAATTTGTCTAGACCAAAGACATAAATATTTGATTTTCATGGAGTCACCATATTAACAAAAAGTACGCAGAGTTCACTTTTGTTTCATTAGTTGCAATAAGCTCAGGCAATTTCAGTTCATAAACACAGTTTTTTTATTCTATTGGCACGGTTTTAAAATACATTTAAAATCCTGTTACTTGAGATCTGTAAACAAAATATAGTTCTTTCATCTAATTTATGTTGTCAAGAGCAAAGTAATTTACATAAGAGGGTTGATAGACTATCAGGAACAGCCATACTTTGAGGGAGAAAAGCCTATTAGATCTTAATCCATCTGATAAGCATATTACTTCCACCAGAGCCGAACTGCTTTCGCATTCTGTATAAATAATTCCATTTAGTGTAATTGATTATTTTACAGCAGGAACCAAGATAGATATTGTTGGAGGAGAATCAGCCTATTAGTCATGTTCAGGAGGTTGTTCTGGAGAAGTCGGATTTTGATGAGCTCAAGCTCTGAGCGATTCGATGCGCGGATCCCCAGCCAAGCCGTCATTGTGCCGCTTCTGTTTGCTCCCAAATCTTGGCTGGGCTGCCGTGGTTTGGTCCGAGGGAGCAGCAGGAGGACAGCAGCTCCAGAGTGATGCAGCGATGTATCGCCATGCCCTGGGCTGGAGCTGCGCTGTGCCTTCGGGAGGTGTTGGGCAATCCGTGCAGAACACCTGCAAAAGGCAGCGCCGGTGTTCTTCTCTGCAAAAGTGTCATTTGTGGGTTCCAGAACATGTCAGGAGTTCTCAGTGCCTGCTCTGGGGGTGCTCTAGCAGCTCTGCTCACCTGTGCTGGGGTGGGATGGATCCTGCAGCAGGGCTGGGCATTGTTTGGGGCAGCTGTGAGTTAAAGTGGCCTCGCTGCACTGCGGCAGAACTTCTCTTGTGGGGTTTTTTCAGAGTCATGAAAACATCAGTGTGGAGCAACTTTTATCTGTTTTGTCTTGCTCTTTCCTTCTTGTCCCTGCTTTTTGGGTTTTGTGGTTCTTTTTGGGTTTTCCCCCCCACCTTTGTATTATTTCTTTCTCCTGACTGCATGTATTACACATTCACCTTTTCTTTGTTGCATTCCTGCAGCAAATGGAATCCCACACGTCTCTCTCGGTGAAATGTGGTTCTGCCAAAGAGCACGAAGCCCTGTTTGTGTGTGGGGATTTCTAAAGCTTAAAAGAACAGGCTGTGGCTAAGCATAGGTATAATCCGTGTGTGGTGACATTTCAAGATTATGGAAATCCAGAATTGGTTTTCACACTCAGCATTTAAACTTCAGCAATGGCAACAACTCTTGTCTCCATGGTGGTGGGCTGTCACAGCAGGGTAGTC
This sequence comes from Acanthornis magna, assembly GCA_036785705.1. NCBI lineage: Eukaryota > Metazoa > Chordata > Aves > Passeriformes > Acanthizidae > Acanthornis > Acanthornis magna. The sequence continues at coordinate 7,342,838 of JAWUZG010000092.1, forward strand.
CTCATTTAGCAGGAAATAATTGGAAAAGGTGGTTTTCCTTGAGGGAATGCTAAACATGTTTTTAATTGTAGCATTAATATGTCGTTGCCTTTCTAATTCAAGCTGTAATGCATGAGAGGTTTTGTTGTGCCAAAGGTCTCTCCCTCATGATATATTTGTCCCTCAAAGCAACCCTGAAATAAGGTGCAGCCTTGCCAAAGTTCTAAAAGCTCTTTACTGACTCTCTTTAAGCAGGTGAAGAATTAGAATTTGATGCATATCATTTCTTTAGAAAAGTAGGGGTTTTTTTATTTGCATGAACTCCAAAGGTCTTCCAGAGCACAATGAAAGTAAATGTAATAGTTCATTATGAACTAGGGAAAGGAAAAGAATGTATGATGTGCTTGAATGAAGGCACAATGTTTTTTGAGAGTTGGGATTTTTTTTTTTTTAATATTGCAACCAAAACATGAGAGTTTACCTTACAGACATTGCTAATGAAGAAAGTAAAACCAATGTGTGTGTGTGAGGTGTTGTGTATGTGTTGTTGACCTAAGGTCAACTCTGGGTTTGCTTGTTCCTTCGATTTTTAGATTTTTGAACTGTGGCTTTCAAGGAGGGGGAAAGTTCCCCTCATCTACAGCTGCTATATGCAAATATAGCAGCTCCAATTACAGACAAAGCCGTGAACAGTTTTGCCCTGAAATCCTGAAACCAAACTCTGTGCAAAAATAAAGGGAAATCCCACCTGGTGTCAGTCTGTAGTACCTGGCTGGGGACATCCCACAGAATTCCAGGGCCTTTTCCTTGGCAGGCTTTTGTGCTTCATCCTGCAAGGAAGGACAAACGTGATAAAGTGACTGTGATAATCAGTCATGGATTTATGAGAGCACATCGATGAATTTGATTGGGATGAATAGGGAATCAAAAATCAATTAATGGCTGATTATTGTTTCTTCCACAAATTGATTTTTAGACTTTGGCAGCCTTTAGGAAATGTTCTGCCAGGTTTAGTGAGCTTAGCAATGTTAAAAAACAGGCAGGAATAAAAACAGGCAGGACTGCATCTTATGGTGCAGTCTTAAATACCTGAAAATACCTGAAGTGAAACATGAGAACAAATCACACCTTTTCCATCTTGTGCCCACTTTCTTTTTTCTTTTTTTTTTTTTTTTTCAATATTAGACATCTTTTCTTTCTAATTGTTTGTTAAAATGCATGAAATGGGTTTGGATGTGGATCTTTCTCCTCTTATACATGTGGTGGCTATGTTTGAGTGCTCGTCTCTCTCTGTGTGAATTACAAAAGGGTTCATTATCAGGCTCCAGAAACATATGTCACCGTTTTTCAACCCATCACCGTGTTGAGGGATTGTTAGTTAGTCCCACAGATTGTCTGATCTCTGGGACTATTGTGGGAAGGACAAAAGGGAGAAGTTTGAATCGCAGCCCAGGAGAAAGGTGAGGCTCAATGTCTTCTGCAAACGTGGAGCCTTCCAGCAATTCAGGGTAAGTTGAAAATATTCTGTAGAGGTGAAGAAGAGATCTTTTATACCCAGAGAAATGAATGCACTAGATTCTAAAGGGATTAATGACTCCAATGTGCTTATAAAGAAAGAAAGTAAAAATATTTACTTTTGAAAGTATGGGAACTGAGGAGTGCTGTTAGTAGGGAAAGAGAGGTCACCAGTGGGAGCTGAGAACATGTAAATATTATCCAGCAGCTCTATAAACGAGGGAAGTTAAACATGCCTTTGGAGATGGGTAATTGTTAAATACTCTCAACTGCTTTATGAAAACTGTGAAAGGTTTTTCTTTCAGGAAGGAAGGAGGACAGGCTTCTTTATAAAGTTGCCTAAAAGCAAGAACTGGAGTCTAGTGTGCAACACTGTGTGGCTTAGGAGATCTTCTATTGTATGACTTGAGTCAAAATCTAGCTGAGAAAAGCCCTATTCTGAATAAATGTGTTTTGGCTGAACTGATTAAGGACTCAAAGTTTTGAACTGCAAAGTGCAGTGAGCACCTAAGGAGAAACATGGATTCATTTTTGTGGTACGTGCAAATTTCACAGTATGTGAAAAGCCAAAGCTATTTCATGTTCTTACAGATTTAGTGAGTTTGGAAATAAGACTGTGGGCAATTTGGGGCCCTGAGCAAGGCAGCAGTGTCCATGTGGCCCTGCCCACCCCAGGCTCTGCCTGCAGGTCACTGCATCCCTCCCCTGAGCTGCAGAGGTGCATTCAGAGTGCCCAGGCAGATTCAGGAACACCTAGCCACAAATCCTACTTGCTTCTGAAAGTTCAGCCAGCAGCAAAAGTAGATCCTCAATCTAAATATCTTTAAAATGTTGGTGTTGCAGCCCTTTGGGTAGTTTCGTGATGCCATGTGCTTTATCGCTGCTGCTGGAGGTGCAAGTACTGAAGCAAAACATAACTATTAGTGTTGCTTGTCCAGATCAGCTGTAAATATGGGAGCATTTATGTGCTGTACAGCATAAAAGCGTGTGAATTCTGAAGTGAAATGGTTTTGGTTAGTTGTGTAAACAGAGGAGAAGTGGGTGCATTTACAAAGAGCGAATAGCATCCCTCCTGTCAGAGGCAGGGTGTGGGTGGGTGAGTCTGCTCACAGCCCCAGGTGACAGGGAGAAGGTGATGCTTTCTTTAGGTGCCCCACTGCTAGTAGAGCCCACCTGAGACAGTCTGGATGTTCCCCTACAAAGCCCTCAGATGTATTTTCAAGAATTTCCATGTGAGCAAAGCCCAAGGAATATTCTGTGCAGCTGAGTAGATCCTGTCCGCCACAAATGTGAGAGAATTCATGTTAGATTAACCCTGTTTAACTGCAGAATGCTCATTATATTTACATAACTATTACCAGGCACCACAAATATGAGCAGGCAGGATAAAATATCTCAGTAGACCCTCACCAGTGCATTTGGCTGTGATGAGTTACCTGTGTGCCCAAACCTTTATTGCACAGACATAAATATGTTTTTTTCTGGCTGCAAACACCCAGCACTCACGCTTCCAGTCTGATTTTTCTCTCAAAAATTTTCGACTGCAACCTTTGAAAAGGGACAGGCAGAACTATCAATTTTTTAATAAAGATAATAGCCTTTTGGGGACAGGGATATTAATGTAAGTAATTACTAATGGGGTTTTGGCAGATTAAATGGACTCTGCAGATGATGTGAGATGTAGCTCTTCCCTGTGTCAGTATGGGTAGTGAAATATTTGGATATGTTTTCCACTAATACCTGTCAGCCTCTCCTTTTTACTTTCCATGTAGCCATTTACCTCAAGCAGTCCATGAATGAGAAAGAAAAAAAAAATTAGTATGTAATGTAAAAGTCTGGACTGTATCCCTGCAGTGTCTTCAGGGTTTTGATAGCACGTTTAAGGCCCAACTCCTCTTACTTAATAAATTCTGGGTGTAAAACTTCACTTACACACATCATATTAAAAAAAAGTTTGGAACATTAACTTTAAGCGGACTCCCTTTAACAAGCCCATTTTTCACTAACTTTCTTTGCTGTGGAAACACACACTACATAAGTGTGGAATGAAAGTTTTTGCCCTGTGGCAACGGGATATTACTTTTACTACTCTAACTTCAGAAGTGAGGCTATAATGCGAGGAAAAAAAAATGAATATCAATGTCACAGAACAGCCAAAATGATATTGAAGTGCTTTTTTAGCACTGCATTGCTGATACATGCCTTGATACAAGCAGCCAGCACCTGAGCCGTGCAGGTGGGGCAGGGACTGCCTTTAAATGTGGTTCTTATCAGCTCGGAGCTTGTAGCATAAAGTTTTGTGTTTGCTGGGCTGACCCCACCAGAATGGGGTGTGCTGCAGTGCCAGAGCAGGTCCAAGGGTTTACAGCACCCAGTAAATCCTGACCCAAGTTTTTAATGATGCCTCCTTTCATTATAAATTGCATTTCTTCTTGACTTGTGCCCCATGGTATATGTTATTGATCTCTTCTCTTGGCTTCCTTGACCATAGAGTGATTTGTCTTCTCTTGCTTTCCTGTCCACTCGCCGAATGTGCCATTATTAGCTCCTTGTCTCCCCTTCTTTTTCATCTCACTGTCCTTCCTTTCTCTCCTTCTGTTGTCTCCTTCAATAACTCCCAGTGGCCTGACTTGCCAAAATCAACAGGATACAACAACCCTTTCCTAATAGGTAGTGATGTAATTAAATTCTTCTGTTTCACAACTAACTTGAATAAGCCGCTTTCTATACAAAATTGATTTTTCTCGTTCTGGTGACTGTTGCTAGAGCCTTAGCTTTTCCCAGGTGTAACATTTCCATGACCTTGTGAAGGTTCAGGTTCCTCAGAGGGCTCACATGCCCTGGGGCTGCCCTTTGGGGTGGTGGTCACTCTTACTCATGCCCAGCCCACGCCATCTCAGTGATCAGGGAGTATTTAATAAACAAAGTTTGTACCCATTTTTCTTGATTATTTTAAGAGATGTACCATCCATGTTTCTTTGAGAGATTTGCGTAAAATCTTGGGGAGTCTGCTGTGTACTTTCATTGAGCTTTGGAGAACGTTTCATTGCCCAGCAAAATATATACGGTGCATCATACAGCAGTTCTGGGGTGTTGCCACCAAAAAATGCAGCCCACAACAAAAACTGTGCATCCTGTCAACCTTCCCCAATCATCTCCACGTCTGTCAGCTCACACATCTCAAAGACATTCAGCCACGTTCCCACTGAGATCTGCAGAAATGTTCTAGACTATCTCAGATCACTTTGAATTAATGGAGTAATGAATTTAATTAAAATATATTAATGTCACATTGGGCTTTTAGCCATGATTTTAAGAAATCATGGGGGAATCAAACTGCCAACATTTCTCAAAATATGTCTCAGACAAGTTGGAAGATATAATGAAAAGTAATTAGAAGCACAAAAAGAAAATGAAGTGGTGTTAACCACCGCTGGGATAGACCATTGGCTTCAGGAATCAAGAATATATTACACGTCTGATGTGAAATTTCCTTTGCCAAGTTTCAGGTGTCCAAAGAGAGAGCTCAGTTAGCACATCCCACAGCAGGCATCTGCCTTGGGCAGGATGAATTGCTCTTTGGTAGCTGCTTTTATTTTCCTTGGCTCTGGAGTTAACCTGAGCACCTCGCTGAAATGGTGCACCTAATAATGCTTTGGTGACTCATGTTTTGTGAAGGTGTAATGTGGTTCTGAGTTCCAAAGGACAAGAGCACAGGGAACAAAATGTACCTCCCAGACTAAGAGCAAAATGCCATCCAAGGGATTTGGGCTGTGAGTGTCTCATTCAGGTAAAGAGAAAAGCATGGGAAAGTATGAAAAAGCCTGACCTGATGCTGAAATTTTTCTAAGCTGAAAGTTTCTAAGCTGAAATTTCACACTTGTCATTAAAATGCCAGTTTTGTCTCTGTGCATTCAGGTTGATTTATGGTGCCGTGGGTTTTGTTTCAAATGGTCCAAAATTTTTCAGATTTTCAGCAAATTTTTGCAATCTTCAGTGCTATTTTAGTGTTTAGTTTTACCTCATTATAGACACACAGAAAAGCTGAACCCCAATCCAGGCTGCTTTAACATTTCACAGTGGTTTTGCCAGCGACTTTTATTTTGATCTCACAGATTCTGTGATCTCACAGATTAAGAGATTCAGGGGTAGGAGTTGTCAGCTTGCATTCAGTGGGCTCTCCTGAAAATCCCCAAGGTGCCCTCAGCTGGCCCCGTATCCTGCTGGGAATGCCCTGGACGAAATCCCTTGGATATTAATCCCAGACTGAGCAGTTCACACCTGAAATTTCACCCAGATTTCTGGATGGAATTTGGCAGCTGGTACTGAGCAGGTCCCTTCACCATGAGCCATCTGCCCAGCTCTGAGATACGAGTGATGGCATTGCCAGTTGTGATTCCGGAGCTCGGGAGCAGCAAACTGAGCTCAGTTACATGAATATTATGATCCCGGAACTCTGTTATCTGCTAGGTGCATCCACATCCATAAGTGGTTATTATTCTGTTCTAGCTGGCTGACGTTTATGGCTTCCAGGATTTAGACTGGGGTTTTCAGTTTGTTTAAATCAGATGTCTGCAAATAAGCATCTGTTATGTTTAAGTTTCCCAAAGCCTTTCTTTCAAACCTGTTATTTTCTCTGAATCAAATGCTTAGCTCAGCAGAGCCTGAAAATGAAAACAAACTCCAAATGGTCTCCACAGGATATTTTTTGGGGAAAAAAAAACTCTTTGAAAAGATAAGAAAAAGCCATGACTGGGATAAAATGCATGTATCAATATTTATTATTTATCCAGAGCTTTCTAAAAAAAATCATTAATAGGAAAAAGTTATAAACTGCTAAAGTTTACTGCAGAAGTCTTGAATTTTAGTTTGGGTTCTTCAGTAGGCAGGAGAGTAAATGATGTGAGGGAAGACCAAGCTATCTTGCTTTTTCATCTCCAGATTTTTTGTAAGTTGGGTGGGGGTTGTTCTTGTCTGCTGCAGGTGGGTGATGTCTGGTGGTCTTGAAAAAAGATGCTCTAAACTGTCTGCCTCAATTCTCTGTCATTCACTACTGGGAACTGGGGAGAAAAATAGTCTGAGGTGATGCTGAAAATATCAAATGAACTTTTAAAAAAAGTCCTCAGAGGCACTTTCTCATCCCATGCAGATGTTGAATTCCATATAATGCCATACATAAAACAACGTGGAAGTTTTTTATTTTGAAAGGTTTCTAGAAGAGGATGAAGGAAGAGATATTTTCATTGAAGCATGACATTTAGTGATGCAAGTTCTGATAGTGAAAGAACAAAGCAAAAAGGAGAGTTTGTGATAAATATTGTTCTATAGTGGATTCACTGGCACAGGTTTTCCAAGGCCTTACTCCAGATTTGCAGTGCAGATTGAAATAATTATCACCAAAGATTTGATTTATTCAGTAAAAAAATTATTTTATAAACTTTTTTACCTCTACATTAGATGTAATTGGAACTGATGACTGATGAGTGCAATCCCAGAAGGTTGAATTGTGTCAGTCACTGTTTTAGATGGGTTTTAATACAGTGTATTTAAAATTTATGTAATTTCTTTTTGACATTTATATGAATTTATTTATTTATTTAGTATTTTCATGGTGGATGGGGCTTGTATGAGAAACCAGTCAGGAAAAAGCAGCATGATATCATCATGTAATAATCAATAGTAGTCACAGCATTAGCAGGGTCTATCGAATTGTCTTCAAGGGCCTTCTCTAATTGTCTCTGCAAACTGAATTAGCAAGATGGTTTCACTAACATTTTTCTTCCTTTAGTGGCAGCTGCCTACCCAATTACATATATTCATTAGCTCTGGTATGATTTCATTAACCAATGTACAGTAAGTGCCTGTTAAGCAACTTGTGCTTATGTTCCTAGACAAGCAGTGATGCATCTTGTGGCGAGCGTTCTTACAGCTCATTGGTCTGCATAAACTGGGTTTTATTTATATTTTCAATTTGTCATTACTTGGGAGCAGTACGAGCTGAAGAATAAAATGTAAGAAGGTAATTAAGCTGGTTACTTTAATTTTTTTTTTTTTTGTTTCAACTGTTCCTCAGACCCACAAACCTGGCTGGCCAGGCAAATGAGCATTAATGAATGAAGCCACATAATTAAAACATCTGTCACTGTCCTAGTGGGTCGATGGAAGGCTTGGATTGGCTGTGGAAAACCAAATAAGCTGGAGTTAATGTTCTCCTAATCCTTCGCCTGTTGAGGTGACAGTGATGGGTAGCAAACATGCACCAATGAGCAGTAATGAAGTCGCTTTTAGATTGCTTCAGCACAGGTTTTTCAGGCTAATTAGGTAGACAAAAATGTTAATTTAATCAAAGGAACATGTATTCATTAAAGAAGGTGCATAAGATAACTGAAGTGGAGAATTAGCTCAGTCAAGAGGTAGGCTATAGCTCCTGACTAAATTGTCCAGATTATAAAGAGAATGATGTATTTATGTACTTTTTAAAAAAAAAAAATTATTTTAAAGATGCAAATCCATGCTTTGTCTCCGTGTGTCAGAGGCTTTACAAAAGGGTTCCAAACTGTCTCCCTGCACTCCTGTGTGTTGGGAGGGCGAGCAGGGAGTTTGGGACTCAGAAGGGGAAGGCAGGGAGGGAATGAGATGTTCCTTCTGCATTCCAGATGGCACAAGCCACACTCTCCCATTATTGCCCAAATGAGCTCATTGCCTTCTTCCTTCACAGGACTTTGTGTGGCGGTGGTGTAGCAGGGCTGGGTTTGTCTGATTTTCTTTGCTCTTCTTTGGGGCGTGACCGATGTGCAAGGCACAAATGGCACAATTTTGTTCATACTGTAGATGCACTGAGTGTCCTTTTGGGGCAGATCAGGGAAAAAAAGCAAGAAGCAGAGATTTTCAACTGTTAAGAAGTAAAATACAGTGCAGAGTGAATTACCTTATCAGACTGTATCTCATCTAAACCCAATAAAAAGGAAAGATGATTCTCTAAGATCACCTGACTGCTGTAACACGGAAAATAATTAAAACATTGTATTAGAGCTCTGTTATAATTTTAACCTTCTCCAACCCCACATTCTATTTATATTTTGGATTTAGATAAGAAGTGGAATGACAGCTTGTATTTGGGGAATTAGACCATTTGAGTGCATTTTAAATCTGGTCCTTCCTCCTGAAACTGGCTGCCTTTAGCTCTCTCCATGCCACCACACAGGGAAGTTGATGCTGATTGATGCAGCATTTCCCAGAACATGATGGTGTCTGTAATTGTACAACGACACATGGTGACCCATGAGAAAAACATCTGGGAGCAGCAGATGTGGCTGCAGCCGCAGCGTTTCACACAGCCAGTTCTGAGGGGTTGGACAGCGCAAATATTATTTGAAACATAAATATTTTAAATAATTGTATATAATTAACTGTGTGGTGCTTTAGATGAAAGAATAATTATCACCTATTACTGTGGTGGGTTGTATTTGTTATATTTCTTTTAATGGCTGGAAGTCTTTCCTCTTCTTCCTTCCAAGAGGATAGAGAGCGTTCAGTGGGTGTTATGGGTCAATTATTTATTTCTATGTAGAATGTGTGGTTTATTTTTTGGGAAAACATCTGGAGAGAAGGAATATCAGCACATGCTGACATTCATGGATTAGTTTGCTTTGTATCATAATTTTCCGTGTAATGGTTAATGGGTCTGTTTTAATTCTTTTAATGTCTCTTGCGTTGTAAAGGCAAGTTAACAATTACCTTTTTTATTGTTTGTTTGTTTGTTTAGTCCATGGTTTCTGGGATTGGTCTTCGAGGAGAGCAGATGGTAGAAAGGAGATTGAGGTAGAAATTAAGGTTTCTTGTTATAACTTAACAGTTTTATGGATTGCAATAGAAGTTTCATTTCTGTGGTTAACCAGCATAAACAGTTTTCATTAGCATCTAAATTTAACATCATTTTCAGGAACATGTGAGTTCTGGTAACTGAAGATAATGATTGATACTGATCTAACAATGAAGGAAGAAACAATTAAAATGCTGAAAGTTAAATTTGGGAAAGAGAGATGAAGATGAAGCTTTTTAATTTGGGATAAATGAATCAACAGCATGCGTGACTTTGGAAATGTAAATTTATTTTTTTTTAAATGCGTATGAATAAATTCTGCAGCTGTACCATGAGGTGTTAACAGAGCCCATGTAATTGGGACATGTGGCAAAGCAGTCCTGGAGGAATCCTAAGTGTTCTTGTTTCATATAGGGAAATATATTGATGCTTCGAACTGACCATGGCATGTGGTTCTTTTCAGACTCATAAGAATCATTTGGAGAAAGAGAATATTAACTAATTGCTTGAGTTTTAGCTAAAGGCACCTGAAAAATTTTGTAGATTTGGCTGTAGCTCCTGATGCTTTGCAGGTTCACCTCCATGCCATGTGTCACATGTGGGAGCAGGGTCTGTGGCCTTGGGACAATTCCCACTGTCTCCCTTGGGGAAAGTTAATGGAAATTTGTTCCCCTGGGAACTGCGCCGAGAGGTCTTCTGCAGTGTGGGGGAAGATGTGTACTGCATGGCTTTGGGGATTGCAGAGGGGATTGGGGTTGCCTTTCTGTTTTAGGGGTTCAGAGACACTTAAAAGATTTTTGGGGGAGTGTCACTGAACCCCAGCTTCCCAAGGTGCTCACAGAGCACAGAGGGAGCTCATTGGCTGTGTACAGCTGAAAATTGTCCCCTTCTTTTATGCTGATATTAGAGATTGGCAAGAACTGATGGTGATGGGAGCCTTGTGTTAGATTCACCGTGAGCTGCTATCACTTCTTGGCTGCTCTAACAGTGCCAGTGCCGTGTTCTGCAGCTCAGCACAGCCCTGCTGGGCTGCTCCTTGCCTTGGCTCTTCCTCCTGGCACTGAAAGGGCCGTAATTCATCACTGTACTGATGCCGGTGATTTTTGTCTTTTTATACCCTTTTGATATATTTTTATACCCTTTCCCTTCCCTGGTACCCTCTATACACACTCCTTGTGCCCTGCACAAAAACGCTTTGTGCTTTAGCCCCACATGTTTCTAACTCTTGTAGTCTGATATTTAGCTTAGTTTGGGGTCTTGCAAGGCAAAGAAGAAGGGAGGAACAGAGGGGGAAGGAAATGTGCTGGCAAAAGGGAGCCTGAAGATCAACGACATTGGGAAGGATTAAACGTGGCTTTCATGGCTGATGCTCACCCCAGCTCTGTGAATCAGGACTTCTACAGCCCCTGGGGCTCAGTGAGGACTCTGGGTGCTCATGTAGAGCGATGTCCTGCAAGGGAGGCAGAGCAGCAGGGGCTGGAGCCCTTTTGGAGCATCCAGGACCATCTCCTACCTGAGTGTCTTCCCCACAGTGCTGTAGCCCTGCCCCACTTCACACCTTCCCTGCAGTGTGGCCCAGGGGAGGGAAGAGCTGTGTTTTCCTTCTGATTTCTGTTACTCGGCGAGCAGAAGCAAATAGTTCATTTTTCCATGGTTTAATGGCTGTTATCAGAGCAACAGCTCTTATGGTTCTGTGAGTCTGTGATTCAGAAACAAAGAAATCTGCTGCTGCTTTTATATATGTTCTGTTTTAAATATACTCCCAGAAAAACTGGGTATTTTAATGCTTCATTTATCCTTCACTTGTTTTTCTTCTGTCTGTCCTATTCCTGTTGCCCACCAGGGATCCATTGGTCTGCTGAGGTGAGTTCAGAGCCAGCGGTGCCATCTCTGCCCATTGCCCAGTTAACACAGAAGACCCCAAAACCACAATTTTTTTTTTTTTTTTCTCAGATTGACAAGGATCAGGACTGGGAGGGCTGCAAGCTGTTCTGGCAGCAGTTGGGTAGGCATCTACACACACATCCAAAACCCAGTTTCACTTGTTTAGAAGTTGAGAACTTTAAGAAGTTTTCAAAATTGGCAAAACTTCTCTCTTGGCATGGCCTAGAGAATATTAGGAGGAAATGGGTGCTTACGGTATCTTTGCTTGGTTGATGGTGTGATAAAATTCTCCTCTGGGACAGAGAACTTTTCATGGGGTGAATGTTGGGTGGGACCCCTCCTCCCATCCCCAGCTCACAGCAGAAGCTTTCGAAGCTTGTTGGATAAAACAACTTTAAAAGTTTTCAATGATTCATTTTTAATCTGATAGAAGTATCCAGGAGGGGCTCCATTAGCTTAAGGAAGAAGTATTGAGTAGAAATATATTTGAATGGCATTAACCAGTTTTAAAAACATTTATTGCTACAGCTTTGTCTTTGGTCTTAGCTCTGACTAATTCTTTTTTCCTTACCTTTAATGGGGAGTTTTAAATGAAAATTTTACATTAGTTCTTTTTTTCATGAAGTTGCACCCTAAGGCCTTAAGTTTTGTTTTCTTTTCAAATGCTGGGAAGGTATCGATCACTTTATTTCTCTTAAATACATTTCAGTGTTGGAGAGGGATGCCAGCATATTGCTCGCTTGCTGCAGTGCTTTATTATTGAAAAGCTTTAGCTTCTTGCTGTGATGACCGTCTGAGGTCTTTGTCAATTGTTCCTCACTATTGTTTATCAGAATTGCTGTAGTTTGTGAAAAATAAAGGTTTTGGCTGTGCTGGGTTTCTGTTAGCAGGAGCCAAAAATACCAAAGCATGAATGGTAAGGTACTGGAAAGGCTGTCGAAAAAAATCTTAAAAACACTTGAAAATTAAGTGAAAACCTCCTAAAATTTACTAAACGTCTGTCATCACATGAGTATCATTCTGAGATAATCAGGTCGAATATAAGCTGTTCTTTCCATCTAAATAAGTGGGTTATATTTTAAAAAAATGATGACATGGAACATCTTTGACCAAGTGCAGTAATAATAATAACCAAATGTGCTTTATTGCAAGGAAGAAATGTTATCACTCCAATTACCCTATATAGGAGATTTGAAAAAATCCTAATAGGAAACAATTCAAGCATAGCTGTGAAGTTATTATTTCAAAAGTAGATGTAATCAGTTACCAACAATACACGGTACAGCTTAATTAATGGCTGAAGTACATGAAATCTCCAGGGGGTCTGTCTGCACTGGTGTTTAGGGACATATTATAACTCAAGGTAATTGAATAGCAATTAACTAGAGTTAATGAACATGCATTCTTGGGAAGACACACAACAGTTAATGGATCAGCCCAGAATGAACCACAATTAAACACACGCGCGTTTGTTTTGCTGAACAAGCATCTACTGGATGTCCACACTAGGATACATAAGGTCATTAATTCATTTGAATTAATAGGCATTCGTCTCCACTCCCATTCCCGGTGAAAGACACTCTGTAGATAATCCAAGGACAGCTGTTGATGTTTCATGGCTATGCCAATTAAAGATATTGCCCCTATTAACCATGGCACAAGCTTTTGTTAACTGCGGGTCTTTAAAACAATGTGAGCAATAAACAGGAGTTTGAAGTCTGTGAGGTGGAATTCATGTTGCATTAGAGAACTAATTGAACTAAATTGGGGACTGGCTTTCACCAAAATTTCAGGCACTGGGGAGGAGAAACGCCATTTCAGCAGTGCCATGCCCATCCTCCCTTTTCCCATATTCCCCTTCCCATATCCTCCCGTCCAAATAGAGATATTCACATATCCTCTCTTCCAAATATTCCCCTCCGGCTTCATCTGGAGGGGAATATTTGGATACAGGCAGGAGCTAATCAGTGAACCAGGGTCTGCATCTATCAGCTGAAAGAGAAACTGATTGCCAAATGTTCGGAAAATAAAAGGCTGTTTTATGCAAAATTCCTTTGGTGATTATAGGGACAGATAAGATGTTTCTTGGAACTTGAGGAACACAAATATTTGAATGCAGTCCCAAATGCAGCTAGGAGCCAAAACATGGAGAGCTCACAGATGTAAGCGACTCTTTCTGAAAGATTTATGGAGAGCTTAACAAGACACTAATAATGTACAATTCAATAGCCAGAGGGAAATTTAAAAAGTAAATATATATGTAAGTTGTTTGCATTATCCAAAAGTTAAGTAAACATGATTGTATTTTTCAGTGATTTAGGAATCTCTGCCTTACTCTAACAAACAAGAAATTCTTTAGAAAGCCAGCAGTAAAATAAAGATTAAAAATTAGATACTAAGCAGGCAAAGAAATTACTTTTGATTCTGTAGCAAAGAGGAGATCATTCAGTGTAAATGAGAAACTGCTGCAAGATTCCTCTGAAAGTCTGCGCTTGTTTGTTCAGCGATGGCTGCGTTTGCTCTTCAGAGCCTTTTCTAAGTAAAATGTGGTTCCACAGGAAAAGGACGGCAGGTAATGAAATTAGGACAAGGGAAATGAAAAAGCTGAGGGCTCATGAGGATAAATTTGCTCTGTGCGAGGCAGTTTTGTGCAGGGAGCCACAAGGTCACTTTTTCAGAGCTCGGGGAAGTGCATCTCTCCATTCCGCAGCTCCGCGGAGCTTCCGTGGCAAGTTCCCGCTGGAAGGATCCATCCGAAATTCCCAAAGGTTGGACTCTGTTCCTCTTGAGCCACAAACTGTGGTGTGGGAAAATCGTATTAGTGGAGTCCTCTTTCATGTCAGAGCAAACAGAGCAGGTCAGGGGAGGCAGAGTTTTGTTGGAGGTGACTTGGGGGCTCTTTGCACACCTTTAAACTTTAACCTGTTTAAAACAGGCAAAGGCTCCGAAAGAAACTCTGAAATAAATTAAAGGCAATTAATGTGTTTCATTTCAGCTACCTGCACATCATTCAGGGAGCTGTCTTGAAAGAGACAAATTAATCACTAATAAGAATTTTATACCCTGCTATTTTCTCTATTTACTGATGTTGCTTTCCAACGCTTTTCCAGAAATACTTAGTCTGATATTTAACAAGCGAAGCTATTATTATCTTAAATTACATAAGATTTTCTTCAGTCATGATTGTGACAGAGGAGGATGAAAGTAAAAAAAAAAACCAACCTTTAGCAGGACTTTAACAAATTCATTGCAGAATTTCATAGTACGTGAGGAAGAGTTGGCCAAGCTAACACACACCAAAAAAAAATTGAGATCAGAGAAATGCTGGATGAGAGATGGTTTGAGTCAGAGAGATTATATTTTTGGCTTTCCATAGCTGTACTGTAAATTTCATTATTTCTGTGATATATTTGCCCTAGACACATCAATAAGCTTTGAAAGTACAGGTTGTTAATGAGTTTGCAGCTGAATCCCAGTTTTCTTTCTGTTTATTTTTTTGAGTAGCAGAAATACTCCCCGTGTCTATATAATTAGTGTTTTAATGTTTGTTTTCCTTCAGTAGAGTCTGCCTTTTGAGATATTCTTTTGGTTCTTTCATCGTTTCACAAAAATTAAAATTCTGCCCAAAAAGAACTCAAACTATCCTTAAGTTATATACAGAGGATTTTCAGCTCCAAAACAGATCTTTTCAAGCTTACTCCTAAAAAAAGTCTTTCAAGCTACAAAGACTTCCACTGCCACTTTATAAGAATTGTGGGGTTTTTTCTCATCTTTTTCTTCAATTTTGGAATGGATGCCGTTGACCATGAGGAAATACTTAAGTTTTTTCATTTAACAGAAATACCTTGTATTTAGAGAATGTCTTTCATTTTAACAAATTCTAGAACTTCTGACAAAGCCATGCAACATTTTGATGTGCAGCGTTTGGTAACAAATGTTGGAAATGAACATCATGACATAATCTCAAAGCATTAGAATAATAAACATGGTTTTCTCAGGAATGTCTCCTACAGCCCACAGACACTTGGAACACTAATTAAAGTAAGAATTTTTTGTCATACATTTCATAATTTAGAACTTGTTTGATAAAGCAGAAAACAGCCCATAGGAACGCATTCTGGTGAGCTGGTCCCATTGCCCAGGTTAGATATTTATTCCCCATTTTAGATATGTTTCAGGGGTTTTCTAGAGAAACAGAGTGGATTGCAGTGGCTGCCAACACTGCTCATGTCTTTAAGGCCTCACCAATAATTGAAAGGAAGAAACTGGACTTTTTTCTTTAATAAACTATGAGTGAGAAAATAGCCATGATATATAGCCATAGTTATAAACTGTACATTTTCTCTAGTGTCAACAAGGACAGATTGGAAATAACCAATTAGAATAATTAACCAATTAATAACATAAATAACCAATTAATAATTAACACTGGTACCTCTACCTCGATAGCAGGTCACTGACCACATTTAGCATAGTTACTCTAATTAATAGTCCCATTCAGGCAAGATATTTATAGGTGCAGTATTTTACCCAGGTATGTAAGGGTAAAATTCACAAGGTATCCGACAGCTGGCATTGAGTAATACATTCAAAAGCATATCCCCAGTAATCCATCTCAATTCCTGGTTTATTACCTTTGCAGCTTTCTAGCACTTTTGTCAATAAGATATTGCTTCTAGCAGTTCGACTTTATTCTTACATTAATATCCCAAATTTATCATAGGGTTCTAAATTTCCTCTGGTCACCAAAATGTCCCATTGAGCCATTTAAGCTCCCTGAAACGACGTTCTTTATCGGTAGCCTGGGAAAAATATTTTTTGCCCTCTATCCCTGAGTGTTTTGAGATTAAATTCACTAGCATTGTCAAGTAGGTCAGTGAGGAAAGCCAAAACAAGAGAGAGAAATGTTGTTTAGGATTTGGGTGGACGGGAAGGAGAGGAGGTGGGATGTTGTCACAGCCATGTCCTGGGCCAAGCTGCAGATGTGCAGAGAGGGACCAAAGTCTGGTGGCTTCAGGCAGACTGAAGACAGGATCTGCATGCTCACCAAAGGACAGCCAAAGGGAAATACTAGTGTTACCCTCAGCATGTTTTGCTCTGTGCTTTTTGTTCTTTTAATGGATAAAAGTTCCTTTTCCAGCAGTTTTGGTCCCTAACCAAGTGCAGCAGTTGGTGATTATGTGTCATTATCCCCCAGAGGTCCTTTTTTTTTGGAAAGAAAGATCTTACCCAGGCAGTAAAAAGCACAGGCTGCCAAAATGTCCAAGAAGGCATAAGAAAAGTCTAGGTTACCCTCAGAGCCATGTCTGGAACATGATGCAGAGCTGAGTTGCCTCTTGCTGCCTCTGAGCCAGCGCCACTCTGCCTGCAGAGCATCCCAGTGACCTCCCAGCCAGCAGCGCTGGCTGACCAAAAGCATTTCACCAAGTTCATGATTTTAGTGTTAATTTAACATTATTTTAATTTAGCCTGATGCCGTCGCCCTGGGGCTGCCCTGTGGGACTGAGCTCCCTGCAGGGTCTGCATCCTCCTCCTGCCACTGCTTTGTTTATTTTCTTTGCAAAGGTCCCAGGGACCATAACCAGGGGCTTCCGCCAAAGCTTGCAGCACACTCCCACTGGAGAATACAACATGTTTAAATTGCTCACCCTTGCTCATTCTGCCAGCCTGGAGGGAGGGAGGGAGCATCACTTCTGACTCGTGAGGGTTTTGCTGCAAGATTGTGCCCAGGAGCAGCTCGTGTCTGAAATGCATTTGGCCTGCAGGAAGGTGTTTTGTGTTAAAGCAAATCCAGATCGGAGACACTTAGTATTTATTTCAAAAGATTTTGTGATTTAAAGAATCTTCGGGCTGGCGAAAAAGGTTTTTAAAGCTGAGGTGAGGTTTCACGCAGTGGATAAATTAATAACTAACTATGCAGGTTGTGAGTCACTGCATTTGTTTCTGCTGGTGTCATGTTTCAAAAAGGAGCAGAATAAGGAGGAAATGCTAATATCCCCAAAAAGGCATATTTCTGTAATGAAGGGGCACACAGAGCTGTGCTCTCTAAAGGCCAAAGCGCAGTAAGAACAATCATTTTCCTGTGGCTTTAAGACCCTCTGTTCAAGAAAAGTATTTTAAAAAGCTGCTGTCTCTTGCTCTGTTGTCACTTGCTGATGCCAGCTGTATATTTTTGCATGTGATTTTTGGCTATTTCAGGTAACCACCTGACTTGCACACATATAATATTGTACTCCTGAATTCCAAGAGAATCTCTTGGCATCTGGCAAAAGTCCCCCATGACTCAGTAAGCACCCAGTCAATAAATAGTTTGAAATTAAAAGCACCCCACGCATGAGTTCTGGATACAAAAAAAAAAAAGCCTTATTGCCTTTATTTTTCCCAGAAAGTAAACAGTGGGAAAATTGTCTCAGTGTTGCTTTGCAAATGTATAAACTACCGTGATGATAATTTTGGATATTGCATCAGGAAGTGCTGTCTTGCAGGAGGTTTCTGGATTTGGGTTGATGACCAGCAAGTTCCTGGTTCCCTTGCTGTACAATCATCATTGGTTTTAGCCTAGTAAACACTTTGGAGTGTGCATTAGAAAGCTGTGGGGAAGACAAGGGGCATTAAGCATAATGCACCTTCTGGCAAGGAGGCAGAGGAATGCAAACTGCAGGGAGATGAGAGTAGCTGGAGTCTGAATTATTGGCGTTTGGAAGTTGCTAAAATGAACCTGTTGTTTCTCATGAGGATATTTATAGTTCCTCAGCTGCAGCGCCGTCACACAGGGGGTGAGAGAGCAGCCCTGGCAGTGCTTCCTTTGGCTCAGCTCTCTCCTGTGGGTGTTGGTGGCTGCCTGACTCTGTGCCTCAGTTTCCCCTTTGAGGGGAGCCTGGTCTACCTGGGAGGTGTCCCTGCCCGTGACAGGGGGCTTAAAATGAGGTGGTCTTTAGGAGCCCTTCCAACCCAAACCATTCTCTCCATTCGTGATTTCCTCCTCCTGCTCTAGGGCCGGGTACCAGGTGGGTGTGAATGGATGGAGCTGTTTGAAATCAATAGATGCACTCCACAGATCACATCTCATTCTTTGCCCACCATTTGTGGTGGTGAGGGACCCTAAACATACTTACATATTTTGCTCTATGAATAATTATTTACTGGCAATTTTTCAAAAGAAATAGAAGCAATATATTTATTTCAGCCTCTCTGGGAGCAGCACTTTCAGTTCCCTCATTTCTCTGCCATCCCCAGAGTCTCCCTTGCTACAAACGATGTCATAGACACACTATAGATAAATCTGGAAGACGGTTTAAATTATTTTTCAGTATATTCTGATAGTGAATGAGGAAAATAATATTTTTTTTGTGACAAATACAGCTATGAAATTCAGTGGCAGTTCTTTGGCCATGAGGGCAGTTTCTTAAGAATGGGACTATGGATTCCTCTTAAAAAAGGGAATTTGGTTTTAAAGGAAATTTTCTTCAATCTACCTGTGCAAATAAGTTGAACATGCTCAATCTCCTATCTCTTATTGAAAGTATGAGTCTTGAATTTTTAAAAAAAGTCATCAAAATAATTCCGGAAGTCACTCTATGTGAAATAGTTGGAATAACATTTTTAAAGTATAGTTTATTTCATGACACCTGTTTATTGTTTTGCTGGCAACCCATTTGTTTCCTTTTTGAGTCCTGTTGCACTTTCAGTGCACTTTGCACTGAGGCCCAGGTTTATTGCAGCAATCTGTAGGCAGCCAGAAAAGGTGCCTAAGTCACCTTGGAGGGGCTCCACAGGAGCTGGTAAGAAGCATTTCCAGGGAGTGATTTGGGTTCTGGATGGACCCTTTTGCCATTTTCTCTCCCCTGACTGATTATCTTCTGTTGGGGAGAATGAAATAGGAAAGCCTTATAAATATTATTACCTGACAAAAGATGCTGAGAATATGGAAACTATAAGCGAGATTGAAATGAAGACAAGCTTTGAGATACCAAACCCCAGTTACTGAACAACTGGAAAACAATGGTATGGCCACTGAAGATAATCCCCCTTTTGATTAAACAATCCCCCTTTTTGATTAAATAATACCCTCTGCAGACAGGTTTAAGGGTCAGAGCAGACCCTACCAACTTGGCAGAGGGTCCAAAAAGCAGTTTTTAGAGTTTAAAATATAACGCCATATGGTAATGCAATGACTCTCATAGGCTGCATGTAAATGTTGCAGGATTTGTAGCTTGTTCTAGATTGGTTAGTGAAAATTAGAATATTCAGCACAGAAGATGATTTATTGTATTGTAAACGGCAACCACGGTATTCTGTTCTGTATTCTGTATTCTATTCTATTCTGTTTTGTATTCTGTATTCTTCTGTACTTCTCTCCTCTCTCTCTCTCACACCTCTCTGACCTGCTTCAGGCTGTGTCTTGCAGCTCCTGGCAGGTCTCCTACACCCACGCCCTTTCACAATAAACCTCATTCCCTAAGACCTGACTCCAGAGATCTCTTGATTCCATCCCAACTGTCCGAAACAACCGACCCAAACACCACAGACAGCAAATCCTACAACCTTCAAGTGCAGGCTCATCAGTTAAATGCTGATATTGGCTGAATAGGGGCTCAGAAGTGATTAAGTGAGGGGCATTGATAATATTACTCCCTGCCCACCCTGGTTTCTTCTGTCTTCTGGAAACAGAGAAAGTAGTGGAGGAGTGTAAATGAAGCCACTGAAAATACACATTCCCATCATGATCAGCCCCTCTGTGCAGGCTGGTGCTGCCACAGCAGTGAGTTTATCACACAGGTGAGGTGGGGTTGGGGAAACTCAGTGCAGCTGACCCCCATAAATGCCTCTGCTGAGATGGGATCATCCAGTGTGCCTTGGGGATGGGACCTGTGAGATTACTGACCCCCGTAAATGCCTCTGCTGAGATGGGATCATCCAGTGTGCCTTGGGGATGGGACCTGTGACAGTGCTCACAGCCCTGCTGGGTCTCTTTCCACCACACTTTGTGCTCTCTGGGGTGTTGATGTGGATCTTGGATGGGATTGAAACCAGAGTATGTTTGCATGGGCCTCATTTCTTTGCCCAGACGTGGTGTTATGCTCTAATTAATGCCCCTGAGTTGTTTTGGCATGTTCACATCAGACAAAAATGACCCAATAATTGGCCCCGTTTCTGAGAGCTCACCTTCAGACATGCCACAGGAGACCTGGTACCTTCATCTTCACGCCTTAATCCACAGCTTCACTGCTGTTTGGGGGAGCTGCTAAATGCTGTATTAGTCAGAAAAATCTGGCTTCAGAGTGTAAGGCAGAAACAAAAGGGATCCACTAAGATAAAGGAAAAAAAAAATTCCTTCTTCTCCCTGGAACCACTTCTAGCACTATAAAGATGAGTGAGTCCAGTCAGCCTTGGTGTAATTTGGAGAAGCGATGCCACAGAGGACTTTGTGTCCAAGATCTTTATAGTCTGAAAAAAGAAGTGTTTGTTCTGTCCTTCATTGGCTGATTGACAGATTATCATAGTTAAGGAGCATTAGGCCGTAATTTATAAGAACTGTTTCTGCACCCTCTGCTCCAGTGAATTTCTGTGCTGATTTTATTATTAAATCACTGCATTGGAAGACTTCTTGTTCCTACGAATATAAAAATCTTTTTTTCCCACTTCTGAGTGAGCACAAATTTCTGCAGGATGGGACTTTTCCCTTTCAGTTAGCATAATTATGGTAATGAGCGAGACTAGAAAAGATGGAGAATTCAAGGGACACATTTGGAATACATGTTGATAAGATGTGAAACCTTATTATTTGTGTTGGAGTAAAAAAGCAGAAAAGTGCTCAAGGGAACATGGCTGATGTTATAATGCTGCAGTGCCAAAGTGCTCTGTAACAAGGAGCTGGAGGAGTGAAAGCCAAGTTTCCATCTCATCCCTGCTGTACCGATGGAAAGGGAAATTATTACCCTAGAGAGGAATTCTGCGTATGATAGTTGGGTTGTAGCAACAATGCTGGGATTCATAATCATTTCCCCAAAAGGACTGCTCATCTTTTTCCCAGCAAAATGTACTCTCACATGGGGGTGGCTTAATTCATAAAAATCCTGGGTTTGTGGTACCACGGCTGACCATACTTTGAATAAACTCACTAGCACTTTGCTTTGGAAAGAAATACCTCCTGCCTAGAGTAATTCCAGCACTGTGCAGTAAATCCAGAGCTGAGCTTTCTTCAAGCTCTGGCTGAAGGATTTGTTTAGAAATTGTTCCAGCACTAGTTTGGAATTGTTTCAACGGGTGAGATTTAGTTGCTTTGGTCAGTTGTAACTTACTTGAAACAGTAATTGGAAAACCACATTTGAGCCTGTTCTTCCTGCTCATTAAGACTTTCCTACTCAACTTCCAGTAAAGCCAATTTATCAGTGTCTTTTGCCTTCCACGAGAGCTTCATGGGCTCCTCGAGTAACTTTCCCCATAAACAGTGTTGGCTCTGGGGGCACCAGGAGAGTGTGGAAGGGACAGAGAGGGCAAGGCTGCTATAGGAATGTGCATATGGAAATATCCCTAATGCCATCATGGCATGTGGGCCTGCTGGGAATGAAGCCAAGATGTTCTGCACCGAATCTCACTGCTGTGGCTGAGATGTCGTTTTGGTTCTTGCGCTCTTCCCGTTGTATCCTCTCCTCTCATTTTCTGCAGCTCTGCAGAGGAGCTCCCAAAACCAGGAGTCACCATTGGAAAGGAGGGGCTCTGAGCTTTGCATGGGCCTTGTTTGGGCTGAATTTTACATTAACCATAATGGTCTGCAGGCAATTTCCTCCACTTGCACAAAGTTCTTTTGTAAGCTAGAAACTACCTGATTTTCCTGTAGCTATCACAAGCAACTTCACACCTGTGGAAGGAACTAAAAGTGCCCACAGAGCCCATCCAGCTTCAGCATCAGCCTCCAGAGGTCTTTTTGCAGTGGGTGACTCCCACAACTGGCCTGTGTTCATTCAGCTCCGTGTCTCCTGTGACTGATGGCTGCAGCACCAGAGATTATTTAGTGGTGCGTCCTCACAGGCTGTCACGAGGTTTGGGATGGAGCCTTTTGCAGGGTGCACTGAGTTAGCTGATTGCCACTCTTGCCATTTATAATGTTGTTTTAGTGCACCAAAGAGCTGCAGAATTTTATCTGTGCTTCATCAGTGTCCCCTCCTTCCCTGGAGAGGGACGCACTGTGCTGCGGTGATCCAAGGCACTTGGGGTCACCTTCCTTCCCCCCTGAGGTCTCAGCACAGCTTCTCCTGCCCTGTGCCTGCCACCTTTAAAGGCAAATGCTACCAGCAAGACATCAGACAGGAACATCTGAGATCAATAAGCAGAGGAAGAGGGAGATGATTCCAGTTGTGGACATGAGACCTCATAGTGCAGTTCACAGCATAATCCTGGATCTGTGCACACAGGGATATGATTAATTATCCTGTGTAATGCTATGTTGATTTGGTTTTCTCTTCTGGCCACACAGTCCTGGGTCTGTATATGAGGTCTCAGAGCAAGGTCTTGTGCCAGAGGAAGAAGTTTTCACACATTGTCTCCTTACCTTGGAGTCTGTGCAGCTCTGGACCATGCTGTGTAATCAGATTTCACTTTATGGGACTGGTCCTGCTGGTAGGTGGTTTCCATAGGAAAATATTGCTGCTGATGCACAGCTGGATACTAGGATCCTTATTAAGATGACAAATTAGCTGAGGAAAATGAGAAGGAGGGAGGGCAGATGCAATTAGAACAAGTCTGAGGCTGTGAAGAACTGGCAGTGATGTGTTCTGTACAGACTTTCCTTGAACCTGTGGAATCTGGAAACATTTAGTGTCAAGCCAAGAGAGAAAAAGGACAGCACAGATATCTTCCCAGGAGGGGGAAAAAAACAGGTCACTTGCCTTTGCTGAGGGGTTTTTCCTAGCTCTGGATGTATTGAGCTGTGTAATAACTTGCACATATCTGGAAGCAATGCAGAGCACAGCAATCAATAATACAAGCAACGATAATCAGGTGTTTCAGCCACCTGACACGAGCAGTCTCCAAAGATAATTCTCTCCCACAGGACATTGCTGAACATAACTTCAGTTTATTCCTAGCAAAAAAAAAAATGCTTACCTCCTGTGCAGAGACAAACCTTGCCAACAGTTTTTCTCCTGAAAACTGGAAAGGAATGGAGGAGCAGGGAAAACCAGGGGGAAACACCCACTGGAGCTGGTGGTGGCCAGCAGACAGCTGGAGCAATCTGTCACCCGTCACCGGTGTCCTTAAAATACTTAGAAAGACCTCAATAAAAAGGAAATTTGCCTCTATGTTTGGCAGTGCCAGGAGAACAGAGGAAGCACAGAAGACTTTGGGGCTGCTTTTCTTGTTTGTAAAGGACAAAGGATCCTGGCACCAAGGGACACAGTGAATGTGTGTCACCATCACCTTGGTTCTTGAGAAGGTTAAGCTGCAGCATGAGCCCAGCTTGGTTTAAAAAAGCTGCCCATGAATGAGACAGCACTGAAAATTCCCTGTGTCTGTGTGGAATCAATCCAGATCAGTGCAGCCAGTACCAATTCCAGGTATTTATTGTAGAACTACAGAAAAGTTTGGGTTTGGAGTGACCTTAAAGACCATTGTGTTCCAACCCCCGTGCCATGGGCAGGGACACCTTCCACTGTCCCAGGTTGCTCCAAGCCCTGTCCAGCCTGGCCTTGGACATTTTCAGGGATCCAGGGGCAGCCACAGCTTCTCTGGGCCAGGACCTCACTACCCTCACAGGGAAGGATTTCTTCCTAATATCTCATCTAAGTCTACTCTCTCTCAGCTTGAGGCCTTTACCACAGCAGTTCCGTGGCTCTGGTTAGGGTGGCTGTTTTTTTGTACTCTGTTAAATGGATCTCCCTGCTACCAGCCTTGCAATTCTTAAAAGAAAACACCAAAAAAACCACAACTGTTGAAAAGTAAAACAAACACAAGCTGGGCTTTAGCCACTTGTATGGCCACATTGCCAACCAAAAGGCAGAGAAGAGCTTTGGTGATCAGACACCATCAGTGCTGAGCTCTTCCCCTAACAGTAATACCATCATTCATAATTGGCTGTAAAAATAAGGTACTTCTCAAGCTACTAAAACCCCAAATTCCTTTCTCGTTCAGCATTACCAGAATGACATTTATGTTATTCAGGATTGCTGTCCCCTTTCAACCCGGAGCAGTCAGCAATAGCACATAAATTTTTATGCCTGTCCAGCACAAGATGCTGCATAAAAAGAAAGATGGCATAAATGATGTAATGGAGGTGAAAGTTTTTGCCATGCCCTCCCCAAAAGCAGAAAAATTCAGAGCAGGTGGGGATGGAAAGTTGTTTGCAGCTTTCCTCCTGGGAGGTCCCACAAAGCTGGGTTGTGCCTGCGCTATAAAGTCATTCACTCTGCTGAGGAGTCTATTAATAAAAAGGAGAGAAACAATGATTTTCAGATGGCAGAGTATCAAATAATCAATACTTCTCCTTATTCACAAGCAGAAGAGTGGCAGATGAGGATATATACCAATCACTGACACAATGTTTAATAAAACATCTCAGTCTTTGTCACTCTAGGCAGTTTTCTGCTACGTTTTATAGGTCACAGTCCATGAAATTTCATAGGAACTTTCATATCTATTCTCTATAGCAGAATATGACATTTATTTGTTATTAAACCATATAATTTAGGGAGGATGGAGATACTTTATCCAAAACAACATGTGAAGTAGTCTTTCCAACAATGATTTCTCCTAATGTATCTGTATTTTGGGACCTCTATATAATCCTGTGAGCTCCTTTTTTTTTTTTTTTTTCTAATGGGAAATAATAGATGAATATCATTTTACAGTGATTGTATGATGAGAGGCCAAGATACTCGTTAAACTCAGGGTATAACCTTTGCATGTTTTTTCACCTGCTGACCCAGACTGTCACCACAAAAAGCTGTCAGCTTTAATCATGAGAAACATGAGCAGTGGCGAGTTAATTGTGGTAAGTCAGTGCTAAGCATTGCATCCACTCCCAAACTCCATGGAAATCGAGAGAGGATGTGTTCTAATGGGGGCAGCTTTTATTTGTTTTGGCAGCTGCAGGAGGAGGGAGAGGTGAGTGGGGATTGGAGGCTGAGAAGGATCAAAGATTGAGAACAAAACATGGGGAAGTGTCTCTTTTTCTCCAATCCAGTGGATTTGTAAGAGAATACACCTACTTTGATTAATCAAAGTGTCCTCGATGCTTTGGTTGTAGTACATTGTCCCGTTGGCCTGATTCCTCTTTTGGGATGTGTAGGACCTGCTGGCTGTCAGCTAAATGTCCCAAATGTATGTTTTTCATGTGTAAAAATCCTTTGAACCACACTTGGGAGACAGAGGGTGAAGGACAGAAAGAGAAACATGCACGAGAGGAGCAGAGTGGAATTCTGGATCTGTTACCATTATTCACAATAGGACACAGTTGTGAGCCACTGAAATTCCTGGTTTGCCGCAGCTCCAGTGGTGGCTTGACAAGTCCATTTTTATCCCCAGGTCCATGTTACTGGAAAAGTATTGCCCCAATTCAGCTCAGGAGGAAGTCCTGGAGGGGTCAGCATTGCATATCCACGGAGATGCTCCTTGCAGCTGTCTGGAGCTTGCCTGGCCTGCAACTTCTCTTCATAAAACCAGAGAAGACACTGTTATGTGAAAGCCCTCAGGGCTTGTAAGCTTACTAAAATAATCTATTTGGGGGAAAAAAAAAAAAGTGGATTTTTTTTTTGCAGCCCAAACCGTGTGAGGGTCTGCAGATAGCTGTAATAATTCCTGCTCGCTCGAATCGCAAAGCATACTGCTATCAAAATTTAATCTGGGCTTTTTGGTGCATAATCATATTTCACTCATTTTCCTCTATCCTTTTTCTTGAGATAAATGAACCCCTTCTGTGCCACCACCAACCCAGAATTCACAGGCCAATATTTTACACCCAGGCCAACAAATGTAGCGCGTGGCATTTTATGACCCATCTCTCATCCCCTCCCCACGAGCAGCAGCATTTCCAGCATCTGTCTCTCAAATCGGCCCGCAGCCTTCAGTTCAAAAAGAGATGACAGCGGTCACTTGCTCAGCCAGCATCACCTTTGTTCATAAGACACCAGGCTCTGGCAAGAACAATCTTAACTTGGCAGGGAACTACCTGGGAATGGCACTTCTTGGAACGGGACAACCTCTGGCAGGTGCCCAGTGCCGTGCTGAGCCGTGCGCTGTCTCTGATTTTTATCCCTCCAAATTCAGGCCTTTTGGCAGCAGTTCATGGAAATCTGTCTGGGTTAGCCACTCGCTTGGAGAGACACTGATTTCCTCGTCTGGGGCTGGAGGTGCACTCGCAGTGAGAGGAAGAAGAAATAGACAGATGGGGTTTCATTTTTGCAGCTGGATTGGAAGCATGCAAGATACATATCCAAATACATGTGGTTTTCTTGGATTATCCTGGTCTCTTCTTGATATTCTTATGCCTTCTACCCAAGTGCATTCCCCTTTCCTATAAAATCCCTGAAACAGCTGTAGGTTAAACAGAGGTGCTAGTGTTACTCTCCAGTTCTGGTGACTTCAGTCAGTTTTTTGCTGAAAGGTGTTCTTCAAACTATCTTTTTCTCAGAATCAGACAGTTTACCTCAATCCTTGCAAACGTTCACAATCACCCTCAATCTTAGAAATAATACCTTACGTTTGATGTCATTTTCATTAGAGATGTACCTGTGCAAATCCCTACCCACACTGTGTTTCTTACACACCCTTTCTTAAGCAATTATAGCCTAAATGAAGCTGAATCCCTCATGTTAATAAAAGTTAGATCTTTCATGTGCCAGAGGTGAAATACATTTTGGTACAGTTCTTCTCTGTGCCGGTGTGTCTGTACAGATATTAATCACACATTCTTTACAGGGATTTGCTGTGAATGAGCAGGTATATTATTATATTATACAGGCAGGCAGTGAATATTACAGTGAATAGTTTCCTGTTAACACAGAGCATCGCTGCCTCTCTGTGAGTAGAGAATGACTTCGCTTAAAGCAACATCTTTCATCTGTGTAAATGCTTTACTGGGGGGCATTGCAGATAGCTCTGAATAGGATTTTTTTTTCACAGAAACTGAGCTACGAGGGTAACACAAGTAATTGCATTCTCTAGTGCCTCCCAGTGCTATACATGTTTTCCTCAATGGAAAAAAAAACCCCAGCTATTGGCAGCCTGGTGAATTTAGTAATTGTAACTAATAGGGTTGTTTCTTTTTGCCTGTCTTTTAGGATGGAATGGGGAACCTGAGGATCACGGAAAAGGGTCTGAAGCTTGAAGGAGATTCAGAATTCTTGAAACCTCTCTACGCCAAAGAAATCCGATCAAGACCAGTAAGTTTTTGGGAAAGGAATAAGCTTGTTTCTGTAGCCCTGACACAAAGCATGAAGTGGTAGGGTGGCACAGTCAGTGGATAAATTGCTTTGGCCATTGGCCTCTCTGTACAGATACAATTTGGGGAGCAAGGCCATGGGTGCCCTTTGAGGATTTCATCCAGGCTCCGCATCCTCTGGGCAGTTCCAGAGTTGATACCCATGGCCCTGGTTTGTGTAAGCCACAGTTAAAACACTTGAGGACGTCTGAGCTTTTGCACTGTCTTTTCGCTTTCTTTTGAGATAAATCCTCAACAGCCCTCAGCTGAAGGGACCAGTTGTTTTCAAGGCAGAAGGATGGCTTGAAGTTCTGAAATCCAGCTCTTTTTTAACCACTTACAACTTTTCTGGATAGCAGAGAAGCGGTGCCTTGGCATAAGGGCCTGTTGATTATTAGCACAATTAACCCATATTACCTGCTCAGTCCTGTTTCATGTTGGTTCAAAATTATGTGTAGTTAAAATTTGATGCTGCTAGGAGTGACTGCTTGACAAAAGTGGCAAGAATGTTAACAACTGAAAATGAGAAAGACCCCAAGTGTGATTGAAATAACATTTTCATAGCAGCACTTCATTGGCCGTTGGTGACTTTTGCTCTTTCTCATGCAATCCTCTATGTCCTGAGCAGCTTTAAAATAACTGAAACAACTCCAGGATCCGTGTCAGAAGATATTATCTGTCTTGTTTCCTGATCTAAAGTGTTAATTTGAGTCAGATACCAACCTTCCCTTTTGATAACAATGGCAGATAGCTAATTAAATAAACTTAACATCTTTTTATCTTAGCATTTCAGTGCTCTTGTAGAAATTGGAACTTGGAGCATAATGAACAAAACAGCCAATACGATAGCCCATTTAATTATTGAAGGTTGTAACCTCTGTAAGATGGCTAGGAATTGATTTGAAAAAGCGTAATCATTCAGGAAGAAAACTTAATAAGAAAACCTTCATATCTATAAATGCTTTCAGCCCTAAATTAAAACTGAACCTGTAAAACCTTACATGTCATACACCTTTTAACATAAAATATTTGGGAGCCAGGTGCAGCAGTTGGTTTGATAAATAGACTGACAAATTGCTACCTACATTTCTTTTTCTCTAGTTACATTGATGGAAATAATATTTGATTGCTAAGAGAGGTGAGAACTACTTCTCGCTACTGGGGAGTTTACTGTTTTCATATTATCATATTGATCTACATTTTAATACATCAGGGGCTACAAAAGGTGTCCCTTTCCTGAGGCTGTGAAAGTAATTTCCCCACCATTGACAGATTACTGAACGCAAGGAGCAAGAAGTGTGAGAAAAGGCCTGTGTGTGTTCCTTGCTCTGTCCCCCATCCAGGGTTATTTTTGCTGTTAGCTGGAGGAGGATGGAGCTGCCAGCCAGATCCACAGTCTGCGAGCTGGAGCATCCCTGCTGGCTTCAGTAGATGAGTCCTGGAAACTGAATTAACCATACGGTGACTCAAGCCGTGCATGTAGCTCCTCTGACTTTGGGAATGAACTGGAATAACCTGTGCTGGTTTTCAGGCTGCTCGTGGTAACCCTGGAATTGCTTTGGGGCTTGGGGCAGGAGGGATTTTACTGCGTTCACACAACCTCTGCCTTCTTGTGCTGTGTGTGAATTTGGCCTCTTGAAAGCAAATGAAAGGGTTGCAGTAAATCAAAGGATTATAGTTATAGAATATTTTAAAATATTGTTCAATAACCAACACTTTATCTTTTTAAAGAACAATAATATGGCCCAGTGCTGTTTTGGAGGGAAGCGTGGTAGCAGCTCCTGAACCTGATGAACATTGTTAAAATAAAGTGCCAAGCTCAGCGCTCAGTAACAGATGAATATCCATACTAATTCTGTAGTGATCTTCTCTGGGTTTCCAGAAGTGCATAATGCAGCTGTAAATATGTGAAGAGTAACAGAGTCACTATGACAGATAACATAGTAAAGAGCATCCCAGAGATAATCTGACATATAGAATTTTTCATGTGTTTAATTAAACAACCTAAGAGTTGTGTACAGTAATAAATAATGTTTTCATATAAACTCCAAAGACTTTCAGATGATGGTTATTTCTAGAATAATTTAATTTTTAATTTTTTTTTTAAAACCCAACAAATTTAACTTCAGTATTGTTCTGTGCAGTGGATGAGGAAGCATTGCTGATGCCTGGAAAGAGCACAAAAAAATCACTTTTTGTGTAAGTGGCTGCAGTCCCATGCCCTCTATGCCCTGGGTTTTCCCATTTCTGTGTCTCTGTGGTGCTGCTCCCCACACTGCACTGCTGCAGGCAGAGCTGGGCAATCCCTGACAAAATATCTCCAAAATGGGAATTGTGAGCATTCTTGAAAGCCTGAATTTGTCATTGGTGCCTCTTCTCTGCTGCATCTCTTGAATCTCAGGAAGTTGGTAATTAAAATTACACACAGACTTGCTTTCCCAGGAGCTATGCCTTCTGTTTTAATGATAGTTTTGGCTTTCCACTTAGAAGTGGATTTCTTTTTCAAATTGATTTGGCTGGAAGGGAAGATCAAGGATTGGAGAGGAGGGAAAGCCCTCAAATGTCACCCTAAGGGATGGGGATGGAATCTCTGGGTGGGAACCTCTGAGCTTCTGTAGTTTGTGCCTTGAAGAGCCCTAGCAGGTACTGCTCCCTTCATCACCTTGCAGACAGAGGAGTTGCACTTGGATGTGCTTCTCATCGCAAAGAAATTCAAACATGTCAGCAGAAGGATTGGATGGTTGTGGTTCAGTCCCAGGACAGAGAAATCACTGACATCAGCTTGCTTCGTAAAGCTGCTTCCAGACAGTTTCTTTCTGCATCTGACACCCCCCAGATTTCCATTATTTTTCCCTCATCCACTGAAGAATGACCTCCCCCTAAATTCCTCTGATTTTATATAAAGATGAGGATCTCTGTTCCTGCTGTTTCCCATCCTAATCCTGGCTCAGTAATATTGAGTTTTTAGTATGGCTTAGGAGTGTGTTTTCAAGCATCAGAGCTTGCAAATAAATGTACCCTTATTATTTTATAACCCTGAAGTTTATCTGGAGGTTAATGAACTGGTGGTAGGAGTATTTGCATCCTTGTAGCCTTGTTTTAAAGAAAAGAGAGAAATGTGTTCCCTTTTCCAGGAGTGTTGAGAGCATCCTGAGCTCCCAGCTGAACATATTGCACACCAAACAGTGTTCTCCATGCCACTTGCATGGAACATGAGCATCTTGCTGCCTTTAATTAAGAAGCTAACTGGACCATGAAGTATTGCCTGTGTAAATAAAAGTGATTTGTACTTAGTCAAGAAGGTGCATTAGGAATTCTCACATTTCTTTACTCGCAGATAAATTATGAAGATTATTAAAAATTGGAAGGGTCATCTATAAACCCATCTGTAGCTCAGCTGCACTGTCACTCTCAAAATGTAGCTGTCTTTCTAACTGTTGTAATTTATTGTGGACTATCGTGTGAACCATCTGCTTGCTTATAAATCAGACCAACTTTGACTGAAACTTGTACCCAGCAGTAGAAATCGTTAATTTTATGTCCTGGAAAGCAGTGGCAACAGTTTAGGGGACTTCAGTCTTCATTGCCTTAATTGGAATAGAAATTTAAAACTGGAAATTTTCCTGCGTATGTTGAGACGAGCTGCAAAGAAGCAAGTTGCTTGAAATTTAGAGTTAGCCCAGATTTAGCTTTCTGAGTGCAGTTGGGATGTTTTGAAGCTTGGCACATCCAGGTCTGTAAGTAACTTGAAAGGGGCAAGACAGAGAACAAGCTGTGTGCATTTCCATCCCGATAACAACAGAAATAAAATCCTGTGCTGTGATTACACAGGAAAATCCACTGAATTACTTCTCTCAGGAGCTGTCTGACAACCAATGAGATGATAATCTCAGTTTTAGGAAGCAGAGAGAGACATTGCCATGATAGGATTAGGTTGGGTTTGCCCTTTCAATGTTCATTTCAAGTGCATAGATAGAGAAAAAATAAACTCAGTTTGCAAGTGTTTACACCTAGGCTTTATTTTTTCTTACACTGAGTCCTTTTAAAGACAAGAATATGGATTTGCCTGACAATTTTGACTTTGCTTCAGTAAAAAGCACTTGACTGGGGTCCTGTCCCTTCAGCTCTCTTGCATTCTCTCCTGTTGAAAGGTTTGGGAACACAGAACTAAATATGGGCACCAACCTTTCTACGTGGAGAAGCTCCAAGCTCTCTGCTGTTGCACAGGTTCAAGGGATGGCAAAATTCTCTGAATAGATTTTGAGGAGATTTTTAAGTGTCTTTACAAAGAGATCTCTTAGTGTACGTAGCTGGTTTCACATTGAAGGTCTGCTTCTTGTTATTTTTAATCAGCTGGGAAAAAAAGAGTTTAGAAGAAAAATCCTATACATCAAAGCAAAAAAGCCTGAGGCAAAGGACTGTGTCTTTTTGTTATTTTCCTTTCTTTGGGGGCTGTTAGAGGTCCCTGTCCTGCTCAATGTGGCAGGGAGTGTCTCTCTGAGAGCACCGTGCTTGCTCAGATTGTTGGAGCAAACCTGCCCTCATTTGAAGCCATGAAAAATAACTGGTGACTCCAGTGCAAGGAGGACTGGGGCTGTCATTAACACTTGGCTGGGATTCTGCAAGGGCATCTGTTTGGCCTGAAAAATTCACAGTTGTGAATTAGGGCTGATAACTGCTATTCCCTTTACTGGTGTTAGTAAGTTCTCATCAGCATAAAAGCGAGACTAGCGAGTGCATAAAATATGCTTCTCTGTCCTCTGCATTTTCCCCAGCCAGTATTTGAATGATAGAAATTTTAAAGGAAGCTTTTAAGAGTGATAAATAATTATTTTGCCAATGTACTCCTCTCGCTGTGTTCAGTTCTGGAGTAAGAGTGCTATAATTTTAAAGCACAGAAGCACTTTTGTAATGGCCATACTCTTTTGTATTATTTGCTCTGCAGGTCTACCTGCCTCCAAGCTAAAAATGCACACTGCAAAACAATAAACCATGTATTTGGATTAAACAGTGACATGTGCCCGCAGTGGGGCATACCTGCCTCGTAGCCATAAATACATATTTATAAGCAATATAACATACTAATTTGGGTAAAAAGGGAATGCAGATGGCAGGATAATTGCAGCTTTGTCCAAGGTTCAAACTGTGTAGTAGAAATGTAGCTTTTAGATAGGTAGCATGAAAGAAGGCTGCTATTTTTTGAGGGAGAAGACAGAATAGTTCCTTTTCTTCCTTTGTCAAAGTTCACAGGGAAATAAAAGGACATTGAATTAGTTCCTGATGATTTGGTCTAGCAAAGTGCTTAAGGGTTTCAGCATGTTCACTGAAACCGTGGCAGGGTAGAAATGAGGAAATGCAGTTTGTCTCACCATGCTGCCATCACTCAGCACTCCCTGCCTGCTCCCACCACCTCCCAGCATTTCCCTGTTCCCTTTAGGGACTGTTCTTCAAAGGGCAGAGGAATCTTCTTTGCATGATATGATCCACATGAGCCTGTGAGAGCTCCTGTCGGCTCTGGGGATGTTGGTCTTGGCTTCTGGGGCAGTTCAGCTTCAGGCAGAAAAATCTCTCCCTGCCCGAGATCAACATCTGATCCCTCCTCTGACTGCATCCTCACAGCTCGCTGCTCCTTGGCTGATTTTTGGTTCAGAAGTTAACATCAAAAAAAGAACAAGGTTGCCATGGATGGCACAGCCAAGACAAATAAGATGAGCAGAGAGGAGAGCTGGCAGTCAGCAGGGGATGCAGTGACAGAACAAGGTGCAAAAGGCATCGTTTTGGCAGGAATGGTCTCACCTGATGCACAGATATTGTTGCCATCGCCATCCAAAGCAGATTGGAGTCCGTGTACAGAATTGGCTGTGAGCGTCCGGGGGGATTTATAAAACTGATATGCTCTCCAATAATAAATTTCATTCTGAAGCAATGAAATCCAGAGAGCCTACTTCAGGCTGAACCTTGGCTGCCCCGGCGCTCTGGGGGCAGTTAGTGGCTCTGTGATATTTCCAGTGTGCTGAAAAGGTGGAAGTTAAGTAAATTTTACAGCAACTATGAAAATATTTCCCTTTACCTTCATAGCAAAATTGGTCAGAAGTCTCTGAGCTTTGAATTTTGCAGGGAATTTTGTAGGCTGGCTGATGAGGTATGTCCAATAACATCAGAATTAATTCCTGCTGTCTCTTCCTGGTTTTTTCTGTAAGGAGCTGGTGTTGTGTACCCCACATTGAGAGCACAGTGGGGAACTGAAGTATCCCACCAGCTTTCAAACCAGGGTATCCCAAAGATGTGCAAGAAGGGAAGCCCCAATGTAAACAAACTTTCAGAAATAACTCCACAAGTTGTATTTCAAAGCAAAATCTTATGGAGACTGCCTATGGCATTTTAAAAAGGATTTCATTAAATGTTGCTAACTTGTCATAAGATCTCTTAAATGGAAGGGTAATGGCTCATAGCATTTGTAAGCTTTTTAATTTCATGCAATATGAGCAGTGTAATCAACACCTCTTAAAGCCAATCAGCTGTGGCCAGTGGGCTACCTACCTCAGCTTTTGTCTGTATTTGCATTTTGGGTGCACCTCTGAACTAACCCTGGGACCCACATGTTTGTGGTTTCTTACCCTGACATCGCTGGAGGGTTTGTGTCCCGAAAATGTGATCTGATCATTGCAGAAGTATCAGAACCCACAAGATGCATAAGCACTTTATAGTCAGTGTTTTTCACCTTCTTGTGAGGGAGTTTGGAGTTAATGTGGACAAGTTAACAGCTCTGGAGCTAAACACAGAGACAGAGAATTTCCCAAATGATCTCTCAATGTATTTTGTTTTGCCTTTGACAAGTGAAATTTCTCACTTGAGCTGGTCGTGTGAGGAGAGAGAAACACGATCACGTTTGCTTTGCTGTTCTGATCCAATTCCCACCTCCTCTTCACTTGAAATGTTTGCAGCTGGACCCTGCGGCAACAAAAACCAAGGATGGGCATCCCAGTCAAAGGGAGCTCCGGGCTAAGGCTGGGTGCTCGGTAGGCTCTCAGCTTTTGCATTGCATTTTTGCCATGGTCCCCGAAATCTCCTGTATTTCAGCTGTGAAAAGGAGGACAGTGGGGCAGGGAAAACACGAGCGGCTCTGTGGGCTGCATTTCTCTCTCTGAAGTGCAAAGGCTTTGAGTTTAAGGATTTACCATGTCTAGACATCGCTGCTGACAGTCAGGATTCTGGCTGCTTTGTAGAGGCTGAGGTACAAAAACAACTTCTTAATACTAAAAAATGAAAAAGAAAGAAAACTTGATGCGACATGGGTAGAGGGAAAATAGAGAAAAATAGAAAACAGAAGCACCGAAAGACAAATAGGGAGATCCAATTATAAAGGAAAATGTTTTTCTCACATTTCCAAGAAGCCTCGAGAGCACAGCTTTGTGTCTTCCTACCGCAGGACAGCAAACACTTCTGCAACTCTTCTGCTGATCAAAACTATTTTGGCAGGAAAGTTGTGTATTTTACAAGGCGGGAGTCGACGAGACAAGCTGTGCTGTCATTAGGAAGTGCAGGCACACAGAACTGGTTTTACAGACAGCTCAGTTCTTGTGTGCTTTGATCTACGACAGGAAAGCAAAGTCAGATTTTCCAGGTTTCATTTACCAGTTGCTATACCGATAATAAGAGTTTCTTTGACTGTTCTGTTTTTAAATAACAGATGTTGTACTTGGAGAAAGAGGAACACAGGTAAAAATAAGAACAACTTTAAATTTGCTCCTTTTCTTTTAGAACAAATTTACTGAGGGTCTTGGGAAAACTAACTTGCTGCTTGTGAGAGAAAAAGTACCATTTCTTTGGCTTTTAACATCTTCCTGGTTGGAACATGGTTCATATAAAAGCACATGCAGTAAAAAGTTGTTCTTCTTGGGGGGTGGTGAAAGAAAGCAGTTTCCATGATCCCCAGTTTTTGTTGTTTCTTTTTATTTACTCTAGGTTTTCAGTATAAAATGTTACATGTCCATTGATTTCCTCCTGATGTGCTGTAAATCTGAGTCCAGTGGGATTTTAGGCCTGCTTCCAGCCTGGCCTTAAAATTTTCCGAGGCAGGTTGTAAGAAGTACTAGCAGGAGTCTGCTCCTTGTTTCCCTCTGAAACAGAATAATCTACAGAACAAAACGAAAAGTCAAAACTTCAGCTCACAGTATTTCTTCCTTGCTCGTCTATCAAACACAATCCTTTTTTGCCATCCTTACGTAAAACTGCAGGAGATTCCTCACTTTCAAGCCGTAATTTTTTTGTCTGAGCAGGAGTGGAGCTAAAGCCTCCTTGGCTTTTGCCTTTGCACCTATGAGGTTTCCCAAGCAGCATCAATTGTCCAGTGCTGCTATCCAACTTCCCCCAGAAACATCCCTTATAAAGACAGACACGCATCATCCTTTGGAGAGTTCTTCTTTATGGTCTACAAGGGAAGGATTTATTTAAAGTTTATTTCAAATGCAGCAGTGATTTGTAAATCACTGTTTATGAAAATGTTGAGTAAATGGCAAGATTTTCACTTAGTGCAGGTTACTTTGTTGGATTCTTGATTAGTAATCTAAAACTAGGCAATTTAAATTGCTTTTATGTCCCAGGCTTTTTCCTTTCTCTGTCTTTCCAGTTGAAGCTCGATATTCTGCTTCTAGCTCCTTTTTCTCCTCGAGCAAAACAATGTGTGATTCTAGTGCTTTTCTCTTGATTTAAACAGCAGGCTGATTTGAGATGGAGCATCTAATGAGTAAAAGTGGTCAACATCTGAGTTCTGCTTCTCTGCTAAGAAACCAGCAGCAGCTGCAAAAGCTTACCTGTGGCACCAGGAATGGGTGGTTACTGATCTGGGGAGAAGCTCTGCTGTTCACTGAATCATCTGTGCTGCTCTTCACGGTGCCTGGAGAGCCTTCTTTTTGAAGTGCTGGTGCAAACTGAGCCTTCTTGGATGTGATCTGACAGGACTGCAGCCCAAGGCAGCACAGCTGAACAGTCAGATGTGTTTCTTCTGATGAGAAGCTTTGTAAGACATCAATATTTAAAAGCAGAGAAACAAATAAACTGAAGGCAGTGGGTTGATTGAGGGGAGAGGTCACTTGTCTGACAGATCAAGCATTGACTCTCCAGAAAGGCTTTCGGTTTTTTAGCCAAAAGCTATTGTCTTTCTTTTGATTAGGTTGATCAGTAAGAGTGTGAGCAATTCATTATTTTTCTTAAAATTCTGATTTCTGTAGGTGTATTTTGCGGGTTAGAAGTGGGCACAGCTGTCCGTGACCTCAGAGCAGTTGGTATTTCCCTTCAGGCAGACTCACTGCTGTGTCGTTTGCACAGATGAACAGCCAAATAATCCATAATCCAAACACACAGTAATTGCTGTAAGGAGTACCTGTTCAGCTCTGATTTAGGGTCTTGCTGCCCATGGTTGGAAGGCAGGGAGTTGATGGGATGAGCCAGAACATGTTTCCTCTGCTGTTTTTTGTGGCTGAGTGTTCAGGGTCTGTGTCCTCCAGTGTTTATAGAGCATCCCTCACTCGTTAGGTGAAATAAAGCCATGCAGGGCAGTGGCATCTCTGTTGTCACTGCTGCTGGCTTGAGAAGCACCTTTGCTTGCCTGTCTGCTGTTGCTCCAAGCCAAAATACCTTACCTGTATTCTGCTGCCTCTTGAGAGCCCCAGCTCCTCCTGCAAATTGACCTTTGCTCTGTGTTTTGCGAAGATCCCAACTGTTATTTATAAATGATGAGCCGTGATGCTGGCACACAGTTGGGAGAGCAGGAGGCTTTTTGTTTCTCTCCACAACATTATCCATTATGCAGCACTCTGGGAGGTGTAGCTTAGGTGAAGCAGAAGAAACAGGAGCTCACAGGCAGGAACCCTTCCTGCTGCCTTTGCTGCTGGGAGCCACAGGCTGGGAGTCTTCACTGACCACTTCTGTCTGTCCAGAGTTTGGAAAGAACTTCAGCAATAAAAACACAACAGGAGGCAAATGGTTTTTCAAAACGGGAGACAACCAGAGAGGCTGAGCCACCCTGCTGGTTGCCCAAAGAGTGATCAGGGTCCTTGGCTTTTCTGTGCCTCCCTGGGCTCTGTTTTACCCTCACACATCCCAGTCTCTCTGGCTGCTTTTGCCATTACTCACCATTTCCCCAAACAGCTCTCCTGTCTTCTTCCAGGCATGGAAAAAGCATCTGCTGCTTTTTCTGCCAGCCTGACATCTCTCAAAATGCCACTCCCCAGCTCCCCAGTGGAGCTGGTTCGGGATGTTTTTGCTCACCAGCCCTGTAGCGCAGCACTGCCCTGTGCTCTCTCCTCTCTTCACCCCAGAGCACACTCTCAGCAGTGTCTGGTGACTGGCACTGGCGAGATGCAGCCAAATCCCAACACAGACCTCCAGCTCCTGCAGCTGTGCTGCTGATCAGACCTTTGCTGCCGTGCTCTCTCTGGAGGTACATGTGTTCAGTGTCCGGCGTGATTTAGGGTCTTCCCTCCAGATCAGCCCAATTCCATGTCCCACACTTAACCATCTCTCATTTTACCTGTCCGAGTGCCCTCTCGCCGTGGCTGTTGGACATTCAATCTCTCCAAGGCAGTGCAGGTTTGCAGTTCTTCCTCTCTGAGATGGTTCCTGTTCCGTTCCCTCTTAAATCATTCCAGCTCTGCAGCTCAGAGCTTGGCCCCTCTGTTTATTCTTGGGAGGAAGAGTCTGGTCATGCAGACTCACAGAGCATCCTACTCAAAGCCAGGTATTGATCCTTTCTGCAGAGGAAACAAAGTGACTAGATTAGACTGCAGCAATTCAAAACCGGTTTGTGCAAATGTTTCTGTGACCCCATACCGCTGTGTCCTAACTGAAGGAGATGAAACCACTTTGGTATCAGAAGTGGAGCCATAGACCCAGCCTTCCTTTTCTGTCCTTCCCCTGCAGGGTTAACTGAGAATATTTCTACAATAAATATTCCCACAACAAGGCCTAAATATGGTTTTCATCAATCATTTTATAGCTGCTTCAAACCTGTCACACCAGAGTCTGCGTTTACAGCAGCTCAGGGAAAAAAAATGCAGAAAAACCACAAATAAAAGAATTGGAATAGAAAAGCTGAATTTTCTATCACCGGGAATGGTCAGATGATCTTTCTTGTATAGTGGCAAGTGGACAGTCTCTGGTGAATAAATAATTGCAGATTCAGGAAATGAGATTATTACTCCCATGAAGCTGTTGAAAAGGAGAGCTCACTGTGCCCTTCCAACATATTTCCTGATGCATAATCCTGCATTTACCTATGGAGCACAGCAAACCTGAGGGATGGGGCTCATAAACAAGAGCTTTATAATTGCAATAGGAGCCCAGAAACTGAAACACTTTGATTGCAGGAACATGTCCAGGCTGCCCCTTGTCATTTCACAGGCCAGATGCCTGGGAGAGGACTCCAGAGGGTAATCACAGAAGTGAGGATGGCTGCCTGCATCCTTCCTCACAGCCCTCACCGTGCTGTAATATAGTTGCTTTTGCAGTGTAATTGCTTTCTCTGCAGGGCTTCTTCCTATTGATTCTGCTTGTGTGGATTTAAATGGTTTGCAGGTTGTAACTAGACTCAGGTTGGTCTGCACCTCCACTGCTCTGTGCTAGGCAGCTCACGTGGCACTTCTGAGAGACTTCAAAGCTGTCTAGATAGCATCACTCCCTGGCCTGCACATATATATTTGATTGGAAGAGAGAGGCTGGATCAGATAAGTTCAGAACATCAATAAATACGTGTATTTTGTTTGGTGACACTTGTTCCATTTGAGTCTCTTTCCCAGGAAGCAGCTTGTGTTGTGTCATTTTTTCAGCGCGCTGTGTAAATGCTCTGCATCTGCAACTGTCGAGGCTGGTGCCATCCCATAGCAGTGCCATCTGCTCGCTCACAGAGTGCTTTTTGCACAGATAAAAAATGGGAGGTGTTACTCATAATTAGGCAAATCACATGCTGTGATCTGTGATTGATTTCATTCCTGTCGCTGGCTACCTCGCGTTATGTCTGTGTGTCCATAAGTATTGTCTACATATCAGCATATGGGTGCAGATGAATCAGAGGCTCACGGATTCTTTTTCCCCGATCCAGACAGATGGAAATGTTTTCCCTTCTTCTTATTAGCAGCAGCTGAATTTCAGTCACACCAGGGGCCTCTGCTAGGAGCTTGCCTGTGTTCTGTGCTGTACACGTAACACTAACTTGGCATGGCCATTTATAATCTAATACAAGAAGTAAGCGATCCATGACATGCAGCAAAGGAAAGCTGTAATTTCAAAGCAATGTTCAGAGGTATCCACGTTATTAGCCTTCCTGGAGAAAAATATCTGGATGCATAACTTGGCATTATGCAGTGCAGTAACAGAATGCCTAAAAGGACTCGTGAGCACTGCAGAACCCAAGTGTCTCTGCTGAATCTGACTTCTGGAAAATATTGCTGTGCTTGTCTTAGTATTAACAGTATGTGCTCTTAAACATATATTCACCTCAGTGACTGAAATCATAATTGGTTTTGCTTGTAGCATGATCTAGGTAATGCTGGTGGTAATGGGAAGTAACTTAGAAATTAGTAGTTGTGTGTAATTTTGATACTGTCTTCTAATGTCTTTTGCAGAGAGTGAAGTATGATTTACTGGCAGTTTTAAAATATGTTTAAGGCAGGCAGTAGGGACACCAGAAAGGCCATAAAAATGAAAACACATGAAGAGAGGTCTGCACGCTTGACTGGAGTAAAAGTTACAAGCAGTGGAGCGGCTGTATAGTTGGATGATTTAGAATATTTTTAAACCTCAGCAGAGCTCTCTTCTTTTCTCTCCCTCTCTCCTGTGCCTACCTACAGTGTGTTTACTTCAGCAGGAGATCTGTCACCACTGAGCTCTGATCATAACTAGGACAGCCCAAGGCAGAAAATAGGATATAACTTAGCAGAAATCCACAGTCCCACTGCTCCCACACCTCGTGTAGACAAGGATCGCATTGGAGCGAGCTGCCGCTGAGCAGCAGCTGCAGCTTGGCTTTTCTGCAGAGGAATTCAAGTCAATTGAAATGTTTAGAGAATACTTGGTTGATTTTATGCTGGAAGGGGCAAGCAGTGTGCTGAGAACCCAGGGCTGCTGTTGTCCTGTTTTGGAGCTTTAGCGTTGCTTGAGTGCAGCTTTGTTTGTTCAGGGATGCCCAGTTAACCCTCAGTACATGTTTGATTGACTCTGGTGCAACACCTTTGGGCGAGCTCTCAGTGCAGGGAAGAGCTTGAAGCATTTTCAGAGTTATTTGGTCATTTTACAAGTTGTGCTGCTCTCTTCATTTCAGCTGTCTGAGCGTGTCTTACCGGAGGACTCCCTGAGCTGAGCTTGCTTTAATGATCAGACATTTTTCCAAAGCCAGTAATGATCAGTTCAGTCCTACCAACAGAGAAAGTTTTGTGAATGTGCAGCAGCCTTCAGATGTTACAAACACCTGATGTTTGTAAAGCAGATCAGATGCTGCAAACCCAGATTTCCCACCCCCGTGGATACTGAATAGAACTCCAACATTCACAGTTGCATTTTATTTTCATGTGTATGTCTATTGGTTTCATAATGTCGCCTGTGGTTTTCTTTATATTATAAGTCAATGAAGTAAAAAAGAAAAAGGAACAGCAAGGAAGTCAAGGCAGATATAATGCCTTGGAAATTTTTCGCTGTTGTTTTTAATGTCAGCAGACATGGTGTAATTTAATTTTCAGAAGAGTCTCAGCTGCAAAGTAGCTGATTAGGCATCTTGAAGAAGCAGCCTCTCTCTCAAAACACTCTGTTCATGAGATTATTACAGGTATTCTTCTAAAGTGAGAAACCCCTAGATTGCCAGAAATAAATCACTTTGAAGGATACAAACCCCCTTGGGTAGCTTTCCAGAAGCAGAACCCAGTCATTTAGATCTCACATCACAGACCTGCCTTCTTCACACTTTAAAAAGAAGAGTCGAAGATATAATTGCTTTAATGGAGCAGAAGGAAATTTATCTTTTGTTTCTATTGTTATTAAAATGAACTTCAAGAAGTGCTATAAAAGAAAGGGGTTTGTGGCATTGGACATATAACTCCGACCTGCACTATCTGTGCCATTAAAATATGTCACGTTGGGTGGGACCGCAGGATTTTCTGAGCTCCATGGTACTGCGGAACATATCATTCTGTTAAGGTGGCTGAACCTTGTTTGCATAGAAGAAAGAACTTGAATTATTTTTTTTTGTTTAAGCACTTGAATGCTTGATAAAGTGTCAGAAGTTGTAGCAGAGCATAGTAAGCTCATGATGCTACATTTCCATCTTTGAGTGCCCATTGCAGGTCAGGGCTCTATCAGCTCTGTCACTGATCCAGGTTACGTGACCTGGGCACATTCCACTTGGGATAAAATTTGTTTCCTGGAAGAAGAGGATGCAAACTACCTTTTGTTACATCTCCACTGAACTTACTGCCTCTTTCCTAAAAGCAGACATCTTCAGACACACATGTAGTCCATACTGGGGCATTTTATAGCATTTGTTTTAATCTGTTTGTTACCAATTCCTTTCACGGTTTGCTTTCATTCTGCTGTGAAAAGCTTACACTGTCAAATCAGAAGTTTTACTAAAAAAGGGATTTAGTAACATGAACATTATGTTCCGCTGTTTGAAGGACAAAATCAAGATCAAAAGAGACTCCTTGATTAAACAACAAAAAGTATGTTTAAATCATATTAAGGGCTGTTTTCAATCTATCACCTACGGATTTAGCTACATGCCTTAAGCTTTTGTGCCAGGAGGCTTCTGGGCAAAATCTTATTCTTGCAGTGGGGAGCTAGACCAGAAAAAGGAGGAAGAGCTTTTGAAA
This sequence comes from Acanthornis magna, assembly GCA_036785705.1. Lineage (NCBI taxonomy): Eukaryota > Metazoa > Chordata > Aves > Passeriformes > Acanthizidae > Acanthornis > Acanthornis magna. The sequence goes on from JAWUZG010000092.1 coordinate 7,385,307, forward strand.
CAGAGACAGTAATTATTGGATTGCAAGTTTAACATGAAGTCTGAATTTTGTGCTGATGTAGATGAAGACTTGCCAACCTAGATTATGCTTTAAGATTTTATTTTTATTTTATTATTACTTTCTCAAGACTGCAGGAAATTCACCATTCCCATTATTTCCACAAGCTTCACTTGGCACTTAATGTGGGAAATCTTTGAATCCATAGGATCAAATCAAAGCGATTCCTTTTGACCATCCAAACTACAAACACACCGACTGTGAAGCATTATTTTTAAATTGCCTGTTAAAATTTAAAAGAATTTCCAAATATTTTTAATAATTCCCTAAAACAGTCTAAGGACATCTGTTAAAGTAGTGAAGTTCCCTGAAGACATCACTGGTTGGGATTGCTTCAGCTGCAAATTAAGGTTGTCAGTCAAAGGACTTTTTCTGTTCAGTCTCTGATCTGGGAGTTTTTAGCATCTCTTCCAAAGTGAGCCAAAGAGAGACAGCTAGTGAGCTGCTCTGGCTTGTTTTTCCATGTGTTTAACCTGGCAAACAGTAAGTTGACACCTTTAGTGAAGTCTTCTGTATTTTACTGGTTACCTCACTGCTTGGTGAGGAACCAAGCTCTGCAGTTTTGACATGTTTTTTGCACTTTCCATATTCTTCCTTCCGCAGCATGTGTCCAGTGTTTTAATATATTGAGTAGCTGTGGCAAATGCTTTTGTGTGTCTGCAAACATTTGCATTATTGTTAAGGCGCTGGGTCTGCTAATGAGGAGCTGGAATAAGAGGCAGAGTGATGTATTTACTCTCTAGGATTTCCTGCAGAGATGAATAGTAGGTTCATGGTGAGCTGAAAGTACATGACCAGCCCAAAGAGTCTGTAAGGGATGTGCTTGTTTATTACATGCTGATATTCTAACTCGAGCTCTATCGAGTGCTATGAGAGTTTATGAAAATATTGTTTCACTACATAACTATTTTATTGTGCTGATGCCATATTGATCTAGATTTCCACCTGCTCATATGCATCAGAACACTTCATTTTGTGTCATGGTAACGTGAAAGTGTAAGAGAAGGGGAAGGTTTTGTCTTTTCAGTTGTAAATCCTAACTGGCTTTTAATGCTTTCATTATTATTTTCTGTGTGATTGAAGGAAGCTGGCATCATCACCAAGCTTGCAACAGAGGAAACATTTTTTAATGTTCAGTGTTTAAAAGATGTCAGTGTTATTTCCTTTGTAAACAGAGGATGATGGATAGAAAATCTGCAGAATTTTCAGCAAAAGGGAGTAATTTTTTCAGTTCTCTTTCATTCCTTAATGGAAAAAGAATTATGGAAATGAGAGCAGGCATTGCATTAAGTGCTTCAAATGTTCTTTCCCTGCAGACCAATAAAAACATAACTCCTCCATTAGGGAAATTTAGTTTTTTGAAGGCTGCATGAATCTGAGTTCTGAATCAGTGAATGAGATGACTTGGCTGGGGTAAGCATTTCCAGGTCTGATTATGTATTTTAAGTCTTTTGTAGGTGGGTACCAGCTCTTAGCTTGTCTTGTAGGTCTTCGGAGCAACTCTTTCTGTGTCTTTTTATATTGCCTTATCTTGTAGTACTTCTGTAGTGCAATCTCGTATTACAAAGAGCAGTAACAGACTTTTCAAAGTCATGGGGATTGAAGTATTCTTCCTGCCTGAATTTGGACTCGAATTCCTGGCCTTTTCAAAACACTCCTGCTGCTTGAAACTCTATAAGCAAAAGTCAAATAGTACAAGACAAAAAAATTACTTTTCTGTGCTTCCTATGGTGTATTTATAGTGCTTACAGTCTCACCTATGGCTGTACATTATGCAGATTGTAGCTATCTACCTTTAAAAATACCCTTCATCTGTAAGAGTGAATTGGATATGCAACAGTAAACTGTTCTTGGGTATTCAAGTGAAGCCAACCTATTTTTTCAATGCTTTTAACCATAAAATAGTAATAATCAGCATTAATTTCTGGAAGTTCTAGAAGATCACAAATAAAAATTAGAGGAGCAGGGAATCATTACAAGTCATTACCACTGATCCTTGCTTCTAAATTATTAATCATAATTCAGTTTCATATACAGTATTACTTAAGCCGTCAGACACATTGCAGAAGTGTAGAAGGATGATTTGTCTTCATTTAGAGTATGAGGGGACAGAGGCACCAAGAGCTTCTGAAACTTGTCCAAGATCTGGAAATGATTAAGTGGAATTATGGGGTTTTTATTATATTTATTTAGTTGTAAATCGTCTGAATGTAGCCAAAATTTTCTAGTTATAATTGATCAAATAAACCCGACTTTCCCCTTTCTTGCTGAAGGGCTGATCCCATGGGAACGTGCTGCAAAAACAGTGAAGGCAACAAATGTAATTATTGTGAATATTTGGTCACACATGAGATTGGTTTTATTTCAGTTTTTTGAGGTTTGTTTTCTGCAAGCACCACTGGGAATCATTTGTCCATCTCTAGAGTGGTCCTTGAAGCTCCAGTCCACCACAGGACTCCCACGAATGATTTCTGTGTTCCTGCTGTATTTTATATGCAGAAAACTTAGTCCTTCTGCCATGATCCAGAAAAAAAGGCATCTATGAAAATCTTGTGTTCCTTACAAATTCGGGAGGCCAGGACAACATGCCTGACCCACACAATTTCCTGTCCCCATCCTGATTATTCATTCCTAATGGAAAGATTTTGAAATGCTGGAAAAAGACATTGGACAGAAAAATTTTCAACTCCTTGCTGATTTTCTTGCTATTTTATCTCATTTTCCCATCCCGTGGCTTAGTCAGTTGATGAATTTGATCAGCTGCCTGCTTTAGACATTACAAAGAGACGCTGGCAGTGAATTCCCACCTCGCACATTGGATTTTTGGCTGATTCGATTGGGGGTCACCCTGTGCTGGTGCTGTGGGGGGCTAATAGCCCCTGAGGAGCCAACTGTGCAGGCTGGGGCTGCCTGTGGAAAACACGAGTTCCTGGTGCCTGGGCTGTGTTTGCCCACGGGAGGAGCCAGATGGTTGGAGCTGTGGGTTTGCTGTGGCTTCGCTCTGCAGGAGAAATACCTGGGATGGATGGTGCCAGGTCTCTGTGTGGCTCCTGTGTGTTGCCAGCTGCTCTGGCTCTTCTCTCAGAGGTGTTTTTAAAGCATAAAAATGAAAGGTTGGTAGAAATCAAAGTGGGGGAGACTTGGTGTCTTGTGTTCTGCAGAGCTGGTGGGATGGGTCTGGTCCCGGGCTGGCGTCCCAGCCCACGGTGTGCTGGTGAAACGTGCCAGGTGCTCCACAGGTGCTTTGAGATCTAGAGCACTCTCCACATTAATCAGATTTTCTCCTCCCCAGCCCTTGGGCATGGCTCAGTCCAGTGGTGGGCAAGCACTGGCACCCACTGGAATCATCAGGAGCTATAATTTCGCAGATTTTCCTCTGAAATGCGCTGCTGCAGTCACCCACCCTCCCAAAGCACCTTTGGGAAGCTCAGGTCAGGTCCTGTATCACCTGCACATTTTGAAATAACAGTTTGGTGGCTTACACCGGCCATAGAGCAAACCATCCCTGAAGCAAGGCACTGCCTGGGCTGGACAGAGCTGTGGTGTCCACTCTGGGTTTGTCCTGGCCACGAAGAGTCCCCGCAGGGCAGGTGCACCCCAACCTTGGGGTCAGGGCTGGGCAAAGCTCCAGATGTCTCACCAGGCTGGTCCCGGGCAGCCATCCCCATCTCACATCCTTGTTCTCGTGCTCTTGTTCCAGGGCAACCCCCTGTACTTCCAGTCCGCCAGGAACGTGACCGTGAACATCCTCAACGAGAAGACGAAAGTCCTCACTCGCCTTGTAACAGGTAAGGAGGGGAAAAGGCTGCCTGGAGGGATTCAGGAGGGATGAAAGTGGGTGTTTTGGGATGCTGTGCTGGCTTCAGACAGCGCACAGAGGGGAGCCCAGGGGTCTTGCGGAGTACAAATGAAAACTTCACTCCACTTTGTAGAAACAAAGCCAGAGACATGAAAGCCGTGCTGGAGAGGCGACTGCCTGGTGCTGTCTGATAACAGAGCACACCATCATTTTCATTTGAAAGCCAATCCAGAGACAGAAATGTTGGCTGTACGACTTCAGGGTCAAGAAGAACATATGCCAGGCTGACATTTCTGTAGTAACAGGCACACGATTTTCCTAAGACACTTATAGCTTGCCTGAAATCTTGGGAACTCTGGAGACCAACTGTGGCAACACTTTGCAATTCAGAGTTCTTCTGCTGATGAAGAACTCCCTTTGCTCCCAAACGTGTGTTGGATGGGGAAATGGGTGTTTCCTAAATCCCCAGTACACAGCAGCCTTTGAATGAATGCCTGAGTAATTTGAGTTGAAAGGGGCCTAATGCATTATATAATGTATATGGCATTGTATATATGGTATATAATATATATTTGATATGGGATAGAGATATATTTACCGAGATTTATGCAGGGACCGTGAGAAGTATTGGTGTGTGGCAAAGGCACTAATCCATAAACATGTTTCTAAGTTGAGACTGGGCTGCTTGTTTTGCTTATATAACATCTTGGCCTTTAGTCACAGTATTAAATAATTAAATATGCAGCTTCAGTGAGCAATTATTTAGGCAGCATGTGTGAAACTTGCCTGGAGGAAGGAAATAAATTCAACCCCAGGCTCCCTGGTTCTCACATTCAGAATGAGCATCTTCAGTTTGTTGGCTCTCCGTATTTTTCCAAGAGGGTGTTTGGTTCACTTAAGCACCTCTGTGTCACAAGAGGTTGGAAGGACACACTCAGTGATACCTCCCAGTGTGACGCTCTGGTTATTGAGCTTTTTATGCATTCAGCAGCAGCTTTGATTTCACAGTGGAGCAGAGCTGTGGTCCCATGTAGCTGCAAGGATGAGTAGGGAGGTGGTTAATAAGCAAGATATAAATCAAACTGAAAGTGTACTGGATTTTCTCAGAATGCCTGCATGGGTTTTTAAGTATTTCCAGGGATCTCGGCATGGCCTCCCTTGTCTGTAGTGCAAACCACATGCCTGATATTCTGTGTCCCGGTGCCAGCACAGGTGACCTGTGCAGGGAAACGCTGGGTAGAGATGGAGTTTGAAGCTGCCTATGAGAAAATACTGCCTTTCAGGTGTTATTTCTCTTGTCTTCTGAGAAATGAGACTGCTCATGAAGATGGCCAGAATTAATGCAAAGTCCAATCACCTGCCTTGTGCAGGATAATATTCCGGGGGGCTGTGGCTTAGATGGAGTTGGCAGGGCTATTGAATGGTGATTTGTCCAAAGTCTGGCCCAGGTCAGTAACCCAGGGCAGCCTCTTTGTAACTCTTTGCAGCCTTTGAGCCACAAAGCTGCACAGAATCGCTCTTCAGGCAGCTGATGTTTATCAGGCTCCACAAGAAAACGCATTGCCAGAGGCTTTCCAGCACTGCAGGGCACCACAGCCTGCAGGAAAAGCAGCAGAATTGAAATAAGACCTTCGAAGGAAAGTTTTACTTGTCTAAAAACTTTCTCCAGTGTGAGAGGATGCCATTTCTCTTGGCCTGCACATGATTAAAAGGGTCTAAAACAAAACATTTGTTCCTGTGCTGGTGTTTGTCTTTTTTCTTCTTTTTTCTTTTTTCTTCTTTTTTTTTTTTTTTTTAATTGGGCTGTGCATTACACTGGTATAATTTTAATCCAGATATATTTAACAGGCAGAAACTTAGGAATCTTTTACACTGCAGCATCAGCAAAATGGGCTCAGGAGATTTTGATACTTCTTACAGCTGCACCAATACTCTCAAAGCATGGCTGGATATGTTCATTGCTCTTTCACATATGGCTCTGTCTTTTTGTAAAAATTTCCTAGCCATCCCAAGTTCAGTGGTGATTTTATGACATACATAAGCATTAACAAAAATGTAAGCAGAAATAGTTGAGCAGTTGTTACTTGGGTAGAAAACTGCCCTTTTCTAATAAGATCTGAAAAGCCTCCCTCTTTGGTGTCTCTGATGTAATTTTTAGCACTATTATTACTCAGCAAATGGGTTTATTGAATGTGTGAAGCTGCTGTGTGATTTTCTTATACTTTTCCCTAAAGAAAAGCTTCTTCCCCCTAGGTCCCCAAGCAGTGGAAGCACACAGCCAAAAATTTGAGGTGAAAACCCTCTCTGGAAAATTGCTGTTTTCTGCAGATGACAACGAAGTGGTGGTTGGAGCAGAGAGACTGAGAGTTCTAGGTAAGAGATTGTTCATTAAGTCACAATTTTAATATGCAGCTCTTCAAATTTGAGTATAGTTTTGCCTGACTTTCCTTCATACTTGCTGAAAGCTTCTTTTGGAGGTAAAACATTGTGCTATCTTTATTGCTCTGAATCTTCTCCAAGTAGATAATAGCCAGGAGTTTCTATCCGAGGGCTTTCTTAACTTGCACAATATGTTATTTCCCCTCCAGAGAAAAACTCCCCTGGAAGTGGTTTGTCTGGCTGAGTATCTTTAAAACCAGTTTTGAAACTGAACAGCTTTTTAAAACCAGTTTTGAAACAGAACAGCTTTTTAAAACGAGTTTTGAAATGGAGACCTTTATCTCTTGGATCTGGGATGGAGGACAGTGAGGGATTTCTCTAAGGATGTGCAGAGGGAAACCTCAGGGTTCATGGTTTTGGTCCCACCACTTTCACCAGCTCCTCCTTCATTCTGAAACAAACAGCAGGAGGGAAACCTGCAGTGAAAAAGTCAATCAAATTAGGACCCCGCATGATTTCTCTGAAGAGTTTGGTGGCTCTCTCCCCTTAGCCCCATACAAGAGCAGGTTGTGCATCTCTGAGATGTCTTCTGTTCTGTGGGGAGGGAGGAGTGTCCTGTGCTTGGGAGAAAAGGCCAACCTTGCCCCTGCCACCACTGCTCCATCTGTCCTTTGAGACACCCACTGCAGCTTGAGCTCTGCTTTTGCCTGTGCAGGATCTGCCTCCCCAGCTGTGCTGCCTGCCAGGCTCTGCGTTGGTATTTCCTGATGAAAGCTGAGGATGCACTCTGGGTTTGGGATGTGGGGGTTCTTTCTTGTTTCTTTGGATTTTGGTTTTTTTAATTGGAGAAACAAAGTTGTGTCCATTGTAAATTGTCAAACTTCTTTGGTAGTTGCATGGAATTAACTGTCTGGAACTTGAATTTTTGTGCTCCCCAGCTCAATCCATGCACTTAGGTTAGTCTGGGATTTGGTCAGGAATGTTTTCACATAGGACCAGACTGGGTAGCTCAGTGCTGTTCACCATTAGTCGCACAGCAGTGCTGCTGTTATCTGTGAATGCACCAATACCTGTTTCATAGTGGCTTGTTTTGGATGCAGCTGTTCATTCCAAACTGTTCCTTATTTCTCTTGCAAAAACAGACAGATCCATAAGGAGCTTGGAATGATATATAGAGGATTATTATTATTATTACTATTGTTACTATTATTATTATTATTTTCAGATAATAAATAGTATATTACTAGTATATTATATACAATATAACTGGGACTTGGCACCCAACCCTTAACATTTTTCACTGCCTGATGTCCTGCTGTTCTAGATGGTTCCTGTTTTGGCCAGGCTGGGTGCAGCTCAGTCACCAGCTGTACAGAGTTAGGTGGGCTTTACAGCATCGATGTTGAACTTCACAAAATTAAGAGCGTCTTTGTTAGCTTAAAACTTCAGAGACGCCCACTCAAAATCCTTGCAGTGTTACAGAGCTTGGGGACATTTGTGACAATCCATGTTCTCCAGCAAATCTCCCTTCAGGCTGCACCCTCCAGAGCTAATTCATGTTGCAATCTTTGTGCAGGGTAGATGAAGTCGGGAAGCAATAGTTTTTAAGTGTTTTCTTGGAGACCTTAAAATAGGAGAGATTTACATCATTGGCATAAAAAAAAAGTACAGAACATTCTCCTTACAAGCTGCAAATAACTCCTTTTCAGATTACATACTTACAAAAAATTGCTTTTAAGTTCCTCTGTACTTTCAAGAAACCAGGAATTAATTTTGATAGCTGTTTTGAGTTTCTGCTTTGTTTTAGTCTCCAGAATAAACAGCATCAAAAATCCTGCTGATTGCTGTAGTGCACTTTGATTTTTATGTGCAACTGAGTGTTTCTCGAGGTTTGTTTGACTTCTGCAGATCTGTCAGAAACGAAAAGGTAGAATGATACCACTGGTGGTGCTACATGGCAAGTATTCCGATGACCTTGAGCTGAAATGCTTTCAGAGTTCATACTTGGCTTTGTTTTTCTCCAGTTTTGCTTCCCCAATCTAATTTTATCTCCAAAAGTGTTTGCCGTGGCGGTTTGCCATGCTGGGAAGTGTTATACCATATGTTCGTATTTCTTCCAGTGTTTTTGTCTGCTCTGAAGGCCAGTCCGAGCCGTAGCACACAGACAAATTCCTTTGATCATTCTTCTGCTGTTTGGGACCGCAGGTGCTGCTGGAATGTGTCTGCTGACACCCATCCATGCCGTAAATAATCTCAGGTTGTTCTTGTTGCTGCTGAACACGTACTTGTTGTAGAGGCAAGTGTGTGTCAACAACCTGGCATGAAAGTCATCCCTCAGAGGTCAGAGCAGCAGTTCTTGTGGCCAGCTTCGAATCCTGCCAGTGACAAGAGCTCTTTTCTTTGTACGGTCTTCGAAGTTTTTTTCTGAAAGTTTGTGCTACAAAACCGATGCTGAAGCCTTGTCCTGAGCAAAGAGGTGCTCTCCTGTTTTGAAATGAACCCTGCTCTGGGTATCTAGAGGGTTTTTCAACATTAGCAAGGGATAAAAAAAAGGGAAGAATACACAGAATTATAGATTAAAAACAAATGCAAGTAGGACATGCGATGCATTTGATGGTGCTTCAAAAAATTGCGCAGCATGGACAGTGCAGATTACCATATGAAAGTGCTTTTTATTTGATTTGTATTTTGGGGAGTTATTTCTGATTTATGAGCATTAAAGGACACAAAAAAGACAGAGTTGGCCACCTCTGCTTTTCATGTATGACGCAATTTAGAGAACTTCAATGATTTTGTGTGATGTAGTGAATCCAGCCAGACCTGCCATCATGGGAGAGACTGCAGGGGGACAGGAGCTTCTGTCGGAGGGGAAGGGCAGCCCCTGCGCCCTCTGTGAGCTCTGCTGACACCGACACAGCCTTTTCCAGACACAAAGGAATTCTCTCTGCCTTGCTCACAGCTTGGGAGCTCAGCACGGCCTGGGTCCAGACAGCTCTGGGGGAGCTCATGTTTGCCTGCAAAAAGTCCTATAAAAACAGCCTTACACCAGCTCTACTTTGCCCTCTTTCCTCCAAGCTCGCCTGGCAGTGCTCGGGTGCTCCTGGGATGGGATGGGATGGGATGGGATGGGATGGGATGGGATGGGATGGGATGGGATGCGATGGGATGCGATGGGATGCGATGGGATGGGATGGGATGTGATGGGATGCCATGGGATGCCATGGGATGGGATGCGATGGGATGCGATGGGATGCGATGGGATGGGATGGGATGTGATGGGATGTGATGGGATGCCATGGGATGCCATGCGATGGGATGCCATGCGATGGGATGCCATGGGATAGGATTGGGAGCACATTCTCACTCTGAGCACCCCTTCCCTCCCCAAGCTGCGCTCCATGGAATCTGAGCACCTCATGGTCTTTCAAAAGATCCTACAGCAAACCTCAGAGCCGTTCCCATTGCTCAGAGCCGTGGCTCTGCTTTTGCAAGGCTTAGGTTTCCAAAGGCGAAACCTGCCCGTTCTGTGCCCACGGTGCTGCTGTGGGGCTGTGTGTGGGGCTGTGTGTGGGGCTGTGCGTGGGGCTGTGTGTTGGGCTGTGTGTGGGGCTGTGTGTTGGGCTGTGTGTGGGGCTGTGCGTGGGGCTGTGTGTTGGGCTGTGTGTGGGGCTGTGTGTGGGGCTGTGCGTGGGGCTGTGTGTTGGGCTGTGTGTGGGGCTGTGTGCGGGGCTGTGTGTGGGGCTGTGTGTGGGGCTGTGCGTGGGGCTGTGTGTGGGGCTGTGTGCGGGGCTGTGTGCGGGGCTGTGTGCGGGGCTGTGTGTGGGGCTGTGTGCGGGGCTGTGTGTGGGGCTGTGTGTGGGGCTGTGTGTGGGGCTGTGTGCGGGGCTGTGTGTGGGGCTGTGTGCGGGGCTGTGTGTTGGGCTGTGTGTGGGGCTGTGTGTGGGGCTGTGTGTTGGGCTGTGTGTGGGGCTGTGTGTTGGGCTGTGTGTTGGGCTGTGTGCGGGGCCCTAATTCCTAATTGAATTCATATTTGCTGCCTCGTCCAGCAGAGCCCCTTCCCCCTCTCCCCTCCCTCCCTCCAGAAATGAAACGCATCCAGACCGTCTGAAAAATGGGGCGTAAGAAACACTCTTTAGTTAAAAGAGTATTAAAAAATAACTTCGATATATATTAATTACAATTTCATTTAATAGCTTATTGAACGTCGTAGCATTTATAAATAAAAGACAATCATAAAGCATTATTCTGACTGTTAATTAGCTCTATTTATTCTCCAGATTAGTTTTTAAATATGCCCTCTAGATGCCACTTGATACTAATTAACAGAGTTACATTATTATCTCTATAGAAAGGCATTTTTAATTAAATCTAAAGCAATTTAAATTAGCATGAGTTTTTACAGAAATTAAACTCTGGTCAGATGCTTAATTTAGCCTTATAAGACAACATCTGATGACATGCCGGTGTCAGTTCTCCCAAGAGCCATGACATCTTTTTTTTGAGATTATTTTTTGAAGTTTGTTTTCAGGGAAACTTGCCAGTATACTCTGGTGTTTAATATTTATGATGGATTTAACCAATTTTTTTGAAGACCAGATATTGATGGGAACCCACATGCATTCCAGTGAGCTGAGATAAAGCCTCAAAAGCCACACTCCTGCAGCGTACAGGAGTCTGGCAGTCTCTGGGTTGGAGTGTGGAGGGAGGTTTGTGTGGGAGGTGGGATTGCGTGGGCTGGATGCTGTCCTGTTGCACATCAACCACGCTTTTTAACCACTATTAAAATTGCCATTTTGCTTTGCAACAAGGATAGGATTAATCACAAACCCACAGGGTCCCTTCTCTCTAACAGAACAATACAGGGATTGCTCCCACTCCTCAGAAAATGTGCCTCTCAGACTTCTAGATTATCATGGCACAAGCTTTTCTTCTAATGGAGCCTAATGATAAAAATTTGGCTAAAGCCTTCCCCTGTGGCAAACCCCAACTAAAATAGCTGTATTTAGAGTGGGGTCTGATGCCTTTCATCTCCCAGAATAAAGACTGCAGGAGCAGCATGACCCAGCCCAGCACAGCAGCCCTCCCCAGCACCACAGCTGATTAAAAAGTACCTTTGATCTCACCAACCTTTCCCTGCCCTCCCTTCAAATAATTAGCCATTAGCTCTATTTCTACCTTGTAGCTTTTTTTCCACTGTAGCCTATACTCTTTGGGCAGTGAACCATGTGGAGCATGTCCGTGCTGACCACAGGGTAGACTTTCAGGAACCTTCATTTGGGAACATTTTTTTGTTCTAGTTTCTCTCCAGCTGCCTGGGAACGCACCTGGAAAGAGGAGTCAGCTGTTGAAAGGTTATTGCAAATTTATTAATAAGTTTGGAGTAATTAAATCCAAGGCACATTTCCAGCATTTTATTTATGAGCTGTATATTAAGGGCTTTAGAGGGTTTAGTGGAGGAGCACCAACAATAAAAGCAGTGCAGTCCAGGAGTGCATGGCTATTTACAAGAGCGCGTACTGACAGGAGGAAGAGGAATGGCTTTGAACTGAAAGAGATGAGATTTAGATTAGATATTACAAAAAAATTCAATACTGTGAAGGGGTGAGGCACTGAAATGGGTTGCCCAGAGAAGCTGTGGATGCTCCATTCAGGCTGGATGGAGCTCTGAGCAGCCAGGTCTAGTGGGAGGTGTCCCTGCCTGGAACCTTTTCCTGGGGGGCTGGGAAAGGGCAGGGGGTTGGAAAGAGATGATCTTCAAGGTCCCTTCCAAGGCAAACCATTTCATGATTCTGTGACTCTGAAAGAGCTCTTGGAGAGAGCTCTTTTAAATGGGAGCACTGGGGCTGCTGTTGGGGGCAGAGGGAGTTACCTGCTCTAGAACACAAGGTCCTGGGGATTGTTATTCATGGAAGGGTTAAAAAATTTGCTTTTTTTGGACATTTTGGACTAGAGGAGAACAGGATTTAATGTGGATGTGCTGAACTAACACCTCTGTGTAAGCTGGCCCAGCTGTCTTAAGCTTCTTCCCATCTACAGACATTTTCAGGGATGCATTATTGGCTTGGTCTGGGAGGAGCCCTGAGGAACTGAGGCTGCAGTGCCAGCCTGGTTAGAGGGCTCTGCTCACATTTCCTCCATAGTACACTTTTAGAGGCTTCTTGGCATGTCCTTTCCAGCTTTTGCTTGCTGCAATAGTTACAGCAGAGTAACTTTAACGACTGCAAGAGTGGTTATATTTCATTAAACTATGCACAAAGTTATTTGACTGGTATCAGTCATTTCAGAGGGTGGGGTAGGCTGGAAATTTAACAGTTTCCGAGAATTACCACCCATTTTTACAGCATGTACCCTTCTTCAGCAGCAATTATTTATGGGTCAGGACCATGCATGGTTGCCCTTTACAGCAGCCATTATGATTTCCAAGTGGCATTTTGCTGATGTGTTTGTGGCAGAGGGAACAACTCTGGTGGCCAAGTGTTGAAATCAGGCCTGACCCAGAGAGCAAGCGGAGATTTCTGGTCTCTCCACTGAATCTGCTGCAGCTTTACGCCTGAGGGTAAATGCCAAGCTTGAATCTTTGTAGATTTTGGGTGCTTCCCTGAAAAACATGGGAAGTAAGTAGCCTTTTGAAAGGAGACATGGTGCTGCAATACTAATTTCTTCCGAAACTGAGGCATTTTCCTACTCTGATCCTTTTCCTGTGCAAAGGGAGCGGAGAGGAAGGTGCCTCTAACCCAAAGCTGGCTCGGTGCTGCTGAAGCATGGACAGGGAACTTCTCTGGGATACCTCACTGGGATGCTTTGCTGTGCTCCTGGAAACAAACTGGACCATCAGCCTGGGAACACAGCCCTGTCCCATTTCACCCAGTTGCAAATGAGCTCCAGCTCAAAGTTGCTTCAGAGCTCCTTTCTGTGCTCTCAGCCAGGAAAGGAACGAGCCAGAGCCGCTGCTCGCCAGGCTGGGACAGGCATTTGACCTTTCGCTGAAGATGTATGAACTTCTCTAGGAAGCATCTGCAGCCCTCAGTGCCTGCAGGTAATTAGGCAGCAGCACTAATGCAGTCCCGCAGCAATTGCCAAGCTGTCGTGTAGTGGTTGGTCCTGCAGGAAAGGGACAGGGAATGAAACGAGGGAAGTAGGGAAATGTGCTGACAAATGAAGATACCAGGGTTTAGCACTGGCACGAGCAGGGCTGGGAACAGCCTCCACTGTCTGTAGTGTTCAGTGCTGTCGGATTTCTTTGCGCTCCTTGCAGAACTGTGATGATGGGAAAAAATTATGTTTAGCAAAATTAAGGAGTAGTGGAGAACAAAAACATGTGTTTCCTATCAGTGGTTAAAGCCACAAGAAATTCTTTTTTTGCTCTCAGTTAGGAATCGCTCTGTTGCTGTATTCGGGGTCACAAAGTGATTTAACCCATAATCAGCAGTGACAAAGAATTGGAAAGCTATGTAGAAAAGATTTGGTTGAATTGGGTGGGTTTAGGAGTTTTTTTCCCCAGAGGTTGAGATGCGATTTTGGGATGTTTTCTTTCAAACAAAGTATTTCTTCCATTCTGCAAGGGTAGAAATTAAAATTACCAATTCTTGAATGAACAATTCTGATAGGTCCCCTGCCTTGAGGGCAATGGGTATAGACACTGCTTTCCTTTCTTTTTTAATGTCAAATCCAACCACCATTGCGCTCCTTTTTCAAAATCCACTTACCCAAATTGCAAACTTGTCTTTTCTTGGCAAGAACAATCTGTGTTGGGAGAGAGAGATACTGAGGAGTTTTCCTTGTGTTTGCTTTTACTTAAAGTACATTCCAGGCTGAAAGGATAGCATTTATGTAAAGTGTATAGACTTTGAGTCCAGGCTGAAATGTGTGTTCAGATTGTGTTCCCTTAATCCTGTTTGAGGAAAAAGGGGAATCATCCACCATCAGATTAATACTGATTAAATGTCACAAGGATTATGAAAGAAACATACTGTACACTTACCAAACACTGAAATCAAGTTTAAAAGTGTGGCAGATTTATATTTTATTTCCTAAGTGTCTTCCCCAGCTGATCTGTTTGAAGCTCACATAATATTCTCTGTGATAAATTTCCACTGTGTATTCCCACTTCAGGTGCTCCCCTGAGTTCCTTTGCAACTTTGCACAAGAATGCTGAGAAGAGCTTCAAAGGAATTCAGTGATGGCATTGCTATTGTTGAGCTGCAGGAAAAGTGTTGAAGGACCCCAAAACTAGCCAAGAAGGAAATATCTAGAGGTCAGCAGAAGTTGTAGCAACCATTCTTCCTTTGTCTGTTCTCAGTTTGGGTGCGAGCCCGTCTGTTCTTTTCTGTTACTCTCTTTCTATTTCTCAGACAAATGAACTGTGGCAGGGAGGCTGTTGAAGATGGTGTCACTACAGGCACACACATCTCTAATGACCCTCGTGCTCATCTCGGAGCTTGCAGCTCGTCTTATTGTTTGCAAGTTTTCCAGCTTAAACCCAAGCTTCATTGATTTCTTGGGACTCTGAGCCAGAGAATTGTTTTTCCTCCACCCAGCAGGGTTGGAGTCACAAGGAGTTTCCGTCTGGCCAAACTAAGCCACAGCCCAGTGCTAAGGCTTGGCTCACTCCCTGTGTGCATACTGTGCCAAGACCAAGAGCTAAAAATAATCTATAATAAATGCAACAGAATAATTTTTTAAAATTGTATTACATTTTTATTATAAACACTTCGTTGATGCTGCACTTGATCTCATTATCGCCCTTATTCAGGATTTCTTTATTGCCCTTAAAAGAACAACTCCCCAACATTTAGACAAAAAAGGCAGACAGACAGACAGACAGACAGACCTTTGCAATGAGTTATTTTTGTGGAATCCTGGAAAGAAATGTGAATGAAGCTTTATGGCTTTTGTTCAGTGCACTGGCTTAACCTAACCAGGCTATTATTGGACCCTGAAATAGAGCTCTTATTGATTTCAGATTTGATGGGATTCAAGGGGAGCAACAGCAATTACTATGCTTACCCATTTAAAAACATAAATTAAGGATGAATAAGGCTTTTAAAGCTCGGAATTAGAAGAAGCAGTCACAAATAATTCCTACCTGCATCGTATTGGATTTCCTTCCTGGGCATCTGTTTGCACAGACTTTCTGAGACTGTCACATATTATCCTGATGAGACCTGCAGAGGAGAGAACCTTCTCAGATGGGTATTTTCACGAACAAATTGCTGAATGTGTCCTGATCAATAATAGTGGGAATAAAAGTAGTTTATGGAGACCAACAGCATGCTATACATTGCCTCTTCAACTAGAAAAAATCACAGCAAATCCCTCTCCTTCTCTCCTCATTTGCTCAGTCCTGCATGAGCCACTAAGGCCAACTTTATCACCAGGTCCATCACAGGGCTCTGAGACCCCACTTCCACTGGAAAGCAGTGATACACAGCACTAAAGGTGTACTGCAGGTCTGGAATTATCACTGAAAAAGTACAGAGTGGGAAAGAAATGTGTTGTCTGGAAAGAAGAAGGGAAGTGGGGAATAGCTAACCAGGTTTATCTGCCTCTGAGTGGAAACCCTATGTCTCCATTCTGCTCACCCCAAAGAACTGTTCAGCTGCTTGCCACCTACCCTTGCCAGCAGGAGAATCAATCATTAGGCTAAAAATACCTCTCATTGCACCGTGTTTGAGCTCCTCTCTCCTCCAGGAGAGAGAAGGGGAAGTCCCGAGCAGGTTTTGTGCAGAAGGAGTGGGATGTGGTCAGTGTCTGGCCACGGTGGCTGTGTCCCAGCTCTGGCCAGAGGGAGCAGGGATCGCCCTTGCCTTGGCACCAGGGACGGTGCCAGGACAGTGCCATCAGCTCAGGTACTTCTGCAGCATTCCAGGAAAGCAAGAGGCAGCTGGAAAAGCTGAACTGTTGGTGCCTCGGTTGGATCTGTTGCTGGTTAAGATTTGCTGAGATTTTCTCTTTTCTTGGGGCATTTGTGCTCCTCCATTTCCAAACCCTGAAACTGGACTGTAAATGTTCTCTTGCCATGAGACTCTTGATTTTTGTTCTTGAATGAAGTGAACACATACAGGCGTCTTTGGCACACCACACCTTATGCACTGGAAGGGGGGAAAAAGCCAAAAATACCAAACAGTCTCTGAGTGAACCTTTATGGCGATTCAAAATACTTTAGGTATATCCTGTCATATGCCTTATAAGTTCTTGACTGATTGTGTGGAATTAAGTTATTGGGCAGAGAGCCAGCTAATGGAAACACATTGATGAAATCATTTTTGAGGGACATTAAATGGAACTTAAAATAAAGCTGAAATGGCTTTATGGATTTTTCAGTCAAACTGTTTATGAACATTTATCGGTGGTAAATTACACAGTGTCAGAAGAGGGAATCAGTATAATAGAAGTCTCTCTGATATAATCCTGTGAGAAAGAATAATTTATTGCCTAGGGATGTACAGTACAGTGTGTTTAAATACTAATGATATTATTGGTTTCTTCCGTCTTTGGCTGATTGCACTTAAGTTACCTTTAGCAGCAGCAGAGAGTCTCATGTGATAAAAAAAATTCAGTACTTTGCAATGAAATAGAGATTTTCTGTTACGTGTTTTTCATGGCAGATAGAAAATGTTTTAATAACAGATAATTCAGAAAGCAGAAGCTGTGTTGTACAATAATAAATGTAGGTTACATTTGCTTTATGCTCAGTAAAAGGGGAAGAGGGATAGAATAGCTTTGATTGAAAAGGGAGATTATAGCAGCTGATCCTTGAACTGTTGGAGCTGTTTGTTAATACCATTTGCCAAAACCCATCAGGTAGAGGACAGTGAAAATAAGACTAGAGGAATGCAAGGCTGGAAGGAAATTGATGGTCCTAAAAACATTGCCCTTTGGTTTTGAGACACCACATCACCCAGTCAGGAATTTGTCAGACCTGTTATATATTCTGTCCCTTCTAACTGAAAAGCTGCTCCCATTGTAGCTCCTCTTTTGGCTAGAGAACACTCACTTTCCTTCCCAAATATATTCAGGACCAGTTTGCTGCCACTCATATAAGCATTGGCTCTCATATAAACATGTGCTTAGAGCCAGTAGTGCTTTCCCCTTCATGTTATTTACCCTCCTAATGGATTTATGCCCAGCATGAGTATCCCTCCCCAGCACATCTACAAAGCCAAGTCCTTCCAGGCTTCCTTTGTAGGATAGATTTTCCTGTTTGTGCAGTCATGACAATATTTCCTCTCTGTACACTCTCCTCACTGGGGATGAGCAGGGGGGGCTGACAATAGTTCAAGGATTCACTGATGATTCTTAAAATAATGTGATTTTTTTTGTGTGCATGTTCCTGTTAGACTTTCTTTTTGCCTTTCAGTTTGCTTTTCCCTTTGACTCTGTCACACTGCCATGAATCATGAGTAGCATTCAGCTTTTATCCAGGGATATTATATATTGGAAGCCTCCAACATGCAGAAGAAATTTTTACTACTTTCTAAGCACATGACCTTGGGCTTCATATTTTCAATCATATTTTCAACATCGCAGTTCTCAGCAGAGCCATAACAGCCCAATTCAGTGACAACAGCACATTTCCCTCAAACTTTCCTTCTTTTTTTTGCCAAAGCCTTGAGTCACAGTTGGATTCCATGATCTTAAGGGTCTTTTCCAGCATTAGTGATTCTGTGATTCTAAAACCACTACATGAGGTCACTTCCTCCAGCCTTCACTTTCAACACCATCCAACACTGATGCTGTCAAAGCCTGGCTGGACACCCACGGTGGCCAAAAGCCAGACTTTGACACAAATGTCCAGTGGAGCTAAAACAGTCCAAGGCAGTTCTTTCCCTCGGGAGCTGCTGATCCCCCAGGCAGGGACTGAGGCTCTCCAGCACAGAACAGAGCGGGCTGGAGGGAGGGGGAATGTTTGAGGTCCAGAAAATTCCCAGAGCACAAAAGGAAAAGGGTGGTTCTTCACTGAAATCGTCAGGCAGAAGGTTGAAACCGAAGGAAGAGCTCCTTCAGAGTATTTAATTCATCCATCAGCCCCCTGCTATAGAAAGGGGGACACTTCCCATGAGAATTAGGTGAGACGAGGAAAGTTTATCGGTGTCTCTTGGTGGCTGGGTGACACAGCCAATTCAGGCTGACAGGCAGAGTCAGGGGAAGGATGTCTCAGTCCTGGTCCCTCAGCATCCCCTCGTGGCTGATGTCCTGCTCGGTGACAGGGACAGGTGGCCCTTGGGGAGATTCTGTGTTCTTAAAGGAGAATAGTAAGGAATTACACTGTCAAGGCAGGGAACGTTCACTTCCAGTTCGGATCAAAGGAGAGAAACAGAAGGGTTTGGAAATCTCGTTCCTGTTCCCAGTCATGAGGGACTTTTTCATGGATCTGGAATAAGGCAGGCAGGAAAAGAGGGTTTGAGAACTGTGTAGGGAAAGGAAATCACAGAGATAAAGAGCGCTGCTATTTTCAACCTTCTTGAAATGACTGCTTTTGGATCTTCATTGACCTTGTTTCCAAAGTTCCTGCATTTCAACTAAATAATGAAAACTTGGAAAACACCAAGTTTAGAAATCAGTTAGAGTTTCTCCTTATTCTGCAGGCGCTTCTGGCTACAGGCAGTTAATTATTTTGAGCTTTGCTTGACTTGAGTATCCGAATGAATCAAAATGCCCAACATAAAGTCACTATTTAAGCTGTGTGGGTGGAAAGGGTACAAGAATATCTGTGTGCATCTCCCCAGCTGCACCTCCTCATCTTCCTCCCCTCAAAAATCACTGTTTTATTATGCAGATAAGCACAGGCTGGATGTTTTGCTACCTTTCATTGCAAAGCCAAGAGCCAAGGCGATCGTGCGGATAAGCAGAGATTTAAATCATTTGGAAACTGTTGAGAGAGGACAGATCTGATAGTAACAACCTTCATGGCTGGAAGTTACAGCTGCTTGTGACAACTTGTAACAATGAAGGCTTGTAGTAAAGTTAAAAGCTAAATATCTGTATTGTGCCATAGGATCAGTTTCAATATCTAAGTATAAAGCTTCAAACTTCAGGCTGCTTTTATCATATTTGAGTTTACTTTGTTTTTATTGGGGTTAAATAGAGTTGGATTTTTTTATAAATATTAGAGTGCTTGTTGTCGTGATTTATTTTTCTTTAACACAGTGCGATGGCTTAGTTCATTTATTTCAGTGCAAAGGAAGTGTAATCTTACTGAAGCCATAGGTGTTTCTCACTTATAGCAGCAGTTACAGCAGGATGTTGTCTTAACATGTTTTGCACCATCTCAGAACATCTGTTATTCTGTAATGATGACTTTCAGTTACCATAGCATGTGTTAGGAGAGGTCTCAAACTGTACACGTGAAAGTTTTTATCAGTAGTTTGCACCAATAACTTTATCAAACTAAAATTTAAAGAAATAAAAAAACTCCAGCCCTGTCTGCATGCTGACGCTGAAATTTCTGTAATGACTGTGGGTAATGAATGGCTAATTGTTCACAATGCATCTGAAAGCAAGACCGCAGGTTTAAATTGAAGAATATAGGTCATACTTGCTCACTGGGCTGGCAGCTATATATTGGAGAACAGGAACATTAATTTCTAGTGCACTCTGTGTGTGAGACAGTTAGTACCACTCTCAGCTGTGTTTTAATTGGAAGTTTCAGTGGGAGCAGGAACGTGATGTTCTGCAGCAGAGAGTGTCGGTGACAGCACCTGGGGACTCCTGTGCTCCAACAGAGTATTTTAAAAGTAGAACAGGTTCAGAAAAAAGCAGCGAGAAGTCCAGAGGATTTGCTTCCCAGTGACTGATTCAGAAAGCCCAGACTTTTCAGCGAATCAGAGCAGGTTGGGGGGTCAGGTCACCATCGGTGTCTGACTACAGTCTCCTCATGCAAGGCCAGCTGGCACACAAGGACACGAGGAGATTCAGTGGCTGAAAGATGAAGTGAGACCAATTCAGATGAGATGCACATTTTAAATGAGAACAGTTAGTGGAAAGGCTTGGCAGGAGCTGCTTTGGCTTACAGCAATGACATGAGGAGAGCACATCTTTCTGAAGAGGGAGAGCAGGGCTTGATCACAAACCGTGGCCCCAGTTTGGGGATGGCTGGGTGGAATGGCCCACCTGGGCTGTGCAGGTGGCCATGGAGAGGATTGCAGTGGTGTGAAACGTAGGGAGGCTGTTCAGAGCACCCAGCAGTTCACAGCTCGTGTCTAAAGCCAATCACCAAATGGGGGAGTGCAGCTTCCCCGCCGTGTCTGAGAGAAGGGCAGTGAGCAGGAGTGAAATCTCTTGAGGTCACACATTGAGCTGGTGGCCAGGCTGGGGCTGAGCAGAGTCTGCACCAGGGGAGCTCCTCTTTCCCCAGGCAGGAGCACAGCCTGACTGGAGAGGTGTTTGCAAGGATCAAATCAAAATTTGGTGTTCTCCCTTGAGGCATCCCAGCAAAAGAAATAATGTCATGACATGCATCCAGGTTCATTAATGAGGGATGTAGCTGGATTAGGTGCCTGGTTACCAAAGGCTATCTTTTCCAAGCTCCCTGCATCGGTGGGGTCAGCAAACTCTCCCCAAGTCGGGGTGCAAGCAGCTGCTTTTCCAGCCAGAAGTGCAGTTTACAGGCAAATCCCACGTGTAATCAAGGCAACCGATGGGAGATGATCAAGGTCTGGCTTTTCTGGGGTCAGAAGGG
Source organism: Acanthornis magna (assembly GCA_036785705.1). NCBI lineage: Eukaryota > Metazoa > Chordata > Aves > Passeriformes > Acanthizidae > Acanthornis > Acanthornis magna. Next base: position 7,406,222 of record JAWUZG010000092.1, read on the forward strand.
ATGTGCAAGAGAGAAATGGGGTCAGGCAATGGGTTAAATTGCACCTAGGTATGATTTGACAATCACTCCCCTGATAACAGCTTATCATGTTTACAATTTGTCTTCTGTTTTGTTTTGTGATTTCAGGAGCAGAAGGCACAGTGTTCCCTAAATCTATAGAAACTCCCAATGTCAGGGCAGACCCCTTCAAGGAACTAAGGTAAACTTTGGAATATGGTTTAATGGTAACTCAGTGGAGCCTTGTTGGAGTTGTGCTTAATGCTGGGCATCATTTCTGCTTTTGCATAAGAGCTTGGGGATTCACTTTGGAAGGCATCACGGAGAGGATGCCATGCAAGAGAAGGGACCTGCCATATTTACATGTGATATGACCAAACTAAAGGCAATCCCAGGCCAAGAGAGCAGCATTTCTGCTCTGTAACGTGCACTGCATACCCTGAGCTCAGCATTTGGAAAAAAAAAAATAGTCATTTTTTTCCTGGTTGTGCAGGAAGGTACTGAAGCCTGTTCTGATCACAGGGAGTAGCAGCAGGCAAAAGGATAATGCTCCGCAGTATTATCTGTCTTGCAGAAATGCAAACCCTCCCTGACCTACACAGGGCATGGCTGTGCATGTGTGTAACTGCTGACACTTCAGAGATGCCACTTGCTGACAGCATTGTGCCAGGAGGGAATAAACAGCTCAGCTCCTGGGAGCCAGCTCTGCCCTCAGGCTAATGCTGGGCGTTCAATTTATTTTGGTTTAAAAAATAAGTTTATAAAAAGTGTGGCACTACAGGTTAACTTGGATGACTAGTCTCTGGAAAAACACTAATCATATGGCCTAATAAATTATTGACTGATCTCCTGATATCTTCTAACCAAGAGTGCTCTAGGAGTTTGCCTCAATACTCAAATCATCCCTCCTTAGAAAAAAAGAGAGAGAGAGAAATATATATTTAAAAAAATATATGCAGAAGGACAATTTGTCCTTAAATCTTGGGTTGCAAGCTCTCCTTTTTTGCTGTGAAGTGAGCAATGTTGAGCCAGCTGAAGCTGCACATTTACAGCAGATGCAGGGGTGAGAGAGCTCCTTTCACTGATTCCCTGCTCTGGTACCAGAGACAGGTGTGGCCCAGCCAGGTCACCATGGAAGATGAAGAATATCCCATCTGCCTCCCCTTGGGACTGTCTCCACCTTTCAGTTCCCCCCAGGAAACTCTCTAATTGTTCCAATTTCCCACTCTGGGGATCATCTGTCAGACAGCACGTGCGGTGGAGGCGATTGGGTTTGTTATGAGAGTTTGTTCTCTTTCTCCATGCGGTGACTTCAACCCTGCCTCGTGGTTTTCCCGCTTGGGGTCTACTTCCTTTAAAAAAAGAGGAAATATGGCCTTTGCAGCTGGCAGGGCAGCCCAGGGGCTGGGAATGGTGGGGCATTTCCCTGGAAAAGCAAGGGAACAAAGGCATCAGTGGGTGGGTGGATTTCTAGTTGAGCTCCAGGTGACAAAGGCTTTCTGGCACAGCCCGTGTTTATTGACAATTTCAATTAAAAAAAAAAAAAAAAAAACGGCAAGATCATGGTTAAAATATCCAACAGCATCTCCATAACTTACAAAACCAGGTTTTCAGTAGTGGAGAAGAGATGCGAGGTTTAGGTCCAAATTTGTGTTTAATTAAGACATTTTTTTAAAATGGGAAGGGGAAATAGTCCAAGTAAGTGTAGGACGTTGTATTGGAGGGGGGAAATGTGAATTAAAATGGCCTTAATCTGATTGACTCTGCTTCTGTTCCAAAGCAAATTAAGCTGAATGAAATTGAAATGAATTAATGACAGTATCCATGCAAGGGATTGATTCTTATATTTGATCTGCATTAAATTCTTGTTGTTATTTCACTTGTTTTGTGTGGAGAGCTGTTAGGTAACTGACTTCCTTTCAAGTTAGTGGACTGAGTGAAAACAATCCTGTAAAATCTGTTGGGGCTTCTGTGGGGTTTTTTTAAGGAAAATTATTGAATAGAATTTACCTGGGGAAAAGAAGTCCCACAGAGTCCTAAAATATTATGTATGCTTCTGACAATTTTATCTTGGCAAAAAGAAATGTTTTCACAGCATCCTGCGAGGAAAAGAGGCAGTGGTGGCACTATGTAGGGAAAGCAAGGTTTTCCAAGAACAAATGCTTATTTCTATCCAAACCAAGATCCATCCATCTCTCTCCACATGTTGGATCACTGGCTGCTTCTTAGCTAAAACGGTGCCTTTTGGGGGCAGTACAGAGTTAATAGTGAAAATAATCTTACTCCGAGGGGAGATTTTTTGGTTCCTTCCTATTTTGATAGCAGAGCGTGTGCAGAAGGTGTCCTTTTTGCCTCTTTACAAGGATGCTGCAGTGAAATGGGGCTGGATGAGATGGGCCCCGAGCTGTCCCCCATCGCTGGGGAAGCAGCAGCGAAAACACACACTCAGTAGCTGCCTTGACTCTAAAAGACCTTTTTCTGCAATGAATAGTGCAGGCTTTCTTTCCTGCTTAGGCTGAAGTTCTCGGGTGGAAAGTGCACATTCAGCTGCTGCAGGTGCCCGCAGGCAGCACCAGCCTCCATCTCTTTTCTAAACCGAAAGATTACAATCCATTGGTGATCTCTCCCTTTGCTCTTGTCAGTGCCCACTCCTACTTTAATTTTCTTAGACTTCAAAATGAGGTGGCAGTGACTGCTGCTATTGTAAAGAGAGCAGAGCAGCTGCTGCTGCCACCGCTGGGAGTCAGGACAGCTGGATGTCCTCCTTGCCTTGCTCCTCTCCGGAGCAGACAGACAGATTCCCAGGCAGGAGGGGCAGGATGTGCCACTCATCGCTGTTCTTCTTTTCCTCCCACCTCCCCAAGGCCTTCAGTCACAACAGCTGACACGCTCCAGGTGACAGGACACTTGTTCTCAACAGACTTTCTGTCCTTTTAGCTAATGAATGGTCTTCATAATTCAGCTGTATTGGTAAATCAGCTGCTCTAAATGTGCTCACTGTCCTGGTGGTCCTCTTTTCTCAGTGTCCTTTTTTAAAACACTTTTGTCTGCGGTGGTTTAAAGGCAGAAAATTCCAGTGGGGATATGTGCACTGCCTTTTCTTAACGTGCTAAGCCCATCACAAGGCTGCAGGAATTGGTTTTGTGCCTGTTTGAGCCAGCTCTGGACTTTGCTGCAGACAGACTCACGTGTCCTAAAGCAATCCTGCTCAGTGTCCACTGTGGTAGGAATGCCAGAGCTCATTAATGTCTTGTTTAATTCAGGATGTAATTAACAGCTCATGTTTCCTACCTGGGCTCTGGAATATTCTTTATTAGTGACCTAAAAACTAGAGATGGTTTACAAGTGATTTGATTTACTTCTGTGAACGTTTTCATGTTTTTACTTATTGAAAGTAATTGTAGACTCCTGAGTGTGTTTGTTGCTGTTCGTTGGGTTCTAACCTGGTCAAAAGCTGTAAAAAGGAAAGCAAACAAATAAGAATTATTTTCAAATACTTGGAATGTTTAGCATTGCCATCTGGTATCGTCCCAAAATAGTTTAAGGGGAAGGCTTGGGAGATTTGTTTGAACATTGAAATATTTGTACTCATCTGCATTGACGCTTTTTAAAGCAGGTTGGTGCCTTTGACATATGGTAATGTGATTACTTATGTATTAAAGTTGAATTCAATATGACCTTTTCTCACTGGATTATTATAGTAGTACCCAAGTAACTTGTCAAGAGCCTGCCTTGAGAACCTCTCCTTGACATTGGCAGGAATCACCTGCCTTTTTCTATTTACGCTCTTCCAAAAAACAAACACATGCCAGGGAGGCTAACAGAAGTTGTCCATCAAAGACAAGATCAGCACTGTTCCGAGGTGAGGGATAAAGGCTGGACTAGCCAGTGAATAAGGAAGAAGGGAAATAGTTGGAGGGGAGGGGATTAAGATGTGGGTGATGGACTGTAAGAAAAAGTATCAGGAGGAGGTTGTGGAAGTGCCAGGTGCAGGAATTTGGGGACAGAGTGGTGTTGGAGCAGAGCTGCCTTCAGTGCCAATGGTTAGGTCGTGCTGCAGCTTGGAAATCTGCTCTAGGGTATTTCTGTTCCCAGAGTTAAATAAAAAGAAGTCAGACAGCATGAAATTCACTCCATGAGGGGCAAGCACACACCTGGAACTCATCCACAGATACCATAGGTCGAAAATGCAGTAAATCGCTCATCCAAGGCCAGGAAGTCAAGGGATGACTGTTTTTTCTGTAATGCACAAATATAGTTAAGGGAGAATTAATCCCTTGGGCTTAAAGGGGTAGTTTTTACTGAAGTTAATTATGAGGCACTGAAAGCATGAAATGGCAGATGAAATGTGCTTGCTGCTTGATTTTTTAGTGCAATTCTACCTTACCACGTAGAGTACTGAACTATCCAAATAGTCCAAGTGAGACCTATTGTTACAAAAACAATTTAAATACAGTGCTGAGCTAATGTAACAATACTCATTTTGAAAACCAGTAATTCTTACTGAGTTAAGGTTTCTCTCAGCTGTGTTTCACAAGGCACCATAGATAAGTAGGAACACAAATAATATTTCTGTCTAAAACCAATTACATCAGTAATGATGAAGAGGAGAAAAATTAGAGGAAATGTGAAAAATAAGTGGTATAAAAGAGGAAGTAATTGGTGAGAAATGAAAGTCATTTATAAAGACTAATATGCGATACTGAAATACTGTTTCGTTCACAGAAAACACTTGTGGATTCCTGTGAGGTGTCAGCATGGGGGAAATGACCACTGTAGCCTTGTATGCAGCTGGTGTTATTTTCTGATTGATTTACCAGAAGGGATTCAATTTGTGTCTCTGTTATAGCAGTGCAATCCCAATAATTTTGGTTGTCCTACAAGCTTAAAAGACAACAGATTTTTCTTGGGATGAGCTTTGCCTTCTGCATTATAACAAATATAGCTATTTTCACTTATTTTCAGAGGGGTTGAATATATACAACCATCTCCTCTAAAGTCAACACAAACCTGTTCATGTACAACTAAAAGGAGAGATCGTGTTCCTCATTTCTAAACTTCAGGCTAATTTCATTGGCCTTCGGTGAGTTGCGTTTGAATAACAGAGACCCTCATCACCTCATTTTCTGACCGAGGGCACCACATCTGATCTAACAATTTTCCCGTGGCAGCCAAGGCTTCCTGAAACTCTTGCTATTGGAGAGACTTTCCCAGAGCAGAATTCACACTGATTTTGCAGCCATTTTGCTTTTGTATTTTGTCCTGTTCGCACCCCTTCAAATCCGCTGTGTGTTTCTCTCTTACATAAGACAAGCCACAGCCCTCCCAAACCAAAGGCAGTCTTTCCATAGGCTTCTCATGTGCATTAAGATATATTTATACCACTGGATATAAGGGTTGGAGTTATGGAGGTAGCTGATTGCTTGGGCTTTCCATCTGTTAAAGTATTGCGAAAAGGAGGAGAGGAGGGGTCGTAGTTCCCTTTCCTTACCCCAGCAAACCTTCTCTTAATGTCCCTCCTCTCTTTCACACCATGAAGGGGTGGTTTAGCTCTTGGTGTCCTTTCCTTCCCTGTGTCCTAGATCTGGATGAGCTGCTCAGGGGACACACGGCTGGGAAATGGCAGAGGCTTTGCTGATTTATCCCAGCTGGATAAATCATGGCTCTGCCCTGTTCCCAGGGCTGCTGATAGCATCTGTCCCTAGACAGGCAGATCCTCTTCGCACAGGACTAATGGATAGTGAAGGCAGGTTTGGCAGCAAGGGCAGCTTGGCAGGAGAAGGTGTTTTGGGCACAGTGTATTGCTGAAGTGAAGAAAATCAGGAAAAAAGGCAAAGCAGCAGGAATTGGTGGTGGAGCAGCCTGGAGCGTGTGCTTGGGTTTTCCCAAAGGCCCTCCTGTCCCCTGTGCTGCTGGCATGTGTGGCTGCAGGAGCCAGCACATTCCACCAGAGCTGCAGGGCCCTTCAAGTGAGAACAGGAGTGAGAATAGGGCAGGAAGGGGCAGATTTCTGAAGGAAGTTGCTGCCAAACAGCATTGCTCATGAGAGCAATGCTCATAGAGAGCAGTGGAAGTATCCCTCTCGTTTGCTGGCTGATGCACCAAATGATGTGAGAAGATACTCAAGATTCATCTTCTTCTGCATGTAATTAAGCAGCACAATTGCAGCTGGAGCAATGGCTCCAGACAGAGACCAGTTTAACTTTTCCAGGGCCCTGAATAAACCCCAACAGCTGGGTGCATTATTCTCTCCCTGCATTTATTCTGTAGGGGTTTCCTGATGCAAACAAAGTCCTTCCCTGGGAGATATTAATCGTCAATCCTGGCTGTTATCTCAGACTGAATGCCTTTCTTGTATACAAGATCTGTATCCTGCCTAGCTGCGTTGTGCCCAGGTTTGTCATTAGCTTTCAGCAGCAGAATGTCACTTGCTCCATAATCAGAGCATCCATCTGACCTTCGAGTGCTGCTCACAGAGGTGTGAGAGCCAGAAGTCCTCTGGGACTTGAGAGAAACCCCATCCGTGTGACCAATCTGTACAGTCAGACGTGCACATGTATCCATTTGAATAACAAAAAAGTGAGCTTGTTTGGCTTTTTTTAACTCTCTGTGCAGCACACTGCTAACCTTGAGCAGAAAATAGATGCTAATAAATGCGAGGTCTTAAAAATGTGAATTATAGCCATTTCACACTCCACGGCAGACTCACGCTGGTGAAATGGCTTAATACTTAATTACAATGCTTGTCCTTCTCTCAAGTGCAGATGACATTCCTCAGATAGATTTTGCAATGACATCTGTGGAAATAAGTTGTGAAACTAATTAGTTATTCATATAATACAGAATATTGACTACACACTGATTAAAAGGATGTGGTGACACATCTAACATGATGGATCTGTCTAGTAGGTTAGTCTGAGGTGGTATTTTTGGAAGGTCTTACAGAAAATGATGAAAGTACCTTTTGGCCTCTGGAACGCAGATGTTTATAGAAAATGCTGCCTTTCATTTACATTTTGATGATGATTTAGGAGGACTGCCATGCTCTGGAGTGACACTGTGCCCTGGCAGGAATACCTGAGCTGAAGGCTCCAAGGAGCATTTTTTGGGGTGCCAACTGTAAAAAGGTCTGCAGGTTATTGACTACCTGCAGCCATAAGTGCTCCAACAGCAGTCATTAGACAATGACCCAGAGAGATGGGCAAGATGAAAAAACTGGGGTTTTTTTCAGTGCAAATTGGGCAATATTTTCCTTGCAGCAAAGCCTGGCAGGTGCTGCTGTTCCGTAGGGCAGTCGGGAGATGCTGCACCAGGAATCAGTTGGGGCTGCTGCTCTGGGCTACAGCATTTGTCATGCTCTGTGAAAGGCCTGAAAACCATTCTTTTATCATAACATTTGTACTTGAGATAGAGCTATTTGTACCAAGGATATTGAGCATGAAATACAGAAGTAAATAGAAAGTTGGCAAGGAAAGCACCTTACCCACCTATCACTGTGATCCCAATCCTTTGCAAATACTGTGATATTTAGGATGTAATCATGTTCAAAATGACTGAATAACTCAGAAGAGAGGGAGATTTTCCTTTGAACACTGTTCTTATCTTAAAGAAATGAGAGGAATGTAATCCACTGAGCACCATGTTTGCTTTTGGGTAGAAAAATACATGGTTTTCTTTAATATTTCTCTCTATCCCTTCATACGTCTCTCCAGCTGTGCATCACATATTTCTAAAACCCCAAGTGAAGGTCAAAGCAGGCAAAATAAAAATCTTTGCCTTATTCAGCAGTCAGTACCTGCTTTTAAGGAGGAATATCTCCCTGCTAAGGCTTCACCTGTGAGCCTGGGAGCTATCTGGCAAGCAGAGCTCCCCATTCCCACTGTGCTGAGCCCAGCACAGGAGCCACAGCTGGGATTTCACCTGCTGAACTGCAGCAGTCCAGAACCAGCTTCCTGAAAACCCAGCATTTAACATGGACTTCTCATTAACCTGGTACAAAGGAGGGAAGGGCAGTTCAGACACTTTCCCACCCAAGAGAGGAGCTCCTCAGGGTTTTGTTTCCTGCTGCCCTTTGCTGGTGCCAGAGGGTTTGGCTGGGCCACAGCAATAATGCTTATTAGTTTGAGTGAGGTACTTGGAGCTACAGAAGTCCCCTATGATTAAAAAGGGCATTTTTACAAATACACTAATTGTACTTTAGACTGTAGTCAGGATCAATAGCTGCTGCATAACCTTATTAAAGAGAGGAGAAATATGTGTCCGTATCTACAATGGGATCCTTCCTTTTGAAAGCAGTATTTTGTATGCTTGTTAAGAGAAATCACAAATATTCACCATGCCTACAGAATCTCTATTCTGAATTTGTTTCATGTGGAATAGAGTTGTTTTCTCTCAGCCAAGCAGGAGTAGCTGTGTCCTTTCATCATGAATTGATTTTATCTTTTTAAGGTGCGGTGACTGCCACTGCTCTGCTTCTCGTGTGTATTCTGCAGTGTGGATTTATCCCCTGAGTTATTGGGGCACCTCTGTCTGTTTTGAATTGTAATAATTTCTGACCAAATAGTGCTCCCGAGTTCACACTGAAGGAATGTCACTCCCAGCTCTCAAGTGGTGTTTGGACATGGCTCATGAGAATCCCTTTCTAAAAACGACCACCTGTCAAACCTGGTCATTCTTCACAGACCCCTGCACAATCTATAGTTGCTCCCCTGGTCCCTACTTCATCTGGAATGATGAGAATGCCTTCTCAGTGTGTGAGCATCAGCTCTGTGCTGCCTGGGCTCAGCGGTGTTGATGGAGAAGGTCGGTGACCCATCTTGCACCTTGTGCACGCTCGTGAAGGGAGGAAATGGAAATGCAGAAGCTCCTTGCTGCTGGCAGGTGGTTCCTCTTTCTCATCTCCCTTATAGGAAAGTCAAGGGCCCACGGATTTCACAGCCTCATTTCCAGGTTCTGCTGACAACTCTGAGGCTGGCACTCCCTGCTCTGCTTCCCAGCTGAACTGGCATTGGAGTGACTCAGTGTAAAAAAATCATTTTTGGGGCCAGACTTGTGCAGGCACTGTGTTAGAGGTGGAGCATTGCTGGTTTGAAAGGCAGAGTGGCAGCCACCATTTCATCTGTCCCAGAGGTGGCTGCTATAAATACACCCCCCAACACACACCCACAGCCTTGCTGGCGAGGAAAATAATGCCCTGTTTCACTTCAGCTGCACAAGAACATTGTGTCCTCGGGTAGGAGAAGCCAAACTTAAAGGCTTTTCTTTCACGTGATGCCACGTGGCTTCAGGGCCAGGCAGGAGATGAGGAAGCAGAAATGTGACTGTCAAAAAGCAGATGAGTGGCCTCAAGAAGGAGTGAAAAACACAGAAATACTGCTCAGTTCTCCAGAGAGGAGGAGCAAAAACCCCAGGGTGTGGGCAGTAGGTGCAGAAGGAGAGGAGCTTTGCCCTGGGTTGGGCAAACAGGAATGGGTGTCAGGATTTTGGGACTCTCCTGGCAGTTCTTCCTCCAGCTGAAACTCAGCTGCAATTCTCTGCTTCTCGTGTCGAGTTGACCTCGGTTCATGAGTTATCTCTTGCTTTTTGCAATACAAAAACAAAAAACGCATTCTGTGCCTCCTTGCCTGGTTTCGTGTCATTAAGGAAGGCTGAGGACATGTTATAAAGTGGCACAAGGGAATCGAGCAAGAAAGTAAACTGAAAAACCCCAAACTTAGGCCATCAAGGATCATAAAAGAGGTTGTAAAGCAGAGAGGAAATGGTCTCCTGGTGAGCTGGAGAACAGCTGAGAGGGCTGGATAATGAGGGGATGTGCTGCTCTAAGGAGATGTTCCCTGCCAGTGAACTCGGAGAAAATCTGCTTATATTTGATATAATAAGGGCAAAAAGCAAGACACAAAGAGTTTACACTGCTAGTGCTGAACTGTGTGGCAGTGATAAAAATATGTCATGTCCTGTCCACTTCCTTAAGTATTAGCATTTTAAAAGACAGAGAAAGAAGTAAAGTAAAATGTCAATTTAGGGGTTTTTTATTAAGGATTTGCTGTCTTAACTTTAATGAAGGAGTAATAAATATAAATGGATATTATTGGAAGGTTATTAAAGCTGTCTATTTTGATAGAAAATATGCAGTATCTTCTCCTGCAATGCCAGAGGTTAAAGATTATTATTGCTTCCTGAGGTTTCTGAAATTAAATTTTCTCTCTTATGACCCAAAAGGTATGATTGAAAATGTGTGCATGTGAAATGGTTTGTAATAAATTCATATTGCAATAAAAATCTCTTTAGAAAAACAGGATATCTTACAGGAATCAACTGAGGAGCTCTGTCTAAAGAGGGAAGCTTTTTTATAAATCATTTTGAAACTCAGATGCTGCCAGAAGGATCACCCAGAAAGCACACAGAAACTTGTGAAAAGGTTCTGAGCTTTCAGCCAGAGGTCGAAATCCAGAGTGCCCTGGGTTAAAAACTGACTTTAGCAGGATCTTTTCTGGCTTATGAAGTTCTAATTAATTACAAATTACATTTCTGACAGAGCCTTTTAGGGTACAGAAATGCTAATGTCCTTCATAATTGCTGTTTGCTTCTTTCTAAAGCCTCCGAACCTCTGAGTATCAGATAATCAATTCTTGTTCCCCTGGAGCAGAAGGATCTGTGCTCAAAGCTCGGTGGGAAAAGCCAATCCCAACTGTCCAGTGCCAGAGATTTGGGCAATTCATCTCTGCTCCTCTCCAAATCCAAACCCGTGGGTGCAAATCCTACTGCAGGCACTGGATTAATTCACTAAAGCTTTTTGAGCAGCAGAGGCTTTGGCAGCGTGGGGTAACCATTATGGTGTTGGTGTTACTATTAATAGGCTGAATTCTGCAGGCAGAGCTTTGCCTTTATTCAAAGAACAGTTCCCATGAAGTCACAAGGTAATGATGGCCCCACACAGCACGTTGTGTCCCTTGGTCACTTCTGTGAAATTCCCTTCAGTATAAATGGATATTAATGGAAGGTTATTAAAGCTGTTCATTTTGATAGAGAATATGCAGCACCTTCTGCAATGCCAGAGGTTAAAGATTATTGTTGCTTCCTAAGGTTTCTGAAATTAAATTCACTCTCTAATGACTCAAAAGGTGTGATTGGAGATGTGTGCTTGCAATCACACTGCATGTGTTTCTGCAGGAATTGCACATCTGGAAACAGCCCAGGTCCTGAATTCAGCCCTGGGATCTTGGCCCATCCGTGCCCTGCGTACTTCCATAAATGTGCAGTTTTAACTCTATGGGATCAAACTGATTCTACCAAGAAGAGAGTATTTTGTTGTTTACTTAGGCTCAGTTCCTCTTCTCCACCATTGCTTAATCCTTTGCAAAAAAAACCCATCAAAGTCTTACTGAAAACATCAAGGGCAATATTGCTAAAGAGATGGAAAATGGAACACTAAATCTCTCCTAGTCCTTTCCTGTTCTTTCCTGCTTAGCACGTGACAAATTTTCTATGACACCCTCTAAATATGTTGATTTTATGGGCTCTCAGTTGAGCAGTAGGGCACCATTTAATCTCTCCATCCCTTGGCATTGTGCTGAACAGTGAGAGGGGACCAAGCAATGAATTTGTCAGAACGTTCTGCAGAGCTCTGAGGTGCACGGCATTCAAACAACATCACACCAGGAGTCTAAATCTATGAGTCTAGAGGTTAGTTACAGATAGAAGGAATAAATCAAGCAATAAAGGATGCCTATAAAAAAAGGATGCTGCCTTTTAAATGAAGACACTTCAGAGTTCATCATAAACCTCTGACATATATTCAGTCACTCCGCTTGCTGTCACAGTCTGAAATATATTTCAAGGTGCCTGCATATTTTATGCTGTAACCTCTAATAAACACATGCACATTTTCAATGATGTTGCATCATACCTTGTGAGCTGATGTGACTTGAAAGGGGAATCGCTGCCAGGGAAATGGGAGCTCTGCAGGCAGAGGTGCTCAGAGAGAGATGAAAAGTGTTCCTGTGACTCACACAGTCTGTCAGAATGTCCAGGCAATACCCGAGAGAGTGTGGGTTTCATAACCATCTCTTTGAGGAAGCTCTTCTCCAGCTGGATGCCAGCTCCCAGTTTCTCAGGGAAGCAAAGCACAATTCCCTCAGTGTCTGCTTTTCCTAGGCCAGGCCGTGGTGGTTTCCTACCTGCCAGTGGGACTGTCCTGCAATAAACAATTCTGCAGCAAAACAAACCCTGGGCTCGGTTTGAATTTCCAGGGGGAAAAAAACAAAGCTTGATGTAAACAAAAGCAACATCTGGCTGCAGTTTTAAAGCGATGAAAAGCAAAATTAGCCTTCAAGAGCCAGACTGAAATTTCAGCAGGGTCACTATAATGGTTCTCTTGCTTCTCAAATGGAGATTATATCTCTCCTGAAAGAAGAATTGCAAGACTTATGCAGGGCCAATACTTAAAATTGACCATCCCTTAATTTTTAGTGTCTGTCAGGAATTAATGGTGTGGCATTGATTTATGGAGCTATCCAGACCACTTCTGCAGAGCTCCCTTCATTTCCAAGATAAGTATTCTGGGAAGCTGCTGGTATGTTTGTTATCCATCAGGACCCGTCAGCCACTCTCCATATGGTTTGCTGCAGTCAGAAAAATGTAAAATTCTTCTTAAAAGTGTCATTTTCTACAGTTCAAGAAGTGCACTTTCTGAGAGATGGATTAACAGTAAAGCAGAGGAGGCAATAATTATTATTAGTCTGTATTTCAAAAAGTAACTGAAGACATTTGAGCACCTGAGAGATTAATTTTTTTAATCCTTGATTTGTCAGAGTAGGATTGTCCATACTGTATAAATTATCAGGGGGTCACAAGCTGGTCATTTGAAAAAAAAAGAATTGGACAATTCTGGCATTTTCTGCTAATTAGAAAAAGAAAAATAGAGGAACCAAATGCAGAAAAGATAAAACAGCTGATGCTTTAAGTGCTTGTGGTCAGTATAAGAATGTGCAGAGTTTGCAAATCTGACTCAGCTGCTTGAAAAATGATGGGATCCACTTTCAGTGAAAGGCTGAGGCATGGAGAAGAGACTGGGATGATCAATCATCCCGTGAGAATAATGCAGTGTCTCTGTGGCATCCCACCAAACTTCTCATAAAAGACCACATTTTCTTGGCTTCAAAACATGTCAGCATTACCCTGCTTTTTTAACAGGGTTTTTTTATCTATGCAAAAATGTGTAAGTGCCATATGTAGTAAGGGAGAAGGTAATGCCTTGGACTTGTTTCTTTATGGGTTGTCTTCTGTTGGCATTAAAGTTACCACAATGCCAAACTCTGAGGAGTTTAAATATGTAGATCGGAGACTTTGGAGAGTGTACAAAGCGTATGGATGGGTAGGCTCAGTGTTGCTTCCCATCTGAGTAATTACTGATTTATCCTGGATGGCAGAAGAGATATTTTCCATTCCAAACCTGAACATGCTCATGGAGCTGGTGAAGCTGTTGTATTTGTGAGGGTTGTAATTTTGAGAGCTCTGTTGGTGATGCCAGCTTTTGCCCCTGTGTAATTTCCCTTCTCCTGGGATGTGTCAGGCCCTGGTTTTTGGGGAGTTAGGAAATGGTGTGGATGGGCAGGCAGTGCACCCACTGTGCTGTGCTGCTGAGCAAATCACTCAGAAACTGCCATTAGCACAGCTCAGCTTTTCCTGCTCTGCCCTCTGCAAATATAAATATTCCTGAGCTGCTTTTGTATATACTCAGGCTACCAGCACGTATCTACGTTTTTCCTGAAACTCTAACCTTTGTTACATTGAAATAGGAGAGTTTGGGGCTATTTGAGTTCTGTTTGCATATTCACAGCGCAGAGCACGGTGAAAGTAAGAGCTGAGTGTCACAGCTGCAGGACAGTCTGCATTCCTCTCCCTGAATCCGTGGGGAATGGGATGCCAGAGGTGTCCCATTTCCACACCCTGAGAGCCCTCAGTGCACAGTGCAGAACGGTACAGAAAGAGCCGCGCTGGCTTTGGCACCGAGCAGGGACAATCCTGGTGCCCTGCAGCTTTGCCTGGGATGGTTTAGCCTCTCCTGTGTCTTGCTCCAGGTGCAAACACTCCCCATGGATCAGCCGTGAGCGCTCTGAGCACTGTTCTGCTCCTCAGTCTCACTCTCAGCACAAGCCTGACAGACCCCACTGCTGACTCCGACATCTCCAGCGGCAGAAAGGACTGGCAGAACTGCCTCTCAAGAGCTCACGGTCTCATTTGCCAAGCCTAGTGCCTGAAGTGTAGCCTAGTTCACTCTCTCAGCGGAAAGCAAATAGAAAAATCATTTTCGCAGTGCCCAGCAATGTTTATCTTCCAGGTTGGCTGGCCTGCAGTGACATTAGTGTCCCCAGAGCCTCTGAACTTAATCATTTCCAGTTGCTGCTTGCCTGCTTGAAGCGATCCTAGTCCACCCTCCGCTGTGTTCCTCCTGCCAGTCACTATGGGAACAGCAATCAAAGCTCATATTTATGGCTCTGTAGATGTCCAAGGTCACGGAGCACAGGTCTGGTGGGAACAATTAAAACAGACCTGTCCAGTTATATCTCTTTAAGCTCTCCCCACATTACACCTCTAACCAGAGCAGTAAAGTTAAAGCAGCATGACTGTCAGGATGTGGCTCCTTCATAGGAGATATCCTTCAGAGAGATAAAGACACTCAGGATAATATGGGAGCATGCTAGGAGTGAAGTCAGCATCGCTGGATAAAACCTGCCCAGGTCTGACTCCACGTCCATCCCTGGCCAGAGCTGTGCCCAGCAGCCCTGAGCAGCTCAGCTCTCTGCAGCTCCTGCCTCAGGAGCTGCTGGGATGAAGTTCTTTGAACTCTTTCAGGGGATTTGTGTGGTTTCGGTGGTTTCACCCTGAGTACTCCATTACTGTCATCACCTATCAACTGAAAATGGCAAATGTGTGTTTTTAGGGTAACAGCAAATGTTGTTTATACCTGGCGATTTGCTCTAGCAGAATACAGGGGGGAGAAAAGGACTGCAAGAATAATTGGAATAAGGTGGAGGGAAGAGCTGCAGTGAACTTAATATCTGAGGGACATAGAAGTAATTATTTGGCAATTTCCAGGTTTTGTAAGAGGCAGCTGTTTCTCTCTCTGTTCCTGTTTCAGCCAGGGTCACTTTCTATTGAAGGACCTGTGTGATGGGACTCGTGATCCCATTGTCTGTGTTTTATTGAGTCTGGGGATGGAATAGGTTCCTTCCCTTGGGCGCTGATGTGGTTTGTTACATAAGAATGGAAATCATTTATGCCAGAAGATGCAGCAGCAGATACCACATGGAGGTGAGACAGAGTTACCTCCTTCGAATGCAACAGGCACAGAGATGCAACTCCAGAATTTCAGAAACAGGCCAGCAGTCATGTAAATATCTTCACAAATCTCCAGGCTTTTTTAATAGTCATGTTATATTAAATATATTCCCTTCTAATTCACAGCTAATTGAGTTTAGGTAGCCAGGGCATGTTTAGCTAATAATTTCTTACACAGGATTAGTTTTAAATACTACAGGTGAAAGAAGTTCTTCCTGCGCATAGTGCTGTGGAGACAAAGCTCCAAGCAAACAAGAAAAGACTGACCTGAAATGTTGCATTTTGATATCTGGGCATCTGACTGTGAAAAATGAAAGGAAACATTGGAAAAATCTTTATCATTAATGTAGAGAACATTCCTTATCCATCTTGAAAACAGGAGTGCCTCCTCCCTCCAGAGGAGCCTTCTCTGAAGGAAGTTTTCTGCTGTATTTCTCTGATACAGATATGTAGATTTTCTGAGCTCTATATGGCAGGCTTGACAGGCAGTGTCAAAACAAGAGATGTGTTAGGCTGACTCACTCCTGTGCTTTATCCCAGCACATCCCAGCTGGGTACCATTAACTGGGAGGTGCTGCTGGGTTGGACTGGGACGTGCAGAACTCAATGTGTCTCCTCGGTGTGGTGTGTGGGCATGGCAGAAATGTTCTAATTCCCTTGTGGCCACCCAGTGAGGACTGGATTCCCTGTTCTGGAGCTGGAATGACCACTCCTGGCCGCTGGGACCTGGGGGTGTTCTCAGGAATGCTGAGATTTGGTGTTGCCCACACCAGGGGGGTGACAGGCCAGCCTTGGCACGGAGCACTTCCCTGCTCTGGGAGCAGGTGGATCTGCAAACCTGGCAGATTGGCAGCTTCAAATGGTAGAAATTAAGTTGTCTCTCACACCCTTTGCTTCAAAAAACAGAAACACCCCAAATTTTAAAGATCAGGGAAGGCTGCAGCTCCCACCCTGCCCAGCTCAGTGGCTTTGGTTACTGACACAGAGGAAGACCCATGGCAGTAGTTTTCACTGGGAAGGTTTTAGAAGTGATGGCCACCCATAAAAAATTATCCACATTCCAGTTGCACTGGAGGAATTGGAACAGAGTTAAGTTCTTGCCTGTTATATTTTTCCTGCTGCTACCTACCAAGCAGACAATCGATAGTGTTAATGTGACTGCTGAGAGGTGCCATGAGGGTGCAGGCAATTCAGAAAAAGCAAGGCATTCCAGGAAAAAAAAATACACCTTGCAGCTTTGATCATTGTCGGTTTCTAAGACCATAAAAAACACCCACAATTCATATTTTCTCTTGCAATGTTTCTTTATTATTATTATTATTATTATTATTATTATTATTATTATTATGTTTGGCTGTGCAAAGGGAGAATTAAGGTTGATTTTAAGGTCTAATTACCTTTCTCTTGTTGTGTTCCCAAGGTAACTCTATTGACTTCCCTTAAAGACAGTTCTTGGGAAGTCAGTGGGGTGAGATGTGTGTACCTGGGGGCATTCCCACCTCACAAGACCATCTGGTGAAGTTCCTCCTGGAGGTGATGGCTCAGGGCCGTGCTTTGCAGCAGAGGGGCAGTCTGGGAGGAAGTTCTCCAATTAGTTGGCTTGGATACTAGGAAAAATCAGCAGAAAAGGGTTGCCTGTATCATTTTGCTGTGTTGGGGAGAATTATTCCTCCTGGGCTGGGCTGAGCCATCCCCACCAGGCTGCAGTGAATGCAGGGACCACTGGATGTGCTCACCCGAGGTCAAAAAGGCACTTCATCTCAGGGCTGGAAATTGAATTCCAGTGCTTCAGCCACAAAACCAGTTCTCCTGCCTGCCTGCCTTTTTAAAATCAAAATAGTGTAAAATGAATTGAAAATCCCAGCCAAAAACCTGCTCTAGGAAGGGGTTATGCCACTGAGTGGTACAGCAGCTTTTCTGACATCAGTTCTTTTTTGGTTTTTAATCTATTTCATTTCACCTCCATTTGACCTCTTCCATTAGCAACTGGAATTGTCTCTCTGTTATCTGCTAAAGAGACGTCCAGGGGAGGTTATTGCAGTCAAAATGCAGACTTGCCCAAGGAAAGGTGGAGGGAACCTCCTGGGGGTCAAGAAACGTTGAACATACTCTCATTTTGCCGTGGTTGGAGCAGGAGAAAAAGTTTCATGCCTTAAAATGAGCAAGGTCAGCAACTTACACCATGGATGCCAACAGCAGCATGGAGCACATCAAACAGCAAAAGGAGAGCCAGAAGAAGGAATCAGAGCTCCTTGGGACACACAGGGGTTCCACAGCTCCCAGTTCCCCCAGGTGAAGCAGGACAGGGATGTTCCTCCCCTAGGAGGTGATGGGTTCATGCCAGCAGGGCCATCTCCCAGCACGCGGTGAATTGCCACCACCAGGCTCAGTCTCTCTGGCAGTTAAGAAAAATATCATCTGACATATCTGTCTTGAAAGATTGCCAAGGCTTACCTCTGAATGTATGTTTTATTCAGGAGTGATTATGTGCAAAGGATAAATAGAAAACAGTTTTGGTTTTCGCTGAAAATAAATTGATGCTGAGAATTTGCAAAACATCCTCTTCCCTGAATTAAAGTAGTCCCCTTGGAGACATCTCTATACTCTCTTTTTCAGCAAGTTGGGCTTTTTTTTTCCTGATCTCTTTATCTCTCTGCTCCTTTCCTCCCTCCACCCACCCACACAATTCCTTTATTTTCTTCTCTACACCATTCCCCAACCTATTTTCTTTTGCGTATTTGAAAGCAAGAAATTAGTTGGAAATCTCAAAGAGCTGTAAGATTTTCTGTTCTACACTATCAAAGAGCTTTGAGCCTGACTTGTTCAAATACTCCTCATCCCTCCCATTGCTTTTCCAAACTCCTCTGTGCCAAAAAGGTCACAGGGAGGAGCCCTGGGTCCCTCTCAGTCTCATCCTTGGTGGTCTTGCCCATTCCTTGGCTTTGTTTCAGTGTTCCTCCCAAAGCAAGGCTGGGAGTGAGTGGTCTGGAGGGTGAAACATATTCCAGCTCTGAACAGGAGCCCAGCACTTTGGAAAGGAGGATGGAGCAGTGCTGCTGCATGATAATGGGCTGGATTTGAGGAGTTTGGATCATTTCTGTGCCCTTGCACATGCAGGCGTGGAACCATATTGCTGGTGTAACCTGCGACTGTGAAAGAGGCCACAACCTTGGCATATGCATCCCTTTACATTCACAATTTATGCATATTTACCGTTTTTTAAAGTATACTGGGAACAGAAAATGGTACATCTTCTGCATTAAAATGAAAAGCAACTGAAAACCTGTTATATGCTCTATATAGCTCTGATCAGAGGGGAAAAGATGACTGCAGATTTGTGGTTGACAGGCTTCAGAAAAGGTTCAACAGAGTGTGAAAATTGACATTTAGCAAATAGCAATTCAGCCTTCATTTTTTGTGGAGCTGCTTGAAATAAACGGCAGGTTTTAAACAAAATGTTTGGTCAGTTGTTACATTGGATGTTGCTTGTCTCATTACTGCAGTTAATTAAAAGGGTGGACAATAAGTCAAAGCCAGAGTCAATAAGTTTGTTAATAAAGATTTAATTTGGTTGAATCATTATAAATTGACTGTACAATGAATGGATATGCCACAGGAATGTGAGTGTCTGAAGGTCCATAAATGGGTTTTCAGAAATACTCATCAGGTTGTAGCCAATTTGTCATGCTAAAAAAGCTCTTCAAATCCACTTAGGCGAGTGAGTGTGTGTTTCCAAAGGGTGTCACCACTGAGTAGATGATGCATACAGACACACCTTTTTTTTTTTTCCAGCAGGTTTTTTTATTCTGCCATTTCAAATCCTTTTTTAGCTTTGTTATCTCTGTATTTCTCATTGTCAGTGATTTACTATAAACGCCGGTCTTTTTAGAAGGAATAGAATAAATCATCAGAGAAGAGAAAGGGTAAATCGTCACTGCAGTGAGTGCTGGAGGCTGAGCCTGTGCCCTACCCATGTGGGATTTTAATCCACCTGACCCCTTTCCTTTATGGCTGACCAAACAGCAGGTAAAAACCCCATGGCAGACAAATTTCAAAAATAATTTTAAAATTAAAATCTAGATTGACACCTCTTCCTCAAGCAGTTCTGATGCAGAAGACTGCATGCAAAGTCTGATGGTAATGACTGCAATATTTGCATAGCACTGCACCCCTGCCAGTAATCCTCTCATTGGAGTGCTCTGGGTTGTCGCAGGAAAGTGATTTCTCTGTCAGGGATCCCATGCTGGTCTGCTCTGCAGGACTCTTCAACACCCTGAAAAACAGGAAAATAAGATTTAAAAAAATTACGTTATGCTGCCTTCTTTCAAAGTAAAGCAGAAGAGCAAATCATGAAAGCAGCAGAGATTTGGCCCAAATTCACCCAGCCATGACTGTGTATGAGAGTCACCCCAAAACAGAGCCCCGTGCACTGTCCATGGGTATTTATTTATTTATTTATTTACTCTATGGGTTCACCCAGCAAGCTTTACCTGACTCAAGTATCCATCTTTCCATCGGGTTTTATCATTTTGGGCTAACTCCGGTGGCTCTTGTCCTCCTACCACCATCCAGCAGCCAGCAAAAACTCCAGGAAAAAACTGACTGAAGCCTGAGCTGTTCCCCCCAGGGCAGCATCGCTCTGCCTGTGCCAGGGGCTCAGGGCTGCTATGAAATGTGGTGGCCTTACAGATCTGTGATGTGTTCATCTCCTCTGTGTTTCTGAGGGCAGCACTTTGTTAGACTTTGGGCAGCAAACGGTGTCAGTGGCCCTGAGGAAGAGCCACAACATTTGGTTTTTATTTCTTTTTCTCCTCCCTGGTACAGTGACAGTGCATGGAGATAATACCAAGTCTTAGCAGCCTCTTCTGTAATTCTGCTTGAAAGGGATTCTTCCAATTTATGCCTTTTAATTAGAAGCTTTCAACCTGTAATTAGAAACTTACACCAGCCCAACCTTTGTTTCTTAAAAAATGCATCTGTAGTTTAGGCAATTATGGTAACATGAAAAGTAATTATTTTTCTCCGTGTGCGAAAGGAGTGTGGTCGTTAATGCACCCAACAGGAGGAGGAATTTATTTTGTTTCGATTTGTTTTAATTTATTGCAAGAAGTTACATAACAAGCGAAATAAATAGGTGGTTTAGGTAAAAGATGAGGCATTTGTAGCTCTGGGTCTGTTGGTTTAGGGCGTGCAGGGAGGCTGTGGTCACTGGGATCAGAGGCACAGCCACACTGCAATTCCAAGCCCCCCGGGTACCACACAGAGATTTTCCATGAAGAAATTTCCAGACTGTTATTTGAGTGGTTTTGACCCAAACTACATAACTGTTCAAGCAGCTGTGGTCAGGTTTTTGTAATAAAAATGATGATGGGCTCTTCAGTGCCAGCCAGTGGCATCAACAGCAGCCCTGTGCTTGGTCAGAGCTCAGCCTGCCCTGAGAAAAAGTCATTTTCTGTCCCAATTCTGACCATGCCAAGAGAGGGTGATCTGTGCTTTGGTTTGCTCCAGCCAGAGCTGACTCTGCTCTGGTATTTCCCAGCATGGCTGGTTACTGTCAGGGATTATCCCAGAGTGGTTTGGGTTGGAGGGACCCTGAGATCATCTCGTTCCACCTCCTGCCATGGCAGGGACACCTCCCACTACCCCAGGCTGCTCCAAGCCTGTCCAGCCTGTCCCTACCCTGTCACCAGACAGGACTGGATTTTCTCTGTGCCCCCAGACCTGCTGTGGGTTTATCCATCAAGGTGTGATCAGCAGTGCACAGCAGCTCAGGATGTGGCTCCCAGCACTCAGCACCTTCCCCTGGCCACATGCAGGAGCTGTTACAGGGAGTTTTCGCCCCACATGGCACACAGATGGCTCTGGGTGTCCCATCTTGTCAGTTAAGGATTAAAAATGGACCACCCCAGGTGAGGACAGGGATGCTGCAGTCATCTCTGCACTTAGAATGGGAATAATTCTTTTTACATCCCTGATTCCCTTCCCTGTCTGCTTAAACACATCATCTTTTTAAACCACATCTGTATTTACCACACATCGTGTTCAACTATCTCCCAATTTCTATGATAATTTCCCTCCTTGATTTATAAGCAACAGAATTTTTTAATTATCCAGATGATTTTAATTTTCTCAGCCATACCTCCACTTCGTTAAACATTAATCTTGCACTTTTTTCTTAGACAATCTCTGCCCTTCACCACTTCCCCAGTTCATAATGAAACTAGATCTCAATAGTATTACACAGTCATTTTTCTCCCTAGATTAATTCAATATCTTCTGCTTGATCTCAGGTTTTGTCTTCTAAATACTATATTTGGCTTCTGGTAAACTATTCCAGAAATTACTTTAAATGTAAAAAAGAAAAAAAAAAATACCCTAAGACATTTAAGACAACTTTACATAATTACCTCGCCTTCAGCAATTCCTGTGCTGTAGCATGGTAGGCAATCAAAAAGAATTTACAATTGTATTTTGACTGCTCCATGTTTTCCTAGTTTTACTGCTTTTTAGTGCTCTGAATAAGCCTCAGCTAGTGAAGAGTGTACTGGAAGACTGCAACAGGGGATTTGCAGTGTGGTGGGAGGAACCATATGTTCAAAATTTTCCTCCTGCTGAGGAATGGCATTTTTTTGGAGGGAGAATGAAATCTGGTTCTCACCTGCTTGGTGCTGCAAGACAATACCATTCATACAAACTGCTCTGATTACTCATTTGTCTGAACCTTCTCAAATCTTTTAATAATAGCTGAGCATCTTCTTGATGCTTTGGGATGGTTTCAAGCCATTCCTGTTAATTAGCCCTTCTCACAGAGCTGTAGTCTCTGAAGAGATAATAAGATATGTCCATTATATGGTCAGGAGATATTGTCTCTTCAGGAAAAGTTCACTAAACACAGTAGCTATAACTCAAACTAGGAAAAATACATAAACTGGTCCATTGAGCTCTGAGATGAAGTTACCAAAACCAGCGGCAGATTTGTTACACTGCTGGTGATAAAGCACTTCTTGAAGCTGAAAAAGAAATTTTAAAAAAAGGAGAGGAAAGTTGTAAACACTGGGTTCCCTATCCAAGGAAATAGTAAAACTTACGAACAAGCACAAGGGCAGTTCTTTTCTCAGCTCCTTTTTATCTTTCTCTTGACTCAGCTTTGTATAAAATCTCTTCAGCATCTGTGTTGCCCTAATACAGAGGAGAAAATTTGTTACACCCCCTGCCATTTGAACCAGACTTATCTCTAACTCAATTAGAAAACTGTAATTTCCAATAAAGCATCATTAGACCTCTGCACCTGTCAGGTCACTGATAGATTTAGGTGGGTTTTGCTTGGGAATTAACCCTGGTTTGTGGAGATAGCTCAAATAATTTTCATTTACTGTTCACTGTATCGCATTAGAAATTGCATAAGGTTTTGGACCCCAAGCCATAACAATCTCTTTCAGATTATGGCTGCACTGGAATTGTCACTTACTAGATTTGCAGCATAAACACTGGAAACTGCATGGTGATGCACACTGTCAAACTAACTGGTATTTACAGCGATGGGCAGGATTTACAATTGGATGACATGGTAATAATATATCCTTGTTTACTTGTCTAATTAATGTTTCTAAAGAAAATACCCTGGAAACCTTCCATAAGCAAGATTTATTTCTGTTGATTGAGACTGTAATCAGATGTCCCTATTCAAACAGTAATTGGTGTGCTTCATTAACATGTAATTGAAAACAAGATTTATGTCAATGCTAGGCAATAAATAACAGGGATACATGTTTTCTTATTAGGGATGATCTCTTCTGTAAGTTCTCAGAGTGCTTGCTGCTTTTGTACTGTGCCACCTAGGTCGTATTTTGTCAAAATCATGGTGTCTCAGAAAAAGGCATTGTGCATTTTCCTCTTTTGATTTTAACCTCTTGTTCTGATGCACCAAGGCCAGCTCCCTTTTTTCTCTTTTCTGCTTTTTGTTAGACTTGCTGTTCTTGCCATATTTTAGGCTATGTTTTTCTCATAAAATGGCAATACCAGTAGGAAGGAATTCTAGTGATGAAGGGCAGAGCTCAGGGCAGAGACAAAACTTTGTCTGAACTTACATTCAGTTGAGGTTTTCACCAGGTGAGTCAGGCTTCTGTTCCAATACACGCAAAGACAATTTAAAAAAGTGTCTTAAAGCATTCTAGAAATAAAAACTAAGCATGGCTTCTCTGCAATTCAGTAAAACCTAATTAACTTCCAGTTAATAGGGAGAACAGCATTGTGTTTTGTTCTAGGAGTAGACATATATGAGATAACACACAAATAATGAAGTCAGAAGTGTAAGTCACTGTGAATGGGTGATCCCATTGATTTCATTGAAACAAGGGAGTTAAAATTGAAAACAAATTTCAACCCGAGATGCTGGTTCATTACCAGCAAATTGATGGAGCTCCGTGTTTACTTGCTGGCATAATTTACCAATTGTATGAGATGTAAGCAGGCACAGTGCTAACATTGACTAATTTTATGCTCAACGTGAATCTTATGGCTGGTCAGATGGATACCATAAGAAATAATTAGAGTCATTAGAAGTAATGGGCTACAGCTGCAGTAATACATGCTCTATTCTCAGTCCAGAGGTTTCTAAGCAAAATTAAATTAGCTCCTGTTACCACACTGCTGCATCATATGCTCCTCACCTCCTGAGCAGGAACTTCTCTTTCCATTTCCATACTGCAGGCAGTGTTTGTGCCCCACACAGAAAAAGCCCTTGTGGGGACAAGGAATTCTGAAGCTTGAGGTTATTCCTTGTTTAAAAAAAAATAATAGCAATTACAAAGTGGCAGCAGAAGGTCCTTAGCTCACATTAACTCCTTTCACATGTTGAGGATCATCCCTCTCCTCTGCTGTAGCCTTTGGTGCAAGGCACAGATTGTAAGTCACATTTGCATCAGTGCTGGACCTAGGCAAATTTTCCCCTCAATTATTTACATTAAATTTCACTTTTTTAGAGAATTATGTCCACTGTATTGGAAGCGTATCAGCAGCCTCCAGCTGCTGGTGATACTGCCTTCACACCTTTAATACCCCCTTTTTTTCCCCAAATTCAGAAGGCTGTTCATAACAGTAAGGAAAATGCTGCATTATTCTGGAGGGGGTGAGGGGAGGGACAAGATGGAAATAGATTCCATGGTACTGAAGTGATTAATGTAACTGTTTATGATGTAGGAAATGAAAACTAGAAATCTGGGTAAGTAATGATCTTTCCAAGTGAATGACTTTCTCTGGAACCACAATACAAACTCATGTGCTCATTTCCTTTAAATTAATGCTAAAGTTTCCCAAAGCAAAGCTGGGTTGACACTAAAATTTTTTTCTCCCTTGCTGATTTTCAGGGACAGAATTCCCAGTGATTTCCAGGGGTTCAGTGCGAGATGCCCACATGCCACCACCTCTCTTTAAAACAGGAGGTGCTTTGGTGGTGGGATTGAGGAGAAGGGCTTAAGAGGCACATTTAGGGGGGTGAGCTGGAGCTGAGTGTGCTCGGGGGGAGGAAGAGGACCAACACTATTTTTGATGAAGGTGGGAGGTCAGTACTGCAGCTTTGGGATCAGTTATCCGTGTGCCAGCCCTTTATCCCTGGCGATGGTACTTCCCTGGCCTCGGTTACTGCAGTGTGTAACTGCTTCACAACTGCTAATATATTTATCTTTTCATCCTCCCTATGGAGTTGGGAAGTGCTATTACCTCTGTTGCAGAACTAAGAACTGAGATTAAGGGTCAGATTTGTGATGGCATTTAGGTGCTCAATGGGATTTTCAAAAGTAGCTAACGCCCGTTATAATAAGTGGAACTTGGATAGTTCTGAAAATCCTGTTACTTGTGTCTTTTCTTAAAAAATTTTGGACTTACATGACACCTTGGGATGCAGAGAAGTAGTTCCCATATTGTGGGGAGTCTCCCAGACAGGAGAACGTCCCTTCATCCACCTCCTAGGAGACTGCAGGTGGGACAGGAGCAATTTCATGGCAGTAGCTTATCTCAGTGCTGAATTCAGCAAGCTGTAACTGTGCACAGCCGTGCATTTACCCTTCTTGCCCAGCTCTGTGAGAGAGGTCAAAATCCAGTCCTGCAAATACTGGAGCAAAAATAAGCAGCACCCATGGTCAATAAAAAGGGCTTATGTGCCAATTGCTGGGATGGAAAATTCAAGAGCAGGAGCAAATAATGAAACAATCTATATTCATGCAGCCACCTTTCCAGCCTACTGCTCTAAGTACAGGCTTACACCTGAACGGGAGATGGGAATCCCACTAAAAGCTCCGGAGTATCACACTGGAAAACAAATGTTGATTTTGAACAAATTATCTGTTCATCTCTAAATCATTTTCTTTCATTATTAGTCTCCAAATTGGTTCTGCTCTGGAAGGCAGAATTAGGTTTAAAAGCAGAGCATCTCTTAAATGCCTGCTTCAAATGAAAGTGTTTGGTAAACATTGCTCAAACCCGCAGAGCATAAACTCCTCAGCTGCTTTCTCTGGCTTTGCATAGATTTTGCAGCTCCTGGTTTATGGACAGGTGTCTCAGGGATTCACTCAGGATATCAGAAAATAATCAAATTAAATCCCTTACAAACATATGCCTCTTAAATACCAAGGAAACAATTTTTTAAGACCTTTCTGTCCTCCTTTACAGTAGCATAAATTGGGACAAGAGTCCCATGCAAACAGATGGACTTACACCAAAATGGCACAGGGAGGAGAGAGAAGAGTCAGACTCCAAACCACAGCACAAGTGCAAAGCCATGGGAGCTGCAGCCCAAGGTTTTCATTATTGAAACAGCAGCTGCACTTTGCTGTTGTGGTCCTTTCACTTGCTTCCATAGTTTTAAGGTTCTAAAAAGATCCTGATCTTTTACAATTGTATTTTTAGCATTAAAGGGTTGGGTTTGGGCTGGTTCAGTGTGTCAGCAAGATTGCAGCTGTCTGGGATAGTGATTTGGGACGGTGGAGTGGGGCCAGCTCAGGAGGGGAGCGATGGAGCCCCAGTGGTGATGCTGTGTCCTTGTCCCATGTCACACCAGGGACTGTTGGGAGGTGCTGGAGAGGATCTTTTGTGTTTCCATGAGGAAAGAAGCTCTGCATGGATTAGAATGTCTAAAATCAGGGGTTTCAACAGCGTTTGTAAGATGCTGTTACTCCACTTCTTCAGGTGGAAGAGGGAGAATAACTCCATCACTTTGTTAGACCTGAAAGGGAATAAAACTTTGGGGCAGTGTTATCTAGGACACTGCAGATCCTTGGTAGCTTATTCAAAGCTCAGATTTTCACTCAGTTTGGTGTTCAGGGGACCTGTGTGCACAGGGAAGGATCTGCAAGAAGGTTCTCTATTGATCCTAAGACATGCCCAGATTTCCCAGCTCTCCTCACCCACCAGGAGAAGTGTGGGTCTGGGGGCTGCTCCTGCCCAGAGCAGGAATTGAGTGCTGCCGCTGCTGCAAATGAGTGTGTTTGCACTGTGGTGTCTGAACACTGTTTTGCACTTAGAAGATTTATTTCTCAGTGGATAGAAGAGCTAAAAGATTAACAGATGAACAAATACATTGAGACAGCCTGGACATCAAAGAAATTGGAGAGTCACTGAGATGCTGGAGAGCTGAAGAGTCACCTGGCCGTGTTCTTAGGAATTATTTTATCCTCAGATTAGCTCAGCTGTCTTGGGGTTTGGACACATCCTCCAGTGAATTTAGCTACATGATTTAAGATATAACTGGCCCCAGCTCACCACTGTTCCTCCTGAGGATGCTGTCTGTGGAGCAGAGGGAATGTGTGCCTGCATCCCAGCCCCTGCAGGCAGATCCTGGGGGCTGAGTGCAAGCAGAGGGTCCTTTGTTTTCCAGCCTGTGAGGATGAGAGTGTACTGTATCCCTGGATAGAAATCTCCAGGGAAAATATGGGTCAGACAGCTTTTTGTCTGTGCAATCTACGATTCAGTCAGGCAGGGGGAAAAAAGTGAGTTACAGAAGTCTTAACCTTCAGAGCCAGCCAAGGCGTGATACCAGTGGAAAGAATCAGAAGAAGGTTTGCATAAAATGTGGCTTCCCTGGAGAAAACAAAAAGCAGCTCAGAAGGATTGTGCAGAGGCTGCTGACCATGAGACCGTGTTCATTCCTTGGGCTGCATATGCTTCGGTTGCTCCCTGAAATTTAGATTTAGTTAAGTCAGCCAGGAAATTATGGATGAGTTTGGGGTCTTGAGGGAAAGGTGTTCAAAAAGCAGCAATATGAAGACTCTGAAAAGAGGGAAAGTCGTAACTTGAAAAGTGCCACACAGAGGGAGCTGTGCCTGTGCTTTATTGAACTGTTGGCTGCAATAAATACAGCTGAATTCCCTCAGTCTCCCATAATGTTGTCTCAGTACCAGCAGGAGCCCATTTAAGAATACACTTACTTGCACAAATGATTATATATGTGGAGAGCAGAGAAAGAGCTGATGCAGGCAAACCCTGAGAGCTGGGGGTGGTGCTGGGCTGCCCCACAGTCCTGCCAGCCCCAAAAATGCAAAGCAGAGGAGCTTCTGTTCCAGCCCACCCATCTGCTTCACCCGAGGAGACCACAGCCTAGATGTTGTGATGGTACAGTAAATAAATGGTGATAAAATCAATAAGAGGATATTCCCAAAGAGGGAGAGTCAGTTTTTTATTATAATTTGCAATGCAGAAAGTAATAAGAGACTGTATTATAAGCAAGAAAATTATGATAGAATACCTAAAAACAGATAACGAACAAGGTAGACTGAACCTTGTGCTTGTGCACCTTACAGCATTGACCCCAATTGCCTGAATGCAAGGTGTGGCTGTGTCCCAGGGCTGGAACAGGGCTGGCAGGAGCCTGTGCAGTGTACCCATGGTTAGGAGGGCTGAAGCTCTGCAGAGAACGTGGTCATGCCTGGTGTGATGTGAGCCTAAGGCTGGAGACCACAACTTCTGGGGTATTCAGCCTGATTATTTTCACTGATTTCCTTGTGTCTTTAAAGCCTTCCAAACCTCACATTACAGGAAGTCAGGAGAGCTAATTTATTCCTGCTTGAAGAGTGGTTTGAGGAAGAGAAGCACTCTGGGTGTAGGTACTCAGCTTTGCTGACATCTCCTGTTATCACTGATTAGTGAGAAATCTGAACTAGAAATAAGAGCAAGCTGACCTTGGGGACAGCTTTATTGCCCTTTTCTCTTGGCCCAGCATAGCAAAGCTGACATGGCACATCAGCAGATCAGATTTGTGATGTGTTTGTGCATGAACTCTGACTAAAGCAGGCATGGAGCTGAACGTGAGCAGGTGCTGAGGTGCAGAGCCTGAGCTGAGCAGGAGCAGTGAGCCCACGGGGCTGTAACCCCTCTGTGTTCCAGGCTGGAGTCGCCCACGCGCGCGCTGGTGATGGAGGCTCCCAAGGGCATCGAGATCAACGCCGAGGCCGGCAGCCTGAAAGCCACGTGCAGGACAGAGCTCAGGCTGGAATCCAAAGATGGGGAGGTGAGTGGCACACATCGAGCCCTGCAGCGGAGCCGAGGCAGGGCACAGGTCCCCTGCAGATCTGCAGCCCTGCAAGGCACAGATCCCCTGCAGATCTGCAGCCCTGCAAGGCACAGATCCCCTGCAGATCTGCAGCCCTGCAAGGCACAGATCCCCTGCAGATCTGCAGCCCTGCAAGGCACAGATCCCCTGCAGATCTGCAGCCCTGCAAGGCACAGATCCCCTGCAGATCTGCAGCCCTGCAAGGCACAGATCCCCTGCAGATCTGCAGCCCTGCAAGGCACTGGTCCTATGCAGATCTGCAGCCCTGCAAGGCACTGGTCCCATGCAGATCTGAACCCCTGCGTTTGAAACGCTGGTGTGAAAGCCCAGGGGCCATGCGTTCTCCTAATTTCACTGGTGCTAAGATTGAGCACATCACATGCACATCAGGCTCACTCCGTGGCAAAAGCCGATTCATTATTTTTAAAGTGCATGGATAATGGCATCTGTTGTTGAAGCAGATTTATGCAGCTGTAAAATGCACAGTGCTCCTAAATTCTTTGTTTCCTTGTCACTTTAAAACAAGATTTACTTGGCCAACGTAATTAAATCTTTTAGCATATATTTTTTTATAAGAAGAGCTTAATTCACCGGTATTGATCTGAAAAGCTTTTGTGGCTGATGTTTCATTCTGTAAAGAAAGGGAACATTAGGAGACACAGGTTGTTGCCCTGGAGAAACTTCCAAGGGGGAAGAGAGAATAATTAAAACTGATAGCATAGACGAAAAGTAAAGTGGGTGTTGAGTTAAGCCTCTTCTGGTGTCACAAAAATATGTGGGCACATGGTTCTCTCCCCCTCCTCCTGCCACAAGGATGGAAGACACCAGAGGATGTGGCTGAGGGGCTCCCACATAAGTCAACATTTACCTATCTTAGTGTCAGGGGTAATAAATAGAATGGCTTTTCTATTGCAATTTCTGTTATTTCTAAACATTGGCATTTTAAGATATTCCAAATGTAGACCATGGGTGTTAACGAAAAAACCTCTCAAAAATACAAAAAAAAAACCCCAAAAAACAAACCAAAAAAAACCCTACCTAATACACTGAGATTGAAATCCAAGGCATTTCACAACTTCAAGCAGTTGCTTTAAAGACTAAGTTGCTTTTAAAATACATAAATTTGCTTGTATCTTTCAGGAGATTAAATGGTTGAATACTGAAACTGGAGATTCTTACTGTAATTGCAAATATTCTCAGTCACCCCATATTATTCTGGAGTTCAGGTTATCTTACTGTGTTCTGGCTGATGTCAGAGCCCTCCCCTGCAGCTGCCACGTGTCTGAGAGCTGCCACATGTTTGCCTTATGCTGTTTCGTAAGGAGGAATTTAGGTCTTTTACAGCACTTAAGTTATTTTTAATGTACACAAAAGTGTTACACACATGCATAAAATATACATAAAATATACATAAAATATACATAAAATATACATTAAAGTCAGTGCTGGGAGCCTGGCAATGGGATCACAGTGAGAGAAATCCCAGTGGAGAAGCAGGATGGTTGGATGGATGTGAACCATCCACGCTCCTCATCTGACACTGGGGAACCTCTGGTTGGGTCATAATTAAGGTAATAAATCCCAAACCTGGGATTGGATTCCTGGGAGGTGTCCCAGCTGAGAAAACATAGTGGGAAGATGAGCAGAAACAAACTGGAGGTCATGGTGAAGGCAGATAATTTGCTCCCCCAGATTTGTATCAGACTTTCCCATCCTCAGACACTTCCCTCCCGAGTTTTTGAGTCATCTGGAGGAAGCTTCTTTAAACCTAACATCACAAAACAACAGCTCTCCACTAATTCTCTTTTTTCTCTCTCTCTCTCCCCCCATCCCTTTGACTTCAGATAACGTTGAATTCTGCAAAAATCAAACTACCTAACTTGCCTCAAGGATCTTCCTCTTCTGCAGGGTCCAGGCAAAAAATCTACGAGCTCTGTGTGTGTCCCAATGGGAGGTTGTTCCTGTCTCAGGCAGGCAGCAGCTCCACCTGCCAGATAAACACAAGCGTCTGCCTTTGAGAGACAATTTGCAGTGGGGCATCGCAGGCAGCACAAAAGCCAGTTCTGGTCTCACAGATCCAGCTGCCAACTATTTTTACTAGAACACAGAAAGCCTATCAAAGACTTTTTTTGTGTGTGCGCGCGCGTGTGTGTGAATATATATATAAAAAATATATATATAAGATATATATATATATATCCTCTGTGTAAAACGATGTTTCAGTACAAGGAATCCCAGGGTGACCCTATTACATTTGTGTAGCATTTCTCTTTCCCACGCCAAAATTTTCTGGTACAATCTGCTGAATTGGATCTGACGCTCCCCTGGACCCTTCTGTATCAATACAGTGCGATGATCACCCCTCGTTTTTGATCACGTTCTCAGAGCAATGGGATTGCTGGCTGGGCAAGACCCTGGAACCAGTGCAGACCCACCAACATGCAAAGGGAAGAGAGGCATCTCTGATTGGTTTTGCACCATTAAATCAGTGGCGTTTAAAATAAATAATTTAAAAAGCAACAAAACAGCCAGATGTGCCGTGCTGATCACCTACAGTGATCCAAGATACCTGAGCTTAAATTATTCCTTAATTACCACCCGAAGCATGGCTCCCTGTTGGGAGAGATGGATGCACTTGGCCAATAGGAAAGTCCAGACCTTCTTGCTGAAATAATCCATGTGATTTTCTGAAGGGCTTCAACACTTGCCTATGCATGGCCAAGGATGCCTTGTGCTGTTCAGAAGTGACACATCAGGTCTAGCACTCACCTAAAGTCATCTCTGTGCTGACAAAACTGATGCTGTATTTTAGTGGTTGGAAGGAAAAAAATCGTGAAAGTTGTACGAAATAGAAAAATCCTCAACCTCCTTCGTTAACAGGTGTCCTGGATCACCCTACAAACTCCCCATTAACACCTTTAATTTTGAATATATTTGGAAGTGAAAGTGTGAAGATTTAACATTGGACATTGCCTAAATACCTGTAGAAACAGAGAAAATCAACTATCCTACCCTTAGAAACAGAAAATCATAAAATTAAGTGTATGATGAAGGTGCTACACCAGAATTTCTGTCATTGTTTCTTTTCAATATATACAGTCCAAGGTCACTTAGATTTGGTGGAGACTGCAAATATCAGAGATGCTGACAAGGAAAGACTTTTTTTAAGGATTTATAAAGATTGTGACAAAGCCAGATTACTGAAAGCAAAGGCTTTGGTTGCTGGTTTGTCTAGAATTTGAGTCCCCAAAACTCTGTGGCTGAGTCTTATCATGGTTGCATTTTTCCCTATTTTAAAGTCTAGGAGTCACTTACGGGCAGGATAAAACACAAAAATCTGATCTGGTAACATTACTTCCACTTCTAAAATTTTGGAAAATACTGAGATCCCAGATTGTTGAATTCTGACCCATAATTTCATCCACATGCATATAAAAATCCTTAAAAAAAACAAATATACCAATTAGGGCAAAGTTTCCAAGTCACAGTAAATCTCACGAGGACAGCAAGGTTTCTAAGCCACTGAGATGCTTTTGAAATATTACCTCATGTGCAAATAAGACAGATCTGTGCCCATCCCTTCTGATATCTAACCAAAGCGGGTATTCTTCAAGCGATCTTCAAGATAAAACATAGCTGACAGAAATCTTTAGAAATAATTTAGCCCGTTCCTTTTTTTTTACAGCTTTTCACGTATTTTCTTGTGGTCTTCAGAGTACCAGGGTTTGATTTTTTTTTTCTTTTTATTTTTTTTAAATGAACAATTTTGGCTTAATCCAAAACTGATTGGACTCAAAGAGAAGATTCCTATGGAGTTTAGATTAGATGTGTTGCTGCCTAACAAAGCAGCACTCCCATAAAATTCCTGAAAAGGGATCGATTGATTTACTTTTATTTCAATAACGCTTTCTGATGAATTAATGAATTCAAACTGTTTGTTAATGAATTATTCCTGTAATTATTATGTCTTGAGTCAACGTTTGAATGCAAAGGGTCACCCAGGGTAACAATTGTATTGGGACACAGGACTATACCATCTCTGTTCAAAGAGGGGAATTGTGCCTATGCCTTAAGTCAATGCACTCAGCAAGGAGAAGCACATCATATTTATCTTGTTATTAAATCTAGTTTATTTGGGGGGAGGGCCAGGAGGGTGTCTTGGGAACTGGTTGTGCAACTTAAAACAGATATTGATGAAATACATTAAGACTGTAGGGGCACCTAGAATGATACAGACTTTTTTTTTTTTTACCATGTTAAATATAGCAAAATACTGTGTACGTTACCTCTGGGACCAAGACTGAAGTCCCACTCATAGTCCTCCATTTACTGTAGAATTTTTTTTCCATATTTCATTGAACACTGATCACAAACCTCATAGCAAGCATGGCCCAATTCATAACCAAACCCTGCGTGAGCAGTTTGAAGACACGTGCCGCAGGAAGAGTTCCCTGTGCAGAAAACGAGTCCAATTGACTTTCCCATCCCTGGGAGTATTCAGGTGGGTGAGGAAGGCAGGGCTGGACACAGGGACTGGTCCATCAGGGACGCTGCATCCTGATTTCTGTGCTCTGCTCTGGACATCCCAGTGGCTTAATCCTCGTCCCTGTGCCACCCTCTGGCTGCTCTGCTCAGGATTTCCATCCCAACAAATTAATTTCGAGTGGCTGCTTTTCTCAGCTGGGCTCTTGGATGAGGTTATCACCTTCTCATATCACAACGGCCGCGAAACTGCTAAGGACATTCATATCTTGGTGTGAATTTCTGCTGGGGAGCTCTTAGGAAATGACCTTAACATCTGTGCCATCACTGCAGATGCTTCTCTGAGGTGAGCAAAGGATACCTTAATTATGTCTGCTGAAAGGAATTCTCGTTGTTTCAATATATTTTTACAACCATGTTTCCATCAAAAAAACCATAAAATTGTATGTTGTGCTGAAATGTGAGGAATTGTTGCTAGAAAGAATGAACCCTTGTAGAGACTTGCAGATCGTTTGAGCACCGCTTGAGTTTTAAGGCAGTGGTTTGGGTGATGCTGCCTGTGCTTGTGTCATCCCTGCTGTTCAGCAAGTAAAAAACTGACTTCAGACTGACAGCAGGCAGGGTTAGGTTAAATATTAGGAGGAAATTCTTGGCTGTGAGGGTGGGGAGGGACACACAGGATGCCTGGAGAAGCTGTGGCTGCCCCATCCCTGGGAGTGTTGGATGGGGCTTGGAGTGACCTGGTCTGATGGAAGGCGTCCCTGCCCATGGCAGGCGGTTGGAAATGGATGGTCTTTAAGATCCATTCCACCCCAAACCATTGTAGGATTCTATGAAAGCAGAGCAAGCAGGACTGTGTCTCAGATCCCAGGGGAAAAAATGTGCATTTTGTTTAAAAAGTTGCATGCAAACACAGCCGGCCATCTCACACTCCACAGGTTGTTGCTGGGGGCTGTTGTGGAGTGGCTGACTCTCCTCTTGGACAAGGCAAGTGCGTGAGAGTCCCTTTTCCTCCTGCCTTGTCCATAAATCCCTCACAGTTGCTGTATCTGTGTGGGCTGCTTTTCCCTGAATCCATTTAAACCAGAGCTTCCCTGACTGGAATTTCATCCGTGATAAAATGCCAAAACCTAACAGGGGTTTGTGTATTTAACTGTGAATCAGGCCTGGAGTTCAGTTCAGCTGAGCATTTGCTATCTGGGAGATGGCGTTTATTGCAAAATGGAGTTTAGTTTTCCCTCCCAGTGCTAAGGCAAGGCTGGATGGTGAATCTGTTTGTGCTGAGGTCAGTGGAAGAGACAGTGATGACTTCATGGCCTGAGCTTGGAGGGAGCTGGGCAGGTGACAGCTGAGGGCACTGCCAGCCCTGGGTGGCTGTGGGACAGAAGCAGACCCTGCACTGCAGCTGTGAGCGCTAAAACCTCCCCAAAATACTCATCAAGGCACTGTGACACCAGTGCCAGTGTACCTGGGCAGCCATGCAGGATTCACAAATGCATTCATGGATTGCAGCTCTCTGCAGGACTGCAGGACCTTGTCCAATTTGCTGTGAATGTGACACTTTAGGGGAGGGTCAGGAGAATGACAGTGTGACCTGAGCCTTTGTGACCTTTCTGCTGGCACAGCTGAGTTAGGATGGTTCTTCTAAAGCAAAAAGACTTTGCCGTTAGCAAAAGCAGAGGCCCTAATAATGGCTGTACATCTCTATCCATTCCCCAATTTCCTTTGTGGTTTTTTTTTTGGCTATTGGTTTGTTTGGGATTCTTATTCATTTTGAAGTGCATTACCCAGCAGTCAGTGAAATGGACAGCTAAAGAGTACAAAGAAATGTTGACAGTAAGTCACCAAAAGGGGAAGCCAGTAACTACTACAATATGTATAAAGCCTCTGATAAGTATTCATTTTTAGAAAACTGAGTATGTGCAAGAGTGATTTGTATTTGGTTACCTCAGTCACGTGCTGTCAAACAGCTCTGTTTTAGAGGGGTTAGGGTTTTTTCTCCTCTCATGATAAATGTCACATTGCACAAAGAAAAACTTTGAAGGCATAAGCCTAAAAATACAATCTGCAATATATGGTATAGCAAAACGATGGCTAAATAAAAAACCCTCCCTAGAAATTGCTCCGAGGTTAAAGAGAGATTCCTGTGGAATGTATGAAGATGTCAGGCTAGGTCACATCATAACCTAGTGAAAATTAGTTTTTGTTGTCATGAGATGCTCACACAAGCACACAAATACACCCACACACTCATATACACTTGTTTACAACAAAAGCAATTTTTTTTTTATTTGTTGTTATGGCTTTAAGTTTCACATTGCAAAAGAGAGTGAGACAAAGACCAAAGACTTCAAGAAATTCATCCCTCTCTGGTTGCCCTCACGCCTGAAATGCATTAACTTTAATGGTGCTTTTTTTGAACTGAGAAGGAAAAATGCAGGTGTATCATAAAGCTGCATTTGAGAGAATAAAGTGGCAGGAAGGCTCTAACTTGGTTAATGGGGAGAGGAGGAAATAATGTGAAAAATCTTGAACTGTGTGCAGGGGGCAAGGTTACCTGGAATTTGAAATGTGAAGAAATACCCCATAAAGCTTAAAGACATTATCCTGGGCTGGAAGTATAAATAAACTGAGTAAATGGTGCCAGCTGTTCACTTACCTGCACTTGAGCATTAGCAGAGCTGGAACTCCAGTGGCTGCTCAGTGGAGAAGAGTAACTGCTGCAATGATTTCATTTTAGAAGTACATACAGTAAAAACAAAAAAAACCCGAAACAAAACAAAACAAAAAAAAAAAAAAAAAAAAAAAAAAAAAAACAGCAAAAAACCAAGCAAACAACAACAAAAAAAAAGTTAGAGGCTGTGCTATTTTTTATGGCTGACATTTTAAATTTTGAAATGTCATCATCCAGAATTCACCCCAGCAAATGCAGGGCGTGTTCCTGCCAAGCTTTGCCAAGCGCTGCTTTGGTGCTTTCTGAATGTGAAAATACCAGCCTTTTTACTGCCCTGGCTGTTCAGGAACGTGATCCTGGCAGCACTTCCCTTTTCCCCATTTTAACCTTTCTTCCCTCAGCTCAGAAATTGCTGTGTCATGTTTTGGTAGCTGACGTCCTGCTATTAAATCCCCCAAATCTGCATCGTGCCACATCTCAGTCCCACAGACCCCGAAAACCCAAAACCTGCCTGTAGCAGTGGCACTACCATAAAATTGGGGACTTCTAGGTAAATTCTGCATGGCAGTTGCTGAATATTCACAGCTGATGTAGCCAAGTTTATGGCTGTGAGCAGAGCAGGGCTGAACACTGACGTGGAGCTGAGGTTATTCCAGCAAGAGTGAAGTGAATTAAACAAGGCAGGTAGGAGGGAAAGGGAAGAAATGGGGAGAGACATCACCCTAATCACAGTAATGCAGTCAACGTCTCTGTCCCTTTGCACTATTATACTTTAAATTAATAACATCCATTTTACTAAATATGGTGGCAATTATGCTTGATCTTTTCATGGCGCACAGTGGAATTACTGTCACTGAAACCACTTACAGCTCAGGCTGCTCGAGATTGCTGGGGTGTTGTTTCCATCCACAATAACCACAGTGGCTTGGGGCTTGGATGGAAATTATAGTGAATAGCTTGTATTTAGAAAGCTTTTAAGTCTGCTGTGGTTGAGAGGCCCCTGGTTATGCACATCCAGCCCTGAGGCTTTATCATTTCAGCCTCTCTCGTCCTGCCACTTGAATTGTATTGTGCCCTTGTGAAAAGCGACACAGTGTCTAAAGAACACAGGAAAAGATGGATAGTTAAAGCTGCAGGATTTTTATCTGAAATGAAGAAGGAAATATAATCATAGTGCCCCACTGAGATTTCCCATCCAAATCACTTTAAACTAGAGGTGCAAGTCCCTTAAAAATTAATTTGCTACAAGTGTCATTCCTGCAGCAGAGTTAGCACTGGTGTCTCTCCCGGGAAATGTCTCACCTTACTGCAGCTGGAAGCGCTCTGGTGGCTGGGATTTTGTGCCACCGGTCAGGAGTGATGGGCTGCTGGTTCAGAGGAAGTCACATTTCCTTTGAGGCAGCTGATCTCCATGGATTGAGCTTTTGTTAGCTTTTAACTGGTATTAAAGAATAGGGAGGATAAGTCCACTGTGAAGTGATATGTAATTGTATGTTTGCCTCACGTTTGAGGGGTTGAGACTTTCTGCCAGGAAGAGAAAATACCAGGAGAAATTTCTGTGAAAATGTTACATTTACATTGTGCCACCAAATCCTTCAGATAAAAACATGCAGCTTTAGCTAAACAGTCTTTTCTTCTGAGATTAAAATGGACTCTTTGGAGCCTCTCATCGGGTCCTACCCAAATGGAAAGTTTTACCATTTCTAACATATTTCTCATTATAGGAACAGGCCCATTGCAAAGCACAAGTCATGTGCATCTTTGCATGTAACAGGAATTTTAAATTGCATTGTACTCTTACATTTTTTCCCTATTCAAAGGCTTAACCACTGATAGGAGATAGAGCCCTCCAAAACCTGCTACTGCTAAATGCATTATCTCTTTCTAAAGCAATGTATGTCCTTTGGTCTTTTAAAAATTTCCTCATAATGGAGTCCTTGAAACATCTTGAGGCAAAGCTCACGCTGGAGAGCAAAAGAATAATTATTTGTGGGTGGTGCTATTTTTGCTGAAACTTGGATTGTAGTTGAAAAAAAAAAAAAATGTTGCTGTTAAGAGTTTCTCCCACACTCCCTTAGCTGCAAACCCCACCAGGGCTGCAGCTCTCCAGGGTGGCTGCCTCAGAGCAGGGAGTTTCCTCCCACGCTGAGCCACAGCCTGATAATTTTGTCTTCACCTGGGTCCTGCTGTGGCCCTGTGCACTCGATGTCAGTGCTGTCACAGACACTGCGAGGCGTTGGCAGCTGTAGTGATCTCAGATGGTGCAGAGGCTGTGGATCTGCGGGGACATGGATGGTGCTGGGCATTGCTGGGTGCTGTTCTGACAGCCTTTGGCCACCGTGAGAGCAGGAGCTCCTGAGGGCAGGCACTGCTGGAGGAATTCACCTTCTTGTCCCTTTGTGGGCTATCAGAGCGAGCATGGAAGTTAGGATGAGCAATTCCTGCCCTTGCCCAGCAAAGAGTGTGCCAGGAACCTCAGAAAGGGCAGATGTGAGCAATCGCTGTCCCCTGTGTTGGTCAGAGCAGGGCTAAGCTGGCAGCACTCACCCCTGGGTTCCTCCCTAGGTCAGAGCTGCTCCTGAGCTGTGCCCCAGCCCTTGCTCTGGATCTGCTCTGTGTTTGGGAGCAGGGAAGGGATTGACCTGCTGGATCCGACTCAGTTCCCTCTGGGTTTTGCTTGTGGCTTTATTTTTTCCCCACCCCGTATTTGAATTGGTTTCCTTGCGAGCAAATGCTGATAGATTTGTCAATTTTCACCCCAAAAAAAGCTCCATGGGCAGAGCCAACAGCAGAACAACATTCAGTGCGAGGCAAAGCAAACTGTTCATCCACAGCAGCAGCATAAAAGGCATGAGCCCTGTGCTACAGCAGATTTCATCTGTGATGGGAAAACACCTTGTCTGACCTCTACTCTGAAAACCACCAATGACCTTGATCGTGTAAACAGGACAAAATGGATTTGAAGTCTTATCACAGTTCTCATTATGAAATTCAGATTTGTTTGGCTTTTTTCTTTTTAATTTATGTATGTGTGTGGTTGTGTGGGAAAATATAAAGCTTTTTTGTATCAAATAACATCAATCCTTGCACACTCTATGCAAAATTTTGTAAGCATTGCAATAATGCTATGAATTACACAAGGAACTATTTTAACTTTATTACACTTTCTGTATAAAAAAAAAAAGTTTGTATTTAAATGATTTCAACTGCAATCTTGTAAAATATATTAATAAAATAATGATTGTTAAGAAGGAAAGAGATGTTGGGATTTTTTTGTTGATTAAGGATTAAGTACCTGGATATATTTATGCCAAAAATGCTAGAAGTTGGAATGCTGTAGAAGTTGGAATGAGAATCTCTGTGAATGGCTGTTGGAAGAAAACCTGGACTTAACAAAACAAAAGATTTTGTCTTTGAGGAAAGTTGAGTCTCTTACACTTGTAGAACTTCTCCCCTTTGTCTTGGCATTAGAGACTCACAGCCAAGAGGTGTTGAGGTCCTGCTGAGCATCACACACCTCTCAAGGAGCATCACTTTCTGGTGCTGCTTGTGCTCCAAACCAGCTCAAGGTTTTCCAAGAGGGACCAGAGCCAGGTGCACACATCCAGGAACGGATCCCCACCTGCACACAATGGAGGGAGCACGAGCTCGAGCCTGCCTGTGAAAAAATAATAATTAAAAAAGAAAAACTAAACCCCAAAAGCAGCAGCCTGGACCGAGTCACAGAAAGCCTCTTGGAAACCTCTGGCTGCTTTAATGATCCATTGGTTTTATTTTAATTGGCCAACTAATCAGCTTCTCATCGGTGACTCTGCACATGCCAGGCAATCACTTCTGAGGGCATTTTGCAGGAGCTGGGTTTTAAATATGAATTTGTCCGCCCTGGATTTTGTCAGTAAATGAGAGCATTGATTGAGGCTCATTATCTGAACAAATAGCAAGATTTCTATCCGGCTGGAAAGTTGTCCATGCCTTCCAAACCCTTAGAGAGAACAAGCCCAGTCCTCACAGCGGGGACACAGCCACAATCCAGGCTAGGAACACTTGTTTACCATTTTGCAGGGGCTGCTGTTTACCAGGCTCCAAATAAGTGCCCTCAGTTCTGTTGGATAGGCACACAGAGTCTTCTGATCTCTCACTGGGTCTTGGACTCTTTGCCCTTTAATAAAAAAATTTTTAAAAAAAGAAAAAGAAAAGAAAAATGCATCTTTCAGCTGAACTTCAGCTGCACTTGTTGGCCTGAATTTGGAATTTCTAGCAAGCTGACAATGAAATAATTCATTAATTAACCCCCATCAAGAGGCACGTTGGCAGGAAGTCCCCAGCACCAGCACTGCCATGGCAGCCTGTGGCCAGGTCCTTCCCCAGCACTGGAAAACTCCTCAGCATCTCCTCCACATCCTCGGAATGTGCTGGGATTTAAGCAGTGAGTGGTTCTGCAACTCAGCCTGAGCAGCAGCAGATTCACAGTGCTAGAAGTGCTGGGTCGTGCTCAACAGCAGTGGCATCTTCACCATTTTTAAAGTCTGGGAAGATGCAGTTAAAAACAGGATTTGGCTTTCAAAATCGACTCCTGGGAAAAATATCAAAATGTCATTTCTTCCCAAGTATCTTGCCTTTCACTTTTTTAAGAAGTACTTCCCAATTTTTTCTTGCTTTCCTTTCTACCCCTACAGGTGATTAATTGTTTCCTTTTTTTACCCTAAATAGCAAATAGAAAAGATAAACAAAAAAGAATTACCAAATAAAGAATCATTAAGATAAAATGAGTCCAGTTTATACTCTGTAAAATGATAACAAATTCCACAGTTTAAAATTTTATGTGCAGTTGGGTTTTCATATTTTTCATCTGAGTTCAGTACAGACAAGTTGCTGCTGCTGAAGTTGAGTTGTTAAATCTGGGTGATTATTTTTTATTTTTATGAACAGTGTCCAGAAAATCAGCAAGGAGAACTATCTGTTTTTAACAGTTTTTCTCCAGTGCTATGACCTTGATTCTTCTCTCCTTAAACTGAACTGAAAAATCTTCCTCAATTTAGTGATGAAGGTTCAGACCTAAATAGCTCCAGTGCCAAATGTATCCCAGAGGAAAATTATATGGCCTCGTTTAATAGAGAAAAAGCATGAAGTCAAGCCAGCAGCCAGAACTTGGCTCTTTTCTGCAGTCATTTCAGGATAAAAAGCAGAGTGTAAGTAGTCTTTAAATATTTGATTCACACTGTTGGACTATTGTAATATACATTACTGATATGATCTGCACTTATTAAAATTGGGGTTTGTGAATAGCCCTGCACATAAGAGCTCTGCTTCAGGCCATCCACAGCCAGGCCTGTGTATCACCAGCTCGGGGATTTTCCCTTCCACACCTACGTGGGCATTTTTTTTTAACCCTATTTCTAGGCTTTGCTTTCAGTCTCCCAAGCAGCAGTGCAGGCAGAAAACCAAGCCACTGCCTCCTCACTGAGGAATGCACATTGCCATCTGCTCTGCTCCATTCAGTGGGTGCAGGAGGGAGGGAAAGGCACAAAACACCATTGATATCTCTGGAATAACCTCCTTTGGCTTGGCTTTCTGTTCCCCTCGCTGCAGCAGAGCTGTCGCCAGCCCAGACTCCCCCTTGGAGCCCTCGTTCCCACCTGTCTTCCCTCCACACTGCCAGGACCTGGTTGGACTTGGTGATTTTAAAGGTTTTTTCCAGCCCTAATGATCCTCTCACAGCCCTATTCCCGTGCCACCCCCTGACTCAGACCATGCAACAGGAATATTTTAAATGACAGCATAACCCACGGGTACACAGGGGACAGTAAGACTGCAGAGCTGCTTGGTATTTCAGCATGTTTTAAAACAAATAAAAAAAGCTGAAATGTGTATTAACTGGGCTAACTCTACCTGCAACTGAAGTTCAGCAGCAGAGAGCTCCAATCCAGCTGAAGGATGCTGCACATGGATGGGATTTTACTCGCTGGATGTGGGTCTTGCATCTGCTTTGCCAGATTGGGAAGACAAGAAACAAACAAAAGATAAGACACCAAAAAAAACCCAAAACAAAACAAAAAAACCAAACCAAAAAACCCCACAAAAAACAAACAAAAAAACCCCAAAACAAAACAAAAAAAACCAACCAAACAAAAAAAAAACCCACAAAAACCAACCAAACAAAAAACCCGAACAAACAACAACAAAAAAAAAACCCAAAAAACCACAAAACACCCAAACCAAGCCCTTTTTGCATATTCTACATATTTATATGGAGTTTGATGCTTTTATGAGAACAAACCAAGGAGGCCCCAGAGCTGAACTAAGCAGTGCTAGAGGTGACACTGGACCTGGAGAGGGCCATGTTTGCTGTAAGAACCACCCAAAAAATCAACCTGCCTTGGGAAACCAGGGAGATGAAAAACTCCTCATTGCTTTCCAGCATCATCAGGTTTAGGAATAATAAGTGACTGACTGGGAAGTGCGAGTGCATATTTGTGTGTGTGCATGGGACAGGGGAAGGTACATTTCTGAACAATGTGTTATTTTTCTGTCAGTTGTAGCAACTCCCAAAAGCATTCAGGTATTACAATAAACCCCAATCTCAAAGGAGAGTTTTGCAACGCAATAATCTTGAGCCATAATAACTAAATTTGAAAATAACTATCATCTGCTCGGAAAGCATTAAAACATCTATAGCAGAACCAAGAGGCTGCTGTGGGAGCTCTGCACACACACACAAGATTAACACAGAAAAAAAGAAAGGAGAAAAGCACCGTCACTTCTAAGAAAACCCACAACCTACCACCTACACGATGAACTTTTAAGCACAGAGTGCAACATCCAATGAATTATTTATGAATTAATTTCCAATGAGCAGTTTAGCAGTCAAAGGAAACACAAACAGGCAGCGCAGCCCTGCCTGGGGTGACGGCAGGGGACACGGCAGTGCTGTTCCCGTGGCAAGAAGACATTTAGCAGTGTGCATGATCAGTTGCACATTAATAAAGTTTAAGAGAAAAATCCAATTCCCAGCAAACACCAGGCTGGGCATTAATATCCCAACATGGCCTGCGACCCACGGCACAGTGCGGTGGCACTGCCATCGCTCAGGCAGTGCCAGGTGACAGCACTTTGCCCCTGCCACACTCATTTTCTGCTAACCTGAAATACAAGTACAATGAGCTGCTGCTTAAGGGTAATGATGGAACAGTGAAATCAGGAGATATAAAGGCCACATCCTGCTTTTAAATTAATTCTTTATAGCCAGGCTGTAAAATGGGCTGTCCCTGCCTGGCGCTGGAATGGGCTCTGCACTGAGGGCTCCACACCAGCAGTGGCTTTTAGCATGACATTAAA
The DNA here is from genome assembly GCA_036785705.1 of Acanthornis magna. Lineage (NCBI taxonomy): Eukaryota > Metazoa > Chordata > Aves > Passeriformes > Acanthizidae > Acanthornis > Acanthornis magna. The sequence continues at coordinate 7,449,589 of JAWUZG010000092.1, forward strand.
TTAATGTTTTGTGGGTCTTTTTCCTCCTCCCGAGCCGAGATGCCTCATTTGGCTGTGGCTGCAGCTGAGGCCCAGTCCTGCTGCTGTCGTGCTGACCTCAAGCCTTTTCCAAATCCATTAAACTGAATACTTGAGTGGGACAAACCTGATGAGCGCAATGTGCCAAACAAAAACCTGGATTTTTAGGTTTTCCAAACAGGGACAGTGCAGACAGAATCTGTATCACAGAGAGAGGCAGGAGCACAATGAGCTGGATGGAAGCTGGTGAGACCCAAGTGAGCAGACACAGCTTCCTGCAGTGACTGATGGATCTTGACTGTCCCTTCTTTCCCTCTCACACATGAAGACCTTTGTGGCACCTGACAAGTGTCTGTCTGGGGTTTGGAGATGTGATTTGTTACTAGTGTAAGGATTCCCTCCACCAGCCATGGCATTTTAAGGCATGCCCACTGCCGTACTTCTTTCTTTCCCCAGGAAGATGACGGAAGAGAGCAAAAATGACAGCAGAAATATTGAAAGCTCTGCAACCCCAGAGCAAGTTCAAGCAGTTCCCACTGAAATCAGAAGGTGTTCTGTTCACAGATAGATTTCCACTCACATTTTGGAGAGATAGAGCAGCCAGCTTAAAATGAAAGGGCCAAAGTTTGGCATGATGAAATGAAAGGGCCGAAGTTTGTCATGATGAGAGCAGCTTGGATCCAGAGTCAGCATAGGCAGATTTGGCTCAGGAGAGTTGATGTGGGCCACTCCCTTCCTGAGAAATACAAGGGTAAAACAGCCACCAGGGCCAAAAGGGAAAGGCTAAAAATAAATAAATTAATTAAAAATAGCAATAAATATCATCACCATCTGAGAGCTGCTGACCTCAGAATTATCCTCTCATTCCTCCTCTGCATGAAAACTGCCAGAAGGAGTTTATGATAAGCCTTAGAAGGTGCAGGAATGGAGACATCAGGCAATTCAGGGTAAACAATTCTGTAAATTACAGTGAGTTTTTTGCAATTAAAAAACATTTATAAGCTGATAAATTCCATTAACATTGCATGGCCTATATAAAGTGACCCCTAACTGCATGTTAAAGAAGGACCTGTCATTTTACGTTTTCATCTCACCACATAAAAAATAATGAGGCGAGGAGCACATTGCTCTCAGTTGCAGGCTGAGAGCTCTCCTGCACATCTTATAGCCCTTTGCAACAGGAAAAAAGGCAGCAAGCTTGGGACCACGGAGAAACCGAGATCCTCCATCAGAGGCAGAGCTGATCTGATGCTGCAATAACTTTGGTGTTGTGCACCAGAAGTCACTGCCAAGCTGCTATAAAGTCACATGGACTCCAGCAAATACCTGGCTGCAATTACTCAATTTATGAGAGCAGTTAGGACTTCAGGGCATTGTTATTTTACTGTCGACACCTGCACCTGAACAAAACCATTAAATGCCATGAGGACAATGCCTAGGCTGCAAATCCAGAAACACTCCAGCAAATCTAGAAGCAATTGCTCTTTGGTCAGAGCTAGAAAAGAATACACTCCCTGGAGGATTTGGCAGTGGAGTGACACTGGAACTGTCCTGGTTTATTTGGGTTTGCTCTGTGCAGAGATTAAGTCGTCTGTTATGATCTTGTGAAATGCTCAGTTGGCTGCTGTTAGATAAATGGCCCATTCTAAATGCTCCTCGCTGAACTGCAAAATCTAGCAGGCTGTGATTTCTCACCTTGGGTTTTTCTACACCCCTCAAGACTTGTCGCTGTTGGAATTTATCACATCCATGAGAAATTAAACACGGTGCATGCCCCTAGTGGCAATTTCTCTGGCTTCCCTCAACCCCGGGAGCCAAGTGGGGTCTCCTGGAACCTCACTCCTTGTAGTGGAAAAGACTGCAGAGGAATTAAAAATAATTAAAAAGAAGGACTCCCAGAGGAATTTAAGCTTTTCCTTTTCTAGCTCTGGAACTGCTGTTCAGGACTTCACCCAGCATTCAGATAGAAGGCTGTTCTGCCTAGGGTGAGAGTTTAAAATGTCAGAAGAAAAAGAAGGTCCCTTCAGCCATGCCAGTTATTTTAAGAGTGGAGACAAGGTGTGCTGGAGGAGTGGGGGGAGCACACAGAAGTCAGAGGTGAGGCTGGAAAAGCCCTTTTTCCACCGAAGTTCCAGACCACACTGAGGCACTTCAGTTATTGGTTGGGAAAAGGCTGCACAAATCACACAGGAGGTGCTGGCAGCTCACTCATTGGAGCTCAGGCTCTGCCAATGGCATCATTTGGATGTTTAAAGCCCTTGGCTTTAATTGCAGCACTTCCATGCTTGAATAAGCAGTGCTGGGATTACAGTCATTGTGGAAAATGGGATGGATGAGGTCCCAGTTCGCCTGAGAGGGGAAGCCAGTTCTGGCTCAGCTGGGCGGGGAGCTGGCAGAGAAAGCATCTGACACCCTGACAAATCCCTGATATGGTTTCCCTCAGGATGAGAGGGCTCATGAGGGGCAAAAGAAGGGGCTAAAGCAGACTAAAGATCCCTTCTGCAAATGCACCATTTAAAACCAACTTTTCCCAGCCTAAACTGATGGGTTTGCAGTCAGTTCTGCAGGGCGGGAAGCCAAAGACATCTCTGTCCCCCCAGAAGAGAGCAAGACTCCTGGGAACCAGGAATATTTCCCACTCATGCAGAGAAACACCAGGCTGGGAGTCTGGCTAGAGCAAGACTGTGCTGCCAAAACACTCAATTCTCACTCAGTTCATCTCTTGCCTCGTGGTGTTTGCTGTCTGTAATGTGTTCGGTGAATCCCAAGTAGATGGATGAATCCTGTCACACGAAAAGCCACAGGCAATGCTTCGAGGCCTGGACCTCCAGGTCTTTGTCTTTATAGATAAGCAAGTTTTGAGTCTTTGGGAGAAGCTCTCAGACTGCTTCTAATTGTTACCGAAGCCCTGGACATCTGCTGCTGCATGGCAAATGTGAAGACAGTGTCAAAATGGGATGAGGGGGGTAGAAGACAGGCAAATACCACCGTTGTGATGAGAATTGGTATTTTGTGTGGCTAGTCCACCTTTCATGCACAGAAAGATAAATTGTATGGAATGTCTCCCTGGAAAGACAATTCCTTTCCTTCCTTATTAACACTGAGAGTCAAAAGTTAAACACTGCAGACAGAACACATACAGAACTAATGAAATATTGGAGCAACATCCAACATCAGTCCATCTCAAGCTCTTATTTCCTTTCCATTCCTGGCCAGATGGAGGAGGATTCCCTGTGCCCTTGTGCTGGGGAGAAGTGAGGAAGCGAGGAGTCAACAACAACAGTAATTGAAACTACCTCTGAAATAAAATGGAGTGTTTCAGACATCCAGCATTCAGACTTGGCTCGTTCCAAAGGAAAGAAAACAATGTCACAATGCAGCAGCAGTAGGACAGACCAGCTCTTTTTAGTACAGTTTTGGGGAGAATTGAATACAATCTTGAGTTTAATTCCTGTCTCTAAGAAACTTGGGACTTTCCCCAGAAGAAACACAATCTGGGGAATGAGTCCAAAATCCTGGGTGCAGGAGATGCCCCAACCAGGACTGCTTTGTTCTGCCTTTCTGTATCAAATATCACTGCACTGCTCCTGGTTTCTCCCTGGAGCACTTCCCAAGGTGGAAGCTGACACGAGTGACAAACACAGTCGTGTTTGCACCCTGGGTAATGAGATGCCAGGCTCAGGGAGCACCTGACAGGCAATGTTCTCCAGGTCCCTGTTAATTACCAATGTTTGCTGAGCAAATAGTTGTTAAAATGCCTCAGTGCACCAACTTTTCTGGACCACTTTGTATTTCCTAGATGTTCAGCTGGCAAGAGACTGACAGATGTATTCCTCTGATTATTTTCCCTCTAACTGGCAGAAATTTGGAGAGGTTGATTTGACATTCCCTGCAGTAGATTCTACAGCCATCGGGTCAGACACCTCTGAGATGCAAGCAGTTGCTTTCCAAAATGATAAAGGCAAGCAAGTAACATGAATTTAATGTGGAACCAGCATTTTTCCACCCCTTGGCTAGACATGAAACCACTGTGAAGAGCAGCACAGAGGGATGACTCTGCTTGTACAGATCCTAATCCTGAGGCTCATCCAAGTGAGTTTACCTTGCTCTAGCCCAGGAATTTAGAGAGATCTGAGTCACCTCCAAGGCAGAATTAACATCTGACATATAGTTAGGTAGGACAAAAGAGCTGAACTTCTCCATTCAGGGCTCTGAAACTGCTTGTCTCTGCCAATACCTCACACTCGTCTATCAGAGCAGCCACTGCTGGGCACAGACCTGGAGGAGCTTCCTTGGAGGGGAAAATGTTAATATTCAGCAAAAAAAATCACTTCTGGCTTCTCCCTGCCAAGTAAAACTCCAGCCAAACTTGCAAATTTTCAGCCTTTTGATAAAATTAGGCAGAGCAAACTATTTGAGGAAGATTGACTTTGAGACTAGTGCATGAGGCCAAGGTCCAGGAAACCTTGTGCTTAGAACAATTCAAATAACCTATTTAGCATCTCTGTTCTGTTCTCTGTTCTAATGCATTTCATGGGAGATTCTTCTCTAATATGTACTGAAATAATTAGCACGAAGAAGCTTCAGATAACCTGAATACTGAACCCTTTTCCAGTTCTAGTCCAGTATCTGTCATATTAGGAGAAAAGCACACTTCCAGTCCTCTTGCAGAGTTCATCACAGAACTCTTCTGTTTGCACCCTGCATTACGGAGAAGTTGTTTATCTAAAAGGCTTACACAAAGTGTGGGAAAAAAAGCAGAAGCTCAGGGAAAGAAGAAATGAAACAGAACCCATGTGGCATCACTAGAAGATACCTACAGCAGTTCTCTTTTGCTGAAGTCTTGCAGCTTGTATTGAGTTTTGAGACACCTAGGAAGAGACAATCTGCTTCCCACCATGTCTGCCTACAGACTTTTACACTGAAGTCTGGCTGAACCTCATAAAATAAACTCTATTTATCCAGAACCATTATGAAAGGAATGATTGTGATACCATGGAAGCTGACCTTCTACCTTAAGCAGGAAGCCTGTGAGACCATATAATTTTAGCTGTCAGCTAAAACCCATCAAGCAGCGACTTTAACTTCTGTACACTGCTAAAAAGAGAAGGATGATCCCTCTTATAAAGCTGAACTTTGGTTTCCAAAAACTCATGCAGGTTGCTTTAATGTACAGGTCAACGCTTCCATTTTCTGGATGAGCATCAGCACCTCTGCACTGAACAGAGCTTTTGATCTACTGCTCAGCTCTGTGAAAGCAGAGCATTTCATTACTCCCCCCAGAGCTTCCCAAACAAAACCTGCTGAAGATGATCACGACTCAGCACAGTGTTGCATTTCAGTGCAGGTGGCATTTTAATGGCTGAACAGCTCAATTAGCACTTAAAAGCAGTTGTAAGCAAGTGTTCTCACAAGCAGTCCTACAAGCATTTGTAGGCTCTACTCGGCAGAGTAACCTGTTAGTGAGAGCTGCAAAGCTCTGTCAGGCCATGTAAGTTGTGCTGGGTAAATAATAGATAGAATATCCCTGTTCTGAGTGCAGGAATGAAGGGAGGAAGCGGAGAAGCTGCTATCCCAGATGGCTGAACTCCCTTTTTTCAGAGAACATCAGTGAGGAAATGTTGCAGTCTGAGGGGCAAATCAGCTCCCTTCAAACTGCCAAGAGGTTCACACAGATTGTTTGGGAACACTGAGTGGGATTATCTACATTTTGGTAGGCATGCAGTGACTGCCTTTGCTGCATATTAACCACTTTATTCTGAAATTTGATTTCTTCTTTGAGCCCATCAGCCCAGTTCCCTCACGGACAGATTAATTTACCTGAGATATAGTTCAGAGAATAAAGTTCCCATCAACTTTGGCCTGTCATAGAAAGATCAGAGGTTTAATAATTTAAACTCCCTAATCACTGGCCCCAGATGTTTTAGAAAAAGAAAAGAAAAATCATAGTCAAGAACAGTTTTGTTAATCTGACTTGATTGTTATCTGGGTAAAAATATAAAAGAGAATTTTAAAAATCAGTTTCTATCCCCTGTAATTAGTGCCTGGGGAACAGATCTTCAGCAAATATTCATAGCAATGAAACATTTATAGACATGCTGCCTAGGTTTACCTACAGATTTTCTAGCCATGTTTCAGAAGCAGTATCCAGGTTTCATTAAGCTACTCTGAAAACCCATGACCTGCACATCTTTAAAAGTATCACATAAAAAATTCTTTCAAATCATATAGCAGATGTGGTAGAGAATTGTGTATTGTCTGAATTTCCAGTAATAAGTAAGATTTCACAACCAGGCCACAATTTATAGTTGCAAAATTTCTGTTGACTTCAAACAAAAGAGAATTTGGATCTCTGATCGTTAGTACAGCAAATGCAAAATTCCTGCAAACAAGCACCTGTCTAGGCAGAAGACAGCTAAAGATATCTGGTTTAGTGTTTGGTTCAAAAGAAAGCCACAGGTGAAAATCCTTCTGCCTTGTAAAATACATTTAACTGAACCAATCTGTCATCTATGCATCCTGCTTTATCTAACCCGTCTCTCTATTAGCACTCATCACCATGGTATCTGAACTTCTGCTGCTGGAGGTGTTATTCCAATTATTTTAGTGTAGCTGCTGACATGTAACCGAGAGCAAAATGTGAGCTTCTGCTAGAAAAATAATGCTCCAATTAGTTGTTCCTTCTTTGTCGAACAGCGCAGCAAGTCCCGCTGTGCAGGATTGTTTCCAGAGCTCGCTCCCTGGGGTGGTCTCTGCTCCTCCCTTCTCTTGGTGCCTCTGCCATGTTGACACAGGAGTTTGGCAGTCCCAGCCTGGGTCACATCCCGGAGCTGAAGCTATTTATGGTGCTCAATACTCATCAAATTCCTCCCAGGTGCAGCAGCCACTGCTTGGTTGAATTCCTTGCCTCTCCTGTGCTGACCCAGCCTGTGTGGGAGACAGAGAAAGCTTTTTCTTATGTATCTTGACTCCTTTTGAAACCAAAATCTCCCAAGAAGGAGAGCTGTAAACATGCAGCGAGTCTGAAGGAGCTGCTGGTTTGTGATCATATACAAACTGCCTCTCTCTCTGCAATTCTCTGGGATTGGGAATACATTTCATGACTGACAAAATATTTCATTCAGACATAGCATAAGGAAGAATTACAAACAACTTCAGAGACTGTTCCCAAGCTAAATCTTCGTGTATCTTCTAGCTTAAAAGTCAGATATCTTGCTTAAAATTGGGATAATCAGCACTTCAAGATTTTCACTGTGGACCCTCCTATCCCACCAGCAGCTGCGGGTCCTTGTCAAGCTTGAAAGCAGCAGTTGGAAAACATTTCCTCACTCCACTTCAGCTCTTGTTTCCCAGAAAATGAACCAATAAGGAGGTAACAGATCTGAAGAGCAATGTCTCACCCACCTGCAAACAGATCTTCTCCTTGACATGCATCCCATCTGATGGTGAACATACACTGCTGCCCTCCCCGTGCTCAACCAACACCCAACGCCCCAAGGGAGGAGTGGATCTGAACTGGGGAGCATCATTTGTGGCATCTTAAATTATCCTGACTATGAAGACGAGAATAAAAGTCTGTGTAAAGCAATTACCACTTGGTCTTGTGGTAATTTTGGCTACACAAAAATTTAAAAAAAGAATAAAAAGGTCACTAGATTTCTTGAAAAACCATGTTACAACAGAGCTGCTTAAACCACGGGCTTCAGCCCCAGTCACTGTCACCTGTGATGGATCTCAGCTTTCCTGGGGATGCTGAACTCCTGCCTGCCCATGGGAATTGATGGAAGGATTCCTTGTTTTGCCTGTTAAACTGTTTACGTCTCTGACATATGAGTTTTTTCCCTTTAACCCTTCTGGTCTCTCCCCTGTCCCACTGGAGGAGGAGTGGCTGTGAGTGGGGCTGAGTAAATAAACCATGACATGGGGGCTGGGGAGGCAGGGGGAAGGTTTGGGTTTTTTTAAGAAAAGGTTTTTCCTTTTCTCAGCAGGATTAAACACTTTTGCATGACAAACCAGCACTCGGTACCTGCATGGGCACACACACAGACACACATTGGGACTACACCTTAAGGACTGAGATCCACCATGAGAAACCACTGGCAGAGTTTTCCAGTCAGACTCTCAGCAGAACAGCAAATAAATTCTGTTTATCCGTAAGAGGTGGGGCTCAGCCTGATGGCTGTGAGCTGTCTGGACAGTCTCAGGGAAGAGCACAATCCCTATTCCTGCCTGAAATCCATCCCTGACCATCCCACACCCCAATGCCCTCTTTGGGGCAGCACCTGTCAGAGTCCCATGTCAAAACCCTCATACAACAAACAAGATTATAAAGAGGAAAAGATGAGTTAATTCTACCAGCAGCACGGGCTAAGCCTGCAAAGCCTGGAGCACCAACCACGGCCATGGGAACACAGCTCTGACCCCATCAGCCGTGAGGGGAGGCAGCAAACAGCTCTGATGTTCCGTGGCTGTTCCTGTTCCATCCACGGAGCAGTTCCTCGCTGGAACACGGCTGCTTGTGCCGAGCACTAAAGCACCTACAGCAGAACCAATTCTGTTTAATGTGCCATCCGAAAAAGGAACCGCTTTGAAGCTTTTGTAGATCATCACAGGCAGGAGAAAGGATTAGCTGGTGGTTTTGTGAATGAGGTGGATTAGGAGATGTGCTGGATACACTTTACTGGCTTACAACAAACTGCGCTGCGGAATCACCAATTTCTGCTTTCTCTTTTTGAAAACAAACCAGCAACAAGCCTGGAAGGTGTAAGGGCTACATCCTGATTCTGTCTCAGGCAGCAGCAGTCATTCCTTTCCCCCAGCTCTCTGCTGGCACACGATCTGGCCTGACCTGTGTGACACAGTGCTGGTGCTTACTTTGCTCATGAAAACACCATCAAAACTCAGAATGTGCTGAAGGAAACATCAGCTCCCTTCCTACAGCGAGATCCAGCCCAGAACCTCACAGTGTGCAATGCTCTCGAGACATTTGGAGATGAACGAAGACATTTTGACTCACTAAAAACAGCCCCACTCCAATGGCTCCCAGAAAAATAGAAAGGGGAACAAACTGCCCAGGTTTTTGTACCACTGGAGGAATCTCATCAGGATATTCTTCTGTCTCAAACCTGGACAATAAGCACAGGTATTGGGTACTGACTGTCAGAACCACGTTAATATTGATGAAAAGTCATTTATTTCTCGCAGCTGATGAACAAATAGCATCCCCCACAGGACTGGGGGATTTTGCTGTCCAGGAAGCAATGGTTTTACACACACATCAGCCCAAGTTCAATTTGTTGAAGAAATGTGCCTGCTTTATTAAAGAATTTGCTACCTGAACAACTTTTAACATACAGAGGTCAAATATCTCTCATAGGCATGAAGCTTCTTCAATAAATAATGAGCATGAAAAAGTGACAACGTCTTTTAAACAGAATTTATGAAACCAAAGTGAAGGATCAAGGATTTTGCTGATCTGAATCTTTTTCAACAGCTACCTTTTTGGTTTAAAATAAGTACAACTGACCTTGAAAGCCTTCTTAAGAAAGTTTTTCCTTTAAGAAGTCACCTTCAAATTGGCAAGAGCTGAAGCTCTAATATTCTATAGTAACACCACCACCACCTCCACTCCCCCAACTGCAATTAAATTCAGATTAAAACTTTACACAGCTGAAAGGGAAATCATATATTTTGGTTATTTCTACAGTTCCTTTGGCAGCTCTGAACATGTGGGATGATTTAGTTTTTAAACTACCAGAGTTTAACTTTTTCCCCAAATAGAGAAAAGTATGGATCCAATGGCATTGCTGAGCTGCAAAGATTTCAGTGTCATCATCTCAGGTATGTGAACACAAGTGAAGACCCCAAACCCTGAATTCTGCTGTATTTTATGCACTGTGGAAAGCAGATTTACTCTTCCAGAATATAAAATCAGTCACCACACCTTTCTTTTTTTGCTGGGAACCAAGGAGATAAGAAACTTTCCTTTTGGGTAAGTTGTGGGTGTTTTTCCTGACAGCCTCTGTGTCTTGTACACTTGTACCATCCTTAACATAGATAAAAGTACAAATATTTTGCATAATTACATGGATGTTAACATTCGCAGTGCCTGTGGCATCAGTTCTAATTTAGCAAAGTGAATCAGTTCCTTTCTCTAACAATTCATCACTGCTGTGCCAAACAGAAAGGCTGCAACGTGCTTGGCTCTTACCACACTCAAACATTAGCAATTCTAATTGCAAAACTCTTTTAAGTGTTACTCTACTGGAAAAAAAAAAAAAAATCATCTTTTTAAAAACACAGAAGTTTCTCCTCAGATCTCAGCTTTGACAGAACACAGGCAGGAAACTGCAACAGCAGAATAAAGCTATAATCATGGGTGAAAGTGTAAGATTTGCCATATTTTTCTCTCCACACCATTGCCCTGCCTCGCTGGTGTGTTTTACATGGCCACAGATGGTGTGTGCTGTTAATCTGGACCCCATTAGCACCAGGATGTGCCTCCAGAGCAGAAAGTGCTCACAGAGTTTTCACCTCAAATATTAATTGAGGCGGCAGAGCAAATTGCTAGAAAGTAGAGGGAAAATGCCTAGAAAGCAATAGAGGAAATCCTTGAAAGTCACAGGAAAATTGCTAGAAAGCATAGGGAAATTCCTCCAAAGGACCTCTCAAACTTCTGGAGAGCAACTGGGGGAAATTCTTAGTGGGTTTGAGGGGAATTCCTAGAAAACTAAGGGCAAATGCCTGGAAAGCACCATGTAAATTCCTAGCAATGGTGGGAAAAAACTCAAGAAAGCTTTAAAAAATTCCTAGAAAACCACAATTAATTTTTAATCGCATTAATTTGTTCATTTAATTTTCTGGAAAACAACTGAGATGAGAAGCACCAATAGACAGGACCAGTGGAATCTGCCTCAAGTCTCACCAGGGAAGGTTTAGATCAGATATTAGCATATTTTTATTTCACGGAAAGGGTTGTAAAACATTTGAACAGACTATCCAGGGAAGTGGTGGAGTCACAATCCCTGGAAGTGTTCAGAAAATGTGTGGATGTGGCACTTGAGGACACAATTTAATGGTGAACATGGTGCTGGGTTGATGGCTGGAATTGATGACCTTAAAGGTCTTTTCCACCCTTAAAGATTCTATTATTCTATAAATTGAATTCCTAGGAAGTAGTATGCCAATTCCTAAAAAGCAACAAGAAAATACCTGGCATACTCAGGGAGAATTCACAAAAAGCAGGAGGAATTTTCCTGGAAAGCACATGTTGAAAGGCTGTGGAAAAATTTCTGACAAAGTCACAAGAAAAAAAAAACCAACCAAAAACAAACCAACACGAAAAAAAAAAAAAAAAAAACCCAAAACAAACCAAAACAAAAAACCAAAACATAAACAAAAAAAACACCAAAAAACAAACAAAAAAAACCGCCAAAAACCAAACAAAAATCCCCAAAAAATAAAACAAAAAACCAACAAACCCAAAAAACCAAAACAAAATTAAAGCAAAAGAAAACAAAAACAAACAAACAAAAGGCAACAAAAAAAGCCCACTACCTGAAATAACTGAAAAGCGCTGGAAAAATTCATGAAAAGTAGCAGGAAGTTGCCTAAAAGCACCAGGAACCTTCCTAGAGAGATTTTAACCCAGGGAATTTCTGGAAAGCAGTCTGCACGATCCTAGGAAGACTCCAGATGGAGGAATTTCTGGAAAATCAGGGATATTGCCCTAAGCCTTCTAACGTAAGGATACTTGGAAGCAACTGGAAAGCCACGGGGATTTTTTAGAAAGCTTTTGGATGCAGGGATTCCTGTAAAGCCATCGGAATTGCCTAGAAAAGCTCTAGATGGAGGCACTGCTGGAAATCCAGGGGAGGATTTAGAGAGAGAGGGCAGACTGGGACAGTTCTCAAAGGCGTGGGAAATCTCTAGGCCATTTTTTGGGAGATATTTGTCCTCAGGCACAGCCCTGCTCTCCCAGGAGGTCACAGCCACCCAAACCCTCCAGGGGGAAGCAGCAAAAGGACAGTCACCCTGGAGGAAGATCTGCAGCAGTCCCCGGTGGGCTTTGGTAAATATTTACCCGTTTTGGGCTGAAAAGCATGGGGTGAGGCAGTGGAATCCTTACAAACATCCATTTGGGGAAGGAGAGCACAGAGCTGAGGAGCTTTTGTTGCTGCTTGCATTGCATTAATTCAAGAAGCCCTTTACAAGCTCAAGCAGAAGAGAAAAGATCCACTCATCAGAACTTATCCTTTGTGGAGAGCCCATCTAATTCCTGATGAGGTTTCACTGTGTCGTGCAGCTAAACAAATCCCAAAAAAGCCTTGGCAGAGGACAGCCTCCATGTGAGTGTGAGCTCCTGCACCAGGGTGCTGATTAACTGCACCACCTCATTATGCCAATAATTAAAAAAGCAGTGCTGGGCACAGCCAGGCATCCCAGGAGTCAGGCAGGTTACTGCTGTGGGTGCCTAAAATTTTAATCTGTTCCCCCTCTTATTTTGCTCCTCTGTGCTTGTGTCTCTATTCTTTTTTTTTGTTTTGTTTTGTTTTGTTTGTTTGGGTTTTTTAAAGGTTTTTTTTTGTTGTTGTTGTTGTTTTTTGTTTGGTTGGTTTTTTGTTTTTTTTCTTGTTGGTTTTTTGGTGGGTTTTTGGTGTGGGGGTTTTTTTGGGGTTTTTGTTTGTGTTTTTGTTTTGGGGTTTTTTTGTTTGTTTTTTGGTGGTTTTTTTGGTTGGTTGGTTTGGTTTGGGTTTTTTTGGTGGTTTTTGTTTTAGGGGTTTTTCTGGGTTTTTTTTTGGTTGGCTTTTTAATACAATCAAGCCAAAAACTTGGGGTGAAGCCCAGGCAGGATGGGGTGGTAAAAGGTGATTTTATGGCACATTGGTGTCTCTGAAGTCGCAGGGGATCTGCCTTGAGCCTGATGCCATTCAGTACAACCTCGAAGTCGCCCCTGTGGATCCCCTGGGAGCTGTAAGGAAACAGTTCCATCCTGGGCACACCAGCTCTGCCTCCAAATTGCCTCCTGTCACTCCTGGCCACTACAATCAACTCCTTCACCTTGATGATTTCTTTGATTCTAGCAGAATGTCCAAGCTGCTGATGAAGAAAGTGTCAGATTTGGCACAAAAAGCCCAAGATTTGGGGCTGTCAGGTCCTGAGCAAGTCTGGGCTGTGCCAGAGATGAGCATGGGAAGAGGGAGGGATGATCCCACCTGCTCTCTGCCACCACTGCACATCGCTTTGATTTTATGCTTCCCATGTCGTACCCTGTGGATGGGGGGGGTTGGTTTGTGCAGGAGGGGAATTGTGTCTATATTCACATATAAATTGAAAATATATTAAGCCTGTCAGTTATCCTGGTTTATGTACATATTTTATTTCTGCTTCATATTCAGCTCTTTCACAGCCACAATATTTTGTGTTCCTTGTATGAAAATTAATAAAAAAAAAAATTGGATCATCATGAAAGGCTTCATTTCCTTAAGCTAGCAGTGGTGAGAAAAAATCCCATCTGCTTTATGTCACCTCAGTTTCAATCAGTCAAAAGTAAATTTCCATCAACTCAATCCATATCCTTTTCCTCTCTGTTTACTCTTCCTGTACTGCATGGAATCAAGCTAAAGTGCAGGAAGACTTTTATGGGCTTTTTAGATTAGTGCATATGGTGTTGCACAAAGACAAGAAATACATCTCGCTTGCACCCTCCTGTTACTGCCCAGGGTAGCCACTGAACACATTCCACATGCCTTATTTCCCACTTGGATTTGTGTCTCTTCTATTTACTGCCTTTGAAATTTATTTATATGCTTTCCCTCAGATTAAAGAACTCCTCTGCCTGCTGTTGTTACTTGCAAGCTGGGGCTGGGTCACCTCTCAACATTCCCTTGGATAAAACCTCCAAATACCTCAGCTTCTTCAGCCCAGTTTTCAAGATTTGTTATTTTTTAACCCGCTCTGATCTGATGGGCAGTTTTGGCCAGGTGGAACCGACCCAAGCACTGTGTTCCCTCACTGTTTTTTTTGGGATGTGGGAAGAAACCTCACCATGTCTCTCTCTCCTTTCACCTGATGATTGCATTGCTCTGCTAAGTGCTGCTGGCTGCCTTCCTCCTCTGCCCCAACACAGCTCTCAAGGGAAAGCAAAGCTCCACCTGGATTTTAAGAAGTGGAAGAAACCTGGCTGCCCAGATTTTGCCTGGGAAAACTGACTTTGGCCACCCTCTAGACATCACCTGTGTGATGTCCCTGGGGACATTCTGCACTGCACCTCCAGCACGTCAGGCTGGAGGAGAGGAAGCACTGCCGTGGTGCTGAGGGGAAATTCTCAGTCCTAACCTCAGGAATTTAGGACAGACCTGCTGGCAGATGCTCTGGGGGACTGTGGAGAGCTGTCCCTCCAAGGCAGGGAGCAGAGGATGGACATTAAAAGCCCCCAGCACAGACCCTGGCGTGCCAGACTGCTGCCGCCCAGGCTCAGCTGCAAGGCCACTCCTGGAGGCCGAGGCAGCCAAGCACACACCGTGCTTGTGCAAACACTGTGGAATTCATTTGCTTTTTTTCACCCGAAGCTCGCTGGTTTTTGCCAAAAAGAGTTTTCTGATTTCGCTCCACGCGTCTCCCCCATAGCCATTACATGAAAGTTATTTGCTCTCAGTAATTGAGAAGGGATGGGCAGGGCAAGCAAGCCACTCACATTTTGTTCAAAATCCTTTTTGTGCCCTTCTGGTTTAGTTAAATTTGGTCAGGCTTTTCTGCTGCCCTTTGGACCATAGCAAATAACTCATCACTTCAGATTTGGGACGGTGAAAAGGGAAGGAACAGGAGTGCCACCTGCAGCAGAAAGACTAAAATATAGGTCTCCTCCAGCCTCAGGGATCCAGGTCTGCAGGTTGAGTACTGAGCACGGATTTTTGCTTGGTCCATATATAGCTCTGACTTTCAGGGGAAACCATCCTATGCAAAGACAGCAAACTCAGTCCTTTTTAAAAGTGGGAATCTCTATGTCGCTATTTTCCTAACCCACTGGCTGAAGGAAGGCAGAGGAAGGTTTAGTTTGGAAGGGACCCTGAAGATCACCCTGCAAGCATTATTTTCTGCAGACATCACTGTGATGCTTGCAGGAAATACAAAGTGAGCTCCAGCCAGCCAAATGTGTGTGGATTTAGGGTGGTACCTGCCCAGGCCAGCAGCACTTTGCAGTGGTGTGTGGCCAGTTCCAGGGGCTCCAGTCCCTGCAGCTGCATCTCCCCTTCCTCCAGCAGCTGTGGGGAAATGATGGGCTCTCAGTGGCACTGCAAAGACCATCACTTCTGAATAATCAGACCCAGGAATGAAAACGAGTGTAGCAATGAGCAAACCTTCCCATAACGCTTTCTGTGCCAGCCTCCCTCACTGGGGACCTCCTCTGATCACACCTGATTTTCACATTGTCCCCTGAGGTCTCAGGTGGCTTTTTGCCATCCAGCTCTTCTTGCTGCCCAGACACAGAAGGGCTGAGATTAAGACCCAACACTGCTCCCACACTGCAGGACTGTAACTTCTGCCCAGGGCTTTCAGAAGGACAAACAGGGATTGCACTTGGAGCTGCTGCTGCCTTAAATCTTGTTTTATATCAATTTGCTAATGTCAATCTTCTAATTTAGTGACAACAGACCTACACAGTAACACCTTAGTTATGTTTTCAGTCAATCAGCAGGCAATTAATGGACAGTCACTGTTGTACTCTGCACTCATGGGTAGCACGGAAAAACAGCACAGCCATCGTGAGAAAAGATACCAGCCTGACCAGATTTTACATACACACCAGATTTTACATACAAATATAACCTTTTGCCCCCTTTTTTTTCTGAAGTGTAACAGTGCAGAACACATCGGAGTTGCCCAATGCCCCAGACAGCTCATCTCTGACCACAGGCTTTGCACCAAGACATGGCCACAGACAGAATCCTCATTGCTATTGCACAAGATTTCCACAAGCAGCCACAACCAAACAGTCCTTGGGGTTCCCCCAGCTCCAGCCTCTGCTCTCAGACCTCCTGCTCTGCTCCTCAGGGACAGATTTCACTGGCACTGAGGCCACAGCCAGCTGAGCTGCTGAGACACAGCTCACTTTTATTTACAGGCCAGCACAAATTCTGCTGCAGCATTTGGGAAAGAATGGGCAGCTCTCACAGAGCATCTCCACAGGGCAGAATCCCTGGGAATGTGGCACAGAGCAGCACACAGGGAAATCTTGTGGGAAGATGTTCTGATCTGATCACACAGGCAGGATTAAAAGCATATGCACAGAAGGAGTTTGGCAATTAACTGCCAAAAAACCAGAAACAAACAAAAACCAAAATCAACTGTGAATTTCCATAAAACATCAATCAGAAAAATCCCATTTCAGTTAAGTTTAGACATTCTGTGGACGCTCGCTTGCTAATGATCTCTCATTAAAGAAAAGCACAGGTCATCCCATAAGCATCTTGGTAACATCTGTCTTCTAGTCTGAAAATGTCAAGATGAAGCACTTCAACTGCTTCAGCAGCAGTGTAGTGTGGCTTTTCGTTCCTGTATTTACTTTGCATTATGGAAAATATCAACTGTTTCAACTGACCAACCAAACAAAAACCTAATCCAAAAATACAGCTTTATGGGGCATCAACCTCGCTCTTTAAAGCTCATTTTAAAATAGGTATTCCAAAATCAAGTAATTTTCCAAGTTTGGCAATCTCAGCTTGTGCTTGTAATATGGGGAGCAAAACAGGAATTCAGGATGGAGGAAAAAAATCTTGTCTAACCACCAATCTAGTTCAAGTTCATAGAAGAAAAGCCAAACAGAAGTTTTTACAAACGCACTGAGGTTGATAGTGCAGTGCTTGCTACCCTTGTCTGGGAGAGCAGGTCAGAAACAGGGAAACCAAGAGGACATCAAGATATTTTTTATTTTATTGCAGGATCTACCACACCAGCATTTGATGGGTGATGGCCTAACCTCCTGTCAAAAGCCTCCTTCAGCTTATTGCAATGAACTTGTGTTTGGAAACCTTTCCATGATAGTGAGTCAAAAATTACTGCACATGAAACTTCTTATCATTTCCTGAAAGCATAAGAAGATCAGATCGAGATTATGGCCCTTTTTTACATATTGGAGGACTCAGGATGTACAGCTGGGTCCCTGAGATGATGCTTTAAGTCTTTAACGTGCCTTTCAAGCATCTGTATGGCTTTAAATGTGCCTTCCCCAGAAGCAATTTAAACAGAAAATTGCCTTGCCTACTTCACACAGATGCAGAAAAGAAGACAGGAAAAAAAAAATATTGCAAAAGAGAAAATACAAGTATGTCAATGAAATGAAAAACCAGCACCAAAGCCATTGCAGATTAGTGGAGCACATCTACCAAGCTGATTTTTCTCTGAAAACTTGTGAGCAAGCTGATGAATCGCAGTGAGACTGGAGCAGGCCTGGGATGCTGTTCCACACCGGCTCCTCCCGGGAGGAGGTGCTCAGCAGGAGGAGGATGAGGGTTGGCGGCTTCTGCAGAGGGAGAATTCATGGGTCTTTTGGAATTTCTTGAGTTGTGTGTACAGGGCTGTGACAGGAGCCTGAGAGAGACCCAAAGCCCTGAGCCATGCAAGCAGAGATCTGGATGAGAGGATGTCGCAGTCGGGATGGTCACAAAACTAAGAAAGTTCACCACAGCAGCTTCTTGGTCAGAAGAAAGGAAGAACTAACTCTTTACTTTCCAAAGCCTTTTTGTACTATTTCTAACATTCATGTCACATCCGTTGGCTCTCAATTCACCACCCCACAATGTCATTGGCTACCTACAGTTAGAACAACCTCTTGCAATAACACCACCTGCGAGTCTCTTATTATCGTTGTTTGTGGATTCCTGCGTGTTTTGAGCTAGAGAGGAATAGTGCAAACTGGACAAACAGGCCTCTCCCATGGGAAAGTAGTTCTTACTACATACCTGCAGTTCCCACAAGAGGAAAACGCTGTGCTCGGGTGTTCATGAAGAGCACCACGAGTGGGAAGGTCTGAGCAGATGAGCAACGAGACACAGACCCCATCCTGGAAAGACAGAACTGCTCGGGCTCCTCCAAGGCCAGTCTGATCCCCGGACTTCCCACTGAACTGCCCTTTACTCCAGCACCAATGGCTCAGTTAATCCTGCAGAGCTGCCAGGATCTGGCCCTAGACATGGAAAACAAGTCGGAAAGGAAAAGTGTCAGAGTGCCCTCCCAGCAGAAATTATATCTCTGTCCCTCACCTCTTTTCAAGCTTAATTATCTTGACGGGATGAAGAAGAAGAAACATTGGCATGGGTCTGGCAGCCTCCTCTTGGTTCCTATTCCCTCTCCTGCCCTCCTGAGTGGGCATTAATTGCTGGCAGACCCATGGATTGTGTCCAGCCTGGAGCCCGTGTTGGCCCAGGGCAGCCCATGCCCTGCACTTCGGTGCTCTGGAGCCACCTGCAGCCCTGAGTGCTGAGCCCTGGCTGCTCCCTGAGCTCCTCACAGAGCCTTCCTGGGCCTGGACGTGCTCCTGAATTATTCAAGAGGACAGGTGGGCTCCAGAGCAAACAAACAGAGGCATCAATAAGTGACCTTGGGCAGAGGCACTAAGTCACCCGTGGAGAGATCACTGCAGGCTCCCTGGCCCTTACACATGGATATTAAAAAGATTAAAATAGAATAAATAATGCCTTCCCCACCAGTCTCCTTCACTTCATATGTTGACAATTTTCCTCCCAGCAAGGTACACTGCAGAAAGCAGGAGCTTTTCATTTGCTGACTGCAGCAACAGCAAACAAAATCTTAGTCAAGAGCAAAAACCAAGGAGTTTTACATCTGCAAGCCGTAAGTGACTGGGTTTTTAAATCTAAAACATAGCCTTTAATTAGTACTAATCTAGTTAGTTCCCTAGAACTAAGATGTAAGTTTGCTATAAATCTTTCAAATGCTCCAGGGAAAAAAAGAAAATAATGCTACACCTTTGCCCATGTAAACCATCATTCTCAACTGAGTTGTTACAACGTGGATGCAATCTGAGGAGTCAATGCTGCTGGTCTGAGGGCTGGCCAAGCACTCATTTATTTTTTGTTGCAGAAGACAGGGGAGAGGTAGGTGGAACAGATGCACTTCTACAGACTTTGCTGCCAGAAAATGGTGAACTCATCTCTCTGACTTTGGGATTATTCTGTGCTGTTTTCGGAGTCCTTGATTTGACCAAAGTTATAAGACAACTGAGTGGCACTGTCAGAATTATCAGCAAAACAACTCCTTGCTGGACCCTCTTTTTTTCTTGTTATTCATGTATTTTTCTTGGAATCCTTTACCTCTGCAGTGCTGAAATGCCACCCTCTGCACAAACTCAGCAGTTACACCCCAGAGATGATGATGAAATTATCTCACAATTGCTACCTAAAGAGATTTAAATCAAACAAAATATATTGGCTGTTTTTATTCTGAGCACAGGGGAGCCGGTTCCTGAATTTTCAATCACATTAAGATGGGGAATCAAATTAATCAGTAATTGGATGAAGTGGAAGGTTCTTGATCAAAAAATTTATTGTTAAGTTCTCACATGAATTAAACCTGTAGACGGAGGAAGGAGCTGCACTTGGCTTTCCCAAACGGAAGGAGTTTGTGTCTGATGGAAACACAGCAGAAGAGTGGCATCTAATGGCCAAACATTTTCAGGGAACTGCTCTGTCCCTCCTTTTCTCCCTTGCCATCATTCCTGTGTTGCACCCTGTCCTGTTCTGCACAGTACCAACCAAAAGATGCTGTCATTCCTTTCATAGATTTTTTACTTCCCTGTCACAGCTGGTGCCTGTACATCTGAAATCAAAACCACCTTTCACTTATTTTTCTCTGATGTATTAGTGGCTGATGTTGCATTAAAGTCTGAACTGCCAGCCGGCACAGCCCTCTTGTCCTCACATGAGGTGTGGCAACAGTCAGATACCCCAAAGAAAGGCACAAAACTTCCTCAAGAGCTTCCCTCCTAAGCTCCCAGAACTAAAAGTGATTTATTTCCAGAAAGGCAAGGTTTCATCCCTTCAGCATGGAAAAAGAGCAAAGGCAGAGCCAAACCTGCTTTTGCCATCTCAGGAACATGCACAGAATTGCCAACCCTGCGATTGCAAAGTGAGTTTTGAGGGGTTCTGTTGCCTCAGGATCCTTAACCTGGATGGGAAGGGCAATGAAGGTTTTACTGCAACAGAACTCTCACGTGTTTCCATTTCATCGGTGCAGTCTTTGCTGCAGGTAGTTTTTGCAGCAATCTAGGTATTAAATATTCCAGCAGCCTGTTCCCTGGAGAAGGTCAGCTCCAGAGGCGAATGGGAACACCGAATAAATCTGATTTTATAACGAATGAAAAATTCCCAAATGTATGTCCCATACATAGTTTCTGTAACAATGCCTGCATTCTGTGTCCAGAAACGGTATCTTCTTTTTGTAGAGAATGGCTTTAGATCAAAAGCAGTACTTCTTGTGCTTTCTTGGAGGTCACTAAACCCATGAAATTCACCCAGATGTACCAGCAGAATGCAAGAATCTCCCAAATCTCCTATGATCTAAATGATGCTTTTTTTATTCAAAAGGATTCTGTTCCTGTGACCAACTTCTCATTAAATCAGCTTCTGGCACTCTTGTTTTGGACAAGCAAATGCACGTTAGGAAGGAAGGAAGGAAGGAAGGAAGGAAGGAAGGAAGGAAGGAAGGAAGGAAGGAAGGAAGGAAGGAAGGAAGGAAGGAAGGATGGAAGGAAGGATGGATGGATTCTGGAGGGTCTCAGGACAGCTCTTCCTTTCATATACACCCAGTAACCCACTTCCTTCCCATTTCCATCCTTGCCAAGAGCTACATCTCATGAATTTCCTATTTTAATCACTTAGTCCTATTTTCCAGCACATTCATCATCTCATTAACAGTAAATGCCTTTATTAAGTTAAATATGAAATCCAGCATTAAGCTGTTCAAATGGGTTTTTAGGGGCACGGGCAGGTTTCCTTCTTCCCTCCTCCAATCTTGTGGCATTTCTATTCAAATCATTCTTGTACATATTCATGTAATTGGCTGGTCTCAATCTTTAATTAACTGTATTTGTATGGAATCTCAGTTTTCCCATGAGAAAGTACAATTTAATATAGTTCAGTGTTCACCTGCCTTTTCATGGAGACAGACGAAAGAGCACCTGATTAATTTCATCAATTAGTTCTCTGTTAATTTGAATCATGAAGAGGGGAAAGAGGAAATATATTTAAATGCCCAATCCATTCTCACAGACCATCTATTTTGGGGTTCCAGAAAGTGGGCCAAGAACATAGAAATTATGTGTTTTGTGATCTCTGACCCAGACCCCGCTGGCCTGCCCTGACCCTTGCCAGGAAAACTTCCCTTGCAGGGAGACACCAAAGAGCTTCCGCTTATTTGATTTCTCCAAGGGAAGGTTAAGAGGTCTCTAAAGTATCCACATGATTTTCTATTAAGGAAGAGTTCTTTAATCTATCAGACAGGGGCAGGTTGAGACCCAATGGCTGGAAGCTGAAACTGGATCAATCCGAGCTAAGTATGGGGAGTCATTTTCTAATTATTATTTTTCTACAAACCAAAGGGAGTAATTAACTACGGGAACATCTTCCATTAGTGCCTGATAGATTTTCTATCACGGGAAGTACTTGAACTACAGACTGTGGACACATCCAGCTCAGTCACACAGGGCCAAGCAGAAGGAAGAAGCTGAGTTGTACTCCCAGTTATGCCACTGGTGAGACAAAACCAGGACGTTGGTTCCACTCTGGTGCCTATGACTTTTTTAAAAAGCAGATTAAAAAATTGAACTCGCTGAAAAAGTAGAAAATAATTTAGGATTTAGAAAAGTAGGAGTCCGCGGGACCTCCTAAAGGTCAAATTTATTGAACAAAAATAGTCAAAGCCGGTCAGTATTGGAAACAAGTGTTTTCCAAGGGAAGAAATATTTGTGCTGGGTGGAGAAAGGCACTGTAAGAAACTACATATGCTTGATAAGGTGGAAAAGAAAAAAGAAATTTAAAAATATAAGGGTTTTTAGTCATCCTAAAAAGATTTGTATTGTTCTATCTGCAAGACCTCTGTGTTCACATTAACAGCCATCAGGAAGCCACAGAGGTGTTTGTGAGTAACAGTTCCAGCAGCCAAGCCTCCCCAAAACGCTGCTGTGATGTCTCTCCAACAGCTTTTCTGTCCAGCAGTGGGATGGGGCAGTTACAGCCACAGCTGTGTTATTAAAGTCCTGGAATTAAGGTATTGCCATGTCCTCAAATTTTGTGCTGGCCAAGCAAGGAAGGAGTTACACAGCTCAGCCCAGCTGCCTTTGGTTGTTATTCTGACTGTGAGGCCAGAGGAAGGAGAGGAATGACTGCAATTTAGGGAACACACAGGATTTTCTAATTCATGGAGAGCGATGCTAGAGGTATTGTCACTATTGCTCAGGCAGTCCAGCAAAGGGAAGCGATGAGAAATGCCAAGAAGGGACTATTCCTCACATCTGCTGTGCCTTTCAGGAAGGGCCAGGATGAGAGACGCCCTGAAGGGAAGCAGCTGAGGAGGAGAAAGCAGCCTGCTCAGAGGGGCTGCTGTGCTGCGCTGCTCTGAGCCCTGGAGATGGCACAGCCCAGCTTTTAGAGGCAGATTTGAAACTAAACAGAAGTGCTCTGCAGTCCCTTGCAACATCACTTTTACAAGCCTGGGAACATCGAGAAAAAGTTTCTCCACCAGTGGGGCCCACACACATTCCCTGACATTGTGAAATGTTAAAGTCCCATCACGACAAGTGGGTCATGCCCAGGGAGATGTGGAGCAGCCACTCCTCAGAGGGACCAGTCACTGGGAAAGACAAGGAGGCAGCTGGAGAATGTGTCACTCACCTGCACCCACACCTGTCCAGCAATTCCAGCTGCTCCCAGTGCCCAGCCTGGGCAGGAGCACAGCACTGGCCTCGCTGTTTGCTGCAGCCTCCTGCTCCTCACTGGGCAGCAAGAATGACTTGCTGGTTTGCTCCCATACTCTTAGGGACAAGTTTGTGGGATGAGGTGGGCTTTGGGAAGAAAAAAGGATTTCCACTTGTATTAAAATAACACCTAGGATGTCTAATTTAAAAAAAAAAAAAAATCAGGTCCCATCCTCCCTTCCTTAGAGGGAGGGGAATCCCTGGATTGAAATGCTTGGGCAAAAATAGATGGAGAGAGAAAACAGACAGAAGTCTGAGCTTACTACATTGGGTCTGTGCGACATTCTGGGTACATATTCCCTTGTAAAGCTCCCTAAATATCCTGTGTACTTCACCTCAGTGGCTGAATGGCAGCCTAGAGCCTTATGGGAGCAGAGGAGAGCTCCCTGCTTTCTGTTTTCCCCATGGGATGACACCATAAATGGTGGGGTTTGCATCACTTGGAAAGCCAGAGCTAAAAATATCCTGATAACATTTTGCAGGTAGTAAAATGGAAAGAAAAGAGAAGGCACAGAAGAGTTAACTTTGGATCCAGTCAAAATATGACCACACAATTGATCAATAGGATGCTGGTGTTATTAATATAAAAAAATTAAGGTACCATCGCTAAATGAATACAGAGAAGAGTCAAACATGCTAACAGATGGTACCAAATACCAGAGTCAGGAGACAGCTAAATAATGTCTTGTAATATCAGATACACACTGGTGACCCAGTGCTGCAACATGAAATGAAAATGAATCAATAGAAAGTAATGAGAGAGAATAATATGTGGATTAGTGAGGACAGAGATGGATTTCTGATCCAGGATTTTCCCCAAAAGACAGCTCTGTGCTCTAAGAACTATAAATCTTTAATCAGTTCATGAAGTAGCTCAGTTATTCCTCTGTGCATACACTCAGGGCTAGATGAAAGTATCTTCTGCATCTGAAATTTGGGCATGGCAGTTTCTGGGGCTGAGCAGAGGTGCTTGGCTGCTGGAGAGGATCCAGAGCCTGGAGGGAAGGGGCTGGAAAGAGGAGCGTTGCACAGGGATTAGGATCTGCCCCGGATCATTCCTCATCCGGAGCAATGATCCACCTGCAAAACTTTTTATAGGCAAAAGGGGTACAAGCTGCTTTCTGAGACACTCACAGAAAGGGAAAAGGACTTTGTTCCTGTCCAAAAACCTTGTGCATTTGGTTGAAAGGAAAATGCAAAGCAATGGGAATGTAGAGTCCAGAGCCCAGACCTCTCTCCCTGGATCCCACTCCATTCTGATGGTAACTTCTCTCTCTCTCCCACCAGCAGAACCCAAATCTATGGGCCTTTTGCAAAATTCTAGCTCCAGGCAATGGAGGAAACTGTTTGTGCTCCAGAGCAGCTGCTGGCTCAGCCCCTCTGTAGGGAAAAGTGGGTTTAGTCTCTCTCAGGAGAAGGGTAGAAATGAATTCTCAGTTTCCAATGCATGAGCACACACTGTAGCTCATCACAAAGAAGAGGCTTTGCCCTCAGCACCTCTCCTTGCTCTGGCAATGCCTTAAAGCTTCAGTAACCACATTTTGTGGGAATTTCTGTACTGAGGCATGACAACACCCTGGGAACACGCCCCAGGCTGAGCCCCTTGGAGGTGAGGGCCACCTGTGTCGCCATTTCTGGGTCTCCAAAGGGTTCAGAGATGGTGAGCAGGAGGATGGCAGCTGAGGCTGTTAAAGAGTGTGCATTTTATTAACCCACAATTCCAAATGCCAGGAAGTAAAACTTTCCGGGGGCTGGGTGGATTTAACATGGTAGATTTTGGTATGAGGTAGCTGAGGAGGAAGCACACTAGACTTTCGATTGCAATTTTTACCTCACTCTGACCCCAATTGTGCCTCAAATGAGGGTTTTTAAAAAAAACTTTCTGAAGTCAGGAGATTTATATCTTATTTCCAAATGGAACAGACTTTGCTGAAAACGGCATGGATTTTACCAGGTCAATACAATTTATGATGAAATAGGAGACGTTTAAATCTAGTTCTACATAAATAGCCCCAGCACGAAAGTAGTGGAGCCTGATAAAAATTTTAAAAAAAATAAAAATCCATTTTTAATGCAACTGCATCAGAAAATGTAACATCAGCCAAGGAGATCTCAAATCCTTCCTGCAGAGGGTAGGAAAGGGAACACACTGCCCATGCCAGCAGGCCTGTGGGCAGACTCACTGTCTACACTTTTCTAAAAGGATTCATACCACTCTTTCCTGAAGTGATGTTCATATTCAGGGCCAATATTATACTCAGTTAACAGATCACAGTTTGGAAAGTGATTTTCTGAATTATGATAAATAAATCTGCCAAGTTTAAGTGCAGCAGCCACTGCCTGAGAGATGGCCAGAGCCGGGGTGAGGGCAGCAATCTGCTCTGCTGTGACCCTGTCCAAGTGTGCTGGACCCAAAATCCAGGCTGCCAGAGAAAAGAGATGCAACAGCAATGTGGGAATACGTGCATTTGTAGAAATAGAGGAATTCAGTCACTCCAAGAGGCATTTGGTCAAAGCCCCACAGAGCTTTCACAGAGAGCACCATGCACTCGCTCCGCTCCGCAGCAGCAGATGGTCCATCACTGCCAAGCAGCTTTATGGCCATCCAAACCCTCTCAGATCTCCGTTCCTTGAGCCTGCACATCTTTCAAGAAGAAAAACAGGGAAAAAAACTGTCTTGAAAGCTGGGCTTTACTGCCTTGAGCCAAGATTCACATGATACCTTTTAACAGCCTTTCCTTCCCCACTTTTCAATTAAGTGCTCTGCACTGAAGATTGCACACTGTCAGCTCATGCAAAGAGTAAATCCTTTCTTAGAGCTTTTAAAACTATTTTCTCAGGCTCCTGGCTGCAGAGGGCTTTGAACAAACTGTTTTCAAGGAGGAAAAGGGAAATGAAGGGAATGGTTTGTTGCAGTCGGCAGCATTTCTCCCAAGGTGTTTGTGCTTCTGCTCTGCTCTGGGGAGGAGGAGCTGTCACACCTCAGTGGACTTTTTCCAGGCAAACTCATCAGTTTTGACTTCATATTTCCTCGGGGTTAGATGGAAATTTCTCAAGACTAAAAGTAGGAGTCAGAAAGGCACCTACCTACCTATCATACACAATCTGAGAGAGGTGAGACAGGAAGGGACTACAGAATTTTTCCAATTTGCTTCAGAGCAAAAAGAAAGAGCAAAAGGGAACTGAAATGCTTTAGTAAGACTTGACACTCCTCATTTTTCAGGTGATGACCAAAATGGAGCTGACATTTGAAAAGGATGCCTGCTTTTCCAGGAATTTGTTTGAAAACTAGATGTTGCTGTACTCCAATAACTGATGCTGCCAAGAGATGGTGAGAAATAAAGGATTTAAAGAGAATCCTCCATGCTGGAGACATGAAATGAGCAAATTAGAAACCTGTTAAAAATCATAAAATTGGATAAACTGCTAAAAGTGCTGGCAGGTCAATTGAATTATCTTAGCAATTTTCAAGAGGGACCTGAAAGAGAGTAGCTGGATACGGGGAACAGGTTTTTTTGTTTGAGTTTGTTTTGTTGGGTTTTTTTAAATTCAAAAACTAATATCAGTTTCTTTATAAATATATATAGTACACGACCTTCCAGACGTGACATTCCAGATTAATTTTTAATTCGCTCATAAAGGGGAAAATAGGAATAAATAAATAATAGCTGAGAAAGCAGAATAAAGCAGTCCCAGAATCACTGTTCCCTCTGCAAGAAAAAAAAACCACCAAACCAAACAAACACAAAAACAACCTTACATAGAATAAACTTTTAAACCCAAATCAAAAAACAGCCCAACACTATTTCCTGTGACCAGGCTTGCAGAGACACAGCTCTGAGGACTGCTCAAAGAAAAACTGCAGTGTTAAAATCTGGAAATTTTTCCATTTCCATCATTGATTCCTTCCAGATAAGGAAATGTACTACAGAGTCACTTGGGAAGCAGCATTCAGTGTGTCTCCCAGACCTCCTGGATTTTAACAAGTCATTTCCTCACTGAAAGATGCTGCTTCAGACCACTGGACTGGGGCAAGGCAACCTCAGCACCCTTCCCATTGCATATCAACACTTATTATTCATTTTCCTGTTAAAGGAGGCTTCAGAAATTTCACACAAAAAGAAGAAAAAGAATAAGAAGCAGGAACCCATTGTCCCACCAGCACAAGGAGCAGGGACAAATATAAGTATGTGTCTATATACACTTAAATATATACAATATATATACACTTAATATATATACACTTAAATATATTGCCCTGAAGGAGGGACAAATTGCACCAAACTCCATCTCTCACTCTTTTAGTGCAATTTCCCCTTCTCAGGACATTTCCCCTGCCAAGAGGAAGGGCTGGAGCCCTCCCATCTCCCTCCCTCCTCCAGCATCTTGGCTCTAACCTGGCACAAACCCTTTGCTGCATTTTATGTAACTTCATTGGTCTGACTTTCCAACTGCTTAACAGCCCTTATCAGCAAATAAAAGCCTCCAGCAGCAGATGAGCAAAGTGATTGAGAAAGCTATAAAAACTGCAAAGAGAGAGCTGTCTGTAGTTAAAACAAGGCTCAGCTCCTGCTCCCCAGCCAACTCCCCCAGTAAGTACAGAGGAATAGCAGGTTTATTACCCTCCTTCTGATTGTATGTCATCATTACAGCATTGTTTTCCCACATACCAATTCCTTCCTAGCTCCCACTTGCAATAAAAACCAGAGATTTGGGTTCTTTTAAAAGATTAATGGACACAGCTGCCCTCATACTCTAAACTTGTGAAGTGGCTGAATATCACTCCTGAAACTCCAAATTCTGACCGTTTTCTGCTGGGGCTGGAAGTCAATGATGTGGTGAATTACGGCAGAGTTGGGTGGAGGGAAGGAGCTGGCACTGTGGAGAAATGAGACCTGTTGAGGGACAATTCCTCATAAAGAAACTCCAGAATTAACAGCCACTTTTGGTGAAAACAACAAACAACAAAAGTAGAAGCTGTTTCCTTACAGGTTTTCAAAAGGAAAAAAAAAAAACAGTTTTGAACAGAATGACTTGAGACTTGTCTGTGCCCTACTTTGAGTGTTGGCAGGAAGTGCCCAAACCAAAACCAAACCAAAGCATGAAATTGCTCTAAACACAATGGCTCATTCATGTGGGAGCAAAGCACACCCATGGGCCTGATTGAGGGTGCTGGAGTGGCTGGGGCATGCGGGATGAGGGTGGGAGCCACACGCCCAGTGCCATGGGCAGGTTACATGGATCAGCACAGGGGTGCAGGGATGGGGCACAGCACAGGGATGGAGCAGCTCCCAGGCAGAAGAGCCAAAGGGGGGTGGGGGAAAAGGGTCTTTTGGCTAGAAAAACCCAAGAACTTGGTTACTTTCTGTTGCTGGTGGGAGAGAGTTTGTAAGCAAGGGTTGATTTCTGTTTCTCTCCCAACCCCAGGCTGATCGGTGATTGCCCTTGGCCCTCAATGAACCCCTGATCCCTGCAAAATGTCCGCGAAGAACTTTGCTGTGGATCTGCAAGGTCCACAGAGCCATCCCACGGGGCCCCTTAGGCTGTCAGGCCAGGCACAGGCTGACAATTCCTGAAGAAATACAATGAGCTGGAGAAAGCCATGCTGCTCACAAGGCTTGGGAGGGACAGATGGGTGACCCTTTCAGCCCCAGGGTGACACAAAGGGCAGGTAGGGCACCCTCATGTCCCCAGTTTCAGTCCTGGTCACATGCCTGGACAATTCCCAGCACGGGACAAGCTGGGACTCCTTGCTGGCACCATTTTGGAGCGAGGGACAAGTGACAATAAATCTAACGTGACCTTCACTACAAGCCTGTGTGGGCTCTCAGGACCCAAAAGAAGAAACCCAGAGGTGTGGGACAGCAGCAAGTCTCTTGCCAAGCCACAAATGCTGTATTTTCACCCTAGCTATGATGTCTGCATTTAGTATTCATTGCCATGTCACTGATCCTCATGAATTCCTCCCGTGTGCATGTGCCTCTCTCATCCATTTCTATCAGCATCCCACTGTAATTTATTATTAGTTAAGAATTAATAGACACTTGGAAGTATAATGTTACATTTTTGTCTTCTGGTGCTCTGAAGCATTTCATGCAGCAGATCAAGCATTAAATCTGTCATGTAAACACATTATTTTGTCATGTGATGCATTATGATAGCCCACTACCAGGAAAATGAAAAGCACTTAACGGTTCGTGTTTGATGTGTACTGTCAACAAAACTCAGGAAGAATTTATAAGGTGTTGTGGTTTAATGAGTACCAGTTTAATAGGGTTTGAGTATCATTCAAAAATGTGCCTTTACAGGAGACATGTGATACATTGAATTTCAATGTGAATTATAAAGCCCAATCTAGATCTCCAGGCTTCTACACGGCGAAGATAATAAGGTCCAGGGAGCTGTTTATAAGCAATAAATCAAGACCTTCTCTTGTTTTCTCTTGGAATATTCCTCTCTCCATCAGGTTTTATGAAACTGCCGGGTTCATGTATGGAAGTGCCATCCAGTATCTTTGATTAGGGCAGAATAACTCAGCTATAGACAGGGAATGAATGAACTAAAGAGAAAGGAAGAGCTGATAAATAGGAACTCTACCAAACACCCAGCTACTGACAAGCCTGGCCAAGTTTAAAAAACCGAAGTTAAAAAGAAGTTTGTTAATGACTTGGGAAAGCTTCAGTGAGTGAGTTTCCAGGTGGAATCTTGACCCAGCAGACTCCTAACAAAAACCTCTCCCACCTGGCCAGGTGTGTCACAGCAACAGCACAAAGAATGGCAAAAATCTGAACAGGGATGGAATCTCCCCTCCCTTTCCTCCCCAGGATGCTGCTCGGAGCACCTCCCACAAACTGAAACAAGATGCAGTGAGATATGACAAAAACAGAGAGGAGCCCAAAGATAAATCCCAATCCCATCCCTACCCCACAAAACCAGCCAAGCAGTGCTTACAGAGGGAGCCAAAGGTGGATCCACCAAGAGGATCCACGTGAGAGCTCCCCTTGACCTCATGGTACACAGTTCACAGGGTAAGAGTCCTAAACCCATCTCTTCAGACGGCTTTGGTTAGAATTCATCA
This sequence comes from Acanthornis magna, assembly GCA_036785705.1. NCBI lineage: Eukaryota > Metazoa > Chordata > Aves > Passeriformes > Acanthizidae > Acanthornis > Acanthornis magna. Next base: position 7,479,672 of record JAWUZG010000092.1, read on the forward strand.
AGACCTGATGCAATTAAATGCTCTAAGTTATTAATACTAACAAGATTTACTGCTCCCCATTTACAAATGATTTGCATTTTTATGCATTCTTTTAGCATGGATCATCACGAATTTCTTTGGTATTCATGAGGTTGCAATTTGTGTATTTCCATAATTACCTCATCATATTCCCCATTAGATAATGGACCAAGGGCATAAAACACCAAGCAGAATTCAAAAGCAGCGTTGACTCTCTGCTCCACTGAGAGGCTGAATGTCCCTTGTCCTTGAAGAAGAGCTCACAGGAAAGCCCTGGGAAAGGGCTCTGCCCAGCCATTGGCTGAGGCTTGCAGGTAGAAATAAAATTTAAAATATTTTTTTAAAAAATCAGTGCTTGATCACTGCAACCTGCAGGATTTTCCCTGCTCACCAAACTGGGTCCATGGATACATTCTCTCTGCACAGTGCCCTCGGACTAAAGAGGATTGTACCATGTGCATGGCAAGTTAAGGAATCACGATCATTTCCTATCCAATTGGAATCCATTCCAATCCAAGCAGGACACAGGTAGGAGCTGAAGAACCAAAACCAGCTCAGACACACAGTCCCCCAGGCCAGGACACTGTCACTACATCCCCTAAGGGAGAGTTTGTGTCCCAAACTAGCCCACCCCAAACTTCATGGGCAATTCACCAGCACGCCAGAGGGAGGGGGAGGAAGGAAGAGAGATGAATTTCATGTACACGAAAACCTTTTTGTGCACTTAAGAATGGAGATGAACAGATTTAAAATTAACGGGCTTAGTTCACTGCTGGGCAAGTGATCTAAAATGGCCAATAAATAATTCATCGCAGCCCCATCCATCACGGTGCAGCCCAGCCGCTGACGCAGACCACGTCGGGGGCTCGCTTGGTGAAAAGAGACAGCTTAATTCAGCCCAGTGAATAATCCAAAATCCCATAAATGATTCATCACTGGATTAAAAGCTATAGATTTCTCCATAAAATTCTCTCCCCTGCATTAAATATGCAGATGATTGTGTGATGTTTATTAACTACTGGATGGCTTAGTTAAGAATGACACCAGCTCTGGTGCTTGAGAGCACCTTGGAAGCCATGAATCTTCATTAGAAGTACATTTAAGCATGAAAAGGGGTTACCTTCCAGGATTCAATGCTCACTAACATCAGTAGAATATGTACATGAGAGAAGAGAGTCAGGCCTTAGTATACTTTGTTTTAGAACATATTTATAGACAGGATTTATGCCCTGGTTTGGATTATCTACCATACACCTCTTTCCCTAGGCATTAAAAAAAAAGGAAAGAAACCCCAAACCCCAGAATATACCCCCACAAAATTTTCCTTTTTTCTAGATACTTTTTTAAAAAGCTGCATTTTGAAACAGCCAGGGAATGTTCAGCTTTTTTTCTTCTAAGAATAAAATAAAAATAATAATAATAAAAAATATATATATTTTGGGAAGTGGTAGATTTCCCTTCCCCTTGGAGAAGGGTCAGTGCTGGAAAGACTAAAGAAAGGCAATGAACTTTTACCAGAGATTATTTCCCAACACTTTCCTCCCCAACCCTTCTGCTGGCTTTTGCACACTCCAATTTGCACCTCTCTGCCCAGTGTCCTCCTGGTCTTTCCTATCTCAGTTTCAAACTACTTGGAGCTCTTTAGCTGAGGTTAGAAAAGAAGTCCCATGAGAAGAGGCTGAGGGATCTGGGGGGGCTCAGCCTGGAGAAAAGAAGACTCAGGAGAGACCTTTTTGCTCTCTGCAATTCCCCTCAAGGAGGCTGTGGCCAGGTGAAGGTCAGGCTCTGCTCCCAGGAAACCAGGACAAGAAGAAATGGCACCAAGCTGCACCAGGGACAGTTCAGGTTGGACATCAGGAAGAATTTGGTCAATGAAAGCATGGCCAGGCATGGGAAGGGGCTTTCCAGTGGAAAAGATGGAGCCACCATCCCTGGAGGTGTTCAAGGATCTGTCACTCACTGCTCTGCTCTGGGTGACAAGGTGGGGTTGGACTCGATGACCTTGGAGGTCTTTTCCTACTCACTGATTCTGTGACTCTGCAAGATGGGGTGAGGAAATGAGGGTTCTTCTGGTTTTCTGGGTTTTTAAACACCCCTCGAAGCGATCCTTTGGAGGGCTCCTCGCCAAAACCCCTGAGCTGCTAATGGCAGGAGGGAGTGGATGCTGAGATGAGCTGGGGGATTGTTTAGGGCTGACATTTCTTTTCTTGGGTCACTGCTTCCACACTGTGATTGCAGGAGCTGCTGAGTCTTGGGGTTTGGGTTTTAAATCAGCAAGAGAAACCAAAACCACAATGCTCCCAGCTGGGGTTAGACAGCAGCGGGAAGAGGAAACCAAGAAGTGCGTGGTCACCACAGCCTCAGGAGCACAAGAAAACCAGGGTGATACTGGGACTTGCAGGAAATTGTGTTGCTGGAGGACACATGGGCTGGAGCCCAGGCCGAAGGTGTTGAAAGCATTCCCTGGAGCCAGCCATGAGCTGAACTCCTGGCTGGGACTTCCATCATCACTGGAGGAGGCTGCATTTATTCTGCTTGGTGTCAGCAAATCTGCATCACCTTTACAGCCTCTTCTAATCCCTCCAGATGTTTCTCTGCTCAGTCTGTGCAGCTCAATTTTGCCATCTGCTGTCATATCTGTGGCAGAACGTCCCATTTCCTCTTTCTACCAGGCTAAAATTTTCCACTTTTTCATGCATTCATCTCACACTGTGTGGTTATCTCTGTTCTTTCCCCAAGTCCCATGATGCTATTTATTCTTATTTCTAATTTCCTATGTACTCAGCCACATTCTTCCCTTCTGCTTGCTCTTTCTTAAGCCCCAATTACATTTCACCTTTGAAACCAAGAGATTTACTTATATTAACCTTAAAAAATGCCTAGAAAAGCACATTAAGGCTAGGAGACAAACTTGGAAACATAATGAAATGTGTTGCTGAGATGGAAAGGGACCGTCAGGACAGTCAGCTCCAATAAAGTCTATTAAGAGAGGTCTCTTATTAATCTCAAAATTATATTTAATTCATTCCTCTGGTTTCTCTTTAAAGGATTTGTATTCTTAACTCAGCACTTGCCTTTTTTTTTTTTTCTGTATTTCCTCCTGTTTTTTCATTACCCAATCCCATATCCCAAAATATTCAGATCTCCCTTTTTAATTGCTTTTCTGTACCTTCTCCATACCAGCTGGGCAGTTCAGTCATTATCTCCTCACATCAGACCTCTTTTACCCACTTTAATTGGTCATTTTGATACAGACAATTGTCCACAAAGTACTGGGGGCCAGTAAAAATTATTACTTGGACCAGAAGCTAAATCCTTCATTAATTAACTGCCTTGCTCCACAGAGCTGAGCCAGACTCTCCAGATAGAACAACATTTAGGCTTGACATGGACTCTGAACAAATTAAAACCTGCTTTGCTCTGCCACAGGCTCCCTGTGCAAGTCCATAAATGCTGAGGTAAGTCCAGCAGCTCCAAGTGCTGGGGAGAGGCTCAGACCTGGGTGATTTCAGGTCGTGGTGCTTGGCAGTTTGAGAGGTGGTGTGAGGCCAAGATGGAGAGACTGGGGTTTTGGGGAAATGCAGGGCAGTTTTAAAGGGAATGGCTTTGCTTCTTTGCCCTGTGTATTGCTTTAATCTCTTACCACAGGGTTTTTCTTGGCTACAGTGCTTTATCTTTACTCAAGTGTATTTTTTTGCCTTCAAGGTAAAAGTCGTAAAAAGGCCAACATTTCCAGATGCCAATGACATCCTCTCAAACAGCCTTTCCTTTCTAAAAACTTGCTGCTTTCATCCAGTTTTTCTCCACTAGACCCAGAGATTGCATTCTGGGGCTTCTGTTGCTTTTGGAAAGCAGCATTTCTGTTTCCTCCAGCTACATTTTAAAAGGCTCCCTTTAACCTTTCCCTGAACATACTGACAGCCAGAGTCCTCACGAATAACTTCAATGAATTTTCATTTAAACTTAGCCCTTCCCAGGTCCTTGCTTCCAATTGCCACCCTAAGCCCAAGCCTCCGCCTCAATAATTGGGGTGGATAAAAAGATAAATAAAAATGCTCAGTGGCATAAGTTACACTTACAGCTTCTCTGAAGCTTCTCAGGGCTGCATTTCCACATGGCTGATCAGATCAAACTCACTTTGCTGGCTCCCATCTCTTCTCCCCTTGTGCAGCTCCCCAAAAGCAGAGCTTTTAAGTCCAGCCAGCGCCACAGCAAATGTGCTAGAACCTTCCCAAGCGAGAGCCAGCTCTGCTGTAAAGAAGTCATTAGTGAAGAGCTAATTAGTAAGAGCAAAAGGATTGGCCCAGCTCTGACAATTGGAAGCTGCAATGGAAATATTGTTGGCTTAATTAGCAGGTTTAATTGGGTGGGGGAAAAAAGGCAAAAAGAAAAGTTTGGGTTTTTCAAAGGAGTACATCAAAACCGTTTGGGATTTTTTTTGTTTGTTGGTTTGTTTCCTTTTATTCCTTCCAGATTAGTGTGGGATTCATGCCTAGCAGTGAAAGATGCCAGGTCCCTGGGCTCAGCACATGCTCTGTGCTGGGGTGGTGACAGCCACAGTCACCCGTGTGGGACAGACACGGGTGTCAGCTGAGCAGACCTAGCCTGGGAGCCGCAGGCCACGTCCTCTGTCTGGGGACTGTCTGGGGACTGTTCTCTGCCTCCCACAGCCCCACCAGAGCAGGGTGCAGGGTTCTGAACCCAGGAGAGAGTGAGAGGGACCCCAAAGGGGAACCTCCCCTGCCTGCCCCAACCCACGGCCTGTGAGAGGATGCTGAGGGATTCGAAAGTCTCACCACAGCTCTGAGCACGACCAGCGGGGAAGTCCAGAGCTGCCACACCATATTTGCTTCTGAGCTGTTCCCACAGCATCTCTCACCTCTGGCTGTGGCTGCCCAGAGCTGCCATGGCCAGCCCTGTGAGCTCCAGGGAATGTCATGGATTGGGACATTCTCCCGTGCCATTCCCACTGTCACTGCAGCAGAGTGGGTGAGAACCCCAGGGAATTACCCAAAAGCTCTGCAGTGTGTCCCACAGATGATCCCCCAGCCTCCATGGGCAATCCCTTCCCTTAACAGATTTAGAAAGGAGTGGTGTGGGGGTTTGGGGGGGCATGGTAGAGAAATTTCCCTCCAGGTTGGTCCTCTTGGCATTTTTCCCACCTCTGGAAATGTTTCAGGATTTCTTTTGAGAGCTGAGACAGCACACCAGACATGTCAACACCTGGGGAATAACTAACTCCTGTTTAAGTGCCTTAGGATATGACACAAAAAATACAATTGCCAGTGACAAATTGCAAAGTTTATTAACATATTCTCCAAGGGTTATTCAAACATGCTGAATCACAGGCAGTAGTGGTAGCCCTTAAGTAATCTGCATTTTTGATTTAAACTCGCAGCATTCTTGTAGCTTCATTTTTCTGTTGATTAGATAAAAGCATTAAAAATTGTATTTTATGATTCCTTTTCTTTCTTTTTAGCAATTTGAATATGGGCAGCCTTCTAGGTAATCTCTTCTGTTCCTCACAGTACAAGTTGTATTCAAGAAGAGCATTAGTAAAAATGGAGAAAAACAAATTCAATTGTGCAACATGGTGTTAGTAAGAAGGCAGATGCCAGAAGCATCCATGAATAATGCATAAAGCCCCTTCTCAAATAAGCTTCTTTATGCAACGAGTTTTAAGGGTGACATGGGAAAATTTGCACAAAGATTTTAAATTTTCATAGTTGAAGCTTTGGCCTTTGTTTTATACCCACTGATATTTTGCGGGCTCATAAGTATCTTGCAATGCAGCGTGGAACAGGCCCTTTTTATTTCCCATGGCATGTGCAGATTATGTAGGAGCTCCTCACAGCGAAAAAATGTTGTTTTCTCCTTCAGCACCACTGAAAACTTTTTCAGTCTCTTCTGGTGGCCGAACACTGCAGTGAGAAGCACAAATCACTGTGGATGGGGCAAAAGGACATTGCTGCTTCAGAGCATCCTTTCTGATTTGTAACATCAGCAAATTCCCATGGAAACTGAAACCTGAAACTACTGAGTGCAACAGCTGCAATGGAGAAACACCTACTTTTACCCCAAGGAGGTATTTACCTTGCCTGCATTCTTCTCATGGATCAGAAAGGGCTGTTCAGACCTTGTAATGGCAGCTGTAGGGGAACCAGCATGGGATCCAGAAAAGAGACTTTCCTTGGCACCCAATCCCCATCTCCCAGGTGGAGTAAGCAGTGAGGGAACTGAAAAATCACTGGGCTTTGGAAAAAGGGTAATACTTCACTGGACTACCCTGTGGTTTGTCCACAGAGAATATGCTTTCTCAAGATAAGCCAGAAGGTATGAACTTATCAGTTACACCTGCACAGGGTATCATGTCCTGGTTCTCAATCAAAAATAAAGTAGATGAGGCACTTCCTTCAGCTGGAGTCATTACAGAGCAGTAACAGCTGCTTAATTTCTCCAGTGCCCTGGGTTGCTGTTCATTCCTACACAGAAGCAGCATCCAGGAACCACTATTTAATTTCTAGAGTGAAGCTTCCTCATAATACACCTTTGGTAATCAGCACCACAAGCCAATATTGCACCCGTTGCAATCAGTGGCCAATACCTTCCTGTCTCTAAGAAAAATTACACTGGAACTTTTAATAGGAAATTACAAAATGGATTACCTTTTTATTATAAACTTCTTTGTGAGTTTACCTGGAAGCAAAATAATATTAATGTTACAATGGCAAAACAAAATCTATCATTCTAATGTATCCGTCAAATGAGCTCAGACGCAATGATAGCAAGCTGCAAAATTTCTGTGGGCTAAGCAGGAAGGAAAGGATCTCATTCTGATTTCAGTTATACCAGTGTGTTTTGGGAGTAATTCCGGGAAAGTATGGGGCCAGTTAAGTATAAAGAGAGCCAACAGGATGAGCCAGACGTGCAACAAGTGAGTGAACAGGTTCTTTGCACAGGCTTTCTCCTGCTGCATCCCCACCTCCTCATCCTCCCTGGACCCCTCATGGTGCCACAATGCTGGAGCAAGGGCAGCAACTCCCATAAAACGAGCAGCACTGTCACAAGGGCCATGGCAGAGGTCCCAGAATAACCAGGGACCCAGGAGGACACGTGCATCAGGCCATGTTGGAATCATTTCTCAAGTGTGTGCTTAAGGACACTTACGTTTCCAAACCAACGAGATCATCAGTACGAAAAGGATGGACCCTGCTATGGCACAGGCAATGAGAATGGCAGAGCTGGGAAACTGGAAGGGAGAAGAGAAAAACTGAAAAGGCTTTAGGAGCACATTTCCTTCTGAACTATTTGCACAGGAGGGGCTGCGCTGGTGGCTCAGAGCACTGGGCTGCAGTTTGCTATGCTCTTCTGAGCTTGCCTGTACAAAGTGTTGAGAGTGCACGTGAAGTTGACCATGATAAACAGCATGAATTACATGTCAAGTATTTAATAAATCTCCCTGTGAAGTATTGAAACCAGATTCATCCCACTTAACATGAACTTCTTAATAAGGTTTCCAAAGTAGAAATAGGAATCTCAGTCACCCTCATCCTTTTCTTAGAGACAGGGAAGTGTAACACCCTCCTGAATTGCCTGGTCACACCTTGAGGATGTTACCTGCCCTGTCTCACAGAGATGCCAGGGGATGAGTTTTTTCTGAAGCATCCAGGCCAGATGGGATGCTCACAAGCTTTGGCTCTATCCACTGAAAAGAGGTACAGGTGGTTCCTGAGCTTCTCTAGGAACCACCCTACTGAAGAGTCTGTAGGAACCATCCTACTGAAGATCAAGCCACCGTTTGCATCGCATTTGTTTGTCCTTTTAGGATGAACACACTGAAAACCACTAGCATGTCCTGCTGTCCTGATTCCTACTCATACACTCTTGAAATTTTCAGGAAGTTTTACCTTATCTCCTCTAGCTTCATGTTTCTCAGCACTGCCATCTGAATTTGCTGAAACCTCTGAAAACAAAAGAGATTGAAATTATTACTGGCACAGTCACCTGAAGGAGTGAGGCCTGCAGTGGCTGTCACTGCTTCAGTCGAGGAGTCATGAGCTCTCAGGGAATGAGAAGGGCAAAAGCACCTTGCAACCAAAAGAGAAGGATCAGTTTCCACCACAAATGGTAGCTGAGGAACCCATGGGAAATGTCAGCCTGCCTCAAGAAAGAGGAGACTTCTCAAGGGCAGCCCACGAAGGAAGACAGAAACTTATCTGCTGTGAAGGAGTTCTCACTTGTGTGACGTGACAAGGTGCCATAGACAGCACTACAGCTAATAAAACTCTAAGAAGGACTAAAAATCCCAGGGATATGTGGACACTGTACTTTGTCATATGCCTTTTTCATGACACTCCACTCTCTCAGAGATCTGTGCTTCAGAACTACCCCCAAACCCCCAAGAAATGCAGATGGAACAGTTACATGCAGGTCCCACAGGTCGAAGTTAACTTTTATGGCAACCTGTGCAGCCTGGCTGATGGGACCAACTATTGCTGCTCAGTTTGATGCTTGAAAGACCAAGGGTATTTTGGGGGTCTGAAGTGTGGCCGGTGCTGGCAGGGTTGTTGCTGAGGGAAAGCAAGTGAAGAGAGAAGAGAAATTAAATCAGAGCCTGGTCAGCAGGAGCCATCCACCCCAGGCAGCCCAAATCTGCCAAAAAATGTGCTTGGAGATGGAGGGCTCTCAACCCTGGGTTTCCGTCCTGTTCTTCTAACATCAATTATAATGTTCAGCAACAAATTAGCCTTCCCTTACCTCACAGTAAGGCCAAGCTGCATCCATTAATGCATTATTTCACAGAGTGAAAGGAGACTGAGTCAAGAACTGAACTTGGCTTAGTGAATTATGAATTATGCTGCAGCATTTTCGCACCTTGTGACAGTTTGACACAGGTTTTGCACAGGTGGGAGTGTGTGGGACTCACATCAACAGGGTACATCTTCTCCTGTTACTGCTTTTGGGGTGGCTCTTTCCAGCTCACTGTCACAACTGTTAAGACCCTTTGTAAAACTTTGTATTTACAATGGCAGAATGCAGGCATTATCCAGTTCTGTATCAGAAGGATGACAAGTGAGAAACCCTCACAAAATGCTCAAGAGTCCAGTTTAGTCTGTTCTGTGAGACCTCTCCAGGGGCATTAAGGAACATTCTACCTGCTGTAAGTCTTTAGGTCTAGCAAAAGAAGACTCACAAAAATCTAAATACTGTGGGTTTAAAAATTAAAAGATTCTTGGCACTTATTGAAACTAAGAGGCAAATACAATATGTCGTCCTCAAATTTTAGCATTCCTTTAAGTTCTCAGTTGAGGGAAAGACATTTGGGAATCATTTAAAAGGGAAAGCTCAATAAACTCACAGTGATGACAAATCAGATGTCTGAGAATTCAGCCATGTTGAAAAGTTTGGTTTTTAACTTCTCTCAGACCTGAGATGCTGACAGTCGTGAACAATTCAAAATCTACTTCCTTTGGAGGTATAAAAATATTTTTTCTCAGCTGTTGTTGCATCCTGATTTCAAACAATTTCTGTGTGGACCCCAGATACTTCTTACTGCCAGATGCTGTGAACAACCATCAGTACATGTTTGGAACACTGTTAAGAATACTCAATACTTTTGTTTATGCCACCTTTTTAATTTCTCTGAACAAGCAACTTCTGACCTTGCAACGTTATCCTACTCACCCAAGGCTGACATCTCTTCCACCATGTCAGAGCTGGTAGTTTCCTCTGGAAGTGTACCTGGGAATTCAGCAGTCACTGAAGCTGGAATTGTACCTGGGAATTCAGGAGTCACTGAAGCTGGAATTGTACCTGGGAATTCAGCAGTCACTGAAGCTGGAATTGTACCTGGGAATTCAGCAGTCACTGAAGCTGGAATTGTACCTGGGAATTCAGCAGTCACTGAAGCTGGAATTGTACCTGGGAATTCAGCAGTCACTGAAGCTGGAATTGTACCTGGGAATTCAGTAGTCACTGAAACAAAGTAAACAGTAGTGTTTATAAAGATCACTGATTAGGAGGCTCTCCACATGGCATTCAAAATTGTGCCAACATCAGTTTGTGGAAAAGAGTCACTAATGTGGATAGAGTAGCATCCTATGAATGGTTAGGATGATAACAGGTCACCCTGATCACTAATAACAGCAGCCTTCATATGAGATGATAATGTAAATACTCAATCTTAAACATGCTTTGAATTCTCACTGACTTTATTTCTCAAGCAGAACATACTCTAAACTAACCTTGTCACCAGACCATTTCAATGGTCTTTCCCAAATTTAAAAAAAAAATAGTGCACGGTTAAATGAACCCCAGGTGCTGAATTTAGCATTTATTTCTGTTGTACTTCATGAGGTTTCTGTCACATTATTTCTCCAGAGTGTTAAGGCTTCTCTGAAGGAATCCTGACCTTCTGCTGCCTTGTCTGTTGACCCCAATTTAGCGTCATCTACAACACCTGACCTGTGTTTCCTTAAAACCCCTGAGACACACCCACCCATAGGCATCTCAGAGGAAACTTCCCAGAAATATATATAAATATTTAGAGAGTCTCGACAATGCCAATCAGGCTAACACAGACCATCTCTGCCACACAGAAAAAGGAAAGGATTGGTGGTGGTTACCCTCTGTACTTCCAGGGAGAGTGAAGCAGAACATGTCATCTTCAGTCGTCACATCAGCTGCTTGGGAAGTAGTTGGAAAATCTGGGAGAGCACTGGTTTCCACCATAGTTACTGGAAAAATATCATTTTCTGTCACAGCAATTGATGGAGGAGCAAAGGTCTCCTGTGTGGTTTCTGCTGGAGACTCGGTGGCTGTGGTTGCTGGTGTGGAGGTGCTGGTTGTCAGCAGGACTTCAGTCTCTGCTGTTGGCTGGAGGTCAGAGGTTGTTTGAGGAGGAAAAGTTGTTTCTGTAAAATATTTGGGGGAAACAGGAGCTTTTCTTGTGGTGGTTGTGGTCACTGGAGGGGCTGCATGGAAAAAACACAGCCAAGAGAAAAGCCAGGTCAGGGCATTCACAATCGACCCCAAGGCAAGCCAACACAAAAATGAATGAAAATTTATCTGGCTGCTGAAATACTGAGAATGAAGGTGGGAGAGTCACTATTCGGAAAGCTGTTTTAATTAGCTGAAAACACAACTGGTCAGAGAAATTCACAGATTTATAGATTTGCTTTTCTTTTGCTGGCATCAAAAATCCCCTCCTTGACCTTCTTGTAGAAATGGAAGGGCCAGAACCTTGCACGGGAGAACCCAAATGGTTGAAAACTTCATGATTTTGCTTTTCAATGTCCTCATAAAAACACAATAAATAAAACAGTTCAATTTTTTAGCTACAAGCTTCTTGCTAATCTTTGCAACTCTTTCTTTTTTAATGGAGAAACCTCAACCTTAGGGACATACAAGGATTTACATTGCTTTGCTTAAAACAGGCAAACAAACATGCTGTGTACACCAACTGTATTCTGTAAAAGCCAGAAAAACAATGTCTTTCTGCTTTGTGGAGGGTGGGTATCATCTTTTTTTTTAATTATTATTTATTTTTCTGGGTAAGACTTTGCTTTATCCTGCAGCTAAAAAAAATAATAGGAAGGGGAAGAAGCCCTTCAAGGCTCTGAGACAAAATTTCCAAATATGTGGGTGTAGAGGATCCACCCTTAGGGGGAAGGAAGCACCCTTAAGGGTGGGTCATCGCAGTGAGTCTCCTTATGACATGAATGAAACAAAAGTCTTTTCAGTGTTGGGATGAACCCAAAATGAAAAACTGAATTTTATTCCAAGGGCTCTTCAATTATAAATTCCTTTTTAATTCCATCATCTTTTAAAAATTCAAGCACAGCTACACAACGAGAAATGAAATATTCATTTGAAGGGCAAAGAAAGGGCAAAATTTAGGGTTATTTTTCATCCAAACTACACACTGAATGCGACTCAAGTTGGCAACTGGTTGCAGATCTCCCTTGAAAATGATGTAATTTAGGGAAAACACTTTTGGCCAAAACAAACAAACAAACAAAGCACACATATACTCCAATTTTCATTCTCCAGGGAGGGGTTTCTCCTGCTGGCTGTGTCCCCAGGGTCCCCAGGCTCACCTCTGGCCACCTCCAGCCGTATGTTGCGCTTGATGTCGTTGAACAAGCCAGGGATCTCCACACGGCAGCAATAAATTCCTGCATCCTCTGCCGTCACCGTCCCGACCGTGAGGGACACGTCTCCAAAGGAAACGTAGCCGTGCAGATTGTACCTTGGAGATACTCTGAACGTCACCTTGCTGCCAGAGGTGTGCAAAATTTTGTTGCTGCACTTGGAGTTCGGGCAGGGCCCTCTGCCCCAGCACATGTCGGAGATGTCCCTGCGCCGTGTCACCCGATAGGTGCAGGGCAATGTCACCGATTGTCCCTCTACTGCTCTGACAACAGGTTCAGACACCGTGTGTGCTGTCGGGGGAGAGATGAGAGCTGTCAGTGGCTGATGGTGACCCCACAAGGCTTCTCCTGCGGCCTGGGGCTGCTCATGGCCCGAGAGGCTGCAGAGCAGAAAGGCCTTACAAAATGAAGGCCTGGTTATCCTTGTAAAATCCTTGCTCACTTCTGTTACTTTGGCTAAGTAGAAAAGCATTCTGGGAATGACTCAGCTAAACCAGAAGTGAAAAGCAAGTTACATAATTGTAAAACAATTGTTAGAAGCAATAAGTGCTTACACCGTGGGGCTCGTGGTTGATTACACCTGATGCCTGCTCCTATCGTGGTCTGTGGTGGTTGGTTAAGCACATTTGTTGTACCTCACCAGAATGTAAACCCATAACAAACTAACAGTTTAAGAACCCTGGATTTTTGCAATAAAGTGTCTTGGCCATACCATGGTGGAGATGGTGTGTTCTGTGACTCCTCACTGAGGCACTGCAGGCAGCAGCCGGGAGCTCTCAGGCTTTGCTGGCTGCTGCAGGGCTCCTTTCTCCGGTCCTGGCCAGCCCATAAAATACATCAAATGTGTGCTGAGCAGAGCTGGGGTCTGTCGCTGGCAGCCCAAGCACAGATTGGGCCTCTGTAAATGGAATTTGAGAGCCCTGTTCCTGTCCCATCTCCTCTCCTAGGAGGCTGTTTGAAAGTTGTTCAGAAACCTGTTGTGAAAGACATCTGGTTTGCTCAGTCCACCATCACCTCCTTCGAGAAGGAAATGCTGTCACAGTTGCCTTTCGCTGACAGTCTCAAAAGCGGGGTCCAAAATACCTGTTCATGTGTGAAATTAGGGCTTAATTAAGCTGGCAGAGCAGTGGGATCTGTCTATGGGAACCTGTTCTCAGAATGTGCACTGAGCAAGAACTAATCCCACTTACCTTGTGGAACTCTGTCTACACAGAAGCTTTAGTTATTAGCATTATACTGATTTTAAAAAGTCCATATACACTTTCCTTGTCCTCTTAGTGAGCAGCTTTAGTTGGTGTTTACAGCCAATACCCACCTTGGCATCTGGTCTGATCTTTGCTACACATTATTCCCTTTTAACTGTCTATGAAGTTCCCAGACTGCCTTAAAAGAGATTTCTTCTTCATGAAAGGCACTATACAAAAAAACACTCCTGGACAGGAACAAATCTCTCCTGGTTTACCTTCATCTGGTCTGTGCCAGCACTCCTGCCTTCCTTTTGTCCCCATTATCATTTCCATACGGTGGAGCAGGAACTGAGGGACCTGGGGAGCATCCAGACCTGTCCTCACCCTGCAGATTCCATGTCTCGTGGTCAGCTTGCTTATCCCAAAGAGGACTCGCTGCTGCAGCTCTTATCACCAACATTGGCCCTGCTTTGCCAAACATTTCTATTTTGCCAGCTGTTGGAATGCCTTTCCTTTTTGGCACACCTCCCAGATAGCAAACAGATGCTTCCAACTGTGTCCATGTCTCTTTTGTTTTCTCTTTAATGGACTATTCCCCAGGTGAGGCTTTAGCCTGTGGCAGGCTGCCTCACGACTCGTTATTGGGATGACATTTCAGATTCCTTATTGCTTATCCCATTGGCAGGAGAAGCCAACCCATTCGGATTTCCACAGCTCCAAATGCTGAAAGAATAGAGGCAGACAAAACAACAGGCAATATGGCCTGGAGGGCAGGAGCTTCTGCAGTGAAATGAAGGCAGGATATGCCAGAAACTGAATTCCTGAATACAGGATAAGGCTTCGTGAGATGGTGGCTTCAGCCCTTGGAATGGGAAGGTTCATTTGCCATGAAACAGCAAAACAAACAGAGTAAAAAGCCTCTCTCTGTGAAGACAGAACAAGAAATGTGGTTGACCTTTAAAGTATTTCTGTGGGAGCAAGGGGTTAGTCATGAGCAGGGTGACACATATTTTCAAGTCACCCCAACAAAGATGTGTGCAAAACCAGCTAAAACTGTTGCTAGAGTTAAGGTCGCTGGTTCTTGAGGAGAAATGGGCTCACCTTCTGCTCTTATTTCAGCCTGGTTCTGCACAGCACAAAAGCAGCTTCATTAAGCAACCCTTTAACAAATGAAAATTTGCCTGCTCTTCTCTTTGAAAGAACCAGAGCCCTGAATTTAATAAATAAATAACTAAGTAAATAATTTAAAAGAAGAAGAGGGAAGGCACAAGGCACCAGGGTGTCTTCAGTGCAGATTCCCGCTAGTACTCCTGCTCGAAAGTTACAGGTTTTGCAGTTTCAAATCCTCTTTCAATTTCTGTGAAGCTAATGTTGCCAACATCTGCCCGCACTGCAGGCTGGTGAGGAAAGCTTCAGTGCTGCAGCAGCCTGGATTCAACGTTATGAACGTCTGCAAGGATTAAATAACTTACTTCTCGGTTGCAGCCTCCTCTACAGACACATTTTCCAGAGGAAATAGTAAATAGGAGGGAATGACCATGTCTTTGGAATTAAGAGCTTCCTGAGACTGTAATGTTGTGACACCCTACCCTTACAGCGAGGGGCATCCTGCCCTTCTCCATGGCATTGTCCTTCCAGGCATCCAGGTTGGACCCAAGGCTCTGCCTGGGTGGTCCCACTGACGTCTCTGAGGTTTGCCACTCTGAGTCCTTCAGTGAGAGAGAGATGGACTCCAGGTGTTTAATATACCATCCAAAATAGAAAGGGGCATTCATAATTGGTCAGATCATACAGGTATACTCATATTCGTATACAGTCTCTCTTGAATCCACCCTCAGGGGCAGTTGGCACTAAGCAGTAACTCCAAGAGCTGCTCCTTGTCTCCTCTCCCACAAACTGGTCATTGGATGGACAAAAACATTTAACCTCCAGCCAAAACACCTGGTCGAAAATGATTTTTTTCCCCTTGATCTGTTCCTGGAATAGTTTTCCTACTTTGCAGAAGATATTTGGAATCTTTGCCCTGTCAATCTTTTTTCTTTTCTTTTTCCTTATTGAAGCTTCTTGACTGATGAGATTGCAAAGGATATGACCAATAAACAGAAAAAAAGCATTTAACTGGCTCCTGAACCTCAAGACAACACATTCTCAGCACTAAGCTGAGTAAAGAACAGGTAACAAAAACCATTCTCATCTTTCAGGAGCTCTGCAAGGGAAAAGAACAAGGGAACTTACACAGAGGAAACTGCGCACATTTTTTAAAAGTGAAAAACCCACAAACCTCAAGCGGTATTAACTCAGTAAACTAAAAAAATGTTTGAAGTTCTATATACAATTAGGATCTTTTTTACTATTTTGTTTTCACAAAACAAGTGTTGCTGGTTTTTATTTTAGAAAATTTTGGCTTTCTGAGCAAGCACACAAAAAGCAGGTGAAGACTCACCTATAAAGATCTGTATCATAATCCAGTGAAGCAGCACAAAATGGGACATTCTGGCTCACGGAGACACCAGGGCAGGGAGTGGAAGAAGAGAAAACCAGATCTTATCCTTTCTGGAGATGCTGAGTGAGTGCCACTAAAGTCTCATTTCTCCATTTCCAGATTTTACATACTGTTTCTGTCCTACGTTTCCGGATAGGAACTGGCCAAGGGGGATCTCCTGCTGCGCTCAGCACTGCTGCAGCCTCAGCTGGAGCACTGTGGGCAGTTCTGGGCCACACAGTTAAAAAAGGACATTGAATGTGCCCAGATAAGGCCAACTGAGCAGGGCTGGAATGAACGTCCTGCGAGGAGGAGCTGAGGACTCTGTGTTTGAGGGAAAGGAAAGGTTTGGGGGGAGCTCACAACTCTCTGCAGCTTCCTGAGGAGGGGACGTGGACAGGGAAGTGCTGATCTCTTCTCCCTCGTATCCACTGACAGGACACCTAGGAATGATTCCAAGCTCACCAGGGGAGGTTTAGACTGGACATTGGGAAGAGGGGGCAGGAAACCCTGGAACAGGCTGTCCTATTCTCCTTTCCTCCTCCAAGACATTCAGCATGGTACTATCACCAGAAATGTCAATATTCTATATCCTTTGCCATTCCCTGGAGCTTTTAAGGCCCAGTTCTGTTTCGGTGTGCTGAGTGGAAAGAACACATTCCACGCTCTTACACCCCTAAACACCTGGCAATCTCCACCTCAGACTTTGCCTTCACTTACATTTGCTTAATCCCTCATTTCCCCTGCTTCTGCCTTCTGCTTGAAGACCCCTCTCTTTCCCCAGCTTCGTATTTTCTGCTTGCGAATACAGCCTTGGAGGAAGTAATTGCAAATGTTTTGCTGCCAAAACCACATCCTTCCCAAAGAAATGCAACATCATCTTCAAGAAACATTTTTCACTCCTTCTGACAATTTTATTTCTTTCTGACCAATTGACAAATAAGTTTGCTGGAAGTTCTCTGGAAAAACTGAGTAATAAAGCAGAAGTAATTCAGGGCAGTAAGGTCAGGAATGAAGAATTGCAGCTAGACAAAATTCTGTGCAAATAAATGTAGCACAGTGCAAACTGGAGTGCAATTCCAAGTTCAAATGATAAAATGATGGGCTTTTAACCAGGCATTACACCTTTAGTAATGAGATTCTGGGCTTATCATGATAGTCAAGCCCATTAAAATATCACTCTTCTGCTTGCTAGCATTGAAAAAAGCAAATAAAATTCCAACAGTAAAGGCAATCCGTAAAATACCTAATTTGCTATATTCTACCAGGTACAGTTCATACAATGACAAGTGCACACAGCCCCAGCTGCTCTGTGAACAGAACTAATGCACCCTGAGGCGTCCGATATCCTGGAGACTTTTTCCCTGCAATGCTCCCAGTTTGTCCCATTACTCACCACCCAGCAGTGGCTGGGAGCTGATGCTCAGCTGATGCCAGTGCAGGGAGCAGCTGAATCCCACCTAGGGCACAAATTTGGGTCATTATTCAGCTACAAATTTCATGAAGCTTGTTCAGACAGAACTGGACAGTTTGTCACAGGCAGCCAGGAAGGCACAGGATGGACACAGCATCATTTCAGCTTTGCTTCCATAGCAAGGCTGGGCCAACAGCAGCAGAGGGTACTGGAAAAGGCCATCCAAAATCCAAGTGTGCTGGGAAGAACCACAAACACATGGGTTGCTTTCTGTTTCTGTACTGCTATCTAGTGGCTTCTTGCAGGGAGAAAAGTGAATGCAGAGCTGTCCCAAAAAAAATGAGTTTTCAGCTCATCAACCCCATCAGCTCAGTGCTCTGCCAGACAATCTCCTGAAGGGTGAATGGGTTCCAAGTGCCACCTGCTTGTCTCTGGGGCTGATCTTGAAATGCCTGTTTCAAGATCCTCTGACACAAGTGGAGGTAATGAAAAAGCCCAAGGAGCTCCTGCCTTCATGGATGTGTATCACACTGTGTGTCCAGAGCAAAATTCTTGCTCCTCTCAATCTTTGCAGAGTCTGTTTACCAAGTAATTACAGAGCAGAAAGATTTTGATAATCAGATATTCTAGAACTTTATTTTACATGAAAAACTTGCTGATACAAGAATTAGTCTGAATTAGTCTGTAAAATAACCATTAATTTTAAAAATCTTTATGGACAAGCATCTTTCTTGATTAGGAGCCTTAAGGATGGCCCACAAACTTCATAAGAGCATAAGCAGTTGAAATCAGAATATTTTGGAAACCCGCACATGTCCAACTCTGACCCCAGCAGAGGCTGATTACATAAAAGAGCGGAAAGCAGAAACTGCTGAAGATGTTTTCTGAGACCAGGTCAGACTTCCTCCAGCTCCAGTCATGGGCAGGAGCCTGCAGCAGCAACATGCTCAGCCAGGCAGAGGAAAGCAATGTCTGCAGCAGGGGCAGAAATTTGGGGTTAGAAATTGTTATTAATAGTCAAATGCAACAATACAGCCTAACACCAGCAGGTCCTTTATGTTTTCAGTACCTTCTTACACAAAGCTATGCATGATGTGAAGATAGCGAAGGGCAGAGCTGGTTTTGTTCATCTCTGGGTTTTCCTGGCCCTGGGATCTGTGGACACCCAATGTCTGTGCCCCCACTCTTCAGCCAGCCATAAATCCAGCTCCACATTTCCAACCTTTTCAGCTTGCTACCACAGACAGCCCCGGGAGAGCACCCAGCCCCAGTGGGAACACAAAGCACACCAAGGTCACCTGTCCCAATTTGTTTTCCATTTCTTCCTTCCTCAGCAGGGTGAGCCTTTCTCTCCTTTGAGAGTCTGTGCAAGAACACTCACCTGCAAGACCCCACCTGAGGCAGACCCTCTGTGACCCCTGGGGAAAGCACTGCCCTCCCCAGCCAGCACAAGCCCTCCCATCTCCACCAGCTGGGACAAGGAGGGGCAACTTCTCCACTGACCCCAGCTGCCTCTAAAACACGACCAGACTGTGGCCTCAAGTGTCTCAGCTGTTAACATAAATACCTACTGATTTTATTATTGTCCTTTATGCCTCATTGAATTGCTGAAGTCATTTTGAAGTCTAAAATTAACTCCCTGGTAGAAAGTTTGTGGTGCATCTGTGAGTTTTCCCTTTGGCAGCAGTGTCTGCATTGGGTATTTCCACACTGCTGCTTGGGATGAGCTTCAGGGCAAAATGATTTGACCAATATTTGGTAAGAGTTGGTGTCTCTCCTGCCTATGCTACTTTTCTGCTCTTTCAGGAAGTCCCCAGCCTCTGTTTAAAATATGTTCTTAAAAACAATTGGGGACAATTATTCCTCCACTTAAAGATGATTTGGGTGTCTTGTTTCTCTTCAACAATTCATACTCACAGGGCTGCCTCCATTTATTTATTTAAAGTAAACCAAAATTTAATTTTGCAGAGAATAAAAGCTGAGACACATCCCTAACTGAACAGCAATGGAGGAAAGGCACTTGGCCACAGATCCTCCCCCTTTATGAGGTAAAATCCACCAAACACATCCAGCATTTTTATGAATTGGAGTGGTTTGGTATCTAGAGATGTCTGAAGGCAGGGTCAAGTTCCAGTCAATATTTTGTGCAATGTCCATGACTTCTCTGCAAGTTACGAAAAGAATTTCATTAACTTTGCAAAGTGTGGGGGCTTTGTTCAATTTTTTTAGAGACCTGGAAGTGAGAATTTTCACATCAAGGCTTCTCAGGGTAAAGATGTGCTCAAGGAGGAAGCCACAAGAAAAGAGTGATGTACTTCGCCAAAAAAACCTCACACTTAGTCATAATTCTCTGCACACAAGTTGTGACTATTCTGTCCATTCAAGAACTGATGCTGTAGGCTCCCAGGACATCATGGGGTGAATATCCATACCTCCTCCAGATTTAATTCCAGCTGAACAGGAATTAGTATATTGCATTACCAGGACAGACTATACCTGATTTCAGTGAAAACACAACTAAGTGTGTATCAAATTACTTATACTACCAAGATTGGCCATGTGACATCTTTGTCACACAGCTGTGAGATTGCTCCTGCCCTCTGATGGCACAGACTCCGTGGTGGGTGGCAGATAGAATCCACAGCGAAGACAATTGTGCCCTTCTGGCACTTCCTCTTTTTTTCCAAAAAGGAAGTGAGAATTTGAAGCAGATAATAAACATAATCATAACTTTCTTTAGGAAATGGAAAGTTCCACTGATGCCAGTTTTGGTTTCTGTTTGTGGAACAGGTTGATAAAGGTTTTAATTAAAAGTGTATCTTTTATTTGTTTTATTAGAAGGATGTGAATAATGCTTTGGTAGTGCAGTCACGTTCAGCTGCTGAGCAGAGGGAGCAGCTAACATTTTGCAAACTTTTCAATGTCCCAGCAGTGACCAAGGCAGCCATGCATTCAGTCTTTAGTGCATGATATAAACATTTTCCTCTGCATGGATCTCATCTTCCAGGACACTGTGGTTCCCCACGCCTTGCGGCCTCCGAAATGCAACAAAGCTGCACAAAAGAGTAAAAAGCATGGTGTTAAACCAAAAACAGACAATAAAACCACAGAGGAGCAGATCAACCGGCTCACTAGAAAATGTAAAATATGCATAAACACAAGATCATGACTGATAATGAATCATCTTCCACTTATGAGACAATTCACACCTGAGGTTAGCAAGCTCCCTAATGTTATAAACTGACAGTTACACTTATTTTTGCTTACTAAGTAATGAAAAGTAGCAGGAGTTATTAATTTCTTTTTATAATGATTCCTATTAGCTTGAGGTTAAAAAAGAAAGCCAAAATATGTGGTGGAATGGTCAGCACACTGACATTTTCTTTGTGCAACCTCATTTGTCCTATTAGGAAAAGCAGGAACAGAAAACTTACCCCGTAAAGTCACCCATCTTCTTCGTATTGTAAAAATATTCTAAGGACCATCCAGAATGAAAATAAAGGGAAAAAAAAGAATTAAAATAAGTAATTTTGTTTAAACCATTAGAAGCAAGTAAAGTAGTGGGTTCAAAAATAAATCCAAGTGTAAGAAACTAAATAAGGGAACTTCAAATGTTTTCAGGACAGGAAATTCCCACTGGGAGCAGCCACAGCACCTCAGCTCCCTGCCCTGAGGTGGGAGATGTGGCATCAGCCACAGGTGTGAGTGGACAAACCTGAGCAATCCTCGAAAAGCACTTACGTTTAGTGAGGAACAGAGCCAGGATGAGGATGAGCAGAAGTGCTGCACAGGAGCCAATCCCAATGTAGAGCCCACGCTCCGGGTGCTGCTGGCTGGGAAGCGATACAGACGTGTTCTGTCAAACACCAGACAAGGAGCATTAGTGGAACTGACAGCAAGAAGCCCATGCAGCACCCAAAGGCCTTTTGTGTGTTTTTTCAACTCTGCAGTAAAATTACACCCGAGGCCAAAAGCCTAATTTGAGATACAGGACCAGTTCCAAGCAGAATCACTGCAACAGTTGGGTGAATCATGCTGTTAAACACAAGTTTTGAAACTGTCAGAAGACCTGACGTTATGACAAATGTCATTCAAGGTTTAACAATAGTTGTTGATTCTTTTAATGATTAAGCTATCTCATGATGTGACACCCTCCCACCTGTGCAGGACTCGGCAGCACTCACAGAGCTCCCCACGGCACGGGGAGTGCAGGGCACCCCTGTGCTCTCAGGTGGCACAAGTTCCTCTCTTCCCCACGCCCTGCCATACCTGCAGGTTTGCAGTCACATCCAAGCAGTCTGAAGTGTCTGAGCAGGGAGCAGAGGCCTGAAAGGGAATACAGATGTTGCTAAAGCTCTTCCTGCACTAGAAGGAAGTACTTTATGCATGCTAAGCAGGGATTTTTTCCCCCCGCTCTAATAATGAGCACATAAGCACTCTTTATAACCACTAAACATGCAGACTACAAAACCATAATCTGTTGCAATCACACAAAAGCAGTGGAAGTGACCCGTAGGGGTGACCCAGTAACCTCTCAAGTCCATCCACTGAGTCGAGGTGGGCTACAGCAAGGTTGATGCTTACAGTCTGAGGAGCTGCTGAAGCAGAAACCGATGGCCAGGTCCGTGTGACAGTAGAGGAGGATTCTCTGGTGCTGCCAGGAGCTGAGCAAAGGCAAGATAAACACATCACTTGCACAGAGAACTGTTCTGCCTTGACAGAGAAGAATTTGTACAGCTGCCTTGGGACCCTGAACTACTGTGTCTATCAGTAGTCGGGGCTCTGCTTATTGTAAGAGGTTGGTGCCTTCAGAGGGCAGCACAAAACTCTGAATATTGAAGTTTCAGCTGCCTGTTTCAGAGCTTTGATCTCCTTTCAGGCAGCACTTGGCTCTTGCTGTTATCACTGGGAAGGAGTTACCTTTGGTTCTGGAGCCCAGAAGCAGTGGCCACAGAATCATGAAATAGATTGGGTTAAAAGGGATTTTAAAGCCCATCTCATTCCATTCCCCTGCCATGGGCAGGGACACCTTCCACTAGACCAGGTTTCTCAATGCCCTCTCCAGCCTGGCCATGAATAAAAAAATTATGCCTAAAGTAAACTTAGGTTATCAGGTGAAAACTGATGAAGATTAGCTCAAGGGCTTGAAACAGCGCCTGATGCAGAGTCACAGAAAGCAGGTGATACTTTTACGTTCCCAGGCAGCTACACAGTAAACAGACTGAACAAAATGTGATATATTTGCATAAGGACCTGCAGCATACTTTGAGGTAATTTCCCAGAGCACAGCTTTCTGCAATATTTAAAATTAAGAGCTACAAATTTCTGTCTTCTCTATCATCAGTCTCAGTTTCTCCACGTGTCAGACGATACAAAAATCTCCTGAAAACAGAATCTCCTGTTCACTCTGTGCCAACCCCAGCTGGTTGCTTTTATGTTTTAAATTGTTACCCTTATCCCAGAAGCTTTATTTTAAAGAGGACAGGATCATCAGCTTACACTGGAGATTCTGGGGTATTTCTACATCAGAGGCACACAGCAACCTGCCTTTTCCAATCTCCCTCAGTGTGACCATGCACACACTAACTTGTATTCTGAAAACTTCAAACATTGTTCCACCATCAGTTAAAGAAGAGGTCACAGGGCTAAGAAAACCCCTGAGTTCTAAGATTGGAAGCCATGCTATTTGCAACTAGAATAGAAACCATCTGAGACAGTTTTCACTTCTTCTTCCAAAAAGGAAATGCAACTGTTGTAACACTAACTTGGAGTTCCTTAGCTGGAAACACCCCAGATGGAGGGAGAAATACAAATGGCATCCCTGATTTTTTTTCCAGAATCCAGAGAATAAGCCATTGCTACACCACAAGGTTTCTCTTGTGCAGTGGAAATTAAAGTTGTCTTTTCCAGACTGGAAAAGATGCAGCTGAGTGGGTACATGATAGAAGTTCATTGACTTGTGAGGGGAATGCAGAAAACGGGTGAGGAACAGCTGAGCACTGTCTCTTCCTCTGCACTGTCTCTTCCTCTGTGCACATTTAATGAAATGAGGGACCTCATTTTATTAAATGTGCACAGAGGTTGTGGGCAACCTCTGAGACACACCTTACACCAGGGTGGAAGAATACTTCAGCACTGTAGCACAAAATTACTGCTATTTTTCTACCATCCTCCTTAATTATCTGCTGTTGACTGTTACTGGAGGCAGGAGCCTTTATTAGATGCTCTTTTGACCCAGTCCAATAAAACAATTCTGATTAAATAGTGGGTACATCCAACTCCTAAAAACTTATGTTTTAATGTTCATGGGATGCATTTCCAGAAGATGAGGTGAGATTTTTATACCACAAAAAAACCCAACAAACCAAAACAACAAATAAAAGCAAACCTTGCAGCACCACTAAAACATCTACTTAAGCATCACACCTGGAATCAGCTTCCTCCCATGTACATATGTTCCTTCTGTTGGACTCTCTATATAACGTCAAGCAGAATTCAAATCCAAATTCTGATCTCTGGTAATGTTTAGTAAATTTTAACCAAGACATTTCTATCATCTGTCACCATTTTGTTTCCTTCCTAAGATTCCCCATTTGCAATTTGGCTTGAATATGCGATTGAGATTATCACTTGGATAAAAGTTACCTGAGGTCTGTTCAGAGGTGTGAGTGTGAGGACTTGCAGTAGTGATCCTCGCTGATGTTAAAAAATAAAACAAAATCAACACATAATTAACCTTATTGGGCATTTATGTAGAGAGAAAGAGACAGTGTTTCTATAATAAAAATTTGCTAGCAAAGAATATTTGTCAGCCACTTCTTCCATATATTATCACAAGCAAGAGAAAAACTAAAAATCAATGGAAGAATTGATAAAAAGCTTCTCTATACCAATTTTGTGTCCCTGGACTTTAATCTAGAATCAAGCAGGGAAAATCAAGCATGGCTTTCTATGAAAAGGGTGCAGCAATAAAGCTTTGGATAAATACTCTATGTTGCCCTTTCTTTCAAATCCTTCAGCGTTTCTAAGAATGCTCCATTAAAGCATCATGTCCTTTTCTTAGTTGCAGTTACTGCAGTGGGATAACAATTACCAAAGGCACTTAATTAAAGCAGCATTAACAGAAGATGTGCAAGGTCCTCAAGATCAGTCTTACGGATGATTACAGAACTCATTTCCACCACGAGCTTTGAAATCCAGACCCAGGAGCAGATCCAGCACAATGGTACTGACACAAGAGCACTGCCCTGCACTCACCTTTCTTTATCACAACCTTGTGGTTACTCAGCTGATCGTTGAACCACCCCGGGAGCTCCACTCGGCAGCAATAGGTCCCAGAGTCTGCTTCCTTGGCGTTCTCAATGGTCAGGGTCACGTCCCCCTTCTGCAGGTCCCCTTTCAGCCGGTACCTGCTGCTGTGCTGCTCTGTCACCTTCCAGCCATCTGTCCAGATAATGGGCCGGGAACATTTGGAACTGGGGCAGCTGTCCCGACCCCAGCACATGGATGTGATGTCCCTTCTGCTCTGGACGCTGTAGTAGCAGGGCACGGTGACATCCTGACCAACCTCTCCTATCACAACTAATTCCGACACTGTGGGGCCTGTGGGCAGAAAAGATAAACCCTTACTGAGCACAGGGCAGGTGGAAGCTTCTTGTGCATCTTGCATGTCCTGAAACCTCCCATCTCTCAAACACCACCAGGCATTGCTGGATCAGATCTTCCACAAATAGATGTGTCCACAAATATCCACATCCAATACTGATGATGCAGTGAGGGACAACGATCAGGACACGTTCTGAACGCGTCCCTCATCAGAGAAAGAAGAAATACATTTCTGCAGCCTCTGCAGGTAGGCAATGAGGTGAAGAGACTCTGTGGTTTCTCCTGAGCCAGGTGCAGTCTGTTGGCTCTTCACTTTTTCCTTTGTGTACATTTAACCCAAGCCACACACGGGGGAACAGTAAGACATTGACTTTCATCAAAACCACTCTGGGAAACTCTTTCCCGGTTTCAGTGAACTAAACAGGTTTCATCAGAACGATCACTGCTGAATGAATTACCTTTCTTCATGCCTAAAGGCAGGTTTTGCCCATTCTGATCAGAAAAAATTTTTCAGGGCTTTTCTGAGAAATATTATTTATACTCTTTTTTTTCACTACCTTATTCTCTCCTAATTCTTACGCAGTTTCTAATTTGTTTGCTTCCCTCAAAATTTGTCACGTTTCCAGGAGGCTATGCCACACTACTTAGGTCAAGACAGTGAGCCCTAACACCTGCTAGCCCATTCATCACAGTGAAAAAGATGTTTTGCTCAGTCCAGCTCAGACATTTTCCTAACCTATTGTAATTAAAAATAAACCTGCATGCAGAGATTTTGCCACAATAAAACACTAGAAACAAGTCTCTGAAACCGATGGATTTTATTTCATATGAAAAGGAAGCTCAAAATGAAACTCATCATAAAAGGCTTTATAAAGAACTACAAGAAATAGCTGTAATATCCCTTTTTTCTACTGAATTTATCTTACCACCAGGTTTTTAATGTCTATCTCTTTGTATTAGTACCACTTTGCAGTCT
Source organism: Acanthornis magna (assembly GCA_036785705.1). Classification (NCBI taxonomy): domain Eukaryota; kingdom Metazoa; phylum Chordata; class Aves; order Passeriformes; family Acanthizidae; genus Acanthornis; species Acanthornis magna. The sequence continues at coordinate 7,505,506 of JAWUZG010000092.1, forward strand.
GTTGTTTTCATTGCTGTTGCTCTTAATAATCTAGGAGGACTGCTTCCTCAGAATAAAATTTTAAAAAAGGAAAAATTATCAATCTGTCCCAATAAAATTTCATATTGGCTAAGAAATACTGAAGCCACAGCAGATCTTCTCCCCGTCTACCTAAGCATTCATCTTCACAAAGCCTGCCAAAGTGAAATGTCCTTGTTTTACACCTTCTCTAAAACAATTTAAAGTTCTCTGCTCAAATCATTATTACCTAAAAAAGCCCACTACTAAGGCGAGTAGCCAGCCCAAGAAGGAGGATCTTTAAAACCATCATACCCTCAAAATGCTTCTGTTTGCCAAAGGAGACAAGGCCATTAGAACTCTATTGAGCCACTGTGACGAAGCTCTGTTTTAACATAGAGAACTGCAGCTTGTGTGATGTGGCCACTCTTCCTGTTGCAAGATAAAATTTCTCTTTGCAGCCCTCAGAATCACTGGGGCATGTTACCCCCACCCACCTGAATCGAGTTGTTTCTGCCCCCTTGGTTACCTGTGAACAGCACCAGAAGGCTCCAGCTCACACAGACATAAGACAACATTGTGGCTGAGGATGACAAACGACGCTCCTGTTCGCCCTTCTCATTCAAGAAAAATGATCTCTGTAAACTTCCGGCTTTCCTTCTTAGCACATCATCTCCAGACACAGCTGTGGTGCCTCTCAGTGCAATCTGGATTGCTTTGCCCGTGCTTGGGCTCTTGGGCTGTGTCCTGCAGCACAGCCAAGCGCTGCTGTGCAGGGTAAGAGTGCACTGAGCTCCTGCTGGCGGAGCTTTGACTGAAGGTGCAGCACCACACAAAAGTGCTTCTTGTTTTTTTCCAGATCTGTTTGATGACTGTAAGCGAAACTTGACAGCACCACTGAGCTGACATAACTATCACTAATCCACTGCCCCAGACTGCTTCCCACACCTCCTTTTGCCACGGTAGACAGGATTTGGATAGAAGACAACATAATTGGTAGCAGACTGTGGTAAATAGAAAGGGCTTGGTCAAATAACAGATTCCTAGGATAAACTACTTAAGTTTTTAATCATTAAGTTCCTGATTCTAAGACTTAGAAGCAAGTCAGAGCATCTTCTGACAAATTTTCTTTGGCAGCAATAATTTGGTAGTACTGGAAAACTGTCCTCCTGTTACACAGTTGAGCCTAATGAAGTGACAGTCTTTCTTCATGACTCTTCAAAATTCCATATGCATCCAGGCTTTTGCAATATAAAGTAAAACATCCAGAATACAGAGGAGACTCGAAAAAGTAGTGTGGAAATTGTGTTATCCCACACTCAAGGCTCACTCTGACAAAATAATGAAATACAGCTTTTGAGAAATGCTGTTCCCTGGCTACTTTCCCTGTGCCTGGATCACCAAACTCCTGTCATAGATATCATGTCTTTTTATATTGTTTGGGTTAGAACTGCACCTGTGATCAAGGGCCAAGAAATGTTCATTGCTGAAGCAGCTAATCTACCTCACAGTGTTTTATATAGAAAAAATTAAGTACTCAGGAGTTACTTATGAATAAGTGCAAGATGCTATAATTGGAACCCTGCCTTGCATGGCTACCTTACAGGAGAGCAGAGGTACCAAACTGATAGGCTTTAAAGTGAAAATTAGGAAAACCAAGGGATTCATCATGTAGCTGAGAGACAAACTAGCAATATGCTGTAGGAAAGAAGTGATAATAACAGGGATGAAGGGTGATTTTTTCATGTGGCAGCTAGAAGCAGAACTCTTTAAGAAAATGCTTCTTCTCTGTTCCTGTGGTTTCTGAGGAGTCAGAAAACTGCAGAGAGCTGCTAGAGGAACAATTCTGATTATTTACCAGCAGGATCCTGAAACTGCTCTGCAAGAATGGGAAAAGCAGGGTAGGCTGGCTCTGGCAGGATCCCAGGAAAGCCATTCTGGTCACATAACAAAAGAATGTGAGAGCTACAGGACAATAATTAATCCATTTGCTTTAGAGTTCACCTCAAACACAGACCACAAGGAATGCCTTGAAGAAATTTCTGTTTCTATGTCCCTGTTTTCCAAGTTCCTGTGTGCTAGCACCATTTCTGCAGGACATTTTTCTTGACTCAGGAGTATATACAGAATGGCACACCCCAAACAAGCAGGAATTGACAAAGAAAAGTACAACAGAAAAATCCAACTTTAATCTCTGCCTATAACCTCACATGATACATTTAACAAAAATTATACTTTTTCATTTCTACCAAAAAACACAGATCACAAAATAGTAAACATTTTCATCTGCCCAGTCACTCACAACAGGTGACAGGTGCACAACACTTTGTCTGCTTGTACAACAGCAAAACAAAATACAGTGTGTAGCCTCAGAATCCCTTCTGTCTCTCACTGTGATGCATTAACAAAACCAGGTGCTTTCTTCATGTCATTTCATCAATAATGCTGCACATTGCTGCATCTTTGTCCAAAACCTGATCTCTCTTGCCACCAGAACGTTCCCTCTGCTTTTCGCTCTGTCCAATGCAGTTGCTGCCATCATCAGTATCCATGGGTTCCACTTTCACTCTCAGTCCCCCCTCTGCATGAGGCAGATCATCAGGCAGGGAAGCCAGGCAGTTCTGGATCATCTCCACAACTCGCTCCAGGTGCTTCTGGAATCTCTCTGCGGTCTCCAGGCGCTGGCGTTTCTGCACCTCCATCATGACCCTCAGTGTCTCCCTGGCCTGGTGAGGGCGGTACTCATTTATAAGGTGATGGACATGGACAAAAAGCAGTTTCAAGTCTTCCAGTTTCTCCTCTCGCTTTATACTCCCTGGACTCCTTATCAAGATATCCAAGAGGTCCAAAAAGTTGACCAGGATAGACATATTAAGTTTCCTTAACTCCTTCTTGTGATCAAACTGCATAGGATGGAGCCGTTCAATACCCTGGCTCTCCAGGGGCCGAATGATCAGATCATCACACTGGAACTGATTCCCAAACATCATGTAGCTGTCCTTCACAGGCGGAGGTGGCTTTGGTGCCAGGCCTTTACGGATATTTTCATCAGTATATTCTTTTATATATTGCATTGGAGGTGGAGGAAGGGCACTCACTTGCTGAGGCTCTCCCATTTTTCCCAGATGAAATACCTAGAGAATGGCCCAAGAAACATACGTTAACAATTTATGTCACGAAGTTGTAATATAAACACTAACAAAGACAATATATGAGAGGTGGCTGTGAGCCAGATGAGACAACTCCGTGTGCAGGATCCAGGAAACTCCTGGCAAATCCAGGTTTCCTTTTCACTGAGGTTTACTTCCAGCAAGATTAACTGCACTAGAAGCACACAGAACACTCATTTCCCAGAATAATAAAGACCAGCCTGTAAATTGGGCAGCCAGAGGGAGAGGCGAGATCCCCTTCCCTAGCTAGGGCCTGGTGGGCGAACCCCACAGAATCCCAGAATATCCCGAGCTGGAAGAGACACACATGTATCAACTCCAGATCCAGCACAGCACCCTGCGCCTGACAGCGTTGTCCAAAGGCTTCTTGAACTCCTTCAGGCCTGGGTCTGTGACCAAGGAGAGCGTGGGGAGCCTGTTCAGTGCCCGACCACCCTCTGGGGAAAGAACCTTTTCCTGATATCCAACTAACCCTCCCCTGGCACAGCTCCAGCCGTTCCCTCGGGTCACAGAGAGCAGAGATCGGCGCTGCCCCTAGGGGGAAACCTGCAGCCCGCGACGAGGTCCCCCCTCAGTCTGCTCTTCTCCAGACTGACCAGACCAAGTGACCTCAGCCGCTCCTCGTGCGGCCTCCCCTCTCCACCCGCACCCCACGAGAGGAACCGGGCCGGGCCCACACCCGCCGCCGCCCTGCCCCGCGCCGCACCGGGCTCTGGGGAGGCCCAAACCCCTCGGCGAGGCTCGCCAGGCCAGTGCTGAAGAGACAAGAGCAGTAATCACGTCCCGGCAGAGGACACGGACCCCCTCGGAGGCCTCAGAGCCACTCTCACCTGCCCGCTCCGCCTGCCGCGTTCCCTCAGCGCCGCCGCCGCCGCTTCCTCCGAGCGGCCCCTTCCCCCCGCTCCCATTGGCTCGCGGCCTCGCGGTGCCGTGCTCTGATTGGTTACTACACACAGCAGTCAGGCGCTCCTCCACTCAGCTTCCTCGGGGGCGGGCCCGGGGGCGGGGCCTGGGGCGGGGCCGGGGCCGGGCCCGGGCGGAGCTCCCGTCATGGCGGCGCCGGGAGGGTTGCGGGGCTGTCCCGTCCCGTCCCGCCCCGCTGCGACCCCTTGGGCTGCTGTAGCCCCTCAGGGTGCGGGGCTCCTTCGTCAGAAGCCTCTCCTGGAGGCGGCAGGACGGGTCGGGTTTGGGGGGACCCGCCTGACGTCCCTCCGGTGTGCTGGGTCGGGGCGGCCCCGCTGCTGGGAGACACAGAATCACAGAATTCACAGAAATCACGGAATCCATTAGGTTGGAAAAGACCTCTGAGGTCCCCCTGGGGAGTATTTGCAGCGTTCTTGTAGCCGAATACATTAAATCTGACCATACGGTGACAAACAGTTGGGCTCCGTTGCTTTTCTTTTAGTTTTTTTCTAGGAGGAGTTGAAGTTAACATCGTGAATTTAAGTTTGGCAGTGCATCAGGTGGAGCTGAGCTTGCTGTCACCGCTTCTGCTGGAATCTCTCCCTGGAATGACCAAAAGGGAAGGATTTTTCGACCCTTGGCCGTTTCTGTGCCGTTCTCTCTCCATCAGCAGATGGCAGCAATGGCCTTGGTGTGACATCGCCACAGCAGAAGTGTCATTTACAGATTCTCTCTTCCAGATCGGTCATTGCCCCAAAAAAGTTCCAGCTGAATGATAATTAGTTTGGATCCTGTTAGTTATTTCTAAAAAGATGCAAATAAGAACCAGAATAGTTAGCTTTACTTGACTAGAAAAGCTGAAATGATGCACAGCTCACATTTTATAGAATATCTGAATATTTATGTATTCCAAACTACACTACACTTTACAATGAGTTTGCCTAGCTGCAAAATAGGCTGGTCTGTTTCCATTTGTAAGCAAATTGCTGAATTCAGACAAGGGTCCAGTTCCATGCTGCAACTTTCTGCTTTAGAAGAGGAAGTCTCATTCCTCCACCCCTACTCCTTCCTCCTGATCCTTGTGTCCTTTCTTCCCTCGCTGCTCCTCCAGCCCCTGCACTGGCTGTGCAGCAATTCCTTGTCACTGCTTGTACCATCACCGAGGCAGTGGATTGCAAAGCAAACTGATGCAGCCCCAAACCCCACAGAAAACATCAGTGCAGTTTTTCTGGGTTAAATTTTCCGCTTTTCTAGTGAATAAAGTCCATACACTGCTGTGTACCCTGTGAGCATCAGGGTGAGCTTTTGAGAGAGGAGAGTGCATAGGCAGAAGGAAAGGAGAGCTAGTGAGATGGGGAGGGGAGTGGTTCTCATTTCTGTGACAGAAATCTCTTTATCTTGTCTCAGATCATCTTGTTACATCACACTCTGAAAGACAGGCAAGGAATAAAAATCATCGCCTCCAGAGATGCGTGAGATAACCTGTGTAGTTAGGTGTAGTAGGAGGCACCAACACACCTTTGGTTTTATTGGACTTTCCAGACTTTGATTTCACATTCTTTTTACAGGGGCTGAGCTTGATTCTCTAGTGCCTTGCACTCAGTGAACCACACAGTAAGGATGTGAAATGCTGTGACTTCAAACAGGAGCAGGCAGTGAGAGCCAAGCCCGTGTTTTCTACGTGATCTCTGTGATCTTCTTGACTCATTTTCTGTCTGATGGTGGCAAAGACAGAGAGGATAGAACACCAACTAATGAAATAAGAAAAGCATGTTTCCTTCTCGTTCTTGGTGGCGTGGCTGGTTCTCAGAAGACCCATGGATGACCCTTTCCAGCCTACGGGGAGCTGCTGACATTTCTCCTTACAGTGGTTCTAAATGAGAAATTAAGAATTCAGATGGTGACTGTCAACTGTGGCACTCTACAGTTTGCTTTCTGCTCCATTCCAGCTCTTTTCTAAATAAGGACACAATCCAGTAGATGCCTACCACTGATTATGCAGCACAGTTCCTACATCATCTCCAACTCGTGAGAATGAACTTGGACACCCCTTCAGCAGATGGTGAAGCAGTACCATGATATTCTCTGCCTCAAAGACTCAACATCTTAATTTACTACTTTGGTTAAGTTTATTTTCATTTACTTCATAACTAATTTTATGCAAATTGGCATGTTTCAGTATCAGGCACTCCAGTTCTGTTAATTCAGCAGCAGTGTGTACAGTGTGTGCCATTGCAGTATGCTGTTATTTTAGCGGAATTGGAATCCAAACATTGTACAAGCACAGTAAATATAAACCCCATTTTCAAGCACGGTCTTAGAACAGCACTGCTCTCTCTGTGCTACAACAGATTTCTTTCATTTTCTTTTACTGCTATAGCACTCTAAGTAATAAACAAATGTGTGTTTTTCTCACGTTGTCTGAAAAATAACCCCAAAGTCAAACTCAGTTCCAGTCTCTTGTTGAGTATAGGTTAGGGTTATCTTTTACAGCCTGACTGAGCAATGAGCTCAGGAATTTCCTTTTTTGGTGATTGTTGCAGGATATACCAGGGAGGAGGGCGAGAGAAAAGGAGCCTGTTGGGGGTGAAGGAGACTTAACCAAGCTTTATGTCTCCATCTGCTGTGGTTAATTCCCATCTCCCTGTCTCCTGCTGTGGCTTTGGGAATTAATGAATTTGCAGCGCAGTGCTGTGCAGCCTTTCCTTCCTGACTCCTCAGACTAAAATATCAGCTGCAGCCTACTGGCACACCTGCTAAAGTAGGAAGGGAGTTTAATGTTCCCATCATGTAAAAACTGGGGCACACCAGTGTGCAGTGCACATGACAGCTGAACTCTTTCTTGCTCTACAGCCTGTTACCAGATTCAAACAGACTCAAAGCTCAGCACAGAGCCTGCATGGTTATTTAGCAACAAAACAGGTATCTGTTTTGTAATGTGTTAATTAACACTAGTGGTTAATTAACAGACATGGCTCAAAATCCAGGCACATTCTGATGGAATCACCCAGCACTCTTTCTTATGCTCACAGCTGTAATGTTGCTTCTGGAAGCAGCCCCCCGACATGATTTTTAAGCCAGACATTGCTGCTGAGTGTTTTCTTGCTCACGTGCCTGTGGTAACTGCTTATTCAAACAAGTAAATGAACATGCTTAAAAAAAATGCATCTGCATGGCATGAAGAAGTAATTCCTGTCCAGCCATCGGTGACCTGGGCATGGCAAACACGTCACACTGCCAGGGTAAACTGTGGGATCTGCAGCACGTTTTGCCAGCAGTGCAAGTCCTACCTTTGTCTTCAGAGGGAGGCAGTGACAGGCAGGAACCAGGACAGGCAGGCACTAATAAAAGGAGCTGGAACAAATTCCCAGTTTGGGTATGACCCCATGAAACGAGGTTTTCCTTTCTGCATTTTTGCCTAAGAGAGAAGAGCTGAGGAAAGGATTAATTGTCCCTTCATCACAGAAGAGCCTGTCCTAACCCTGTGCAAGTTCTCCAGTATAAAACGTGTTCTCTATGTTACTGCCAGCCCTGGGAGTTATTCACTTCAGGCATTCAAATGATGGATAATTCACTACATCCTCCCAGCAGATGCTCAGAACAAGGCATCTACTTTCCCAGGGCTCCCAAACAGTTCACAGGAGAATCTTGCTCTGCTTCTACAAGAGCAACTCCCTGGGTCACTGGAGCAGTGTGAGGGGATTCAAAGGTGCACTTGTAAGACCTCGAGGAAAGCTGGACACATCTGGCTCATAAAGACCGGGCTAATTCTTCCCTTTTTCTGCAGCTTTCTGTCTTGTGCTTTGGGTCTACTGGAACCATGTTCATTGGGGTGAGAATGAACTGCCAAAGAAGCAAGACAGCTGAGTAACCTAAATAAGAGTTTCTCACACTCTAAGCTAAGTAGCCAAATGGGTTGAATTATGGAAGCGTAGAAGTTGAGTTGTAATCATCATATTGAGCAGCTGGTGTAAAGGAAGAGCAGGCACCAGGCAGTAAACCTGACCCAAATATTACACATGATAGAAGGATATAGGTCAATTTGTGAGAGTTGCAGCCTTGTGGACTGTTTTTTTTACAGAAACAAAAACTGTCTATATTTAACTTCATAAATTTCTCTGCTACCTTCAGGACATGAACCTTTGTATCGGAGCAGGATGTGCGGGTGGGGAGATTTTCACAGTCTACAGCAATTAAAGTGTGAACTGCATAATCTGGGTAAAACCCCTATGAAAAAATCCAATCCCTAAAATAACTTTTTTTTGAAACCTGAAATAGAGCTGTTTGCAGGAGGTAGCAAGGAAAGAACAAAGGTGATATAAAGAAAAAAAAAGAGTCCACTGAGGCCACAGTTGATAAGAAAAACATTATCTGCAACCTCAACTTGCCCAGCACAGAGGAGTATTTAGAGCAGCTCAAACTTCAGTCTGAATCACTTAAAGTATTTCAGATTTTCCTGCGTATGGACAGAAAAGTGTAAAAGGATACACGGCAGCAAGCTTTATAAAAGCAGTGAAGCAGAGAAGATGTAGGATACCTAAAATATTCATCACCCCTCATCTTGAAGTTTAGTCTTACAGTGGTTTTAAGATATTCAGGACAGCTATATTTATTTTTTTTCTACTAAGGATACAAGATTTCTGTACCTTGCAATATACAGTGCTGCCAAAATTCCTGTTCGGTGTAAAATTGTACCATCTTACAAGGTCAGGCTCCAGAAATGAGGTATTTGTGTTAGCTGGATATTCCAGCCCTCCTGAGGAGCCCTTTCAGGAAGGCTTTGTATTTTGTGTGTAGAGCTCTGCAGATATCCTCACATATTCCAGCTCTGCAGCCAACTTGGTCCTAGGCCAGTGGTGCATTTCTACCTAGATATATAGATATATAGATACATAGATATATAGATATATACATATATACATATATACATATATAGATATATATCCTACTCTGCTGTAGAAGGGTCCTGAAGCACTTCAGTGCCTGAGGCTTTCTTTAAAAGGGTTATAACCCTTATTCACCCAGATGGATAATGACAAATGATTTATCTCTACTTCATGTCTTGAAAGGAACAAAGAATGTTTTTTAAAAATTGATCAGGAAATAATGATCTTTGAAATTAAATTCAATTACACTTAAGCAGGTTACTCTCTCCTAAATGTACAATTAACTATATATACAATTCTTAAACCATGTGTTTTTTTGTTTATACGTGTCAACCTGAATATACATTTTTTAGACTTAGTGTCCACTTCTGGTTTTGGCTTGCTACACTCAAGTATTTGTGTGTTTGCTGCACATGGGGTTTGGAATTAAAGTGAATAAAGAAAAGTGAAGGGGCACATCTGTGGCAAGAGTGACTACAAAAATATGTCAGCCCCTATTTTCTCTTCTTGCTCAACAGAGTTATCGGCCTATAAAGATATTGCAAAACAGACCTAGTTAGCAGCTCTCACTGAAACCAACACCTGTGTTTATATCAAATCTGGCTGTGTTGACTTGTTTCCTGCCTCACGGTCATTCATATTTTTTCCCTGTTTACTCTCTTAGCTGGCCCAGCTTCACTTTAAACCATGGAAAATTCAGAGTGGCTGATCTCACCTGCTAAATCCTGCTAGTCCTGACACCCCGGGCCAAAATCTGTGATTATTTTCTTGCAATTGTTTTCATATTTCCTTGTGCGTCTCTCTGCCTGTGTTGCATCATCGGTATTCTCAGTTTCTCCTTGTTTCTCTCTTTCACCTTTTCCCTGGCCCCTCGCAGCCCCTTCCCATCAGACCTCATGTCACACCTTGCCATGCTTACACCAAAGTGCATTTGCCAAACCCCTTATCTGTGTGTTGGATCAAATCACTTTGATCAAAGTTCCCCGTGTCCCTCTGAGAGCTCATCTCTTATCTCCTGGACAAATCAAGCTGCCAGTCACTACGTTCAAAGAATTTCTTAGCTCTCCCCCCACTGCTCACCACCTTGGTTCATCTCCTCTTCATCTCCAGCAGCATCTCTCTGCTCAGATGTTGGGATCCCCTCCCCTCTCTGTGTTGGCTTCTCAACTCTGCTGTCCTCTCCTTGCTTCTGTAGAGCCGCAGGTCACACTCTTGTATTTCTACTTATGTTCGGTTTTCTGATCAGACAACTTGCACATCTCTGCCAGAAGGCTGCAAACCGCTTCGGCCCGAGCTGCAAAGATTTTTCACAAAGTCCTTAACACACCACAGCGAGTGTGAAGGAGAGACTAAAAAGAGTCATAGTCCTAAATAAGTGTTACTAGCAAGAAATGCAATGCTGGTAAAAACTGTCGTTGTAAATTCATCTGTACTGACACAACTCAAGTGAAGTGTTTGTTGATCAAGATCAAAGCCTTTTTGGGGGTAATTCGCTGTTGCAAGCACGGTGAAATCCGTAAGTTTATCAGGGCATTCTGCTGTACGTTTTTTGGTTTAATAATTACAAGAAATTATATCTAAGCATAATTTAAACCAGCAAATTCTCAAGCCTAAGGACTGTTACAGGCACAAAAAAGGGTCCTATATTTTGGAGGTGCAAGGTCTAGAATTTATCCAAATATCTGCTGCTTACACAGGGCTCAGTTCTAGAAAACTCACATCAAACTCTGCATTTTTTGTACACGTGTACTGCATGAGGTGGAGTGCCTTGTAGAAGAATTGGGAAATTTGGTCTTGAGCATTGATCCTAGTCTATAAATAGGTATGAATTCCCCCTTGACAGCAGTGAGGCTTTTTTAGGAGATCACACACTTGTGTCATCTCACCACAAGAGTTTCTTGGTACTCAGTCACTCTGCTGGGAAATGAAGTACAGGTTGAACAGACTTCAGCATGACAAATGTTTCAATATCTGCTGCATCTTGTCCTCAGCAAGACCACCATATTTATTTTTTGTTTATTTTATATATTTTTTATTTATTTATATAGGCATCAGCTGCACAACAGCTTCAGTTTGTCCTTCTGTCTTATGGTACTGCATCACCTTAAGCAAATTCTTTTACAAATCCGTACATTAAGTGCTATATTTAAATTGTATTTTTATGTTAAATGCAGGTTCTAATTAGCATTGAACAAAATTGGTAAAGGACATTTGATGATCCCTGGAACATGCTGCCTAAATAGTAAATCATGAAACAGCAAGGAAGGGATGTGTCACTTCTTTTTTGGAGAGGGATAAGCAGTATATTCTATTGAGAATATGGTTCCCAAGTCACTCCATGAACTGCCCTAAAAAAATTCCAAGGCTTCATTTTTTTGTAAAAAGTTCTTTTGTAAAAAGTTCCAACTTTTTTTCCCCTCTGTATTTAAAATAAATCTAGTATCTTCTTTTGAGCTTGCAAACAGCTCTAAAAATACATTAGCAATGGAGTGGTCTCCTTATACCCTAATGCCACATTAAACTCAGCACCAGTAAATTATTTACACTGCAACAATTTTCAGAAATATCAAATTAATAAAAATACTTACCTTGCTGTTTCCCCACGTTCCACCAGACTCCATCTCTCCAAGCCCCGATACCATGCGCAATACAATCATACATCAATAATACAAAAAATACACAAAATATTAAAAATTAAAGAGCAGAGAAAAATTAATTACATTTGTTTTAAAATAGAACATTGCTGTTGTACTGACTGCATTAGATACACATTATTTTTTTAATAATTCTATATTTAGCCTGGTGCTGACAGCCCCAAATGGTGCTCCAGAGGCCTGAGGAAACCTGTGCCTCCTGCAGCATCCCACCACAGCCTCATCAGATGCACCTGATCAATCAGTAATTCTTAAGAGTAACTACTGATAATTAATTAATTATCAGTTATTGTTACTGTCAGTTAAAATATCTACCAATTGCAAATACTTATTCCTTATACAAGTATACCCTGGATATCATTTCTTTGCTTACATGGTAGGAACTTCCATGTTATCACAGAATCATTAAGGTTGGAAAAGACCTCCAAGACCACCGAGTCCAACTTTTGACCGAACACCACCTTGTCAGCTAAATCATTGCATGGGGGACTTTGTCAAAATCCAGTGTATGAAATCTCTGTGTTAAATACTCTAAATGGAAAGGCATCATTTCTTCACAAAAGAAATATGGATGCGTGACCTGCTTCTAGGAGAACAGTAGGGACCCTCATCCTGTGCATCCATGCTCAGTGTGTGCATTTTTATCTGTATTTACCAGATGAGCGAGTAGGAGACAGATGCTTAATCATGCCACACCCCTTTAATTAATCCTTAATCATTGATTCACATCTACTGACTGTCCCTCAAGTGTTATTTTTTCCACAACATTTACCTTCTATTTCAACATGTGCTGTTCGTTTTATGACTTCAGAGAGGATGTGGTTATGGTCTGACAGAAAGGAAGCTTTGCTGTAGATGGGAAGATAAAGCTCAAAGCACCTACGCTGCCTCTTGAACACTTTTTTTTTTTTAATTAACTGTCTTCTTTCTTGTGTTTCTTTCTTTGACGGGCACTCAGCTCACAGCGTAGACTTCCCATGTCCTGGGAGACAAACATTCTTGGCTCAGCCATGAATAACTGTGTGCTCCTGGAGGAACTGCTGATCAAGAAATCCCAGCAGAAGAGAAGGACTTCGCCCTCCAACTTCAAAGTGCGCTTCTTTGTCCTGACCAAATCCAAGTTGTCTTACTATGAACATCGCCACGGGGTACGTCAGTCGTTTACTTTCTCAGAGTCATGGAAGGAAGGATGAAACTTGTGAAAGGGAGGGAAGGATGCTGCTGGAGGGAAGGATGATCTTTGTTAAATTTTGTTAACTGTTCTGGTCCTTGCTACAGCACCATGCTCTAAAAACTGGTCGCATTTAGAGCTTCTGATCAATGGGCATTTGGTGTGCGTGGAGGAATAAGACTACTTTGCCAATTGATAGAAAGGCTCCAGTTTTGTTGTAGGAATAAACTGTTATAATCAGTGTGTGCAAGAGCTGTGTGAGCCTGTGCCTGGCACCTCACCTGGCCACAGGGGTGACCTGGAGAGGCATATTCTGAAGGTCACAAGTGTACCCTGATTCCACCTGGGAAAAAGTAATCCACAGACCTTCACTGTCATTCTTTTCTTCAGGGCATCAGGCTGATGGCTGGTAGGGGATCCATCTTGCATTTTACAATCAATTCAGCTGCCACGTGTAACATGTCAAGTCTTTGGAGCTAGCTTCAGATGGGCTGTGATGATGAGATCCAGGCTCAGGGCAGGCTTTGTTTCCCCAAGTTTCCATTTTGCTGATTTGCTAAATATGAAGAAAATTAGAAGCCAATCTGTGCACCCCATTGTGTTTAGTTCTTTAGTGAAGTGAGAATTATTTCCTTCTATTTAGCTGGGTGTTTTCTGAGCCGTGCTACGGCTGTAAATAATTTTGCTTGTTTCCCAACAGTCACTGAACATGCTGTTAATCCATTATGTTTAGGCACTGTTCCTGTAGGCAGAGCAGAACTGGGGCTATGCTGCCTTGGATCCAGCACTGGCAACTTCAGACCATCTGATCTTGCTCAGCTGCAGAAAATTAAGTAAAAACAGAACCCAACAACAAAAGAAAAGTATGATGTGCCCTCATATTTTATCACAACCTGTTTGGGGTTATTAACCAGCTTTAAAGGTTAACAGTCATTTTTCCCTGCGTGTTATTTCTCTTAAATATGTCCAATGAAATGTTTCTCTTGCTTTTATTTTACAGTCCAAGTTTTTCCCACCTCCATTTTAAACAGGACATTATTCATTGCTGCACATTGTGACTATCTATGGTTTGAGAGTATCTTTATCTGTTCTCCAAGTTATTTTTCAAATGTCATATTAGTAAGATTTTAAATTCCATTTTAACCATTCCACTTAATTATTTGGGGTTAAATTTTGAAAAGCATCTAATGATTCTGCTGTAGGTGTTTACAGAAATCTTCACAACTACTTTTCTTTGATGCTTTCTGAGTCTTAGTGAACTTGAGATGAATTCACCGTACACTGGGCCTAGATACTTTTGCAGTAGGTGTCTTGTCAGCATCTTTAGGGCCTGAAATAGTTTGGAAAATTTGACTTGGTGACTTTCTGTGGGGCATAGATTTCGCACACTGTGTTTCTGGAAATTTTCCCTCTTAGTCTTCCAAAAGATCATTTAGGTGAGATGCAGGTTGGGTGGATTATCCGCTTTATCTTATATGTTACGTATTTTAAACATGCACATGTTATATATGTGTAGACATGTATGTAAACACAAATGTAACTTTAGAACTCTGTGCACATTTGAGGGGTGCTGGGTGCTGGATTTGTAATCACAAATTTGTATTTGTTCCCACCTCTCCTGTCCCTGGTCACCCAGAAACAACAGCCGGGGCAGAAAGTCAGGTGAAACAATTATTGAACTGCTTAAAAGTTGGAGAAGTCCCACGGATTTCAGTTAGATGACTTAAGGTAAAGTACACACTTATGTGCTAAGCCCTGGGTTACATATTCTGCCTGTATTTAACAGGGTTTAGCACCAAGTCTTTCTCTCAATTTTGAAATTGTGGGTATAAAAACACATTCAAGAATTTATTGTATCATTCCAAAACAAGGAAATAAACAGGCCAAAAGGGTACAGGGATAATTCTGCAAATTATACCAAAAGCTGTCAGGACAACTGACATCATAAAGGCAATTTTTTGCTATAGCTGTAATGACATTTTCATTGTGATTTTTGTCTCTCTGCCACAGCTGACAGAGAGCACTGTTCTCCTCAGGGGCCAAGCGCACAGTCGCCCTTAATGTTAATGAAAGATATTTACATGTCTCATTAGGAGAATGAGCCCCCAATAACTGACAACAATAAGAAGCTGTGTTTGCTGGAATTCATTATGCAGTGCACAATGCAGGGCTGTATTAACATAAAGCAAAGCCCTGATAACAGGCACATGTATTCAGCCCCCGTCTCTGCTAAAAGACATCAGAAGTGCCTTTATTATAACATGCAAATCAATCCCAAAGGCAAAAATTATTTGTTTCAGGGTCTGATTTTGTAGCTACTGTACATGTGAGTAAACAAGCACATGGGAGTAATAATTTTAACTATTTCAATGAGTTTGATCCTCATTACAATATGGGATAATGCAGACACTGTGATACTCTCAGGGTCCTGGTACACTTGCTGCACTGCAAAAGCAGCAGAGAATTTAATCCCTTTGAGTAGATGTCTGGGACAGGGTTTCAAATGTCCTTACTCAGACTCAGCAAAAGTACTTAAACTGGTGAGTTATGTATATCCCATTCACCCAACAGCTTATGGTTCTTAGTAAATCCTTCAGGCACATAAATATTTTGAAATTTTATATCTTCACACATTTGTGGGCTATTATTAGTCCAGCAATGAAAGGCTCACAGAGAAAAGGCCGAGTTCTCTTTTCATTTACATCAGCACAGTTCTTCCTACACTGGTCAGATGCTCAGGAGGTCACACAGAATGAGTCAGCCTTGTCCTGGGCTCTTTCATTCAGATCTTTGCTACTCACAGATAAAGATGGTAAAGATGGCACTTTAGTGTGCCCTGAAATCTGCTTTCAGTCTCTTGTTCCAGGAGAACAAATTAATAAACTTGGCTGAAAACACTTTTATCATCATCCCAAAAACGCTTCAGTTGCTCTGTTGCATTATCTCCACGTTGGGTTGCTTGCAGCAGTCCAGCTACCCACGGGAACAAAATCAGTGCTTTGCTCCTCAGTCCAGTCCCTTCTACCTTGATTATCCTTACACAGAATCTGACTTGTCCATCCTGCCATGGAAAGACTTAGTTTTTTTCCCCAAGACTCTACTGTAAACAGACTTAAACTTTTCTTCTGAAGATCTCCATTCTGGTCTTCTTGTTAGTTGGAGTGACCATTCATACCATTTCTCATTGCTTTGTGCATCCTAATTTGAATATATGACAATAAATATGAGATTTCCTAATAGTTACCTTTTATTAGACTTCTCTATTATGGCCATATTTTGCTTGCAGTGCCTTTGAATGGCAATCAATGTTGTACCTTATTTTATCGCAATGCCTGCCTGTTGCTTTATACTCTTTCATCCTTTCTGACTGATTTTAATTTTGGCCTTAAAGCTTAATTTTTTTTTTTTTTTTTGGGTGAAAAAGTGATGTCATGTAGTTGATTTGATTTAGCTTCCCTTCTTTCACTGAATCCTTCATTCACTGCAATCCACTGCTCCCAGTCTTTGCTGGAGTCAAGAATAGCTTTCAAGAAACTAATATAGTATTCAGGAGTTGTTCCATGTGCTTTTATGAAACATAAAAGACTTATTTCCATCATATTAGAAAGCTCATTTGAAAGCAAAGAATCTGTGATTTTTTTCCCCTTCTGTTTCTTGATGATGACATTGATTTTCTTGTCCAACCACTTGTGTATGCTGATAACCATCTCGGACAAGACCTGAGCCAAAAGTGAACTTTGGAATTGGCTTTGGTGGAAATACAGGGTTGCATTGGGCCTATAGGACCATGTAAGGATAGTAAATTCTCGAATAGAGGCATCTTAAGCACCAGTTGCAGATAATTTTGTTATCTAACACAGTTCTGTTCACTCTGTGTCCAGGATATGCTCACCCTTAAAATACCTTCATGTTCTTAAGATGTGAAAACAGCAGTTAAAAAAAAAAGAATTTATTTATTATTTTAGTTCAAAAAAAAATCCCACAGAAAATCCCAGGATTATCAATTATCACTCTTCTCCAATTTTCCTTTAGAACAGCTAGCATGACAGGAAATGCAAAATCCCTCGCAACTTTCTTTTAAAAATCCACTTGCTCAATTTAGTTTTTCTATTTAATTTAAAAATTGGTTACATTGTTTTATTTCCCAAAACCCCTGAAACTATCAGTGTTCCTAATGAGAAAACTCCCAAAACACCAAATGAAGACAGTGTCCATGCAAAGTTGCTATGAATCCAGCATTCAACAGTTCTTAATATCCTAACTATTGGTGACAAAAACAGCACATATCACAGATAAGGAATATGAAAAGAGATAGAAAGTAATTGTGTGTTCAAGG
This sequence comes from Acanthornis magna, assembly GCA_036785705.1. NCBI lineage: Eukaryota > Metazoa > Chordata > Aves > Passeriformes > Acanthizidae > Acanthornis > Acanthornis magna. Next base: position 7,522,623 of record JAWUZG010000092.1, read on the forward strand.
AGGTTCAAATTCAAGCTCAAGTCTTTTGGCCAGGGGAAAAATACTTTAGCAGGAAAGCTACCATTATACTAATTGTCTTGTTCCAGTGATCTCTCATAAGCTTCTGGTTATTTCTACATCAAGAAATTCCTTTCCAAATAATTTCATAGCTCAGCAAGGCCTGAAGAAAACTCTTTGAAAGGCAGCACCACATCACTGATTTAAAAGGCTGAAGCTGACCAAGCCAGCTGAGATCTCTGCCGTGGGAAGGAGTCACACCTTGCACAACCCTCAAAATCGGCTGCTGCCGCTGTCCAGGCTGAACACCGAGCCCAGCCAGGGCAGAGGGACAGGGAACAGGTGACACAGGGTCAAAGCAGACATCCTTCATCTACTTAATCACCAATTAAACATTGTTCTTTTTAGTTAAGACAATATGTGAAAACAGGGAATGAAGATCTGCTCAGATTCTTACAAAAAAAAAAAAAAAAAACCACACAACCAAAAACCCTGATGGTACAGAGAGGGTCATTAAATGCTTTCATTGATGGAAATGTTTCTGTGGTTGAGCTTGCTGAGCACTGGAATTTCCTACCCTGCTCCACCAGAGCTATAAATCAGCTTTCCCCCACCCTCCTACCAAGGAGGCATTGCCAGCTTTGCACAGGAAGGGATGCACAGGACAGGGGATGAGGGGCAGGGAGACAGGAGGTGAACACAGACACCCCTGGGCCAGGAAAGCCAAAGCGCAGCATGGACAGCCCTGGGCAGGGACTGCTGCTGAGGAGATTGGGGCCACACGAACCTCACTGGCTTGGTTTTCCCCTCACCAGAGCAAACGAAAGAAGATACAAGTTGTTATGCAACTTTTGAACCAAGCCAGCTTTATGAAACACAGGGTGCTGCCTTCCTGACAGAAAATGCTGCCTTCATTCTCCTCCTGTGCTCCTTGAGATAAAGCTCTGCCCTCCCCTGCCTCTCCTCTCCCTTCCCTCTGCTCCCAGCACTGGTGGCTGCACTTTTTGCCAGAGCCTTGTGTGAGCACAGTGGGGCTCAGCAAAACCTGCAAGCATCCACCGAGGGCCCAAACTTCAGCCCAAACTCTCGGTGCAGAGCACTTCAGCCCCGTATCTTACAAGATCTCAGACCTTTGCGCAGCCTGGCGGTGCAGGGTCAGGAAGTGTGGTCATGAGCAGGTCGGTGTCACCTGCAGCGGCCACTGTCGGCTCCCTGTCCTCTCACCATGAGATCCCTGCCCCTTCCCCTGCCCCAGACCTGAGCTGGAGAGAAGTGATTAATTTTCTGGCTGAGCAGCAGTGCTGCTGGGTGGTTTTAGCATGCCCTAGGTGCCGGGCAGCTCATTCCTCAAGCACGCATGGTGAGATGCCTCCTTGTGTTGCAGGGTAGGGCTGTGTCCATTGTCCCATGGTCAATTGTCCCAGCATCTAAAGCAATCAGGGGCCACCAGAGTCATCTGGTTTATGTAGGAGAAACAAACCAAAGGATTAATCAGTGAAAGAGCTGCTGGAGCTGTGTGACGAGAGGAGGTAGAGTACCAAAGATGAAGACATCAGTGCATTGGGCTTGTGATGCACCTGGCTCCATCCAGAGCTGTTCCCAAAATTGATGTATTGCAAATAATGGACCAAAAGAAAGCAAGCAGGATGAGCAGGATGGGCACATGTCCTTCTCCTCATGGAACAGCAGCCTGCCCTGGTCCTTTCCACACACGGGACACAGTATGACCACTGATGGGTTTACTGACCATCCAGCTGAATCATCTACCCAATTACACTCTGGGCAGACTGAAAACAACAAACGGAGATCTGTCAGCATGTTTTGCCTCTCCCTTTCAGGAGCAAATCTCTGAGGTTTTTCAGAGGCCACTTTTAAGAGGCTTTTCCTCTCCCCTCCCTTCCAAATCTCCCTGTTGCTTTTATTGGATTAAAGTGCAGTCAAACATCACAAAAGCAGGGATATGTTTAGTTTCCAGCCCAGTTTCTGGGTAATGCCTGGTTTGTGAGCAGTAATTCCGGTTGTTTGTCCTGCTAGAGGACTGTAATTGCTTTTTATCAGCAGGGTCCCATCTGCTGAGGATCTGCTGGGCAATGCTCTGCCTGTGGATGCACCCCAATGTTGTGCTACAATGTGAGATTATGAGGAGCTTCTGTAGCTGAATTGTGGGATTAGAAGGAACACAGTGGGTCATGAGGGTGGCAGGAATACTGCACAAAGCTCCTTGAGAAGGCTGGACCCCATCTTTCGGCAGAGTCCAGAAAAATATCAGCAAGAACAAGTCTGCAGGGACAGAGCAGAGCCGGTGCCTGGCACAGCATTGCTTCCTAAAGCCTCAGGGGACGAATGCATGTGGGTAAACCCCGGGACTTCAAAGGAATGAGATGAAGGAGGGTTCAGTGCTAGCAAAATTGAAGGTTTTCATAGGATATAAATGGCTTTGTGTCCCATCAAAAGGGTAGAAGTCCCAGGGGTAGAACAAATGATAGAGGAGGTTTTGCAGAAGAGACAGAGAAAGCCAAGTCTGAAAGAAAGAAGTGAATAGATAAGCGTGAAAGGAAATAGATGGTGAAGATGGGGTGCAGTAAGGCTTTCTAAGGCTTGCCAACTCTCTAGAGAGTTAATTGGTATTTACATTTAAGGGTGCTTTAAAGCCTTAGGTTTATTGATTTAGAAGAATCCCACACCCCATAAGGGTGGGATGTGTCTACACATCGAGGCGGATGTTGTCTGCAGGAGACAGGCCTGGCAGTAAATCCAGAGACACTGGTTAAACTGCGAGCAAATACAAATACAAACCCCAAATGCACCAGCAAAGGCCAGCAAGAGCAATGTGAGACCACACTGTAATAATTTCCCTCTTTGCCTCAAGTCCAATTATACAAAGGCAAAATACCCAGCCAGTCATGCAGGAATTGAGGTCTGGGGAGCCTCGGGGCCTCTCTGTTTTGACAGTGCACTGTGGCAAACATCACCCCATTTCCAGAGGCATTCCCTGTTTTAAGCTGAATTTAACTGTGAAAGGCAGAGGAGTGGCACTGGGGTGGGGACAGAGCCCCAGGGTGGTGGTGACAGAGGGAGCAAGGGGCAAGAGGGAGCTGGAGCGTGAGACACAAAGAGTTGGGCTCCAAGGGAGGCTCAGAAGGTTGCCAAAGCCTTGCTGTGTCTCTGAGTGATCACCTGTGACAGGTACAACGCAGCAGCAGAAGTTCAGGCTCTCTCCTGCTGACAGTGTTTAGAAAACAGAAGCTTTGCCGTGTTTTGCTGTTCTCAAATCTCACCGATTTCCGTCCCGCTGTCCCAAGGCTGAGCTGGGGGGCAGCTAGTGTTTAATCCCTACTGAAAATGAATCAAAACAGGAAACCAGCTTGCTCTGAAGAGCCAAGTCGTGCTGTGGATCCTGCAGAAGCAGCAGAGGCTGAGCCTCAGCTCCGCTCCCCCAGACTGCCCTCACCCCTCTGTGCAAAACCTCAGTGCCACTGGCCAAGAGTTATGGAGTGAGGATCCCACAGGGTACACCAAGATACCTGGGACACTTGAATTTCTGTTCTTTTTACTCTGTCCTCACTGCCCATACTGTTATTTGGGAACCTGTGACATGGTGAATAAAAGCTCAGCAGAGGATGCCAGAGAAACAGCTTTTTGGCAAGTTTTTGAGGATACTATTAATTTCAAAATTCCCTTTGTTTTTTTCTTAGCTGAAAAGCCAAAAGACAAAACAAAAATAGAGAAATGTTGTCATTTTTTGGAAAACAGGTGCAGGAAAAATGTACATTTTGGATGAAATGAATAGTTTTGAAGTTGTCCGTACCCAAACTTTTTTAAATAAAATATTTATTGGTATATATCTTTTCAATATGAAACAGGAGTGTTAGTAAACTGAACATTTAGTGAAAACAGTTATTTTTGGTTAAAAGGGGATTTAATTTTGCTGGAATAAAAAAAGTAAAAGCTGAATTTCAAGCAAAGGTTTTAACTGGTTCTCTAAGAATTCATGTGCTGCATTGAAATATATGTATGTCTATGTTTGTATGTGTATGTGAATCCATATAGAGGTGCCATATATAAGAATGATTCTTTATACTTTTAAATGTCTTACATAATCAGTTAATTTGCTTCTGCTCTATTAAAACTAAATCTCCCACGGACACAGCAGTCTGTTCTAATTATTCACTTAATCCACAATCATTAGCATCAACCAAGTGCTTTTCTCTGTCTTTTAGAAAAAAAGGACTTTGAAGGGTTCTGTGGAACTTTCCAGGATTAAATGTGTGGAAATTGTGAAAAGTGACATCATCATTCCCTGTCAGTATAAATACCCTTTCCAGGTGAGTCTGTGTGTTGCCCATACTGAGAGATATCAGCTCATTTTATATTTCAATAACATTTCCTTCACAGTGCAGTCATTAATGAACCCAACACAGCCTTCTTGATCAGAACCTCTACTCGAATTTAAATAATCAAAAGTCAGTGAGGTTAGGAGATGCTTCTGAACAGTCCCTGCTGCTCCTCTTCCCCACAACATCATTTTGTACATAACTTGTTGCTAAGAGGACTGCTGCCCCTTTCCTGTGGTGACTCCCTTGTGATCAGTGTGGCTGGCATTGCTTCTCATGGCTGCCTCCTTTCTTTACCCCTCTGCAGATTGTCCACGATAATTACATCCTCTACGTGTTCGCCCCCAACCGCGAGAGCCGGCAGAGATGGGTCCTCACTCTGAAGGAAGGTAAAAAAACCCTGTGCCCACCTAGCTGTGGATGGTGCTTCTGTCTGAACAGTTTTCTCACAAATGATGCAGAGAAAATGTGCGAGAGGAGTCAATGTCTCCCATCTCAGCAGGCAGAGTGGTAGTGGGTAATAAAATCGGATTGTTGTAGATCTGGTGGGTGTGTTTTCAGCAGCCGTGGGACATTTGGGCGTGGAATGGTTTATTTGGGCACCTTAATGTCTGTCAGGATCTGCAGGGAGGTGTCGGAGGATGGACCAGGCTCTGCCTGGTGGTGCCAAGCAATGTGACAAGAGGCAAGGGGCAGAAATAATGCCCAGGAAGCTCCACCTGAACATGAGGCAGAGCTTCCTGTGCAGTGACTGAGCACTGATTGCCCAGGGATGCTGTGGGGTCTCCCTCCCTGGGGATATTCCAGAGCCATCTGGACACAATCCTGTGCCGTGTGCTCTGCGATGGCCCTGCTGGAGCAGGGAGGCTGGACCAGATGACCCACTGTGGTCCCCTCCAACCTGACCCATTCCGTGTTTCTGTGATTTGTGTCTTTCTAGAGTAAAATCTTAATAAATTACTGCAATTCAAGGTTTCTTATTCAGGAAGAGACAAGGACTTTCCTATGGCTAATTTTTCACAATAACCTTTTCTGCCCAGAAATTTTTTCAGCTCTTATTAATAGATTTTTTTGGTTAGATGACAACCTTTTTAGAGAATCATGATTATTAAGGAACATTTTTGCGGGTAGCTTTCATTTCCTGTTCACCTCCTGAATTGTGCTGTGGTTCACTCCCATGGTGCTGCAGTCACCAACACTGGGGGCAGAGACAAGCAGAGTGCTTGACTGAGGAAGGTGTTAATTAATTACATAAAAACTGCACCAGGCTTCTGTCATAGTTTTTTTCTGTTTTCCAGCACTGCTGCTGTATTTTTCCCTCTGGAAACATTGTGCCTGAAGGAAATATTGTGAAGTTCATGCACTGATTCTTGCAATCAGTTATTCCCCTACTCCTACTGTACCACCACTTCTCGTTCAACATTTTGAGACTGTCCCCTGCCTTGGGCAATTTGAATATTCTCTTGAAACAGGCCTGCAGAATTTTTTTTGTTGTTTTGTTTTTTGGGTTTTTTTGTTCTTTTCAGGGAAATTATTAGTACAGATAGAGACCCTGAGCTTCAAAAAGGACTATAATCACTCACGCAGGCATTCAAGACTGATATTCACATGTGCAAGAAATGTTTGGTGCTGTGAATGCCAGCTTGTTCAACTCCTTCTGAACACCAAGGCACACCAGAAGTGTCCTGGGAATCATCAATATGTGGCCTGCTGGGTTTTATTTCTTTTTATGTGACTCTCCTTCTCTGGTTTTGGTGTTTGGTCATTTTAAAGAGAGTCACACTTGTAGGATTCTGTTCTACCACAGCAGAGGGACATGGGTTCCATCACCAGCAGGAAGGTTATTGCTCCACATTGATGGTGGCATTCACTCCTTTTGGGAGAAAGGAAAACATTAATGGAGGAGGTCGATAATGTTCACCAAAGCTTAGTTTGAAAAGAAGAAGAAGGTTCTTTAAAGTACAGGTTATTTCCATTTGGTTCTAGATGACTTTTAGAACTAATGTGAATGCAAATAAATTCATTTTCCCCCTTCTTTTTCTTCCCCTAATGTTTTTCAGAAACCAGATACAACAACAGTTTGGCTTCCAAGTGTCATCCAGATTTTTGGTTAGATGGCAAGTGGAGATGCTGTGCTCAGACAGAGAAGATGGCAGCTGGCTGTGTGGTGTATGACCCCACCAAAAATGGTAAGTGACTTATTAAGACTATCCTGACATGGAAAATATTTATTCCTAGCGAAAGTGAAGAATTGAATCTGTCTTGTACAGAACATCAAAAAATATGATGTTACATTTCCATAAAGAGACATGTTTGTGGATTCTTGAGCCGTTCTGGCTTATCTTTTAGTGCATGTGGTATTCTTTTGTATTTTTAATTCACATTTTCTTCTGTGTGATGCTTGGTACTGTTTTTGGAATGAGATGGAGAACTAAGAACTTGGTCAGCTGTGGTCAGTCAAGAAGCCATAACAACTTTCTTGAGATAAATGCATTCAACTGTGTGTGTCCTATTTTGACCAAACCATATTTCCTCTGTGGTTTCAATGGCCAAGCATAATCTTTACTTTGTCTCCTGAGAAGGAATACAAATGGTCAATCAATGAAACATTTTTAATGTTATTTAAAATATTTTTAAATTATTAAAATTAATAAATCATTAAATTATTAAAATTAAAATAATCAAAATATTTTTTTTAAATTTTTTTTTACCTTGATTCCTTAAGAAAACTGGGCTCCAGTTTCCAAGCCCTGCTGAGCTTCACTGTGAAGTTGGATTTGAAATTGCAGGTCTTCCTCTCAGATTTGTGAAGTTGAAGGTCTTGCTCTCAAAGTCCAAAGCTCACTGTTCAGTGTGTTTATATCACCTGTATCAATTCATTACATTAGTGGTTTCTCCCTTGGTTTTGTCCTTATCTACTTCAAATTATCTTTCTTGATTTCATTTCAGCCTCGAAGAAGCCTCTTCCTCCCACTCCTGAAGATAACTGGGTGAGTGCAGTGAGGCTGTCCTGTCCTCTATGATTAACTAGCAGTGGGGAATATGTCCTTATTAATGCTCCCCACAGTGCAGTGACCTAGAATTTCACCTGTGATAACATTCCCTGGGCATCTTCTGTGCAACCGAAATTTTTATATGAAATTCGCTGTTTGAAAGAGCTAAAGATCCTCATGCTGCCACCACATCCCACTAGATGCTCTGGGGTGCTTTGAGGCTCTTGAGCCCAGGGGACACCAGTGCTGCCAGGAAAATACCACTGTAGAGAGCATGCCATTGCTTTTTGTGACTATGAATATGAATATGATGAGCCTTTTGCCTAATTTGTGCAGAAATTGTTGCTAGACCCCAAAGAAGCCGTGGTCATAGCCGTATATGACTATGAAGCCCAGAACCCGCAGGAGCTGACCTTGCGATACAATGAGGAATATTATGTGATTGACAGCTCTGAGGAACATTGGTGGCTGATTCAAGATAAGAATGGGTAAGTCCCTTTTCAACAGCCAGTGTACAAATCCTTTCTAATTCCAATTTGCTCTTCCATTAACATACATGTTTAATCCCTCTTGTTTAGCTTTTGTGAAGCATCCTCTTATTTACAGGGAAAAAGTGAAGGAAGATTATTTAGGGTAACTTTCTTCCCTTTGCTGTGGCTTGTATTCAGGCAGCTGAAGAAAAGGATCTGAAAGTTGATTTTACAGCAATAAAGAGTCCTTAGCTCAGACCGCTATTTGCAGTGTTACGTAGGGGGAAAAATTGTGAAACTCTCCAAGTTTAGAGGTGCAATCAGTTGTTTTCTTCTCCAGTAACCCCACTCGATACATGCCAACCAGCACTGCTATCACGCAATGAGCAGGCACAGCTTTCAAGGCTGACTCCTACAGATGCAGAGAAAATCCTGTCTGTCAGCACACTCACACTTGTCTTGCTTCTCACCAGGCACGAAGGCTACGTGCCAAGCAGCTACCTGGTGGAAAAATCACCCGAGAACCTGCAAATGTATGAGTAAGTTGTGCCTGTGTTTTTCTTGCACCTCTGAGCGCCCTGGATTTGAAGCTACAAGCTGCAAATGCCCCCACCCCACCTTGCATTCCACCCTGGGGACACTCCTTTCAGAAGCTGTTCAGGAGGAACTTTCCTGGCCTAGAAATGCTGACTCGGAGTCTTTTGATGCTTTCAGGTGGTACAATAAGAACATCAGCAGAAGCAAAGCAGAAACATTGCTCAGGGATGAGGTAAACCAGTGTTATGTACGGGGTGGATGGGAAACAGTAATTAATTAATGGCAAATGAAGCCTGCGAGGGCTGCTTTGTTTAAGGGAGATGAACCCTGGGTTCCTGCTGTGTCTGTCCTTAGTGTGTGATGTGAGATAAAGGACCACCAGCACATCCCCCTTATCTCCTCATTAGCTGAGCATGGACAGAGCTGTGCCATCCAAACACAGCTAAACACTGCTTCAGAGCACTGTGCCAGCTGAAAACTGTGATTTTAGCTCATCTTTTCTGTCTCTGCAGGAGGACTGTGGATGCCAGTAGTTCTCTGAAAATCTAACCAATCTTGTGCTGAAGTATTTTGGGTGAAAGCCAAAAGTATGGCTCTGGGGTTTGTTTTTTAAATTTTGACTCTGTGTGTGCATGTAAGCACACATCTTTAATTCTTCAGCTGAGCCAGAGTTTTCCAGTGAAGACTGTACTGAAAATACAAAGAATTAGCTCCTTGTTCAAATTTTCCACACAAACACAACCTTAATTTTTAAATCAGCTCTTACATTAACAGGTGGCCCAAATAAAGTGTTGCTTCTTGGAATGGCAGTATTTTATGGAAATAAGAGCATTTTTGTGTGGTTTTAAAAATTCTTGCATAAACTACTACAGGACTTGTCCACACATGGTTTAGCGGTCTTAATTTTTCTTTCAGTCCTACCAGTACAACTTTTCTGTGGTAACTACCCCCATGTGGCTGCAGAGACTTCTGGTTCAAAGCGTTGCAAACCTCACAGCTCCCCCCAGAAATGTGGCCAAGCTTGTGAGTGATCTTTAGCCAGGCTTGGTGTCGAGTGAGAACAGAAGGGCAAGAATACAGCTTAGAGTACCTTGGGCAGGATGCTGTCTCCAAAACGTGCCTACCTCCAGTCCTGAAGCCCTCACTGTGCATGATTAAAAGCTTCCACAGCAGCAGAGAAACCTTTTTTAGAGCTTCCCTGTGCCAGATATTGTGTGGTGCAGATGTTGTGCAGACTTTGAAGAGCCAACCCTGGGAAGTTCCCAGCTCAGCAGCTGATCCCACCTGGGCAGAGCTGCACGCTGAGAGTCAGAGCTCAGACCCAGGGGATGCAGAGCAGCTCAGCCTCTGTGTTCACCTGGAGCTGAGCAAACCTCTCGGGAAGGAGGCCCAGGCAGGGTGCACTTGATGGATTAGGTTTGCATGAAGTGTTGTGGGTGGATAGGAGACATAAAATGGAGGAAACCTACCATGTAAAGCAAAGGAGGGGATGAAAAAATTGGGTATTTGGGATGGCAGATGAAAAGCATCTTTACCTGCAAACAGAAGAAAAAAATGGTGGGGTTATTACCAATATGTAGGTCGGTACAGCACATTCCATCCAAACTGTGGTGTTAAATCTTCTTGTTTGCCATCTGATCCATCAGGATCTGGCTCTGTGAGATCATAGCCTATGAGACATTTTAGCATTCAGAGGAGTAGAAAACAATCAGAGTGAAAAGTTAAAAAGGAAAATGGTTCTGTGAGTGCCAGAGTGCAGTGAGACTGCTTTCCTACACGTTTATGTTTAGACTGGTGCGCCTATGAAAGGGCAGGATCACGTCCAAGTTTTTCCAATTTGTGGTTCACGGGTAAATTATCTTTCCTACACTCCCATATGGACTCTCTGGTGTTGGATAAACTGTGATTTGCTCTGTGGCTGCTCACCCAACAGGGAGCACTCAGAGGGGTTTGCCTTCCTGCTCGGCCACACGCTTCACTGGACATGTGCTCTGTCAGACAGGGCTCAGGGCAGCCATGGATTCAGGATTTCCAGAGCCTTGGAGAGACACAGAGGCACACCCACACGTACTCAGCACAAGTGCCCAAGTCTCATTTCCTCTGAGAGCTGAGAGGAAGCTGAGCTAAAAGCACAGAACACCCAAGAGAGACCTGCCAGCCCTGGGCAGCCACCAGAGCTGTGCATGGAACACACCAAGCTCTGTCAGTGCGGTGATGGCTCTTTTTTTTCCTACACGGTTAGCACATCCTCACAACAGGGCTGAAATAAGCACAGCTTTCCCCCAGCCTGCTTCTTTTTTTTTCCTTTTTTTGTTGGGTTTTTTTTCCATTATGTCTCTAACCAGCTTTCTCTCTTTGCTCCTGTTCCAGGGTAGGGAAGGGGCCTTCATGGTGAGAGATTCGAGGCAGCCTGGCATGTACACAGTCTCTGTTTTCACCAAAGCACTAAGGTACAGCTGAGCTCAGCAGCTTTTCACATCAATTACACCAATGAAATGGCTTCTATGAGTGTGTAATCTCTGTATAGCTGTTTTGGCATTATAATGAGAGAGCAGAAGGCTCATGAAAATGATAGAGGGAAAACACTTCCAAAAAAGGCAGAAGAGTCAGCTGCAAGTCCCAAAGAGTATTAAAGGCTCCACTTCTCCCTGCATCTAAATATGTGCCTATAAATAGTCCCTTGGACATCATTGGGGTTGTCATTCCGAGGGCATTGTCCCCTGAGCTGAAGTATTGGTAGGATCAGCACGGGCTGTGTGCTGGACCCATCAGAGATGGGGAGTGCAAGACGAGGGAAAGGGTTGCAGTGAAGGGGCAGAAAGTTGTGTTTCACAAAGGAGAGGCAGAGAAAGTCAGTACTCAGCCTTCTCTTATCAGGAAACCTCAGCCTTTCTCTTGAGATGAAACCATCTACGAGTGAGAGGGAGAACATACAAGTACCCAGACTTAACTAGCGACTGCAGCTCACTCCTTGCTCCTCCCCCATTCATTCTGGGGGAAGATTCTCCCCTTTGCTCGTTTGTTTCTGTTTATACTCCAGATCCTTGTCCTTTTGCTGCAAGCTCTTCTCTCTCAAAGAAAACCTCCTCTTTTTCAGCATGGACAACAATCCTGTTATAAAGCATTATCACATCAATGAAACAACCGACTTTCCCAAACGATACTACTTGGCAGAAAAGCACGTGTTTGACTCCATCCCTGACCTCATCAACTACCACCAGCACAATGCAGCAGGTGAGCGAAGCTGATGCTCAACAGAGAAGTTGCTGCTTTGCCAGGTGACTTTTGGAATGAAGGAGGGCTTGGGAGCTCTGTCCTTACAATGAAATTGGTTAAATGGCATCACCTTTTCTCCCACTTATTCTGAAAGAGTCATTTCAGGCCAGATTCCAACTTTCAGCATTACATCCTCACCCTGGTGGTCCTTCTAAGGCTGACCATGACCAACACAGATGTAATAATGGCATGTTATAGACAGCCCTGGGGCTGTATCACCACTGCCAGGCCAAGCTATCTGCTGGAATTACACTGCAGGGCCTTCTTGAGGTGATGATATATCCCTGGGCCTTGGTTTGACACAAAGTCAAGGACATGGCCAGGATCCACAGCCAGACATGGTGACTCCCATCCCCACAGGCCAGGGGTACCAAGTGGGCTCCAAAAATACCCTAAAAATACAAAGTATCATTTGGAAATCCATCATTGTCACTAGAGACTCAGGGCTCATATTTGTGGATGTGAAAACAGGAAATAAGCTGAAAGCGCTCAGAATTGGCTTCCTTCTCACAGGCAGGAAACCAGAGCCTGCACAGAGGTTCAGCTGCCCTCAAGTGGAGCTGAGAACTCAGTACAATAAATTTGCCTCCAGAATCCAAACTGCCCTCTGGGGTGGTGGTGGCAGCCACGCTTCCCATGGCTGTGGCAGTAACAGGAGCCCTCGTGTCCCTGTGTCCCCAGGTCTCGTGACACGGCTGCGATACGCGGTCTCCTCCTGGAGGAAAAAGGCCCCGATCACCGCAGGGCTCAGCTATGGTAAGGCTCTCTCAGGACTACATGGGAATCACACTCCTGGCTGGTTAGCTGGGTGATCCTGCACATCCCCGTGGATATTGGTGAATATTCATGTGCTTGCAGCCACAATAAATAGCTTTCTTCAGGTCTGTGCACTGCACTGTTCTCTAGATCATTATCTTTGTCATGGCCACTGATAAATGAATGAACTGATCGTGCAGTGCCTTGAGGGAGGTGATGAGAACCCCAGGGTCTCAGTGAAGTCAACATTAAATACTGAAAGCTGAACAAAGGGGATGGAAATGGGAGCATAGGATAATTTGGTGAAAGCTGAGTCCCTCCTGAAAGATGCCTTCATTTGAATGTAGTTGTCAACAGAATTTTGCTGGTATCGTCTTTATTGTAATTCTTGGAGACTCGAAGAAACTCAAACCCCACATTGTGCTGGGTACTGCACATATGCATGGTAGAAACAATCCTCCCTGAAGAACTGGATAGACGAGACAAAGAGGGGGAAAGGAGATGTTGTTCCTACCCTTGAACATGACCTGCAGCATGGACTAGTCAAACGAGCTATTAAAGGTCAGACAGGCAATTTGAGGGAGAGCCAGAAAGTCTCACTTGAAGTCCCGTCTCAGTGTTTCATCCACAAAAGCTTTCTGTTTCGCATTCACTGCTCTATCTTTACTCTTTCCCCTTTGTGATCAACAGGAAAGCTGGTCATTAATGCCTCTGAGCTCACCCGTGTGCAGGAGATTGGCAGTGGTCAGTTTGGGGTGGTCTACCTTGGCTACTTGCTGGACAAGACCAAAGTGGCCATAAAGACCATCCGTGAAGGAGCGATGTCTGAGGAGGATTTCATCGAGGAAGCGAAAGTCTTGATGTAAGTGACAGATTCACCAAGGCAATCGCACCCTGTGGGATTCATAACACTGAACCAAAGTGCTGCCAGGAATCTGAACAGGGAATTCAAACTTGCATTATCTGCTATGTATCTAAATAGTATTTGGAGAAACTAGTGAGCTCAATGAAGGAAGGCAATTCAAAGTGTAGGAGAATTACTGTGCTTCCAAGGCTATCGATATTCAGAATGGTCTTCCAGATCTCTGCTGTTCTGGAAGGCAAGGATAGCCTTCCTTGGTGGTGCATTTTGAAGAGCAAAATGGTTTTTCTCAGAAAAAATCTCTTTAAACTTAATCTCTTTAAATTTTATTGAAAAGCCTTACCTCTAAAACGTTTTGCTTTGTACAACTGAATATATTCCCTTTGGTTTTATCGACTTTGCATTTTTTTGCATTTCCCTCCCCGCAAGACAGAAAGAAATTGATTTTATTTTTGTTTGATTGGATGATCTTCCATGCAGAAAAATCTTTTGGTGACCATTACCATTAAAATGGGGTCATCCTTAGTCCTTGGTCTGCACATCTGCAAAGCTGGCCTCTGCAGTGAGCAGGGAACAGCACGGTGCCATAAGTAGCTGTAAGGACAGCAAGCACTGAACCTATTTCAGCCTCTTTTCCACCTTCCCTCCCTATCCCACAGGAAGCTCTCTCACCCCAAGCTGGTCCAGCTTTACGGTGTGTGCTTTGAGGATGCTCCCATCTGCCTGGTGTTTGAGTTCATGGAGAACGGCTGCTTGTCCGACTACCTCAGGAGCCAGCGGGGCAGCTTCTCCAAGGAAACCCTGCTGGGGATGTGCCTGGATGTGTGTGAAGGAATGGCTTATCTGGAACAAAACTCTGTCATCCACAGAGACCTGGTATGTTGGTCTCACATGGATTTCTTTGCTCTGGATGGGCTTTTCCCTGTGCTTTCCTCCTTAATTTCAGCTTCTACACTCCTCCTGCCTGTCAGTTTTCAGGGGATCCTGTATCTGCCCTTATTGCAAAAGCAGCACAAATTCTTTAGGATAAAAAAAAAATCAAGCCCTGGAGCACTGATCAATCTATCCCCCATAACTGTGTTTGGGAGAGAAGAAATAAGCCTATAAAATTTGTCTTTTTTTCCTGAGTGGACTCTTTTTCTCCCCAAGAGCCACAGTACTGATCACTCTTCATGTCTAAAATCAGTGAAGATGACAAAAAAACCTGTTCAAGCAGAAGTCATGTATAAACATGCATTGATGATAAAATACTTTTAATTAGGTGGTTTTCAATCAAGCTCCATTGCTCACTGCTGCTGTTTCACTAGGGGTGCAATGACCGTGAGTAGCTGTGGATATTTTAGGGTCTTGCTCTGCCCTTTCTGGGCAACAAGGGCTTTCAAGTCAGAGTGATGCCTGAACAGCTTTTCTGGCAACAGGACCATGCTGTAAAATGTACAGAAAACATAAGAAACTCAGGGATTTGTCCTCTTTGTATGGCACAATGTCACTTTGATGCTTCTTTTTCTGAGCATTATCTGCTGTGCCAGGATAAAAGCCACAGAGTGCCTGGGACAGTGTTTTAGCTCTGACCTGCTGCCTTTGCCCCTTCTTTTCTTGCAGGCTGCCAGGAACTGCCTGGTGGGGGAATCCCACGTGGTCAAGGTGTCTGACTTCGGGATGTCGAGGTAAAGCTACCCAGGCTGTGCACGGTCCCTGTGGGGTTGTCACGGGGTGGGGAAACTCAGCATTCCCCTTCTCTTCCTCTTCCAGGATTGTCCTCGATGATCAGTACACCAGCTCTACAGGAACCAAGTTTCCAGTCAAGTGGTCTGCCCCAGAGGTTTTCTCCTACAGCAACTATAGCACCAAATCTGACGTTTGGTCATTTGGTAAGAAACTCTTGTCAAAATGGAGACAACCCAACAAACCTCAGCTCAGAAAATCAAGGGGCTCAGTCCTCAAGTCCTTAACACTTCATCCTCTGGACTCTAAAGGTGCTTTGACTGAATAATGGCTTAGGAAAGCAAGCCTAAATCATTTAAGTGAAAGAAAGAAAAGAAAAGAAAACTACCTAGATAGTTTGGAACACTGCAAATATTGCCAATTTAATGTATTATACCTATGCAATTCAGTATAATACCAAATAATGAACACTGTTTCATGCTGACATAGCAAGAGTGTCCAAGGAAAGATTGGCAAGTCACTGAGAAGATTATGTAAGGGTATAAGAGGAGAGAAGAGAGGAGAGGGAAGACATTTAGTCACTCCATCCCTCTGCATGTCAGTCCTGGGCACTGATGCCTCACTCAAACCCTCTGCCTTTCCAAATTTGTTCTGCTAACTCCATTTCTTTTATGCTGTACTGAAAATGTTGTTTCCCTGCTCACACTCCCCACCTCATTTCCTGCTCCCCAATGCATTGTTTTCTGATTTGCATCCATTCTTTGGTCTCCCTTCTGGACCCTGGCAGATAAGGGCATGGCTGTGTGTTTTTCCCCAAAGCCATAACAAAGGCTGTCCCCTGGGCTGTGGATCTGGCACACTCAGGGGCCTGGCCCCTCTCCAGCCCACGCAGTGAATGGGGCAGTGTGCTGTGCACGGCTCACAGTCAATGGGGTGCCACTCAGCCCTGGGGCCAGCAGTAAATAATGCAGGATTATGACCTTTGCTAGTCTGTGCCTGTGGATTCTGTGCTTCCCTTGCCCTTTGCTGGCTGAAGTTGTGCTCTCCCAGGGTGGGCTGTGAGCAGCACAGCAGGAGTTGTGTGCTCAGGCCCTTCACAACCTCAACAGGGAGATGCTTCAGAGAGCACCAGAGATCCTGGCTGGCATCCTCAAACTGGACAGCTGTGGTAGGGCCTGGGTTTTCAGATGTCTGCTGAGAATCCAAGGAAAAATGCTTTTCCAAGTAACTGGCACCAATGCTGAGCTGCAGAAAAGAGCAGGTGGAAGGTGGCCCTGGGCCTGCTGAGGATTTTATTTGCCTCTCGGTGATTTTTTCCCATTTGTTTGCTTTAGGAGTGCTGATGTGGGAGGTCTTCAGCGAAGGTAAAATCCCCTATGAGAATCGCACCAATGCAGAAGTGGTGGAAGAAATCAACGCTGGATTTCGGCTCTACAAACCCAAGCTGGCCTCCAAGGCAATTTATGAGGTGATGAGCCACTGCTGGAGCATGGTTAGTATTGGAATGGAGAGCCCTCTTCCCCAAAGACGAGAACTCCCTTCCCCCTGGCTTTAAGGAGGATTCACATGCTAACACAGGATAAAATCCTGGAGGTGAAGCACTGTAGCTTTCATCTGCACTAGCAAGCAGCCTCTGGGCTCTCTGCCTTTTATTTAAGCTGCTGTTTCTATCGAGTGTGTTGACTTCACTGAGAAGCCCACGTAATGCACCTAATTCAAGTTAATTCCCCCGTTTCCGTCCTAAGAAAGCTGTGGATCTGTGGGGTTGACTTCTAACAGTGAGGCTAAAAATGAGGCTCTAACAGTGAGCCAAGCCATTACAAGGTACTTAGTGTCCACCAAGCCAAATTCACTGGTAATAGAAAAGAAACATTGCACAGAAGGAAGTTAGTTCTTCCACTGGCATTTTCTTTATAGGGATAGATTGTATTTTTGTTAATACTCCGTTTCTTCCCAAGGTTTCCTTGCTAACCTTGCCATTCCTCTCCAGCTGACATTAATGTTCCTCCTCTCTCTTCTCTCCCTTGCTCAGGGGAAAGACGAGCGGCCATCCTTTTCTCTTCTGCTGTTTCAGCTGAGTGAAATCTCTGAGTTTGATGTGTAATTGTGGCACCGTGTGCTCAGCACAGCTGAGAGAGTCCTGGGAGGAGAGAAGGCTGGATTTTCCCCACACAAAGCATTAACAGGAATCCTCTCACCATAAACACTTGCCATATGCCTGGGGAGAAGGAGAGGGCAGAGGCTGGTACTTCCAGACAGACAAGCTATCTCCAGATCTTCCAGAGCCTAGACAGACACAGGCTTTGCTTTGGCCAAGAATGTGGTTTGCATCTTAAAAACAGAAGTGACTATTGAGCATGGAGTTCTGAACTACACAGTCCAGCAAGGGCATTTCTCCTGAAGATACAGCCCCAAAATTAAGAGATCTGACATTGCTGTTCTGTTTCTGTGAGCTCCCAAATAATGGTCTTCCCTGGAGGGAAAAAAAAAAGCTTTCTTTAACTGCGGAGGAATGTTTAGACATTTCCCTGGCTCTCTAATTCAGAGTGGGCTGGACCTGAAAGCTCTGAACAGGAATAAGCCTGGGAGACACAGAAGCAGGCTGGATTCAGTGACTGCATTTCTGATGCTGGTATTTCAAGGTGGTTTTGTTTTCCTTTTGCATGATTTCCCCTGCAACTGTGGCATAACAGGAATAGGATTTGGATACCTGATAAACTGAAGAGGTGTCTGTGTGTTCATGCAAGTTTGTAAGGGGGGAAGAGAAAAAGCAATGTGCTGAAGAGTCTTGAAATTCTCTCAAGTTGCATGGTGTATTGAGTGGGAAAATGGGACTCTGATGCAAATGAAGACTCTCATGGAGGGGGGAAGTCAAAGCTGAATGTTTATATTGATTTTTTCTTCAGTCTTTCTACATCAGAAGATTAATATGTGACCCACATCCAATTTCTTTGAGCAAAGTATGAGGACAGCAGTGCAGAATGTTATGTGTTTCCAGCCCAGGACAAGACAGAGTCCCAGGATCTGATTACCTGAGAAAGGTACAGGAATATGCTCCTGAACTGGTGCATTTGGGAGGAAGGAGCCAGAGGGCTCAGGAGGGAGCCACGGGGAGAAAACATGCAGAGTATGTGCTCAGCGCACCAGTGATCATGAGAGGAGTTTTCTTGTACTTCAAAGAGTAACTGAATCATCACAAGTAAAGACTTTTCCATCTCTTCTGTGAACAAAGAGACTGACCAAAGAAAAAAGTCCAGTGCAAATGGACTGCCTGGGTTCTTCCTCCACAAGGAGTTCCACATTATGTGGTGACAGCAGAAGGTATAAACAGAATCCATCTCCTGGTATTTCAATTAAAATCTGTATTTTCACTGCAAGACAGAGACAATGTTTTGACATAACTGACTCGAAACGCAAATGTGTGGGTGGTGGTGTCCTGCAGAATTTGTAAATAAGATCAGGACTTTTTGCTAAGCATTAACAATCACAAGGGAAGTCAAGAGGGCTCACAGATGATGTGTGCAGATATGCAATATATATTTTTGATGCTTCTCTGTTTGGGCAGGTGAGAACACAAGGAAACCTTTCATGGGAGCAGCTTACAAAAACTCTGAAGTGCGAACTTTCAGCAGCAATCTCCTGTCATTACAGAAGTCAGGTTCAAATATGTTTGCCAACAAGAATGGAACAAGGAAATAATGTAATCCCATGATCTCACATATCCTGTGTCAAACTATTTCTTCATAGAAGGAGGCTTAATTTTTAGTATTTTTCAGACTCCTCGTTCTAGGGTAGCTTTTAGGAGCCAGAATATCTTTTCAGGCATATGGATATGGGCAAGGCATCATTTCCTGTCTTATACATCTTCCCACACTGTGACAGGGGTAACTGCAGGCTCACAAAGTTCAGTTTCTCACTAACTGCCCCCACCATCCTTGAAGGAACCAGGGGTGTGCTGAGCATGAGAACATTGCTATTAAGTAGCAGCAATATTGCTCTGCTAGGTGGTATTTCTGTGGTTATATTTATATTTGGATAAGTGTAATATTTATTAGCTAGATTGTGTTGCACAAACTGTTATTGTGATGGTTCATGTTCAAATTTTAATTTTTTGCAGTATTTCTATGCACACAATATGGATTCTTACAAACAATAAAATTGCTGAGTCCCAACAGTGGCTTTCAAAATGGGTGAGCAAAACTGCAAAACGCATCCTCATGCACTTGTAATCATACAGTCTGCTCTTCCTCCAAATCGCCTGCACCAAGATGCAAACAGGCATTTTCTGGCTGTCTGAAATATATGGTCCCCAGAACTGTGGCTGTGCTCTGGGGCTGCATTTTGTACTGTGTTTATGGGGATAGGAAGCATTCAGAACCTCTGCAAATTGAGTAAATTATTATATAGACACCAGATTTTTAGGTCTAAATATCCATTCTGGTGGCTTTGAATTCTCTAAATCTTTGTAAAATTGGGGTGGTGATATTTGAGCGCTCCCAGAGGGAGCTCCCAGTGACAATTTACAGGGCACTTCAGGAATCCCAAAAGGGCAGTGCCAGAGTGGGATAACTGCATTGTATCAGCACCCTCTAACACAGTCTGCCCCCACCACAGCAGTGTCTAAGGCAAATTAAGGTGGGTGCCCTTCATGTGGCTTGACTTGATACGTTCCCCACAAAGCAGAGGTGAGAATATCAGCCTCCCACTGCCAAGTGAGTAACCTTTCTCTGAATCTCCCTTCCCTGCCTCCTTAGAAAGCATTTCCAATGTGCTGAATGTTTGAGCCCTGCCCCTTTGCTTGGCTGTGTTTCCCCAGGCTGGGAGGCTGTGCTTGTCCCTCCTTTCCCCACTGGTTATCCAAGGTGAGCACACCTGCCTGGAGCCAAGGCCCAGAGCTGTGTCCCAGCGTGTCCCCAGGCTGCTGCTGCGATGGCCAGGCACAGGCACAGCCCGGCTGGAGTCCCTGCTAGCAGAACGCAGTCAAGCAGTAACCTCATCTAGAAAGAGCAGCTGATGCTTCTCAGTGGTGACCAGGGACTGGAGTGTGGCAACATTAGCCATGAAAAGCTCTTTTCTGGGCATGTGTCAGTTCCCCTGGGGAAGTGGGGGTGGTTCCAGTGCCCAATTACCTTAAAATCAGGCTTGAAAAAAATCTAGAATTACCTGAAACATTTTTTTAATGAACATGTTTTTGTGTGATGTTTGGAGTTTTCCCTCTGTGAACGCTTGTCAGCACAGCAGGATTCAGGTGAATGGCTCTGCTAAATCTCACTTGGCAGCCACCACAAATTCATGTGTATTCTTGTGTTCAGCTCACCCCACCGTCGTGCACACACTCCTGCTGTAGCTGTCATTCTCCCCAGCCTGAAAAGAGATCTGCAGGGCAAATGCAGGGAAGTTCCTTCTGTGCCTCTACTAGCTAAGACAACACGGAGCCGTAAATTAAAATAGTCCAAACATTCATGGAATTCCCATCAGCCCAAGCCTGGCTGATAATGGGATCAGATTAAACTGTGGGAAGAAAAAAAAATGTTCACAGCAGTCTTTGCTGCCACAGTTTTCTTGAACGAACCTTGTTTCACCCATGGCCTCGGAATGATATCAGCTGTTAAATCCTTTGTGTCTGCAGTAACAGTGCTCACTTACTGAATTTTTCTGACAAGTATTAAATAGTAAAAAGAGGAATGATGGCTACAAAGTGTTCCACTCAAAGGTGAAATAGAGTCACAGATATTACAGAATCATAGAATAGTTTGGGTTGGAAGCGACGTTTGAAGGTCACCTAGTCCAACCCCCAAAGTAGAAATGCTATACGGAGAAAGATTCTGTGCCCAGAAATTTATCGATACATTTTTCCAGGTGTGGTCCTGTCCTTTAAAACAAAGTTAGTTCCTAAAACTGTTCTGCTGCTTTTCCAGTTTGCAGACTCCAGTGCCTTCAGCCCATGGCATCCATTCAAATCACAGCAGCAGAGCTGCAGTGTAAGCCTGGTGTCCAATCTTCCCTGCGGAGCCAACAAACACCCCCAGGGAGCGAGCTCAGCCCCACACTGGCACGGACAACAGCAGCAGTGTCTGAGGAACTGGAGGGGTCCCTCTAGTCCAGGAGAGGCCAGGGAGCAATCTGGTTTGGCATAAGCCCATGCCCAGGAAAGGGACACTGCCAGGGCCCCCAAGGAAATACATCTAGACCTGAATTTATACGTTTGTCAATCCTTGGGTATCCACCAGTGTCCTTCAACAAACAACACAGCTCCATGCAGGGTTTATATCAGCCACCATGAGAAAATGTCCCTCTGGAAGCTGTGAGTTTGGATTTCACAGTACATCTGAAGAGCTGTGTTAGGGCTTTAAACAGAAATACGAGCAGAAGGGCTGGAAACTTGTCCCTGAAGAAAAGCCAGAGCCCAAAAATGCCGAAAGGAAGACCTTTTGGATGTGGTGCTGACTCAGAAGAGGACTGGAGCTCTGAGCAAAGGCACTGCCTTCTGGTTTTGATCCCCAACGTGCTCAGTCACCCCAGGCTCTGTATGTGTTCTATATGTTTATGTGTTCTATATGTTTATGTGTTCTATATGGTCGTGTTCTATACGTGTATGTGTTCTGCCACCAGGGCGTTCCTTAAGATGGTAGGTGACGCCTAACAATGGCCCTCCGAGGGGCAGAGGGGCTCAGTACCCGCGACCCGGCGAGCCCAGCAGCAGCGAGACGGAGAGCGCCAGCCAGGTCCTGCCTTCCCAGGGACCCACACCCATTCTGCCAGCATCATGCCTCCGAGGGGCGGCTGCAGTCGCCCCCGGCTCTCTCCCCTCCGTGCCCCGGGGGTGCTGGCGGCCTTCCCCTCCGTGCCGGGAGCCGCCCGCCCGCAGCTCCCCGCCGCGGGGGCAAAGCGACCCCCGGCCCCGGTGCCCCCGAGCAGGGATGCGGCCCCGGCGCCGCCGCGCATCCCCGCGCCGCTGGGGGAGGAGCCGCGCCGCTCCAGCCCCTTCCCGCGGCGGGGGCCGGGGCTCCCCCCGCCGCCGCGCCGCGCGGAGGGGCCGGCGGAGAGCCGCGGAAGTGCACTTGCTGCAGCCATTTCCTGCTCTTTGTGCGGGCGGCGCGGAGCATCCCGCGGAGCATCCCGCGGAGCATCCCGCGGCGCGCAGCATCGCACCCGCGGAGCGCAGGTGAGCGGGCGCGGGTGGGCGCGGGGGGCGCGGGGGCTGCGCGGCTCTATCCCCTCCGTCCCCTCCGTCCCCTCCGTCCCCTCCGTCCCCTCCGTCCCCTCCGTCCCCGGCGCTGCGCGGGGCCGTGCCCGCCGCCGAGCGCGCTGCCCCCGGAGCCGGGGCGGGCGGAGCGGGGCAGGTGCGCTGCTCGGCCGGGCCGGGCCGGGCCGGGATGTGCGAGCTGTATCCCACAATGCCCCGAGCTACCTGCGGCGCTCACCCGCCCGCGGCCGCCGCACAGCGCCGCGGAAAAAATAGCGCAAATCCCCCTTTTCCTCCCCCCGCCGCGCATCCCGGCCCCGGCACGGGGGAACGGGCCGAGCCCCGGGCCCGCGGGCGCTGCAGGCCCCGCCGCGGCAGCGCGACCCGAGGCGCGGTGTTGGCGGTGCGGGAGAACGGGAGAACGGGGCGCGGGGAGGATGCTGCCGGTGGAGGAGCGGCGGGGGGCGGCCCCGGCGGGGGGCTCCGGCCGGCTCCCGGAGCACCCGTGGCGTGGAAATATGGTGTTCCGGGGGATGAGGGGGATGGAGGCAGCGCTGGGGATGATGGGCTGGAGCGGCGCCCGCAGGTTGGGGCTGCGGCGTGGGTCGGAGCCGGCGCAGCCTCTCCCGCCCCGAGGCGCCGGTGCCCGTGCGTGGGGCCGGGCAGCGCTCGCTCCTTTGTGCTCAACTTTCCCCGCGATGCCGCCGCGAATGCCGCGTGCCAGCCGCATCCCCCCGGCCGCAGCGGGAGGGGATGGATGCATTCCGCAGGGAATTTCCCGTGGGCTGCAAGCACCGGGAAAGAGCGAGGTGGGGAAGAAGAAGCACGCACTGAACGCTCCCTGCGTGCCCAGGGCTGTTTTGGAGAAGGGGGCAGGGTGGAGGGTTTGTGCTCTGTCAGGGGACGCTGCCAGCAGCAGAGCGTGGCCCCCTTTGCCATCTGCCGCTTCCCACGGGGGGTTCCTGCCGGGGGGCTTTGGATCACAAAGGTCTCAGAGAATTAGGCTGAGTCGCTAAAGCCTCTGCACCCTCCTGCCCTGAGATACCGAAAGAAAAATCACCCTCGTGTTTTGCATGATGACAGTTGTCTGGGGTTAGTCACAGCGATGGGTGACTAGCCCAGTGTTCTGGTGTCACAGCCATAGAATTCTGTGCTAATTCCCTGCAAAGGATAATTCTTTTCTCTGTACAGTTAATTGTTATTAATGAAGCCTAGGGAACAGGGAAAAAATCTTCCATTTTCTGACCAGAGTCTCTTGAGCAAAGCAGAATACGCTGAATTCATTTTTGCTGAGTTCAGTTTTGTTAACAAACAGTTACCATCTTTGCATGAAAAATGGGAAGATTGGTTTTGGAAAATCAATAATTGGTCAGCTATTAACAATGCTGTCCTGTATGATTTGGTTTCCCAAGAAGTGCTTTAACTGTCAGCAGTGGGTTGCTTGTAAACTTCCTCTAAATTTCACAGCTCTATTAGAAATGTAGTTTCATATACCTGTCTCCTTCATTGACCTGCTTTCTTTGGCACCAGAAGAAAAAATATGATTTAGTTATTCTAAAAGAAATATGAATTCCAGAATAATTGTGTTGCTGAGAGACAAGGATGGTGCAAATGCCTGGAACTCAGCCCTAATGGGATTGCAGAAAACATAGAGTGGAAATAGAGAAAAATAGCTTTGGGAGCCATGCAGTTTAGCTTCCCTTTTTAATGGGAAGGGTAATTTCATGGTTATTAACATCTGTGTCTGTGTAGGGCAGAGGCCCAGCTCTGCCAGCCTCACTCATTCTGCAAAGAACCTCCTGACTCTGGTGGTGGTTGCAATTACAAGTAATTCTTCAATCCTGTGCCTTTTAGGCAGGAGTCAAACTAAACTTTTACACTGTGAAGTTATTTTTTACTAAAAATATGTTGGTGACCTGGAGCATTTATCCTCCTGTTGCTGTCAGGCAGTGAGTGGGTACCAGAAACTCTCATTTTATACGACTGACACTTTGCTCTGCTGGGTACTTGTTGGGCCAGGATAGTGCCTGCCCACTGGTTAGATGATAATTTTGGAGTAAGAGAGAGAAGCATTATCACAGGGGTAAAAACTAAATTCAGTGCCTTTCCCAAGTTACCCAGGGGCTGGGAATCAGAGCTGGAGAAGAATCCCAGATCCTCAGGAGGTAACCAGGCTTGCCACCTCCCCAGCAAAAGTCTTTGCTGCTTATTTCATCGCAGGCTCACAGGACTTGGACTGTGGGCAATTCCCTTTTTTTCTTGCCTCCTTCCTTGCTCTTGTGTGAATGTTTGCTCTAGGAGCAAGTGAGCTGAAAATCCTAAGCAGCCTGGGCCACTTCCCCAGAGCTCTGAGCTGTGGGGGCTGAGCACACGTGCATTCAACATATCCATTATGGCCCTGCTTTTCAAAGTCTTTATTTCCCCAAGCTGCTTGAACAGTAAAATCATCTTTGGGTTTCTCCCTGCACAGAAGATGATACTGCACCAGTACTTCTGAGCAAGCACTTTGGTGGGGAAGGTGGGGCATGCCCTGCAAGTTCAGACATCTGGGATGTCCATCCTCACTCCTGCAAGCCTTCCAACACTGTCTGTGAAATCTGGTCCCCAGGCTGCTCTCAGTCCCTGTGCCGGGAACTCTTCATTTCCATTTAGGGTGGTGGGGCCATGTCTGAGCTCCTTGCCTCATGTGTCTAAAACCCCAGGTCCTCTGTGTGATCACTTGGCTTTGGAAGGTGTGTGAGATGGCCAGAGGGTTTGCAGGTGACATGTGGGAAGGGGACAGGAAGTTCCTGCAGCAAATAGGTAGAAAGTGTGGGCAACGCTGCGCCCATTAGCGCCGATGCTCATGAGCAGAAGGGATAATCAGCCTGGTGGCAACATCCCTGCCTCGGGTTTCACTGGGGTGGGGTTGGTTTCTGCCAGGATCACCTTCAGTTTTGCCAAAACATGTGGGACCGGAGGAACTTTGGCTTCTGTGACCAGGAGTGGGGTATGGAGGTGGCTCCCGGTGAGTCCAGAGAGGCAGGGAAGCCTCGCCCCACTGTGCCTGTGGGGTGACAGAGAAAAGCCACTGTGCCTGTGGGGTGACAGAGAAAAGCCACTGTGCTTGTGGGGTGACAGAGAAAAGCCACTGTGCCTGTGGGGTGACTGAGAAAAGCCCCGTTCCTGGGCAGGCTGCTGTGCTGCTCTGTGGGTGGAGCCCAGCCCCACAGCCACATGTGCTCGAGTGCTGTCCCCAGAGCATCACCGTGGGCTGAGTCTCCTCTTCCCAGCGCGGCCACCCTGCCCCAAAGCCCAGGTGGTGGATGGCAGTTCAGGCTTTTTGATGAGTGTCCCCAGGGATGCCCTGAGCTGGAGCCGCTTGGCTGCTCTCAGATCACCCCCCAGCTGCCCCCCTGCACTCATCTGGGGTGGTGACCTGGGTCTGCTGGCCCTGGACCAGTGGCCCCTGTGTCACACTCTCTCTGTGACTGCTCTCTGTGGCAGTGTGCTACCGACACGAGCACAGGGGAAGTCCTGGCTGATGATGCTGTTCCCTGCAGCTGCTGTTGGGTTCCTGGTTAGTCTTAAGAAAGGGTAGAGTGGAAACTGGAAGTCCCTATAAAAACTCATGTGTTAAACCCTTAGAGTCTGTAGTTTTTCCAGCTGCATCCAGATCCTTGCCCTGCTCAGCAAAGCATGGGGTGGGCTGGCAACTGGTTGCACCTCTCATGCAGTGACTTGATGCTTTCTTTGCTTTTCACAGATTTCCACATGCTGCCTCTCTTCCTCTATCTGAGTGCAAGATTTTCAGGGCAGGGACTGGCTTAGCCTCGCAGGTGTGTGCACTGCCTGGCACAGCAGGACCCCGACGGTGTGCTTGGGACTCTGTCTCCTGGGATGGCCTAAACAGCAGCAATAATTTTGTCCCTTGAGTTGGCACTCCCATGAGCTCTGTTGTTGTTGGGGTTGTTAGGGGAGGCCCTTTGGTCACAGCAAACCACCAACTCTTTGCACAAATGGCCTTAGAATTGGACTTTGAGAAAAATGGGGAATGAGCCCAGCCACAGCCCTCAAAGCTGTAAAATGGAAAGTTTTTCCTTCTCCAGTCTGAAGTATGTAATGAAGCATGAGTGAGTAGCAGGAGCATTGTTCTGTGATCCCAGTGGCGAGTCCTGATGCTCTGGAGGATGGTGGTGGAGCGTGGTGGGCAGTTGTGTGTCCATCTGTGGGGCTGGGCAGGCTGAGCCTGTCCCTGGAGTGGAGCAGCACAGGGAGCCTGCAGGCAGGCAGGGAGGAAGCTGCAGAAACCTAATGTCTGGGTTTGACAGTTGCTACAATTTGTAACAGGAAACCATTTTACCAGAGAGGGGTGAGGAAGGAAACAGAAATTTGAGTGTGGAGGGGAAAAGCTGCTTGAGATTTTGTTTTTTTCCAGGCACTCATTTAGTGATGCTTCGGCTGCAGGTAACAACCAAACCTGTTTCTCAGCTGCCTGGTGCCCTGGGGAGGCATTTGTGGAGGTGGAATGGGTTTTGCCAGGCTCACAGGTATTCCTGCTCCCCTAGATGATGGGGCACAGCAACAGACTCCTTCCCTCTCATCACCCACCATGAAGCCACCCCAGGATGCACAGTGTGCATCCCCCTTAGCTGTGGCCCTTGCTGGGTGCATGTGTGACTATCTCTGGATCTCCCAAACCCATTATCCTTCGAGCTCTCAGTGCTGGAAATGAAAAGCAAACTTATATTCTTGGAAGCAGTGACTCAACTGGGGAAAAAAACAAGAACCTGAGGGATTGGTAGCAGAAAATTAGCTGAGTATGGGCTCCTCTAGAGATGCTGTTGTGGCTGAAGGAGCTGCTG
The DNA here is from genome assembly GCA_036785705.1 of Acanthornis magna. Classification (NCBI taxonomy): domain Eukaryota; kingdom Metazoa; phylum Chordata; class Aves; order Passeriformes; family Acanthizidae; genus Acanthornis; species Acanthornis magna. Next base: position 7,549,543 of record JAWUZG010000092.1, read on the forward strand.
GGGTTGTGCTCGAGGAGGGAGGTTATGCTGCTGTTGTGTTTGGGGTTGTGCAGACACTGCCAGAGCCTTGTGTCCTGCCTGCTACCGTGTCTGGCGAAAGAGTTGCAAAAGCTTAGAGAAAAGCCAAAGAGATGATTAAAGGATTGGAAAACATGCTCTGTAATGAGGCAGGCAAAGAGCTTAGTTGGCTTGCAGGGTGTTTTATTGAAATGTGTGAGTATCTCGATGGGAACTTTGATTTAGGGAGCTCTGCTGTCCCGCAGATCAGAGGGATGAAACTCAAAGGCTCACATTTCAAACTAGACAGGCTCTGAGTGAGGAAAGAAGCACTGGGGGGAGTGATTTTCTAATTGAATGACGTGTCAATATTCAAAGAATTCTCTCTCTGAAATGTCTAAGTGCAGCAGGGTGTTTTTCTAGGAGGCACAGGCTTTAGGTCAGGCACAGCTCCCGCACAGGATTAGGCATTAACTGGGGAAGCCCTGTGGCTGTGATTACACAAGTGGCCAGCCTTGGTGACAGCACCGACCCTCCCTCCGTGCCTGTGCACTCCCAGCCAAGGTGAGTGGCAGGGGACACGGGGACACAGAGCTTTGTCCTGTGGTTCCCACTGGGCGCCTGCCTGGAGGAAGCACCAGGGAGCTCTCAGAAGTATTTCCCTTTCATTTTATTTTGTATGCGACTGGCACTGTTGGCAGCTCCAGGGCAGGCTGGGACTGGGCAGGGGATGCCACGTCTGTGGTAAAAGCAGGGAAATTCAACAGCAACTTCTTTTTTTGCTGCTTGCAGTGCCACAGCTTCGCCTGCACAGCACTCCAGCCTTTCCAGTTCACCTCTGGGAATTAATTCGGTTGGTTGTTTACAGTTTCCAGCGCTGTTCATGTGTGTGAGAAGGAGAGCATGTGAGTGTCAGCATCCGTCATACTTCTCTAATCATGCTGCTTCAGGAGATATTGTTGATAGCTCCACTTTGCATTTTGGAGCACACGCTTTCACCCCGGGCTGCTAAAGCTGCACTGCAGCACCCAGCTGTTCTGTGTGAGACAGTTTTGCATGGAGTTAAGAGAGAAGTGCCCGGGTGGGTAGTTGCGTTTCTCTTATTCTGCATTCCTGCTCTGCTGTTGAATAGCAGAAGGAGAGAGATGACATAGAGATGGAGGTTTAATGCACGAGAAGAGGGAAATCAGATAAACCGGGAGTTTTGTCCCTGCAATGCCAGCCAATCGTGGGTCTGATTTTGTCCTTTCCCTCTCAGTCTTCTCCCTGCTGGCTGGTTGTCTTGTCTGTCTATCACCCTCTCTTTTGCTTTGGATTTAGCACGGGAGCTGAACAGCCAGAACCATGACGACTCACGTCACGCTCGAGGACGCCTTGTCCAACGTGGACTTGCTGGAGGAGCTGCCCCTGCCAGACCAGCAGCCATGCATCGAACCTCCTCCCTCCTCCATCATGTACCAGGTACTGCAGGGCAGAGGGTAGGGAGGGCTGTTCCAGTGGCTCATGCAAAAACACGGTGGCACATGGTGCTGTGAGAACCAGCCAAAAACATCCGGGGTTCAGCGTGGTGAAGGAAGTGTTCAGAGCAGATCTAGCCACAAATCTGCTCCCAAGGACTTTAAAAGGAAGGCACCAGAGACCGATGAAAGGGACTTTTGAGGCCGAGCAGAAATGAGGACCAGAGTGCATGAATGGGTAGGAAGCAGGAGATAAGATTTGTGATAAGAGCAGAAAGCTCTCAGCGATGTTTATTTGTGCACATATTTCTGTGCTTCCTTTTTGTGATCGTGCGTGCATCGAACTGAGCAGGGCAGGCTCAAAGTCCTGCCTGACTTTGGCTGGCCTGTGCCTCTAGCACAGCTGGAGCTGCTGGCATGCAGGGGAGGGCAGCTGCTAGAGCCACTTCTGTGCCCTGAACAACTCAGATTCAGCTGCAGCTGCGCTGACCAAGCCAGGCTTGGCCCGAGCCCAGGGCACGGCTCACTCCTGCTTTGGGTTCCGCCGTGGGATGCCTCTGCTGCTTGGCCACCACACCCTGCCCTGCAGCACACACCCAGGGTTAAATATAACAGGGGGCTCCTCTCTCCGTGCTGCCTCTGCTGAGCTCCTGGCTCACCCGTGGCAGTGTATAAATACACCAGCACTGTGATTGTTGTGCCTTGTGTGCAGGGCTCTGGAATTACAGTATCTCTTTCAGCGGGTCAGACCCCGGGCTCATTCCAGAGCCTTGGTATCTCTGCAGGTTATCAGACCCAAAGGTCGTTCTGGGCTGTTCAAATTTCAGCTCCCCCTGAAAAATCTTGATGTAATTATTTGCTTATCTCTTCTTTCAATACATTTTTAGCCTTTGCTGGTTTGTGTCTCATGAGGGGCTCGGGGTCCAGCCTTATGGCACAGCCTCCTTTCAGGGCCATGAGTGTGTGCACACAGCTGGGCCTAAAAACCTCCTCTAAATTGGATCTGGAGATGTTGGCCAAGCCTGTTTCCTCACTTTATATGTAGTCCTCTCCCCTGCTAGCCAGAAATGTCTCAGCAGTCTCAGCGTTTGTTGTCACATTGGTCACCTGTGGTGTCCTGGAGGCACTGAGAAGAGTAGCCCTGTGGCCACAGGTGTGTCCTCAAGGCTTTCCTACTCAGGAAATCAGTTACTGAGCTGAGTGTGGTCACTGCAGCGCTGCTGTCATCACAAGGAACAGCTCTGGGTGCTTGGGACCTCTGTCTGCCCTGCCCTGCAGCAGATACCATCAGCCAGCCTTGGCAGAGGAAATCCCCAAGCACAGAGCGTGCGAAGGGCACTCCAGAGAGCCAGGGGAGCTGCTTTTCCATCCCCCACCTGCCTCTGCAGTTTCTTGCTCCCTGTCCCAAGCCAAAGCTGTATCACAGCTTCCAGGACGGCTGTTTGTCCCAACAACTGTTTGTGCTTGCAGGAGCAGCAGTAGCACTGATAATAGCACCTGGATGAGAGCTGACTTTAATATTTATGTTTCCCAGACAACTCATTCCCTGCCCTTTCTCTGTGTTTATCCTTTGCACTTCCTGCTGACAGGATGTGGTCTTCCCCTAGCAGCCAGGGCACAAACAGAAATTAGTGAGGTCTTCGAGTTACCAAAATCCTTAGAATAATTGCTGTAGCTTTTCTCTCTGGTGTGGCTGCAATAAAGTTTGGCTTGATTTTACAAGGATTTGTGAGTCTTGACTGCCATATTTCCACAGATATACCCTGCAGCATGAACATGTGTGATTCCAGAGGTTCTCAGGGTGTATATGTGGAACTACTTCAGACCTAGATTTTTCAGACGCTCCTCCCATGCCCCAGGAGCCCTGCTAATTCTGCTTTTTGCCAACACATCCCATGTTAGGCCATCCCAGGTGAGCAAACAACCAGCTGTATTTTAATCCCCATCTTTCTGTTCTGCCCTCAGGCTAATTTTGACACAAACTTTGAGGACAGGAACGCCTTTGTGACAGGCATTGCCAGGTACATCGAGCAGGCCACAGTGCACTCCAGCATGGTGAGTCCCCCGGCACTGTCCCCAGGGTGCTGAGCCCCCAGTGCCTGCCCTGTCCCAGCAGCACCCCTCTGTCTTTCAGAATGAGATGCTGGAGGAAGGCCACGAGTACGCCGTGATGCTCTACACGTGGAGGAGCTGCTCACGAGCCATCCCTCAGGTACTGAAGCCCTTCCCAGGCAGGGATGTTCCCAGAGCACCTTGTTGTTTTTGTCTTGAGTGTGGCTTAGTTTGGAGTGAAGACAGAAGGACAGAAAAAGCACAGGAAACTAAAGCAGATGATAATGAGAGGCAGCCATGGGGAGATTTCTGCTGTTGATTGGTGCTTTGTCTGTGCTGCTGTGCTATTGCCTCTCCTGGCCATGCCAGCAGAAGGCTGTGGCTGCGCTGATGGCAGGACAGTGCTACAGATCATCTGCTTGAGTGCCCTGCCTGTGGCATTTGTGCCTCTCTGAGCAGCTTGTGGGGTCCCTGCCCTTCCCCCTGTGCTCCCCTCTGGGCTGCAGTCAGTGCTGTGTGTGCTGGCGGAGCAGGCAGTGGCAGGGGGTTCAGTTACAGATCCCCCAGGTGTGATCTTGCAGTGACCCTGTGCTTTGCCATGGGGCTGTGGCCGTGGGGTGCTGTGTTCAGCCCCCAATCTCCCTGTGTTCAGCCCCCAATCTCCCTGTGCTCAGCCCCCCAATCTCCCTGTGTTCAGCCCCCCAATCTCCCTGTGTTCAGCCCCCAATCTCCCTGTGCTCAGCCCCCCAATCTCCCTGTGTTCAGCCCCCAATCTCCCTGTGTTCAGCCCCCAATCTCCCTGTGCTCAGCCCCCCAATCTCCCTGTGTTCAGCCCCCAATCTCCCTGTGCTCAGCCCCCCAATCTCCCTGTGTTCAGCCCCCCAATCTCCCTGTGTTCAGCCCCCAATCTCCCTGTGCTCAGCCCCCCAATCTCCCTGTGCTGCATCAGAGACTGTGGCTCCACAGGTGAAGGACAGAATCTGCACCTGAACGTGCACCACTCCTCCCTACCCTGAGCCACATCCTCTTGGGATTCTCAGGGCTGTCCTGGGCAGGGCCAGGAGCTGGACTTGGATGATCCTTGTGAGTCCCTTCCAGCTCAGAATATTCTGTGATTCTGTGATAAAGCCCAACTGCAGGGCAGGGACACTGGATTACTCATTGCAGAGAGGGCAAAGCTCCTTTGGCATCTTCCCTCATGTCAAGCTGGCTGACGTGTCCCCCGTGCCCTGAGAATCAGCTGCTGGGTTACTGAACGTGCCCCACAGCTGTCAGCCCCAGCCCAGCCTTGTGAGAGCAACAGCTGCAAACAAAACGAGAGGAGGACAGCAGGATGCCCTGGGCAGCTGGTGTTTTCCCTGTAAGTTTGATACTGACTCCAAGGAACTGTTTGGAAGTGAGATGGATGACAACTGAGTAAGTCCTTAAATTTAGCTTCCCAGGATTCCAGCGACAGTGACTCAGTTCATTGCTGTCAGCTGCAGACAAGCCCAGTGATTTTTAATGGCTCTTCAACAGAACCAAAATAGTCCCAGCGAGGCTCCAGCAGAGCTGTAACCTGGTACTTGGTGTGTCTTGCAACACAAAGTCTCAGAGAACTTTATGCTATAGCATTCCCACATTGTGCAGCGAGTCCCAACTCCATATTGCTTGTGTTCCACCCCAGACAAATGCATCAGGGGACTTCTATCCCCCTGAATCAGGATTGTGCCTGTTTAGAATGGACGGAGAGAATTTCTCATCTGAAATAGCCCCTTTTGCTTTCACCTCTTGCTTTGAGAACCAGCTCCTTCTCAGGCCCCTCTGTTGTCCTCGAGTGGGGACAGAACTCAGTGTGAAACAGAGGGAAGGTGTGCCACAGTGACCCTCAGCTGGGTTAGAAACTGAAGCTGACAAGGATGATTTTCTTTGCAATGCAGGTGAAATGTAATGAACAGCCAAACCGAGTGGAGATCTATGAGAAAACAGTGGAAGTCCTGGAGCCAGAAGTCACCAAGCTTATGAAGTTCATGTATTTTCAGGTAAGTGGTCAAGGAGAGAGGCAAAATTAATCTATTTACTTTGGTGTTAACATCCTAAGCAGGGCTGTGTTGTCATTGCATGCCAGGACAGCCTGGGGAGGACCTGATTGGTCTCTTCCTTGAGCAGGAACCTCTCTCTACCTGAGCAGAAACCTGAGATCTGTGTGAAGGAAAATCTGTGTGTGCCTTGCTCAGCCCCAAAATCTTCTATAAAGGTTGGGAAGGAGCACACCTCAGCCCTTCAAGTGCACAGAGGCCCAGAGCCCCCATTATGTGGAGCTAAAGAGTGTCACAGGCTCCTGGTTTTTGGGGATGCCGGCGGATGTGAAGAGCTGATTCTCCATTGCCCTGTGGCAGTCACAGAGCTGCTGTGGGCTCCCCATCACCACATGTGTTCTAACCAGCTGCAGCTGAGTTTCACAGTAATTTTTAGATTTTACATCCTGTGAAGTTTTTATGTCCCACCCAAAAAATGCAGCCTGATTTTGCAGAACACCCCACACCTGGGGCAGATGCAGTTGGAGTGTTCGAGTCTCCTTCTGTCCTCAGGCACTGTTTGTCAGCAGTGATTTGTAACTGCTTTGTTTCATGGTGACAGCGGAGAGGCACCTTGGATCCTCCATCCCCAGCCAAAAAACGCTCTTTTTAAAGGAGCTGGTGGTGGGTGGAGGGGTTGCCATGGTGGTGCCTGACCCTGTCCCTCTGCCCTGCAGCGCAAGGCCATCGAGCGGTTCTGCAGCGAGGTGAAGCGCCTGTGCCACGCTGAGAGGAGGAAGGACTTCGTGTCCGAGGCCTATCTGCTCACTCTGGGCAAGTTCATCAACATGTTTGCTGTCCTGGATGAGCTGAAGAACATGAAGTGCAGCGTCAAAAATGACCATTCTGCTTACAAAAGGTGAGAGGGGATGAAGTAGCAGGAATGGGGACAGGACTGTGGGAGCGCCGGGTCTGCCCAGCAGTAAGGACATCAGGAGGCTGGGGATGGGGTTTCTGTGCTGTCCCAGGCTCTCTTAGCAAGTTTAGGCAAATCTCTGAGCCCTGTTGTGTTTAATTCCCTGTTGGTAAATAGATCTGCTCTGTAGAAGGGTCTGAGGCTGGGGCGTTGCTGCTGCAGGTCACACAGGGAGGGCGGGTGGGGACAGTCTCACACTGGCTGAGTGACCCTTGCTGATGGTGGATTTGTCCCTTCCAGAGCTGCCCAGTTCCTGCGGAAGATGGCAGACCCGCAGTCCATCCAGGAGTCCCAGAACCTCTCCATGTTCCTGGCAAACCACAACCGCATCACTCAGGCAGGTCCCTTTTCTCTGACCCTTCCCACCAGCAGAGAGCAGTGATCTTGCTGAGGCTGACAGCATTTCAGACTGTGGCAGCAGCTCTGGGGTCTTTGCCACTGACTCTGGTGGTCTTTTGGTCAAGCTGTGTAATTCTAGCCATGTCTTCTTGTGCATCATCCTGGGTGGCTTTGAAGGTCACTGTGTCAAGACAAAGATGAAGGTCTGAAAGATGTAGGAAGAGCTCTTGGAGGGGGAGGTTCTGCCAGAACTCCATGAAATCCATCCCCTGCATCTGCACGGGGACTGCAGCTCAGCCCCCAAGGCCCTCCACACCCCACAGGCTCCATAGGTTCTGCCAACTAGGTAAAATATTACACAGAGTCAGTCAGTCTGCTCAGAGTCACCTTTCTTTGCATCTCACAGTGATGTTTGGGTGTTGTGATCAGTCTGAAAGGGCGTTGTCCTGCAGAGGAAGGTTGTTCCTTCCAGCTGGTACCATGAGCTGAGTTTTCTGCCAGTAACTTAAGAAAAGTGCACTGATGAGGCTTGAAGGCACCTTTTATTGTTCTATTCTTAATCCTTCAGATGTTTCTTCCCTGGTTCCTGCAGTTGCTCTGCCCATGTGGATAATGTGGCTGCTGTTGTGTTTCAGTGCCTGCACCAACAACTAGAGGTTATCCCTGGCTATGAGGAATTGCTGGCTGATATTGTCAACATCTGTGTGGATTACTATGAAAACAAGATGTATCTCACCCCCAGTGAGAAGCACATGCTCTTAAAGGTGAGGTTGAGCCATGCTTGTGGGGCTGGGTTCTTGCATAGTTTCACTGTTGCTTTAGTAAAATGAAATTTACTCCTAGAACGACATCTCTCTTCAATTTCTTTATTTTTTGCTCCTTTGGGTTTACATGCATCCCTTCTCTGCAGAGCCACTGTCCTCTGGTCACGCAGGAGCGCTCTGCGGGCAGCAGCAAAGCTGCCTTGCTTCCTCCTCTTCCTGTTCCCTTTCTGATCCCTGTTGCTTTGTGTCTTCTCTGTGGTACCTCAGTCCTCCCATTCAGCTCTTTCTGTAGCTGAAAAGGCTGGAGGTGGCCCTGAGTTGGGGATGTCCCACCTCAGGGCTCTGCAAGGCAGGGCCATGCGTTGCCTCTGTTCCTGCCCTAACTTGGACCTTCTCCCACCATTTCTCTGCTGTCCTTTCTGGCCTTCTCCCTTATTCCCATATAAAACCTTCCTCTCTCCCTTTCCTTTTCCCCATCTCCATCTGTTTTCCCACAGTCCTTCCCAATGCTGCCAGCAGCTCTGCCTGCCTGGCACTAAGCACGTGGTGAATGAGAGCCCTGGTGGGTGCCCTACATCCTCCAGGGCTGGAAGGGCTTTTTCTGTTGTGCATGGAAGTGCAGGATCATGGGCTTGACCTCTGTAACTGCAGAGGACATTGTAAAATCACCGCCAGCTTTGTTACCCAGAATTTTCTTCTTGATGCCCTTTCCTACCAATAATTCCCTGCAGAAGGCAGATGCTCCCAGGTTTGTTTTCTTGACTGTAAAGAATCTTCAACATGAGCATGCCAAAGTATCTGTTTGTTTGGTGTATTTGTCCTTGCTGTCAGTCAGTTATTGGCAGTGATTGCACTCACTATTACCATAAAAACTTCATTACAATGGTGTGAGTCAGCTCAGGTGCTTTGAAGGATAATGTGGGTAGTTTGACTCTGTAATGATTTGTACTGAATTAATGGGGGTGAAAATCAATCCAGGAGAATATTTTAAATTCTTCTCCAAGAGTAAACTTTATCTTTGGGTGGAGAAGACTTTTGGGTTGCTGTTATGTGAAGAGAGGAGGAACAAATAAGCAAGGGAAGCATCATGTGTTTTTGCACAGAAAACAGAAGCAATCCCTGGTGTGTCCCCTGCCTGCCATGTGCATCCTGGCAGATACAGACACGTTTTAGACCATCTCCTCATGAAAGTCAGGTGGAACAGGAGCCTGAAATGTTCTTTCCTCATGCTGAGTGATGGAGAACTGTCTGTGACTTGTGCTGCTGGCTTCCTGCTAATGAAACAATGCCTTTCCACCTTCTGCAGGTGATGGGGTTTGGCCTGTATCTCATGGATGGGAATGTCAGCAACATTTACAAGCTGGATGCCAAGAAGAGAATCAACCTTAGCAAAATAGACAAGTTCTTCAAGGTCAGTGACCTGTCTGGGTGAGGCTGGTGTTTATTGCAGACCTGTACCTTTGCACGTTCCTGAGGCAGGTTTGCAGTCTCTGTGGTTCCAGGGCACCAGCAAACCTGGCTGGTTTGCTGAGGTCTGTGTTGGTGATGGTTCTGCTTCTCTTTGCCTCTGCCAGCTGCTGAGCTGAGGGTCAGAGGACACAATTGGTGAGCCAGCGTGTGATCTGGCAGTGTTATTTCGTGTATAAACTGCTCCCTGTAGCACAGAAAAAGTTTTTGGGGGGGTTTGTGTCAGCTGAGACTTGGAGGTGCTCAGTGAGATCCTGAAAGGGTCACTCTGTGGTTTGATGAGCCATTTTTGTCTTGTCTGAGATGTGGATTTTGGGGAAAGGCCCATGAAACCTGGATGCTCCCAGGGGCAGGGTGGGAAGCAGCCACACAACCTCCCTCTGCTGAAGCACATCTGGCCATGATCTGATCCACAGCTGGAGGCCAGGCTGCATTGCCCTGGGGCCACTCAGGTTTGGGATAACCCTGTTGATGGAGAGGAGGGCTGAGAACCCCCACAGCACCTCAGGGAAGGCAGTGCCTCCTTTCCTCTGCTGTTGGGCGCAGGCTGGGACTAGGAGGCATTTTGGCTTCGGAGCAGGTCAGCTGTAGGAGGCATGGTGGGATCTGGCTAAAGACAAATGTGTTGGTGGCAAAGAATAATAGCATAGCAAGAGGACAGCAGAAGAATTTCCCAGATGGAGCAGTTAGTTTTCTTTGAGACCTACTGAGCCTGAGCAGTCCTTCCAGAGTCCTTCTTCCTCCAGTGTATTAATCTTCCTCCTGAGATGGAAAGATTAGTTCCTGCTGCCAACATTTGCTCCACGTCAGGGAAAATGAGAAGGTGTGGATTTATGGGAGGGCTCAGAGGGCTCCTTACCCTTTACTCTTCCAGCGTGGTGGATTCTCCCTGATCCTTCACCCAGAGGTGGGGTGAGGAGCCTGGAAGCAGAGCCTGGCTGTGGTGTGGGATAGAGGCTCACTGCCCCAAGGTTCAGTTTGTGGATGAGCTGGGTCGGTGCAGGGGAGGGAAGAGGTGAGCCCAGGTTTCATGGAAGGTTGGTGTGGCAGCTGCTGCATCCTCCCCTGAGCAGTGGGGACCTATTTACCCCAATTTTCACCATTTCCTGATGACAGCCCCAAGAGCAGGGGGCCACAGACACTATAACTTCACAAACAGGACGATAATGAGGTGTTTAAAAGCACTCCTGATAATGAGGTGTTTAAAGGCCCTCCCATCACTGGGGAGGCTCCTCTGCAAAGGTGATTTATTATGTCATTCTTCAGAGTCTTCTGGGTTTTCCCTAGAATTCAGCTTTGCTAATTCAACTAAATCTCTAAATCAAGCCTTCAGTGTAATCTGTAGAGTTTTGCCATCTTGGTGCCTTCAGACAGATTTACTGTTCATTTCAAGGTGCTGTGGGCCATCAGAGAATGGCACAAAATATCTTCCATTGCATGGAATAACTTTCTCCTTTCCAGCTTTATTTCCATTTGCACTTCTCCAGCATCTGCCATGGTCTCACCTAATCAGTAAAGTACCACTCCAAACTACCAGATCTCAATAAGGAAAGACCAACAACTCCTTTACTACATCTGCTCATTGCCTTCTGATTAAATTTCTAGTGGATTGCCCTGGAATTTGAGTAGTGAAAATGAACTACCCCTTCATTAAAGCTTTTATGGAAGTGCCAGTGGGAATCCCTGATGACAGCATTACACATCCTGTGCACAACTCAGCCTGAGAAGTGTGTGACGGTAGGACAGGGAATTTGCCACCATCTTCCCTAAATTTTGGGGCAAGGCTTTTGTCGCTGGGTGAAGTTGAAGTTTCATATTTTATTGATGAGGTGTCAGTAGCTCTTGGTTGAATTTTGTTTGCAGCTGGAAGTTTAGCGAAGGAGGGACCTGTCTGAGCTTGAGGGATGTTCAGAGCACTTGGAATTTATTTCCCATCCTGAGATGTAAAAGGCAAGCAAAGCTGTGTTACACTGCCTGTGTCTTTCTCTTTATGGAGAAGTTTTAAGATGCATCGCAAGCAACCACAGTGCTGAGTCCCTGGGGAAAGCTAACATCTTTCTGGGTGTCCAGAATAGCAACATGCTGGCTTTTCATCCCTCTGTTCTATTGGAGAATTATGCTGGGAGACAATAAGCTCTGCTCAGGAATACACTTCTCTCTTTTTGTTGTAAAAAGAGTCTTTCCTCTGGCTGGTTATAGCATTGAACTGTTCTGGTCGTAACCAGCCTGGTATCAGTGAGCCCAGGGCTCCATAGCACTCACAGGGAGTGATTTCCTCATGCAGAAAGCCTTGTGATCATTTTCTGTCACATCCTAGGTGCGAAATGACCCTGGGTCCAGGTTTGCACTTTGCTTCAAACAGCCTGACACATTCCAAAGCTTCAGAGATGCAGGATGCCTTTTCTCAGTCCCTTGTGTTGAGCTGGGGCCAGGCTCTCCCTCTTTCTCTCTCTCTCTCTCTCTGTGCTGTGTTTCAACCATCTTTTGTTTTCTTTTCCAGCAGCTGCAGGTGGTTCCTTTATTCGGCGATATGCAGATAGAACTGGCCAGATACATTAAGACCAGTGCTCACTATGAGGAGAACAAATCCAAGTGAGTGCCTGCCGTAATGTCTCTTGGCTTCTGTGTGTGTCCCGAGGGCCGTGGGAGCCGCGGCCCCGTGGCGTGTGCGAGCTCCGTGCCCGTGTGTGTCCCTGTGAGGTGTGAGTCCGGCGTGCCAGCTCCGTGTGCTCGTGTGTCCCTCCCTGTCCCTGCATGGGAAGATGTCCTCAGCGGCCCTGGGGGTGCAGCCAGCTCCCGAGCTCCGTGTGCCCATCCCCTGGGATGCCTGCTCCCGCTGGCAGGGCTGGGAGGGGGCTGGCAGCGAGGCAGGAGGAAGGGAAGGTGGCTGGAGCATGGACCGGGGTGGCACCGAGTGCTTGCGAGCTGTGTGAGTGTGAGCGGCGTGTCCCTGCTCTGGCGAGATTTTAATCCACACTTTGCACCCCGAGGACAAAATCCTCCAGAGCATGAACACAGCAGCGGATCTCTGCAGTAGCCAGGGTGTCTCCTCTAGCTCGGGCAGGTTTCATGAAGAAGGACAGCAGGAATGAGGATTGAACCAGAGGCTGAGATGCTCTGGAAATTAATGAACTGGAGATGACTGGATGTGGCACTCAGTGCTCTGGTTTAGTTTAGTGGTGATCAGGCAAAGGTTGGATTCCGTGATCTTAGAAGTCTTTTCCAACCTTAGTGATTCTGTGATTCTGAGTATTGTGAGAGAAGAGCAGAAATGCAGAGCTCAGGAGTTGCCTGGGCTCACGGGCAGTTTGCTGCTGCCGTCAGAGGAACCCACAGATGCTGTTTCAGTCACACCAGAAACGTGAGAGGCCCCAGTTGTGTTTGTAGCTTTGCATCTCGCTCAGTTATTGCCAGAAGAATCGTTGTTGGGTTTGGATATCCTTGGAATGGTGTTTTTAACCACATGGGAGCAAAGCCTGTCTGAGCTGTGTCTGGCTGTAGAGGCTGGTGGCAGCCAGGCTTCCACCAGGCAGTGACCTTCCACCAGTGGGACTGGATTGTGTGGAAATCAGGTTTCTGTGGTGTCTGTGAGGAGCAGCCAGGCTGAGCTGTCTCTTCAGGGGGACAGGAACTAACCTGCAGTGTCATCGCTTCTGTTTGCTCGTCCCCTTCCACCCCGGAGGGTCTGGCTTCTCTGCCTGCCAGGAGCAACCCTCCCCTGCCCTACCAAAAACTGGTTGAAAAGTGCCGATTAATTGCTCAGGAGTGATTTGAAAACAACGTGGCAAAACTTCCTGAGCAAAGAGTTTTCAATTAAAATTTTGGGGGAGGGGGGAAGAAAAAGAGAAAAAAAAATATTCTGTATAATGGAAATTTAACTGATAGTTTTGAAAAGTCTTTTTAAAAAAAAAAGAGAAAAATTGTCTGAAGATTTGCACCTTTTGAATCCCAAATCATTCAGAAAGCACATTTCAACGAAACATGTGTCAGCAGCATTCCTCATTTTCTCATCTCAAAACCGAGGTAGCTCATGGGCTGTTTTACCTGTGCACAATTTTAATGTCTGTCTTTGAAATCTGTCCTACCAGGTCTGTGTGCCGTACCTTACTAACCAGCGTTTGCCTTCCCAGCAAATTGCATGGGACTCCCAACACTAACTCTGCCAAGGTGGTTCCATGTAATCCCCATTTCTTACTAATACTGTTTTTGTCACTTTCTCTCCCTCCTTGTCTCCGTGCAAGTGGAATTAATTGGTGTTTTTCCTGCATGGCGCTTTGTTTCTGCCCTGTGGAGTAGGTTGTGTGTGGCAGGGAGGGCTGGGGCAGCCCTGGCCATTCCTGCTGTCCTGCCGATTGTCCGGTGGGGAGCACTTGGATCGGGTAAGAGCCAACAGGGGGACTGGGGGAGGATGGATTTCACAAGGGGAGATGTGGCCCAGCACTTCCAGCACCTTCCACCACCACAAATACTGGCAACATGTGCAGTTAAGTGTAGGGATATGTCTGTATTTCTGTGTCCACGTCAGGGGCAGGATCTCACCTTCCTTTTGTATGGCCAGTCTGAATTGGAAAAAATCACTGTCATAAGATTGACAATTATTTAGGGAGGGAAAAAAAACCATAATCTGAGCTTTTGCATTTTGATGACAGAGTAAGACGTGAGAATCTCACTGATAGATATTTGCTTGCAAAAAACATTTTGGTGGAGCCATTCTGGTTCTACATCTGGGGCTAATACATTACAGGGAAAAAGGAGATATTAAATTAAATAGACCAGTTTTTTACCATTCCTTCGTATGACTGTGCCTTTGGAACGGGAGTGCTGCCTTTTTTTAGGATGACATTACACTGTTACATGGTACATGTGGCTCAATGCAAATGAAAATCTAGTTCAGTTAATCATATTCTGCTCATCGTTTATACTCAGGGTTGTTTACTGAGTTGGTAGTATGAGCCAGAACCAAAAACAGAATGGAAGCTGTTCCCATGCTGGCTCCTTGCAGAGTTTCTCCTTGCAGGAGAAGGCAGCACAGCCCAGACCTGGAGGGATGACCTCTAAGGGGATGATTATCCCTAGGTTTAGCAGAAAGGATGCAAACGATGCAGATCTTTGAAGTTCATCCTTCCCTGAAGGCTTTTCCCATGGTGGCCTGGGCAGTAGCCATCTCTGCCCTCCGGGTAGGTGAGCCCACATGGAGAGCAGCCCTCAGGGTGGATGGAGCAGACTGTTCATGCTGAAAGGTGAGGCAGTGTCCCCATCACACTGTGTGAGACCACCTCTGGACGACCCCACACAGCAGAGACGACACAGGCTGCCATTTGCCCTGAGGGTGGCACGCCTGGAGCACGCTGAAGCGAAGAGCAAGCTGTCCCTGGGGTCTCTGAGTGCAAGCTGCGTCCTGTCCCTGACACTGTTGCTCTTTTGCCCAGGTGGACGTGCACCCAGAGCAGCATCAGCCCCCAGTACAACATCTGTGAGCAGATGGTGCAGATCCGGGACGACCACATCCGCTTCATCTCGGAGCTGGCTCGCTACAGCAACAGCGAGGTGGGTGCTGTGCACTGCACTCCCTGTGCCAGGCTCATGGGATGGACAAGCCTGGGAGACAGCAGTGTGACAGGAGCATGGTCTGCCACAGACAGACAGTGAGGGGTGAAGGACATGGGTAAAACAAACCACATCTCGATCCAGCAGTAGAAAAGCGAGTTATGAAAGGCTCCTGCTGGTGCAAAAACGTGTGCACCAGGAGATATACTGCATCAGCTTCTGCTCCTTGACCACACCTTTGTCAAAATAAGCAGAAAAAAACTGACAGCTAAATGTTAATCATCAGCCAAATGTCAGAACACCAATGACTTGCAGGGCTTCTCAGTTACACAGACCTGTCAGTCAAGGCTTTGAGGAAAGTTCATGAAGGCATCTCTGTTCTTTTCATTACTGAATGCCAGTGCCCTCTCTGATGCCATTGGGACTGTTTTTTGCAAATGTGTGATGCTCATTCATCAGTGTCAGTTTAACAAATTGTAGCATTCTCAGGCCCTTCTTTTTTGGCATTTGTAAGAGCTTATTTGAACCCTTAATCAGCAAAGGCCTCTCAAGGATTTCAGTAGTATTAAGAGCATCAAAAAGGAATGGGAAAGTGGAATAAAACAGTTATTTGCTCTGAGGTGACAGGTCAGACTGATTTTTTTGTAGGAAATCATCTGACTGCCTGTGTAAAAAGAGCCTCACCAAGTTATACCCTTTTCCTCAGGGACAGTACAGGCTTTACTCAGCTCTAGCTTGGTCATAAGGTCAGGAGTGCGTTTCAGGTGGGATTTGAGAGAGAAATCTGTTGACTCACCAAGTTGCTGAGTGTAGCCCTGACATGATGGGATGTCTTCCAGGTGGTCACTGGCTCGGGCCTGGACAGCCAGAAGTCGGATGAGGAGTACAGGGAGCTCTTTGATCTCGCTCTACGGGGGCTGCAGCTGCTGTCCAAGTGGAGTGCCCATGTCATGGAAGTGGTGAGTGCATCCCTGGAATCATCCCTGCATCACTGAAAGCAGTTTGGGATGAGTCTGGAGCAACTAAAACTGGAATTCAAATGTTGATGGAAATTCTTAATTTGCAAAGTTTTGGCCTCATTTCAGCTCAGGTTCATGGATGTCAAAAACCTGGTATGACTGGCAGTCTCCCAAATAAAGAAAACCAATATTCAGTACAGTGGTAATAAAGCCAAGAATGTCAAACTGCAGTGATGTCTGGGAAAGGTTTTCCTGGCACATGGCCTAATGCAGCCTTTTTAGCCTTTCTTCTTGCTCATTGCAATGTTGACATTGTCTCTTTCTGTCTTCTAGTACTCTTGGAAGCTGGTTCATCCCACAGATAAATTCTGTAACAAAGATTGCCCAGGAACAGCTGAAGAGTATGAGAGAGCCACGCGGTACAACTACACCAGCGAGGAGAAGTTCGCCTTTGTGGAAGTAGGTGCCACTGCACAGGAGTCAGAGCCAGGCCGTGCTGGTGTCCTGTCCATGTTCCTCAGGCCAGGGAAAGAAGATGGAAGGATGTCCCACCAGTTCCTCATCCCTGTGACCCATGTTAAGGGATTAAGCATTCCTTAATTTGGCCTTTACGTTGCCCTTGGCCAGCAGTGGGTCTGTCTTGGAGCCAGCTGACATTGGCTCTGTCAGACATGGGGGAAGCTTCCAGCAGCTTCTCCTGAAAGTCGCCCCTCTAGCCCCCTGCTTCCAAACCCTTGCACGGTGGGCTTGCAGAGCAGCACGATCTGGAGCAAGAGCAGCAGCTCTGTTCAGAAGCTGTGCAAATACAGGAGATCCTCAGCTCGTCCCCAGGGCACATCACCTCTCAGCCTGGCTGTCTGTAACAGTGGGAGCAGTCCCCTGAGCTTGCCTCTGGGAGGCTCTCACCTTCATCCCTCCTTACCCAGCCCAGGATGGTTTGGATATTGTCCCATGGCTTCCCCCACGGTGCTGTTGGACAGGGCAGGCTGTGTCCTGGTGCCTTACCCAGCCCAGGGAGGTTTGGATATTGTCCCATGGCTTCCTCCACGGTGCTGCTGGACAGGGCAGGCTGTGCAGATCTGTGCAAGCTGCACCAACACGTGGAGCACGTGCAGTTTCCTGGGATTGTGATATTAGAGATAGCCAGGGATCAGGAGTGGAAACAGCCTGCCAAGGGACGGGGGCCATTTGCAAGAAACTGATGGTATAAATGCTTTCCTCAGCCTCTTGTGATCTGTAAAGCAGCTCACACCCAAAAATTAGCTGCCTAATTACCAGACCTTTGTTACTTGAGTGGAATTAGTTCAGTCCCCAACTCTCTTAATGCTGGATTTACAGACCTCTTCACACAGTGGAAAAACAGGAAATAATCTGGGTTTAACTTTTTCTCCAGGTGATTGCCATGATCAAAGGCCTGCAGGTGCTGATGGGGCGGATGGAGAGTGTCTTCAACCAGGCCATCCGCAACACCATCTACGCCGCCCTGCAGGACTTTGCCCAGGTGACCCTGAGGGAGCCACTCCGGCAGGCTGTCAGGAAGAAGAAGAACGTTCTGATCAGGTCAGTCTGTCCCTGGATGCAGTGCAAAGCCCATTTTTATTAGTGTTACACTTTGTAATGTACAAGCATGTGGCCCTGTGTCTGCTCCAGTACACAGCCAGCCAACATTCCTTGGCTGGTAGCTCCTCCAGAGGTGACTTTTGGGCATGGTGCCACCAATAACAACTGTGTATGATCCCACCTCAGGTACCTTTCCTCCCATATGTGCACAGCCATAAGTATTTTCACCTTGAAGTAAAATCAAGCTTAAGCACTGCTTTCCCTCTCCCCCCCCACTCCAGTGTCCTTCAGGCAATTCGGAAGACAATCTGTGACTGGGAAGGAGGTCGAGAGCCTCCAAACGATCCTTGCCTGAGAGGTGAGAAGGATCCTAAAGGTGGATTTGATATCAAAGTCCCAAGACGAGCAGTAGGACCATCAAGCACACAGGTATGTGAATGTCTGTCTCCTGTGTGGGGAATTAATGGTCTTAGAGCCATGTAGGAGTCTCCCACACTGGATTAGCAGCTGTTTCCTTGGTCTGTTCCACAAAGTCTTCATGCTGTTGTGTGTTAAATGTTGCTTTGGTGCCTAGTTTGTTGTATAATTCCCAAAATTTAATGTTTTAAGGGTTTGATCAGCTCAGAAGGACGGTGGCTTGTGTGTGCAGGGAGTGATCACCACCTGGGAGAAGCGGGGGTTTTTTGTTCCAGAGCACCAGGGCTGTGTGTGATGGTATCTGCAGAGTGGTAACTGCATGTCACCTTTTCTCCAAAGCTCTACATGGTGCGGACCATGCTGGAGTCCCTCATAGCAGACAAGAGTGGCTCCAAGAAGACTCTGAGGAGCAGCTTGGATGGGCCCATAGTCTTGGCCATTGAGGAGTTCCACAAGCAGTCCTTCTTCTTCACCCACCTCCTCAACATCAGTGGTGAGATGATGGTGGGGGGAGGGTTGAACCCAGCTCTTGTATGCTCAGAAAGGCAAAGGGAGTTCAGCTTTGCTCCTCATTGACCTATGCAGAAGATTTCCCTTGATTTTTCCCAAATGTCCTGCTGCTGCCTGATTCAGGCACGTTTCTGTGTGGTAGTCGTTACGTGAGCAGAACTGAGTCAGCAAGAGCTGCAGGTGGCAGTTTATTTCCTAGGACTGGACTTTGCTTTCTGTGCCAGACAAACTGAGCCTCTGGTCACAGAAGAAATCTTCCTGAGTAACTGAGCCATTCAAGGGTACTCCCTGATCCTCTAGAGCAAAAGGGGTGATCCCTTCCTTCTTCTTGCATTACCAAGTGCTCGGGCAACATGGACATGGTCTGGATTCAAAATCAGAGACATCCTAAAGAAATGCTCCATACCCAAAAGTGAGGCTGCACAGCTGCCTCCTCTGTAATGCCCTCCCCTGCATCCCCAGGGGGATTGTGTGGGACTAACGTGGACCTCCTGTGCATTCCAGAAGCTCTGCAGCAGTGCTGTGACCTGTCCCAGCTCTGGTTCCGGGAATTCTTCTTGGAACTGACCATGGGCCGCCGCATCCAGTTCCCCATCGAGATGTCCATGCCCTGGATCCTCACAGACCATATTTTGGAAACCAAAGAACCCTCCATGATGGAGTAAGAGCTGCTGGGCTCCGTTGGGACCGTACACGTGCTGGGGTTTGGGATTTTGTTCAGGAAGAAGGGTAGGCTGGTGATGAGCAGTGTTTTTGGCGTGGGAGGTAAATGGATGTTCCTTGATCTGCTGTCACGTGAGTGGTGCTGTGTGAACGCCTTGGTAGCAGACACAGGGGCGAATTCCTGGTGCTGGCACTTATTTGTGTGTCACAAACAGCAGCTGGCAGCTGTCGGGATGTGGGCAGGACATCCCACAGTGGTACTGTCACCTGCACGCAGCAGTGAGACAGATCTGTGACCAAAGGGGTGGGCCCAGGCTAAGCCTCCTCAACACACTTTTTTTAATATGTGTGATAAATGGTGAGAGGAATTGCTGTTATGCAAGTGTAATTATGTTCATAATGTCTTCCTCATTAAGAAAACTTGGGTTTCTGTTGTATGGCCACTGTCAGAGCATTCTGTGGGGTGAGAGCAGGGTGAAGGATTTTTTAAGGGCAGAGAAGAAGCAAATGTTGATTGAACAACTCATAATTAGTTCACTTCCAGGTCTGCAGTAGCTACATCCTGCAGAATCCAGGGAGCAAGAGGGACTATTTGAGCAGGGAGTGGCAGTGATAGGCATGAAGTCAGAGAAGAGAAGGGCCGTGTTTTTACACCAAGCAGGGCACATGCGCTGGCTGCAGTTTGTGCTGATAAGCTCCAAAGTTAATTTTAGACATGGTCTGTCTTCTTGCCCTCAGGTATGTGCTGTACCCCCTGGACCTCTACAATGACAGTGCATACTATGCTTTGACCAAGTTCAAAAAGCAGTTCCTGTATGATGAAATTGAAGCTGAAGTAAGTTCTCATCATCTTTATTGTATGGAAAAAGCTTGCTGGGGTCACGTTGCCCTGTTTGACCCAGCAGTTCATTACAGGCACTTCCTGAAAGAAATATCCCATCAGACTGAGACGTTTCCAAAAAGATCAGCATTTCCAGAGACCTTTCAGACTCTCCTGATTAAGGGCTTCAGCTTATCTGTACCCGTAGGGAACCATGGAAGCCAAAAGCTGTTGTACACTGGGGACAGGAAGAGTCTGATGAGCAGAGGGTTTGAGACATCAGAGGAAAATGAGAAATTCCCTGAGAGGGAAGGATGATTGAGGGTGGGGGACCAGGACCTGTAAGAACATGCAGAAGCTATAACAAGAGAAATATAACTCCCATTTTCTGCTTACCTTTAGCATTGTGAGAACTTCAGTGTGGTTTTTAGATAGTGTGACCTTTAATACATGTTTGTATTAAATGAGAGATCTGTGTTGGGTTGTATTGATCTTGCATGCGTAGGAAGGAGCTGTTCTGCGCTGGTGACACCCTCACCAAGTCTTGTTTTTCCTTCCCCAGGTGAATTTGTGCTTTGATCAATTTGTGTACAAGCTGGCAGATCAGATCTTTGCCTATTACAAAGCAATGGCTGGCAGGTAGGAGAACCTGACTGCTGATGGTGACTGATGATATCGCTGCATCCAAATTGCTGTTAACCAAAAGGTTTCCCTCAGGGAGCAGCCTCTGCAAGCAGACAAAACATAGATCATCCCTGTCCCCCAGAGCTGGCTGTCCGCGTCAGACCGGTGTAGATGGGGAAAATTAATTAATGGTGGCAAGGAAACAGAGTTAAAAGCGAAAAAATAATAATTGACATCATAAGTAGCTGTCGGAGTACAGTTTGTGAGAGCAGCAGAAGAGCAAACTGAGCTTATTAAAGACATGTCCTTGCTTGACTTCTGTTTGTGTAGCAGGCAAAGGAGTGGAAGGCTCCTATCTCTACAAAACAGGAATATGCACATGTCGTCACCCTAGTGAAGCAGCAGGACTTGTTCTCCCTTTGGAGAGATAGAACCTTTGTGGCATTTCCTCCTTACCAATTCAAAGAATGTGGATGAACTCCAGTGAGAGTCATCTTCTCATGGCCCCAAAGGTGAACCAAGTCTTCCATGTAACTCTGCAAATTTTGTCTCTAGGGTCACATTTGGCCTTAGAGAAGAAGGACAATCACCATCACCAACCTAATGTTCCCATGGCAGATCTTCAAGGAGGGAGCACACCAGGGGAACCACCCCAGTACCTGACACTGATACCTTTCAGCACACTTTTTTATCTTTTTGAATGTTTTAACCATAAAAGACAAGCATGGCAGTCCCCAGATAACAATCACTGCTCTTTGATTTAGTGGTTTAAGCAAAGGTATTAGTGTGAGGAAATTTCTTGGCATTCAGAGCCAAGATGAAAAGGATAGAAGCAGCTCTGGAAAGATCCATAGAGAAGCTGATAGTGTACGTTTCTATTCTCCTGACACTGCTTCCCTTTTTCAGTGTTTTATTGGACAAACGTTTCCGGGCTGAATGTAAGAACTACGGGGTGATCATTCCATATCCACCATCGAACCGCTACGAAACGCTGCTCAAGCAGAGGCACGTCCAGGTACAGTGCAAGCAGCACACTCCAGTGCTCATCACTGCTGCTCCGTTATCCTTTCAGTGGTGGTGGGCATCCTGATGCTGGGCTCTGGATTGAAAAGGTTTGAACCTGTTTCTGACACAAAGATGAGTTATGCTCCACGTTTTCTTCCTTCCTTCTTAAGTAATCTAAACTCAGCTGAGGCGTTTGCATCACCACTTTCACATTTCAGCAGACTTGGAGGTTTGGTTTTAATTCGTGCCTGTTGACTAAGAAATAAAACACCTTTTCCCATCTGTATACAACATGCAAATCTCTTCTTTTGCCAGTTGCTGGGTAGATCAATCGACCTGAACAGGCTCATTACCCAGCGCATCTCTGCAGCCATGTACAAATCGTTAGACCAGGCCATCAGCCGCTTCGAGAGCGAGGACCTGACATCCATCGTGGTGAGAACTGTTATTGACTCTGAGTATGAGCAGGGAGAATAATACACTTCTGTGGATACACAGTCGATTGTCTTCTGCTTTGAGTGCCCCTGCAGTAGTTTCAGCCAGTCATGTATCTTCCTTATGCTGCTGAGTCTTTACTATTTCTGTTTATGCAACTTTAATTGCATTATTATCAGACCATTAAATATCTGTGTAAATCATAAGGTGACAGTCAACAGTTGGAGTTTGCAGAGCTCATAGAAGAGAGTCCTGTAAAGTGGGAGAAGGAAATCTTGGCTTTAATTCCCTGTTGGATGAAGGTGGCTGTGACATTGTTCGTGTGTGTACAGGATTTGCTGCCTTTGATATGTTACAGGAGCATCAGAGTCAAGTAGTGTAAAATCACCAGTTTCCACCTTTGGAGGATTCTGAGGGGAAAGCCAGTCACTGCTCAGTGGGGAAGAAATTAATTTTGCTTCCTGCAGATTCACAAAATACCAGACCAGGACCCCCTTGAGTGGAAGTGCAACTGGCCTTAGCCACTGAGTTAAATTGCTGTCTTTAGTTCTGCGTGCATGTGTGTCTATAAAACCATTCCCCTGGCAATTAAATCAGCTGTTTCTGTTGCCATCCTGGTGCCACGTTGCATTTGCTGCTGCTTTCCGTGCCGCAGGAGCTGGAGTGGCTCTTGGAGATCAACCGCCTGACGCACAGGCTGCTGTGCAAGCACATGACCCTGGACAGCTTCGATGCCATGTTCCGCGAGGCCAACCACAATGTCTCCGCACCCTATGGGCGCATCACCCTGCACGTCTTCTGGGAGCTCAACTTCGACTTCCTGCCCAACTACTGCTACAACGGATCCACCAACAGGTGAGCGGGGAAGGCGAGGCCACCTGGGCACTCTGCTTTTCTTTGCGGAACGTCAGACCCGCCGCGTGAAATTCACGTGAATTGTGGTGGGGTTTGCGCTCCCTGTGGGATGCAGCAGTTACTCTTAAAATGAAGTTGAAACCCCCCGTCTCCCTTTGGTCTTGACAATGTTAGTAACAAATTCAAGCAGCAGTTAGACAGTGATTGAAGAGGCTGAGGGTTGGTTTACTCAGCAGCAGAGCTCTGGGAGTTGCTCAGATATCGTTTTCATGCCTGCTGAAAATTAGAAGAAACCTCACTTTTGGTGGGTTTTACACTACCAATAGGTTGTGGCGGGAGTTTGCATTCCTGTAGCTCAGGTGATGAATTCTAACTAGCCTGCAACTGCAGGTGATCCCAGACCGTGCCCTATCTGTGCTCAGCTGACCAGGCTCTGACCCCTTCCCTCTCTGTCTCCCGCGCTCGCCGCAGGTTTGTGAGGACAGCGATCCCGTTCACGCAGGAGCCCCAGCGGGACAAGCCAGCCAATGTCCAGCCCTATTACCTCTACGGGTCCAAGGTCAGTAAATGAACCACAAGAGCCAGCAGGGGTGGATGTTGGAAATATTTATTTAGGAAGAGAAAGAAATGCAAGGACTAGTTCATTAACGGTGGGTGCGAATGTGCAGGGTCACATTGCTGTGTGCAGCCCAATGGCCATGCAAGAAGCAGATTCAGTGTGCTGTTGCTGTTGCTTTTCCATATTCTTCTCCATAAAATGCCCATCTGAGGCATGTCAGCACTGCCCAATGCTTGGTGTTGGCACTGAGATTGTGTCACACCGTCTGAATGCACAGGGAGCTGAGCAAGTTGGTGCTCTGATGCAATGTTCCTTCCCAAGGAAGGCACCACTTCAGGAATCCCATTTTTTGTTCAGAATGGGAATTACTAAAATATACTTGTGTGTACACTACTTAATACTAAGAAAAAGCTCTTTTCTCAGGTTGCAATGACTGTTTATACAGGCGTTAAAAGGGCTTGGGGTGTGATGCTAGTGGAGGATCACTCAAGTGTGAAACTGCTTGAGTGGAGTTTATTTCTTGTGCACATTGATTGATTGATGACTCTGAAGTGAACCTACAGCACTGATGCACATGAGCTAATGACACTACAGTCTGCCAAGACTGGCTGTTCCCAGAGAGCTGGCTTGGTTTCTTTTTTAAAAATCCTCAGCAAATGAGAATATTTTTGTCACTTGACAAAAATCTTTCTCGCTGTGACCAACGTCTGTGTCTCATGTTCTACCCTGGGACAGACAGCTGCCATGGACAGACAGTCCTCTTGTCAAGATCTGGGGAAGAGTAGGACAAACCAAACCTCCAAGCAAGATTTTGTTTTCTTTTGCTCTCATTGAAGGCCGTGCTGTGGCAAGATGGCCCTTTTATCATCGCTGTTTTTATAGGAAAAAAAGGAGTGAGGGGAGTTATAGGGGCTCTCCTTCATGAAACTGGAGCTCCTCATCAGCACAGTGGTCATGGGCACCTCCAGGAGCTCCTCTCTGAGTCCATCCCTCAGCAGCTCCTCTGGTGAGCTGCTCCCTTCCACTGCTTCCTCGGGGCTGCAGTCGAGATGCTTCAGCCTCGCAGCCTGGCGGCAGCGCGCGGACCAGAACTGCAGGCAGCCGTAGGCCAGCAGGGCGAGGAAGCACAGGAGCAGGAGGCTGCTCACCATCCACATGGACGTGGTGGGCTCGTGCTTGGAGCCGCCAAAAACCAGGGGGATTTTGTCCAGGGTGTGGAAGGTGGTGCAGTGGTTGCTGGAGGGGTAGGAGTTCTTGCAGGTGATGCAGAGGACGTAGATGGTGGACGGCGTGAGGCGGTGCAGCACCAGGGAGCTGAGGGGGTGGGGGACTCGCTCCTCGCGGTGGAAGTTCTGCCGCAAGTAGCCGGCGAAGACGCTGTTCCAGTTGGGGCGGTACATGACGTGGTAGTAGTTCTCTGGGCAGGGGCTGCTCGTGGCCCAGGACACGGTGGCGCTGGTGTAGGTGATGTTGTGCACCTCGATGTTCATCGTGCCCCTGAAAGCAGATGCAGGGAGAGCTCAGTTTTTGGTTCGTGTCAAGGACTCACTGACGTCGGTGAATTCGCTCCACTGGCTGTACTCTCCCTTAGATTGGACTCGAGGCTGTCCTGCCTCACTTGAGTTACATGCTCAGTCTTGGATGGCTAAAATTACAAAAGACAAATCCTGCTGTTGCCCAGATCTCCTGTATCACTCTGCTTCATAACAAAAACATTCAGTCAGGGCATAGGGTATACTTTTAGCTCCAGTTACATTTTTTTTTTAAAATATCTCTAACTGGTTGGCTGTTTCAGAAGCCTTTTTAGCTTTTTTTTTGTGTCCCACAAAATAGAAAGGGTACTGCAAGTGTGATTAGCATAAAGTGATCATTAAAGTAGCTCCAGCTTGCCTTGCAAAGCTGCCAATCAATAAATATTTTGATTTTATGCCTAAATGCCCTTTAGAAAGCTCCATAATGGTTAATTCACTGTTTTAAGTTGTTGCTGCATTTTCTGTACTCTCCTTGCTTAATAGAGTATAAACTCTTTCTGTTCCTGCAGCATCTTACACTGTAATATTAGGATCTTAAATGTAAAATCTGTAGGTTGGTGAAATATAAAACCAGTGCCTTTATGGAAACACAAATATATTAATAATGAGAACAAAGACAGAAAAAAGACACTGCCCCCCTAACAACTTTAAACATGTAAAGTGATTTAAGCCAAAGCCAGTGAGCAGTAGATTTTGATCCCTGATGGTGCAATGTCCAGTAGCTTTCCAACATTTTCTGAGCTCTCTGGCTGTTTAGCAGCAGCCACAAATTACTTGAGCACATCACTCCTTTACATCCCCAAAGGGCTCTCTGAGCCTCGCTGCAGGGTTCCCTCTCCCAGCCAGCCGAGTGCTCAGAGCAGCACCTCCATACAAGATCTGGTTTATTTTTTCCTTCTTCCTCTAGCAATAACTAACTTTCCTTCAGTTAATTTCACTCAAGAATCAGCTCATTTTAACAACTGCCTTAGCTGCTCTTCCTTAAGGAGCTGCGCGTGCCCATGGCTGAGCCCTCCCAGAGCCAGCACTTACCTCCTGCCAGCTCAGCTCCGCGGTGGCTCTGGTGACAGAGTGGCCCCAGGCAGTGCCTTCCCCTCCTCCCAGCACTCACCTCCTTCCTGCCTCTGCTCAATCCCTTCCCCGAGCGCTCCCTCGTTTATACCCAGCTCGGCTCCGTCATCTCTCACCATGGCAACCAATAAGAAAGGATGGGCAGGCATCTTTGAGTGATTGGGGAATGTTATCCCTAAAAGCGTCTGCCTGGGAGAAGTATGTGGCTCCGAGGCAGAAAAAACAAGCCAGGTAGGTTTTTTTGCTGGCTTATTTGGGTTTTCTTTTTTTGCCCCTATCCACAGTCCCCCAGCAAGACCAGAATTGACCCCCAGCAGGGTCTGGGGTTACAGACACATTGGGACATGGTGAGAAATCTGCGATCCTGACTTGTGGTACACGTTGACCTAGGGACTTTGTCATGAATTAATTTATCATTAATGTGATTTTTTGCACATTTAAACTACTGATACAAGTTAAAGCCATAAGCAGTACATTTTGATCCCTAATGGTGCAGCAATGTCCAGTAGCCTTTTAATATTTTCTAAACTATGAGATGGGAGTAGGAATTGGGTTTTCAAAGACTTCAGTTCCCTGCTGAAATACATGGGGTTAAGACAGGCTCTTCTTTGAATGCCCCTGACTCACAGGAAACTTGGGGGTGTCCTCTGTCAGTCTGGTGAGAGGGCAAGAGGAGGAGGCAAAGCCAAAGGCTGTCGTGTTCAGGGGAATAGCTCGAACCCGTGGCCAGGAGGGGACAGATGTAGCACCTGGAGAGGCCCTGAACAAGTGACTTGGTGCTCTCCAAAGCCCAAATGTGCTCGAGAGGAACTTTCCCAGGAATGTTGGTTTTGAGTCTGGAGTTACTAATTCCACTTCCTTAGGCACTCTCAGCTGTTGCACTGAAATTAGGTTGGCTGGGAGCCCTGACTCGTCTTTGGCTGTTTGCAAGTCCGTTTTTTGTCCCTGAGTATATTCCTCTTTCATTAGCTCTTCATTTTTCCAAGGGAATTCTGTACCAGTCCGTACTATCTATTATCTCTCTCTGTTCCATTTTGTCAGATAAAGCTCCCCCTGCCTTTCCTCAGGTGAGCTCAGACAGGTCTGAGTGATGGCCACCAACAAGGTCAAAGACACGGAAATAGAGCTGGAGCTTGATTTGCTTTAGTTGTTGCTAAGTCTTCTCCAGAGCATCCCTAGTAACCTCCTGAGCTCCTGAAGCAATGCTGGGACCATCCCCACAAGTTCACAAATGACAGACAGCCATCCCTGAGACCTGGATGCAGAGTGGGCTCTGTGGGACACTGGGAGCTCTGCCCCATGCTGCAAATCCCAGCCTCCCGTCCCCAAAACCTGCCCATTTGGCCCCAAACCAAAGGGGAGGCAAACCTCCCCAGTGTCTCCAGCAGCTGCTGCTCCCAGGAAGCGTCAGGGTCAGGCTTTTGCTTTGTCTCTGAGGGGTCAGCAGTGGCCGCCCAGCACGGGGAGTGAGCTGTGCTGTGCTGTGCTGTGCTGTGCTGTGCTGTGCTGTGCTGCCAGCTTGTGCCTTCAGCTGCTTTGTCTTAAAATACCCACTGGTGTCATTTTTTACATCCTACAGTCTTTACCCCAAGCTGTGTGCCTCACCCTTAAATGGAGTTATATTTTTAATTGCTGGCAGAGCATTATTATTAGATGCTGTTGGTGTGCTGTGTGGCTGTGCAGAGAGCTCCGTGAACCTCCCTCGTCCTGCCGACAGGCAGGGCTGAATCATCCTGCTCATCTGCAGCCAGTGCACTTCCCAAAATGTGTCTTCTCCCCGTCAGGCTAATTGCTGAGACCCCACTCGAGGGAGAAGCCCAGTTGAGAGCTGCTCTCCAGCCCCATTATCCTGCTGAGAAGCGAGGGAGTGCTGCACAGCCTGTACAGCCAAACACCAGCCCTGCTAAGGGGAAAACCTGACCAGGGCACCAGAGCTGCTGCCAGGGGTGCTAGCTCATCTCAGGGGACCAAGGCATGTGCACAGACAGAAGTCCTCTGGCTGTGGAGTAGCAGACACCTCCAGAAATGAATATGGATTCACGAGCCCACTGAAATAAGGATATTTTGTCCCCCCTAGCCAGGATGAGCCCCAGTGTGTGCTAAGCCTGGGGAAATAACAGAGTGAAGGAGCCCACAGAGAGGGGTGGAAGGGAAGTGCAAGGAGCCTTCTCTGGGCTACTTGGATCAGCCCTGCAGCACTCCTGGGGACACCTGGGGCTGGGACAGTGCCTTCAAAAGTTAAAGCAACAAAAGCTGTGGGAATATGGCTGGGCTGAGGCCCCTGGAGCACTGACTTCCCCCTGGGATAGTCATGTTGGCCGTTTGGCAAATGCTCCAGGCTGGGCATTAGTGGTGTTTAAACAGACACACTTTTCAAAAAACCACATTGCTGTTCTTCAGATGTATGAGGGTGTGTAACTAGTGGGTTTGGGTCTGTCTCTACCAGATTTTTAAAGACTTGGTTATCAGACAGAAGCCTAAGAGGGATGCTCAGTTCTCTTAAGAGTTGGTACCCAAGAAACTTTGAAAGTAGGCTTCTGTCTGCCTAAATAAGTCTTAACTCACTCAGGGTCCTTTTTTTTTTTTTAAAAAAAGTTTTTATGGGAGAGAAAGTTCGTGCTCATTGTGAATGAGCCTCCAAGGCAGTCTTTCTGTACTTAATAGTATTATAGGGCTATTTTCACCTACCAGGAACAGGAGGCGAAATTACATTTCACAGAAAATAGGGGACTTTCTAGCTGTGCCTCTTTTCTGCTAGTTCAAAGAGCACTTAGGAATTACAGCAGGTAACAAGCTGCTGGACCAGATCTATGGGGCTGTGACAAAATGAGGGACAATTAATTGATTAAAGTAACTGACAAGTCTGTGAAAGTGTGGTCAGTACAATGGTGAAATTCTGTAGCTGAGAGAGTACTCTTCCAATTTTTAGCAAATGACTCTGTAACCCATTAGTAGCTCAGATGAAGTGTTAAAAGTAAATCTTGTGGAGTGAGTCAGGAGTGGAGGATGACTGGAGCTGTGGTGGAGCAAAGACAACATTTTGCCCTGTTCTGCTACTCCAGCCCTTGCTCCCTTTCACCCAAACCTCCCTCAGTGCCTTGGCCCCACCACTCAGTGACTCCATTACAGGGAGACATTTGGGATGCAGTCTGATTTGTTTCCTCATCTTTGTTTTATCTTTTGGTATGCGTGAGCCAAGGGTTAATCTGTGTTTTGCTGGAAGGGGCACTACGTGCCAAGATCTTTCCAAGAATGGCTTTTCTGCTGCTCTGCTCACTGAGGCTGCAGCTGGAGATGTCGTGGGGGGAAAGTGCAGCCCCTCTCCGCTGGGCTGAGTCGTGGTACCAACACTTCCATTGCAGAGCCCTCACCGAGCATGTGGTTCTCAGCTAAATCTGATTTTCAGTACTTTTTCTCTGCGGAACACACAAGCGAATTAATTCCCCCTACTTCTCTTCGTCTCACACCAAACGGATCCTGTAAATGTTCCAGTGATGAAACATTGCAGCAATTTCCATGTTTCCAAGATGACATTGATAGAGTACATTCCTGGAAATCACTTTCTGTTCTCTGCTGCTAAGAATTTTTGGGGGCAGTGTCCTGGACACTATTCTCCCTAAACCAGTGCCAGATTCTTACCCTTGTCACAGACCCATGAGATGTCTGTTAAGAAGAGGCTGATGTAAAGCTTTGCAGGATGGAAAAAAGATCTTTTCTGTGTCTTTTCCATCTGCCCTTAAACTCAGTTGCCGCAGTTCCTTCTTTTCTTAATAAGCCTTATTTAAAGCATGTGCCCGTAGGGGAAAAAAAAATCTGTCTGCTTAAATGTATATAAAGCTTTTCATTTTAGTAGAGAAGAATTTGGTTTTGAAGAGGCAAAGGGCCACTGAACTGAAATACTTGATTGGGAGTGTATGGGAGAGTAAATTACCTCAGAAATGAAAGCGGTGTTGCTGCATAGTAGACTAATAAAACCTTGTGACATGACGGTGTTGGGAGTTAGAATTTATCTGAGTACATAGGAAGAAAAGCAATCTCCTCTCCTACAAGAAGCAGAAGTGGGAATTGCCATGGGTATTATTATTTCTCTTCCTCCTCCTCCTTAAAAATTATTCGAAGTGACGGAACATAATACTGTGAAAAGAGAATTACAGGTCTGGTTGATGATCCTGACTAACTGTCACTGTGCTTCCCATTTCCCAGCCCCTCAACATCGCCTACAGCCACATCTACAGCTCCTACCGCAATTTTGTGGGGCCGCCTCATTTCAAAACCATCTGTCGGCTCCTTGGCTACCAAGGCATCGCCGTGGTCATGGAAGAGCTGCTGAAGATCGTCAAGAGCCTGGTAATGACCCTGAGCCTGGTGGTGGAGGCACCCCAAAGCCTGGGCAGGGACAAGCAGGGCAGTCAGTGTGGGCTTTGGGATCGGGGTGTTCCCCTCGGGGCACCTTCGTGTCCTTTGATTCACTCTGGAACACTTGAAGCCATGATGTGATTTTCACTGTTGGTTCCTGTGGGATGATGGAGTGTTTCCAGCAGGATCAGGCAGCATTCACCACAAAGACAGAGATTTTATGGTTGACTGAATAGAATTGAATGCATTATCTCATATAATGTATCTACAGGGTGCAGGTGTGTGACTCCAAATGACAGCAAGGGCTTTAAACTAAGAAATGTGCTCTGCTCTAATCCACGTTAGTTCAAAACATCAGATCTGCAGAAACTTGTTCTATGTGAATATAAATTCTTTATTGAACTCTGGAGTATGCAGTGATCATTCCTCAGGTGGAAGGAGCATTTCCTGTGCTAGGGAGTGACTCCTTTGGCAGCTCTGGTGAAATGCTTTTTGGGTTAGAAGCACAAGTCCAGCTGCATCTAGGACTGAGCCTTGTTTGGATTTCAGCTGCAAACAAGGCAAACGCAGCAAGCTGTATTTTGAAGTTGAAATTCCATGCAGCTGTGATTTATTCTTTGGGAGGAAGCTGTAAAAGCGCTCTGACTCCATACGCTTGGGCTGAATTTTATATTTGAGTGAAATCCAAATTAAGTAAACTCTTACCGGACTCCAGCTGAAGTTTCATCCTGTGCTGTCAGATGTGGACCCATCCTCTTTCAAAACCAATGCCAGGAGACCTGGCATTCCAGTCTGACCTCCCTTTGTCTCCAACAGCTCCAAGGCACCATCCTGCAGTATGTGAAGACTCTGATTGAAGTGATGCCCAAGATCTGCCGTTTGCCAAGACATGAGTATGGCTCTCCAGGTGGGTGCTGCAGATGGATCCTTGGGCAGGAGTTCAGCCACGTGTTGCTGCAGCATTTCCTCAGGCCCACACTCGTGGTTAAACCAGGCTGGGCACCTGTCCTGCCAGTGCCACTTGCAGCCAGGTTTGCATCAGCTGCTTTGCTATTGATGCTGGAAAATGTAAATGAAACCTTTCCAGGAAATCTCCTGTTGGAAGTTTCCTTCTGAACACATAGCTGGCTGACAAGGGAATGTCTTCTGGTAGCCTCTATTATGTTTTCAGAATTTTGTAAGCTTTTGGCATTGGGGGTTCACTGGTATTTTTCAAATGTGCTACTTAGTCATCCATCACAGTCTCAAACCTCTTTCCTCCTCTGATGAGGAAATACGGGGAATTTATATGACTTACTCCCTATTTCCCAGGGGTTACTGAAAACAGAAACTCCATGTTAGTTCTTCCCAATGCCAGTCTCTGTGCATCCACTCAGCATTTGCAGTTTGTGATTAAGGAAATACCAGACACTGATTATCTTTTTATCCAAGTCACCAGACAGTGATCCCACTCTCTTTCTGACTGTCCTTCCTTCTCTTTAAAGGAATCCTGGAGTTTTTCCACCATCAGCTGAAGGACATCATTGAGTATGCAGAGCTGAAGACTGATGTGTTCCAGAGCCTCAGAGAAGTTGGCAATGCCATTCTCTTCTGCCTCCTTATCGAGCAGGCTTTGGTAAGGCAAAACCCCCACACCAACATCGTACCTGAAATTTCCAGCTCAAGAGTAGAAGTGGAAGTGGGTTCTCCAGCAGAAGAGTTTGGGAATTGTTACTTTCCAGCTTCTCCTGTTCTCAGGGTCTCTCTGGGGCTGTGTTACTGGAGTCTTTGGGCATGGCCACGGGGATGGTGTGCATTGGTCAGGCCTCCGGGATGGCTGAATCTGAATACTGGAAGATTCAGATTTAATTCTTCTACCCAAAGCTGCCCCTTGTTTGTCCTTCTTAGAAATAAAACCAACTGGAGTTTATTTCTAGATTGTAAGCTCTCTGGAGCAGGGATCAATACTTTTATATATATTTGTACAGAGAGAAGTAGATTTGATCCCTCTGCTCTTTCGGGGTGCCAGTGCAATGGAAACAACCTGATTGATTGTAATGGTGAAATGGATAAAGCAATCCAACAGGAAGAAAATCTGAGAAGAGCTGATGATATATGTCCTATGACATCTTCACTGAAAATTTGGCAGGAGTGACACTTGGTATTGGCCCCTGCACAGGAGTTTTACACATGCACAAGTCTCTCAGCCTCTCAGCCCATGTGATGCCCTTTCTGGTGCAGGGCAAAGGCTGTGGCTGAGTGCCACTCATCATCTTAGCTTCTAGGTTTTCACATAACAAATTTACCTAGCAATAAATTTATCTTGTAATTTGGCACAGAGCCAACTGAGGAGCGCTCAACAATGGAATTTTACATTAAATGTGCATACTGTGTCACAATGGTTTTGGCAGGATTGTTTCAGTTTTCCCAGAAGTATTTCAAAAACACTTCCCTAGCAGAAGACAGGATTTCCAAGCAAAACCAAAAGTTTTGTTCAGAGCAAAGCCATAAGAAAGTTCAAAGATTCAAAGTTTTATCTGGCCACAGAGCACAGAGAAAACTAAAAGTCTCTGCATGTCCCCAAAATGGATATTTCTGCCCTTGCCTTTGCATTTTAACTCCAAATTTAGAGACTTTTAATTCTTGATATACTGTATCAAACACATTCAGTGACCAGTGGTTGCATAAAATTAAGAAAACAAGAGATGTGTGTCACCCAGCAGCTTGGCTTTTATAGAATTCTATAGAATGACCAGACTTGCCAGCTACATTCTGGCAGTTTCTGTTCCTTTTGTGGCTTTGTCACTGCTTTCTGCCGTTCTCAGTGCTGGGTTTTCTGCTGGATGTACTGCATTTGCCTTTCTTGTCACACCTTTAAAGGGACACTCAAGGGACCCATGGTGGTTTCTTTAGAAATCCTTCATTTCGATGCAAAAATGTTCCCTCAGCCCCAGGAACTGTGCATCAGCAGTGCACTGGCATTTTAGAATAACAGAAAGTAAAGGTGGTGGGAATTTGGGGATCCCTTAAGGAAGGCTGCCCATCAAAGTCCACATCTGCCTAATTTCTGTGCCAGACAAAGCCTCTCCCTCTCTGATGCCATTTTTCCCCACAGTAATAGAATACAAAGCCATTTTGCATGCAGAGGGCACTGGTTCCCACTTGCTGGAAGATGTCAGATGCACAGAGCCATCACAGAGCAAGATTTTCCCTCTAATGGAGCTCTTGTGCAGCAGGAGGAATTGCTCTTACAGGGCTGTTACCTTCAGAGCGGTCTGAGTGATCTAAGGCTGGTGGTATTTGCTGGCAAAAATGGCTCTGATGCAGATGTTGAGTCTGCTCCATTCTGCCCCCTTTTAGCTGTTTAAGTTTGAGGAGTGAGGGGAATGGGATGAAATTTCTAAGCAGAACTTGTGCTCTCTGTTAATGGGCCTTGGGGAGGAGGTCTGTTAATAACATGACTAATTCTGGGACAGATACGAGGTGAATGCAGGCTGCAAATGGCTGAAAATACTTTTTTAGAGGGAAACAGCAGTGGAAGAACATTCACCTAGGAACGAGCAGTATTTTACGAACAAAATAACCAAGGTGACAGGCCCACTCCGTTAGCATCAGCACCTCTGTGCCCATGGAGGGGCCCCAGACTGTTCCTGTCCCTCCAGCGCTGTGTCACAAACTGCACTCCCACAAACTTGCTCTCATCCCAGCCTCCATGCGCCAGCACAGCCTCCTGCAGCTCCATGCTCCACTGTCCTGCTGGCTGGGAGGGGGTGCCCATCCTGCATCCCAAACAGGCCCAGCCCAGCCATTCCATCCGGCCCCGGGTAGCTCTTGCTGCGCTGTCATGATCTGCTTTCCAATGTGTCTACATCTCTCCAGTGAGCTCAGAACTGAAAGCATGTCCTGGGATAGCTTTGGTAGGAGCAGGCTGATGCCTTGTCGTGACACGGTGCCTCTGTGTTGAACAGCTTTGGTTTCCTCGCTGCTGTTTCCCATTGCAGACTCGTACACAGTGTACTGTCAGCCATCGCTCCTCAGTCTCCACCTGCCTATTTCTAGGTTTCTCCTCCTTGTGCATCTGTGTTTGGGATTATTTTTTTCTCAAGTGCATTGGCATGCATCCCCTCAGGTGGCATCTCATGGTGTTATTCCTCTCTGGACTTCTGTTTTATTCTTCCTGGTGCCTGCACCACTGGGATTCTGATAGCCCTGGCTGAGAACACCACACCCACAAATCATTTCAGACCAGTTGTGATGTACCTATTTGCAGCAGAGCCACGTGTCAGTGTATTTTCCATGTACACTTCCTAAAACAACTAAGCCAAAGGGTAATTTCCACCTGGGCACTCTCTTAAAGAACAGGATGCAGGAATTCATTCAGGGTAAGATGAGACGGAAACTTCCGTATTCTTTATCCCCTCTTACTTTCAGGGCTAGTAAGTAGGACAGAAAATCAGTATAAAAGTCTGGCCTTGTACAGGCAGGAAGTAACTTATTTGGGTTAGGGAAACTTCCTGACTGAAGCTGAAGTATTTGTTCCAGTTTTAGATCATTTAGTTCAAACCTCTGGAGTTAATACTGAGCTGGGTTGGATCTGAATAGGTGCTGTAGGCATGAGCTGTTGTAGTGTTGCCCAGGCCCCTGAGCCATTCACTCTCCCCCATAGGCATTTTTTAACTTACTTTATCTTTCTTTCTTCCTGCCTCAGTCCCAGGAAGAAGTTTGTGATTTGCTGCATGCTGCTCCCTTCCAAAATATTTTGCCCAGGGTCTACATCAAAGGTAAGAAGCTGAGAGGGAAGCAGTGGGCAGACTCAGAGGTCTCTGCCCAGAGGCTGTTTTCTCTCCCATCTCTGCTGAGGATTAACTCTGACCCTGCTTCCCCCTCCAAATAGATAAGTGGATACAGCCAAACGTCAGGTGCAAACAAAAGCCAAGGGTGCATTTCCTGTAGCCTAGTTATGGCCTGAAACCTCAGTCAGTTTGGGGGTTCCCTTAGGGTTTGAGAGCCATTTCACAGCCTCTTTGGAGAATGACAGCATGAAATGTCCATCTCAACAGGAGTGCTCGGTAACAGGGACATGCTTTTGGACATGTGTGATAAAGCTGCTGCTGAGACTGCACTCGCCCATCCCTCCCTTCTCCGCATCACTGGCCCCTCATTGCTGTCGGTTTGGCTCCCTGATCTCCTTGGATGGTTGCTGGGGGGCAGCTCTGAGCAAACTCGGCGGAAAATTGCGGGTCTCCACTTCCTCCTCTCATTTCACTGTTTGCTGCTCGCTTGACAGAAGGAGAACGCTTGGAGGTGCGCATGAAGCGTCTCGAAGCCAAGTATGCCCCACTTCACCTGGTTCCCCTAATAGAGAGGCTGGGCACTCCGCAGGTAAGGATTGCATTGAAAGGGATGGCTGTTGGAAACTCGTAGCAGTCCCCACACGGCCTGTTTGGCCTTGGGAAAAGTGATCCTTTTTTTTTTTTTTTGATTGATTGATTGGTTTTTTCCCCCCAAAACATCGATTGGATTAGCAAATCTGAATCCTTGCCCAAGCAAACGCTCTGAAGGGAAATTTGTGAGCGGGTCCAGAGATGGTGTGTTGCTGCCTCCGGTCAGGAGAGCTGGCAGAGAGCTGTAAGGCAAGTGTGCTAGAAGCCTGTTCTGAATCAGAACAACTCCAAAAACCTCTTCTTCTCCACTTTAAAAAGGTGGAGAATTGCTGGAGTGATTTGAGGGGAAACTTTGCAGGGCTGTCCTGTCAATCAATTGCCATCGCTTTTGGGGATCCCATTTTAGGACTGCAGTGTGGTCCATTTGAGCTCATCCCTGTCAAGGAATACATCTGAGAATGGTTTCCCTCCTAGCACATGCTTAGAGCTTCAGCACATGCTTAAAATTACGGCTCCATTTAAGTATCTTCTTGACGTGGGTCTCAGCTTGGGAAAGATCTCTTGTGCAGGAACTCAGTACTGTTAAAAGTGTCTCCATATGCTGATCAGTGTAATGGGCAAAATTGGAGCTCCGTTGATAGTAATAATCAAACTTCAAGTGCCCATTTACTGGGGTTGATGGGATAAAAATCTTTCAAAGTATCAAATGAATCAACACCCTTTTCCTGTAATGTACTGATGAGGGAATGGAACGAACACTCAGCTGGTGTAGGAGGTGACAGATCTGTGGCAGGCAGAAAGTGGTTGGTTTTTTATTTTTCTTGTATTTTTTTCTCATGGATCAAGGCCGTTTTGAACTTTGCATCATTGGAAATTATCTGAAACAGAGAAATTGGCTGGAAAGCTAAGGACTTTGTCTTACTCTGTAGACACTTCCTTTTAAAGGAGACACTCGAGAAAATAATTCACCGCTGTGTTTTTGTGTCTTTGTGTTGGTCTTTCTATCTCTCCTTCTTTCCATGCAAAATCATCATTGAATTCTGCTATTAGAGTCCACTCGTTGCTTATCTCTGCTGTAGTTATAATGGTGATGAAAACAAAAGGTATTTCATGTCCCACTAAAAAGTGATTTTTCTGTAAACTGTTCCCATATTCATCACACAGGTACAGTTGGGTACCAGATTTTTTTTTTTGAGCTCAGATGTAAATGAACACAAGAATTGCTTTCTATAGGTGCCTCCATAGCTTCTAAGCTTGCTCTTTTTATGCAGTTTTGGACATGCACTTTGGAAATGCAGTTTTGGACACAGGCCATACAGGATTTTTTTCCTGCAGAATGCATAAATGCCATTTAGCAATTGTCCAGAATCTAAGCAGAAGTTGCCTGCTCGATGCCTCTCCCAAAAGGTGGCCCCATGCAAGTTATGAAATTCCATGCTATGAAGGGGCTGAGCCAGAATTAGTGGGGATCTATTGTTTTTTGCAAGTTTTGGGTAGGGTTCTGGCAAGATCACCAGTAAACAGTCTGTAAAAGAGGTTCAGAAACTGGAAAATCAAAACTGGATTTGTGCAATGGCAGGAAAACTGTCAATGATGGTTGTAAATAATTATTTTGCATTGGAAATCCAGAAGCAGCTGTTGGATGGATCATTCATAAAGAACCAGGGGGGTCAAAGTGGCTCATTAATGGAATCCTCTCCCTTTTCATGCTGACCATAAAGGTATTCAGTAAGGAATTTTCAAAACTTCTTGGTCAGTCTGGTTTCTTCACTGGCAATAATGGGACAGTGACACCCTTCAACAATTCACCTTGAGAGAGCTTCCATCCTCTCCTGATCCTAGAGGTCAGTGGGACCCCAGACCGTGAGGCAGCTCTGGCCACACCACCAAGAGCTCTCCTGCTGCTTTGCCCAAGTTACCTACCCTAGGAGTGTTGTCCTGTATCAAAAACTGGTCTTACTGTGATGAATTTTAGAACCAAATTCTGTCTGTGAATGTGCATAATTGAGTGGCACTACCTACACTGAAAGCCAGATGCATCCCTTTCTAAATTAAGATTTCTTCAGAAAGAGTGTACTAAGATCACTGGAGAAGTTTGTTCTTCAAAGGATCCCTTTTATCACTATATTTTAGCAAACAGTAATGCTAACACCTGACTTAAATTTGAAATGGCTCTGTTTCTACTGTGTCCTCATTTTGCCATGATAGACTGGTGTGTGCAGATCTGTACCCATAGGAGCTTGGAGCAGGTGAGGAGAGGGACAGTATACAGCCTGTAGCTAAAATAAATAGCTGCATAAAATAAATCTTTACTTGCTAAGCAAACACATGCAGGTGTGTGCCAGGGCATTTAACCTTGCTGCATTTAACAGATCGAGGGAACCCAGGCCCAGTGTGGCCTCTGCACATCATTACAGCTTTCCCTTGATATTTGCAATTAGTTGAACGCTAATCGAGCTGAGGTCCCCAGAACATCCTTGAAATTGTGACACAAGCAAGAATTGAAACGCTTCTAATTTCAAGAGCCACCAAACTAAAAATGCTTGAGGTCACTGGCAGCATAAATTGATAATCAGGAATGGGGATGTGCAGGCACATTCATGCATTTTTCAGAGTGGAATGAAGATGACCCAAGTAAACCGATCATAATTCATGTCCTTAATGTCTGGCCAGGACATGTGCCTGCCCTTTGTCCCGGCTGCTCTGAGTCCCCATCGTGGCTGATTGGGATAACTTTTTTATAGGCACTGCAGGGACAGCTGGAAATGGAGCAAATGCTTAAAAACTGCTTAAAGCTCCAGAAAGTCCTCTGGGCTAGGCAGGGCCTCAGTGAATGTCACGCTTGTTCTGTGTACCTGTTCCAAAGTGGGGAGAGGGGTAAAAGGTGCTGCCTGTGTAGCTGCTGCTCTGCCGAGGTGAGCACAGCAGAGCAGAGCCTCCCACAGCCATGGGCACGACTCTGACAGCGCTCAGCTCCTCTTTCCTGAGCTATTTTTGGCAGCACTGCAGGGAGAAGTCAGTCCTGCCAGTGGAACAGCAGGAAATGGGGCAGCTGAGGGGACACCAGGGCAGTGAGAGACCCCCATGTTGCACCACTCATTGAGCTTGGGAAGGTCCTGCTTGCTTATTTGAAATCCCCCTTTTTTTGTCCTCTGGGGGAGCACTGGACAAAAAAGAGTTTCTTCTCTTTTAACTTTCCTCTAGTGTAAAAGCCAAAATTACTTCATCCAGCGGAGCTATTCCAGATTTGTATATCTAAATCTGAACAGGGATGTTACAGAAATTATCCACACCTGTAAAGCTTTCACATCTGGGAGAAATTTATTTGGTTTTCTTATAAACCACAGGTTTTCCTGTATCAAGTTTGCAGTGGCTTCTCATCTTCCTCAGAGGTTTTTAACCCTAATTACAAAAGAAATCAAGAAAGCCATAGGCTGTCTACATTTTGAAGAGATGATGGCCGTGTCCTGGGAAGCAAAATATCCCTGTTCTCTCCTGTTTGATCTTCACAATCTGCAGAAATCATGAAATGAAGCCCAGCGATGCTGAGTAGCACTAACAGAACAGAGCAGCATGCTGGCAGAATTAAGGATCAGTATTTCTGGTCAGAGCTTTGCTTTCAGCTTTGGCACTCTGACGTAAATAATCACTCCAAAAGATACTGAGGCTGGTGAAATACAGTGGAGCAGCATATTAAATCCCCTGTTTGAGGGATGAGTATTCTCTGGTGGGAAGTGCCATGGGAGCAGCCATCAGAGGTAAGGTTGGACCTCCCAGAGGCGAGGGAGACCCAGGCAGTGTTAAATCCAGCAAGAGGATGAGCGTGGGTCACATCCTCACTCCTGTCCCTCCCGTTGTCCCTCAGCAAATCGCCATCGCCCGGGAGGGGGACCTGCTGACCAAGGAGCGGCTGTGCTGCGGGCTCTCCATGTTCGAGGTGATCCTGACGCGCATCCGGAGCTACCTGCAGGACCCCATCTGGCGCGGGCCGCCCCCCACCAACGGCGTCATGCACGTGGATGAGTGCGTGG
Source organism: Acanthornis magna (assembly GCA_036785705.1). Classification (NCBI taxonomy): domain Eukaryota; kingdom Metazoa; phylum Chordata; class Aves; order Passeriformes; family Acanthizidae; genus Acanthornis; species Acanthornis magna. The sequence goes on from JAWUZG010000092.1 coordinate 7,588,899, forward strand.
AGTTCCACCGCCTCTGGAGCGCCATGCAGTTCGTCTACTGCATCCCCGTGGGCACCAACGAGTTCACGGCAGAGTGAGTGTCCCCAGCCAGCTGCTGGCACCGTGCAGGGAGAGAGGGAGCGTGGGTGTTGGAGGAAAGGGCTTTGGTGGGCGTGGATGCGAGGAGATGCTCGGCTTTGTATTGGGAGAACTTCACAACACAAGGTGAAGGGACAAGCACAAGGTGACAGCAGGAGATGGGTAGGTGGGCCAGCCCAGCACTAGGTCCTCACCTGTGTGTCACCCTGCACAGCCTGGCCTGGGTGTAATTCTGTGTGTCTCCTCTGAGTTCATTTTCTCTAGGTGTATACTCGCTTTCTAGGAGCAGGACTGAACCATTTCCCTAGGAATTCACCAAAGAAAGTTCCTTCTTGGAACTTCTCTTGCCTAACTATGCTGTCATCTCTCCCCACCCTCCACCCTGTCCTCCCTCCAGGCAGTGCTTTGGAGATGGTCTGAACTGGGCAGGTTGCTCTATCATTGTTCTCCTTGGACAGCAGCGACGCTTTGACCTCTTTGACTTCTGCTACCACCTGCTGAAGGTGCAGAGGCAGGATGGGAAGGATGAAATCATAAAAAATGTGGTAAGTTGAAGGGTGACATCCCAAAGGACCCAAACAAGCACACTTCTGTTTTCTATCCTGTTTTGTCCAATTTTGTCATCAATTACAACGAGGCCTGGTGTTAATCTCATTCTTACTGGACGCCCTTGCTGTAAGGTTTCCATCTGCAGTCTCAGCAGAGAGGCCGAGGTTTTAATTGGCTTGAAAATCAAATCTTCTTTCTCCCAAAGCTTTTCCCTTCTTCCTGGGGTTGGGAAGCTGGGCCTGAGGAGCTGGTGTTTCCAGCAGCCATCCTGTGATCTCGGTGGCTTTATGAATAAGCAGTTGGGAGCCTAAACTTCAGAATGGTTAACTTAGGACCACTCACTGATCTTGTTAATGCTCTGTCTCGAGTCATCAAACCCAGTAATGAAGCGAGTCACCGGTCCCTGCAAGGTGCTAAGTGGAACAGGAACATGTGTTAGATCTGCTTTGCCTTAGCAGAGCTTTCCAGCAGCAGGGCACAGGTTCTGCTCCTTCCTAGCTGTTCAGATGACATAAGACCCTTCATGTCCTGTTTCTCTCCCTCACCGTCCCTCCAGCCCTTGAAGAAGATGGCCGACAGGATCAGGAAGTACCAGATCCTGAACAACGAGATTTTTGCCATCCTGAACAAGTACATGAAGTCGGTGGAAACAGACAGTTCCACGGTGGAGCACGTGCGCTGCTTCCAGCCCCCCATCCACCAGTCGCTGGCCACCACCTGCTAGTGTGGACACTGGGAAGGGAGCAGGGACTGGACCCAAACCAGCTGGGAGGGGTAAACTTGATGGTGTGAGGCCCGACAAGGAAGGGAGGCTGGGTCTGCCTCTCCACACGAGGACACATCTTCCCCTCGGCCCCGTTTGAGTGCATGTTCCTCCGTACCATCCCTGTGATCGGTTTTACTCGTAGCTTTCGGACTTGAGGGGGGGTGGGGGTGGGCGGGCAAAATGTGCTTTTCTTCCATGAAGTGGTCCGGTTTTCCCTGTGATTCACCCAGTCCACACATCACTCTGAAGCCATACTGCAGCCTCAGGTGGAAGAGTTCCACGCTGCCACGGCGCCGGGCACCTTCTCCCACCGCGGCGGCAGAGGGACAAATCGACACCCCCGCGACGTGTGCCACCAGCCACGGAGCAGGAGGGGCTGGAGGCAATCCCTGATCCACTCTTTGAGGGGAGGAAGGGATGAAGGCAGGATGTTATCCCATGGCAGCGCCCTGAGGAGCCCTGCCAGGCTGGCTGTGGATGGCTGCCTGGCCCAGGCTGCAGTGAGCTTTGTGCTCTCTGCCGTGTCCTTGGCTGTTCCACCAGTTTGGCATGTGGGCTTGAGAATGGCAATGATGCAGTCACCAAATAACTCCTCAGCACGTCAGAGAGCTGGGGAAGGAGAAAACAGCCTGGCTTTTTCTGTGCTATGGGATGTCCGTTTATTTTAAAGCAGAGGTTCTCCCCTGAAGACACATCTTCCATGGACTAAACCAGATTTCCTGTGGACTACGGAAGAGGCTGCATTCATGTGAATGGGCTCTCAAACATATTAATTTGGATGAAAATAATCACTGGTGCTGACAGGGTGCAGGTGTAGTTACCTTGAACATACGAGATCATTGTTCTCCAGCCAAGGATGAGAGCCAGGCTGTGCAATCTGTGTGTGTTCTGGGATGCTGTTTGCCCTTGGTTTAGACAAATTCCTGGTGGCACAGGGACCAAATACCTTTCTCCAGAGAATGCTGACTACCAGCAGGGCTTAGGAAACTTCCCATCACTCAGAAATAACATGATTGTTTGGTAAAGATAAAATAGAGGATAAGCTTTAAAAAATACCTGGAATTTTCCAGGTTCAGAGATGTTCAGAGAGGACACTGGAGTCTGTTTCCTCTTCCCACTCAGCTAATCTAAGATCCCTGGATAGTGAGAACAAATTCAGGTGGAACTTCAAGGAGGATTTCATAACTCCTGGTCTAACCTGCTTCCCCTGAGTAGTGTCATTGGAGTGATACAAAAGCTTGTGCTCAATGTGAAAAGAGGTTCATGCTCCAAGAGAAAATGATGCCAGCCTCAGCACTGGCAATGTTTCCTCAGCTTCAGCCTGGCCGCAGCAGATAATTGCTGTATACAGATGTGATAATATATATTTGTTTCGTGCATTTCATCATGCCTTGTAAACTGCATGCTGTTACAGATGTTAAAAAGGCAGAGCTTGGGTATTTATTCTCTCAGAGGGAACATATAATTAATTAGTAGGAATGTCCCAGCTGGAGTTTTTGTCTTAGGAAACAACAGCCACCAAACTACTTGATGAGTGGGATGAATTTGTGCTCCCAGACTCTTATCACCTACTCCCCTGATAATCAATAAATACCCCACATGTGAAAAGTGCTGGACATTTTCACACCTTGAGTTTCCTTTAATTACCGAGACAGACATTTCAACTGCAGGGAGGAAATTGTGCAGCACAGTAATCTGAAAGTAAAATGAAATCTCAGGAAGTCTGGCTGAAATCTTGGAGTGGCAGGGAAGGACCCAGCCCAACAAGGCGAGTTCTTTCCTCCATGTCATGAGGAAGAGCAGCAGAAGAGCATCTGGGACTTGATGACCCTGCAGGGCTCTTGCTGTCTATTTACTCTTCCATTAAGGATGTCAGTTCTGGTATTCCATCATATTCCAACACTTCTACACTACTGGAGTGAGGATATCTAAAGATATTTATTTTTAAAAGGAAGAGAAGAATCAAGCACTTTATTTTTTGTGGAAAACAAGATGCGAGGAAGATGGATCCGACCAAGATCCTATTTCTCCTGACCTAAATAGTAAGTGCTTGTTATTTTGGTATGAAAGTGTTGCTGAAAAGTTGGCACAAGTCCCTGTCTGGCTCTCAGAGCCACCTCTAGGCACAGCACAAATTAAATGTCCTAGTACCTCTGATATGCTATGGAATGCTGGAGTCTTCCTGGAAACCAGCATGAACATGAAGTTGCTACAAAGGGATGAACCAGTCCAAATGCCCCAGTCTCAGCTACCTAGACAGAATGGGATATAGTAAGGTGAATTTAAATGCCTGTTTTCATCAGTTTTGGTCTGGAGTGAGTCATGAGATATTTCACCTAAACGTGTAAATCCCTTTGCATTCTTTTCCTGTAGTTTTGCCATAATTCCCTGAAACCCTGCAAAACATGGTTGCACTGGAAAGTTGTTGTACTGGTTGTACTTGAAAGAACACGTAGTTGAAATCTATTCGTTGCCCTCAGATTTGCTAGCAAAAATGTAAAATCCCTCCAGATTCCAAGGGATTAAATGTTGAGCAAAATGTCAACGTGCATGAACAAAATGTAAAGTGTTTTGACTGTAGAGTGTACACAGCTCTTTTGCCTTGTTACTCAAGTAGTATGAGATATCAGCTAGTAATAATCACAGCCTTAATTTCTGAGATTTGATGTTACTGTCCTTTGATTATCTCAAGGATTCAAATACTCCTTAGCTTCAGTTTTCTCACCCTCCTTGTCTGTGTATGAGAAAGGTCCAGGCTTAGGTCTTTAAACAACTCCATGAAAATGGATTTTATTTCCTCCCATGCTTTTTTAAATGTCGTAATTGTTAATGGAAATAGGGAGCAAATTTGTAACAGTAGGGCTAAATAATAACAGGGGTTCAGGCATATTCCTCACACTTGCAGGCTTCCTGCCGAGTTTGGGGGGTCTTCTTTGCAGATGTGCTTCAGTCCTATATTTTTCAGTCTTTTATAATCTGCAGACTTCTAATGTTCTTTTCCTAGGGAAATGTTGACCCCTGTCTGAATACTCCCAAGTCCACTGACGATGGACTTGCTTTTTTACCTATATATTCCTGCTTACGCTGAAGTAGTCTGCAAATTCCCCAGGACTCACCAGCCCCCACTTGGAATGTCCACTTCATGGACAATTTGTTGGCTCCATACAGGAATTACAGGGGAGAGAAAGGATGGCCTGTGTCACGAATGAAGTCAGACTGGGTTATTTTAATGTTCCCTCCGGCTTTGCCATTATAAAATGTGACTCTTGGCAGTGCACATGCTTTTCTGGGATGATGCTGCACTTGACTTTCAATGCTACAATAGAAAGGGGAAGCAAACTAGTTCAAATTCAGCACTTCAGTGGTTTTTCTTTTAAACTCTGACAGCACTTAGTAGCATTGAACATTAATCCTTTTTCTCCTGCATTACTCCAGTCCAGTAGGTTCGTGTGTATTGGAGAACAAAAGAGAAAAGAATTGAAGGTGTAAAAAACCAAGAAAATATTCTCGAAAACTGTTGTCAAATGTACCATATTTGTATGAAAAGCTGCTTGAGTTATTTTGTACAATGAACTTTATTTATGGTGAGGTATATTTACGCTTGTGATCTGATACAGTGTTAAATTTTTGATCCATATTTGCTATGCAGCTGAAGATGATATTTTGGTTTTGTATTATTATTTTTTGCTGTTGTTCTAAAATTCAGCCAACAGAAGCTTCCATCTCCATTAGAAGTGCTTCTGCAAGAGTAAAGCATCTGATACCCGGTGATATGTCCCGTAACACAGCAACCAACAGTGTGTACAACAAATGTGGGATGACTTTTGTGATGAAGAGAAATAAAAATTGGGCTCATTCATGAAATGGGCAGAATTTACCTTGTGGCGTCATCATCGTTGTGGTAACTGTTATTTGGGGAGAGGCTTCAATTGCACCTGGCACAAAAAAAAAGGCTAAGTTGATAAAAATGTTGAGCTTTTGTAAAAACTAAAGGAAGAAAAATAAGGCTTTGTGGCCAACCAAAAAAAGACAAATTTTCCTATCAAAAAGCTAATGATTTTTGAGAAAAACTTCCTTACACAACACATTTTTCATTTTAAAACTTGTTTAGTATAAGAGGGTTGGGGGAGGGAAAATCATGTAATTATTTTTAATAGATTTTGACAGGCTGTACCCAAAGCTAAACTGAGGAGCTCATTTCCTCTCATTACTGCATCCTTGTCAACTCCACAGGGGCCTTTTTTAATCCAGGAGATTCTCCTTGCTATTATTTCCCCAAATTACCATTTGAAACCATTCTTAGTTTTGTGTTGAAAGCATGCAAGGAGCAGCCGTGGTTGTTGACTGCAGAAGGAGCAGTGAGAACCAAGGGAAAAAGATCTTCTGGGAGCTGAGGAATTAGGGTGAAACAGCTGCCATGGATCTGTGGGAGCTGGGACATGGATCCTGTGTTCATCAGCTCCAGACAAAACCCTGTAAGTGGTGTTCCCTTTCATAGCTTCTTCCCAAGGTTTCTTCATGGTTGCAGCTTCCTAAGAGGAATAGAAATGCAATGATTCTTCACATAAAACTGGAAATGAACTTTACACCATGGCCCGGCAGCTCTGTTGATCTTTCCAGTGTGCTCCAAGTGAGGATGTGCTGCAGCTGTGGGTGAGATCTGCTGTGCAGGACTTTGTGATGGTTCAGAGTTGCCCAATGTTTACTGATTTCAACACAGTTCTGCAACAGGGAATGGCAGAGAGGAGAGCAGGACTTTCTTCCTGCCTCAGCCACTGATACTGAGCAGGTTGATTAGGTTTCATCCTTTCTGCCATCAAGATTTCTCTTCTTTTTTTCTTCTTTTTTTTTTTTTTTTTAACTAATTTTAGCTGTTGCGTCATGGACACCCCAGTTCTCACACCAGCCCTATGAAGTGCTGAGAGCTCACATGGTCTCACCTGCAGCCAGAAGCAATTCTTGCTTTGAGTATCAGGGTCCAAGACTGAATTTTGAGCAACCAACCCTAAGGGCACAGTACCAAAGATACAGGCCCCCATCTTTCTGCTTCTTAATGCTCCTAAATATGTTTACATCTTGACATGAAAGTCATTTCACCAATGCAAAGAACAGTTTATTAATGATTGTTTTATTCTTTCAAAAGCTTAACAAAATTACCCTTTCTGTGACCCCCTCTGCAAGTCAGGAGTGCCTTTCACATCTAGCTTTGCTTGATTTAGAGCTCTGATGCAAACGCCTCCAGATAAGAAGTCTGCAAACAAACGATCTGCTGATTACGTGTCACTTCACCCACTGCTGTCCATCACCAGCCCACCACTCCTGCTCTGCCAACTTGTGGCTTTGTGGGGCCACAGTGACCTGGATGGCTGAACGGATCTGGATAAAGGATTTAGCAACCCTGAGAGAAAGCTGGGATGTGTTTTATGGCCTCATGACCCCGGATCACTCAGCAGCTCGGCACAGACCCACAGGTGCATGCAGTGGCATGGGGAGAGCAGCACTGCAAGGGTTGGAGGCCACCATGGGTGTGACAGGCTTGGGAACTGTCCCTGTTGGTGCTGTCTGAACCCTGGTGGCACCAAATGACAGCCTCAGCCACTGGAGGTATGGTTACCTTGAGATAGGCTGGATTAAAGGCTGGCTGCTCAACAAAGATCAATCTTTCAAGCTTTGGGCATCCTTTCATGTGGTGCTGCAATCATCCAACACCAGGCAATTCCCTTAACCCCTACCCCATCAAATCATTGCCAGATAAAGGATTCACCCTCTCTTTGAAGCAGCAAACAGCTTCTCAGAGCTCTAAAACTATACAAAGCCAGAGCAGAATATTACAAAGCTGTTCAGAAAGTTTCCACAGAAACACATCCAAGGGCAAAAGTTTCCATCACCTGTTAGCAGGATACTTCCACCATTATTTTTAACAGAGGACAATTGATACTCAGTAGTTTTCCACCGTTTTTTCCAGGAAAGAAGAGATGAGCAGACAAGAGCAGGGGAAAGAACGGCCTTTTCATGTTGCTAAAGAGGTTATTTGCATGCAAAGCTGCCTTGTTCTGCTCCCTGGATTCCAGTCAAGGTTTTGGCCTGGAAACCAGTATTTCAGGAGGAACTGCATTGTTAAAAGATGAGCTGCTAAGGAAGACTCCCTGATTTCGGATGAGTTATTTTTAAAGCAGCATCTGATGTGAGTATCAACCCCGTGAGGTCATAGCTTGGAGCTAAATTCCCTTAATTAGAGCCTTACCATTAAAACGAGGATATGAAGCAATAAAAGAGGCATTGGCTGCATCCCTGCTTTATTGCTATCAGTCTCAACTTGCCCTTGACTAAGCATAGAAGGCTTCATGCCAATCCTACCTGTCTCTAAACTCCCACATTGCCATACACAGCCTTGCCAAATGCAACTCCTGTGACGTCGTGATTTTATAGACTGCACTCCCCACAGTCCCTGTGCCAGAGAGAAGGAAATACGTGACACACTTGTCTCCATGGCTGATGGCAAGGTCTGACTGAAGCTTCTCCCACAGTGGTGTCACCCAGGCATGCTCCTTCCCTCATGTCTGACAGAGTCAGCTCACACTGCAGTGTCCCCTCCTTTTCATGTCTCTCTTCCCAGGACTTAGAATGGCTTCTTTAGGAGGTCTCACCCCTTGTCAAATCTGGCAAAAGTGGCCCACAGACTCAATATCTTGGGGATGAAAAGGAGTAATGTATGAGGCTGCATCATGACCAAAGGGATTATTTTAACCCCAGACCTCTTCCATAAAAATTTGCTGCCTCCTTCACACCTCTTTGTGCGCAGCGAGCACAGATGTCAACAACTCTCACCCGAAAAAGCTTGGAAATTATTTTGGACACAGTTTAATTGCCAACAACCACACCACAATTAGGCCTCAGGGTGCTGGAAAAGGTCCAGCAAAGGGGAGAGCCTCAGAGTGCCCCAAGCACCACAGTGAACAGAAAGAGCATTTTGTGAGGGGACAGGGGACAGGAATTGTCCCAGCCAGTGCAGGCAGTCAGCACTGCAAACACAGCAAATACTTGTCCCATTCCACCATCACATCTGTTTCTGCAACCAGCCCTGTATTCACATATTGCATGAATAGCTCCTAACCAGCATCAGCCAGTAAATTTTCTAAATAGAGGCCAAATCCCACCATCACCGTCTTGCCCAGGGTCTTGTCCCTTTTGATTGCATAATAAATAACAGCAGCAGAAGTTGCTCCCAGAACACTGATAAATTAGCCCATCTTTCATTTCCTACTTCAAAACCTGCTGCCATATGATTTGGATTGATTATCAAGTGCCCTGTGATAAAGGGGAGAACGTGGGATTTGGCTGGCACAGTCTCTCCCAGCCAGTGACCCGCAGGATGTGATGGATGAACAGACTTGATTAAAATCAAATGACTCACAAAGCACTTGAGCATTACATTTGCTGGAGAAAACAGTTGCTCAGAGATAGGATCAGGCACTGAGTGAAGGAGCCATGAGGTGTTAGCAATGCTGCAGCCTGGTCTAAGGCTGTCTGAGGGCAATTTCTGTACTAATAGGCAATTTATTTTATGGGGAAAAAAAACAAAGCAATTTTTCAGACACATTCAGAGCCTGCAAATCTTGTATTTTTTATTGCCTTCTGACAGGGACCCTTTCTACCTATAAATGTGGGCTTGCTGAAACAAAGCTATTGTTTCACTATTGGTTTTACTTATCTCTGTTGACCTACAGCAGAACCTGCTTAATGGAAACGAAAGGACTTTTGTATCAGCAATAGGTTTCTGTGTACACACAGCCACTGAGCACCAACGCAGGAAGGGAGGTGGGCAGAGGAGGGTGGGGATGAGGGCAAAACTGATGTGCCACACACTCCAAAACATTCACACAGCACTATCAGCCAGGGAGGCTTCACTGCCCTAGGAGGGGGAGTTGATGGAGGTTCCTCTTCTCCAGCCTGAACAAACCAAGGGACCTCAGTTGCTCTTCACATGGCTTCTCCTCCAGACCCTTCGCAATCTTCACGGTCCTCCTTTGGATGCTCCCTAACAACTTTATATCCTTAGTATATTGCGCAGCCCCAAATTTTTAGGTTGGAAAAGCCCTCTAAGCTCACCGGGTCCAACCATTAACCTGACACCGCCGCTAGTATTTCCCGTTTATTTTTAATTTGTGTCCCACCACACTCCGCACACGTGCGAAGGCTTTCAGCGTGCCCAGCGCACACCAGGCTGCCCTAACCTCACCGGGGTTCACCTCCGAGCCACCCTCCCGCTGCCCCAGCGCCTCCTCCAGGCTCCGCAGCAAGGAAAACACCCTCCAGAGGAGACATCCCTGCCCGGGCTGCGGCTGGAGCCTCGTCCCGGCTCCGTGCGAGTCACAGAACCCGCGGCCGCTGCCACCGCACCGAGCGGGCAGGCGGCACGGGGATGGGGACAGGGGCTGGGGGGACAGCGGCTGGCCCAAGGGACCCTGCAAGGCTCACCCGGGCATGGCCAGTGCCCCCAGCCCAGCGAGGGGCCGGCCCATGGCGGAGGAGGAGCGGGGCGGGCTCAGGTGTGCCCGGCCCTGCCCTCGGCCCGGGATGCGCTGAGCGTCCGGAGAGAGGAGGCGATGGAGCCGCTGGAGACGAACGGCAGCTGCAGCAACGGTGGGTGCGGCCCCGGGGCCGGGACAGAGCCGGGACAGAGCCGGGATGGGTCCGGGACAGGGCCGGGACAGGTCTGGAACAGAGCCGGGACAGGTCCGGGACAGGTGCGGGACAGGTCCGGAACAGAGCCGGGACAGGGCCGGGACAGGTCCGGGACAGAGCCGGGACAGGTTCGGAACAGAGCCGGGACAGGTTCGGAACAGAGCCGGGACAGGTCCGGAACAGAGCCGGGACGGGGCCGGGACAGGTCCGGGACAGAGCCGGGACAGGTTCGGAACAGAGCCGGGACAGGTCTGGAACAGAGCCGGGACAGAGCCGGGACAGGTCCGGGACAGAGCCGGGACGGGGCCGGAACAGAGCCGGGACAGAGCCGGGACAGGTCCGGGACAGAGCCGGGACGGGGCCGGAACAGAGCCGGGACAGGTTCGGAACAGAGCCGGGACAGGTCCGGAACAGAGCCGGGACAGAGCCGGGACAGGTCCGGGACAGAGCCGGGACAGGTTCGGAACAGAGCCGGGACAGGTCTGGAACAGAGCCGGGACAGGTCCGGGACAGAGCCGGGACAGGTGCGGGACAGGTCCGGAACAGAGCCGGGACAGGTCCGGGACAGGGCCGGGACAGGTCCGGAACAGAGCCGGGACAGGGCCGGGACAGGTCCGGGACAGGTCCGGAACAGAGCCCGGACAGGTCCGGAACAGAGCCGGGACAGGTCCGGAACAGAGCCCGGACAGGTCCGGAACAGAGCCGGGACAGGTCCGGAACAGAGCCGGGACAGGTCCGGAACAGAGCCCGGACAGGTCCGGAACAGAGCCGGGACAGGTCCGGGACAGAGCCGGGACAGGTCCGGGACACGTCCGGGACAGCGCGGCCGCTCCGGCTCCGAGCGCGGGGCTGAGCCCGCCGCACCCCCGGCCTTATCCCCCCCGGCTTTGGGGCTGTCCTCTGTCACTGCTCTGTTTAGGGCTTTTTCCCCTGGCTTTGGGGTTTCTTTGCCTTTTTCCGAGGTCTGTGTAGGAATGGGGAAACTTGAGTCCCACAGCCTGCGCTGCGAGCAGCCGGCACCACGCTCTGCCAGCCTTAGAGCGCTCGGAGAAGCCAGGAGTTGGGTTATTTGTCTTTAAGGATTGCCTAATTCAGTCGGTAATCACCCCCTCCCGCTGCCTTATGCTTGTGCCCGGTAGTACCTTGCGGAGATTTTCACCCAGCCAAGGAGGCAAGTTCCCCCCGTATTCCCAGGAAATATTTCCATGGTCAAGGATGTTTTTCTAGTAGGAAAAAAAAAAAATAATACTATTAGGGAACCCTTGGAAACTCATCTAGAAAGTCACTGGAATTTTTTCCTTTAGAAAAACTTTTATAGCCAGTTCAGATCCAAAACTTCAGCCATGTGTGCGAGGGCCAGGGGTTGCAGCTGCAGAAGATCTAAGCCAAGCTCCTGGTTCAGGAAAAATGTGGGGCCCATGCCCAGGCTCCTGGCACTGCTGGGAGCGGTTTAGCCATTCCATATCCCTGCCTGCAGAGACACAAATACTTGCTCTATAATTCCTGTGTGAATTCAGGCAAAAAAATGGAAGTCTTTTTCTACAAAGAGACTTTTGTACTCCACCTGGCTGCTCTATTCCTCATGGTCACAGTCACACTGTCTTTACTACACTCAGGGTAAGGATTGCAAGGGACAGATGTGCTGGGTGTGGTAGGAGTGTCAGGGGAGGAAGAAACTTGGCAATTTTCCCACCCCCACACAGCAACACACCTTGGCCAGAGCCCCAGGGCTGCAGTGCTTTTTGGTGTTGACAGCAGAACGCTGTGCCTGCTCTCAGTCCTTCCACACTGGCAGGAGTGAGTTTGCTTTAGGAGCACTCAGGCACTCTGCAAATAGGCAGAATAAACCATTAAACAGCAGAGGAAATGTATTGTCCGAGATGAATATGCTGTTGTCCTGTGACACAGCTCAGCACACAGAACAGGAACAGATGCACAGTTACAAAGTGTTGGCATCACTCCACATTAAACCCAAAGTTCTAACTGCAGATGAGGTGTGAGAATTAGTTGGCTGGAAAGCACCAAAGCTTTTGGATCAACACGGTTGAGGGTTGATAAGGCTTAGTTCAACACCGTAACGTTGGAGTTTGGTGGAGATCCTCTCGCATATATATTTGGAAATTCAAATTACTATATTAGAGGTCCTCGTGGCCTTCCAGTTCAGTGTGCAGACACATTCAGTGTCAAAGAGATGCTTGAAATTCAGGCCATAAATCTGCCAGACAACACCCTGCCATTTCCACGAGTGAATAAAGAGGTGTCCTGAGCTTGTGAGAGTTGATTGGTATGTGCTATTAGGGTGACAGCACAAGTGGCTGTGGAGGGGGACACCTGAATGAGTCCAGGAGAATAGGGACACAGTCGATAGTCATGTCAGTAATTTGCTGTTTTATCTCCAAGGGTCTCTGATCACCCTTTCATGCCTCTCCCACCGGGTCGTGTGCCAAGTGATCAGCGGTGCTGTCCCAGCTGACTCTGTCCAGGACAATGCGACTTCAGATGATTCCTGGATAACTCGGCTGGAAAGCAATTATGGATTCTACATTGGCCTGGGCTTGGCTGTCTTCTCCAGCTTCCTCATCGGAAGCAGTGTCATCCTCAAGAAAAAGGGACTGCTGCGGCTGGTGGAGAAGGGAGGCACCAGGGCAGGTAAGGCTTTTGTGAGGGCAGGAGGGGGAAGGACCACCTGTTCCTAGGACCACACACACAAGCCAAATTTCAGCACTGGTAAGGCAAGGGAACACCTCTGGTACAGTCAGTCTTCTATCAGACAAAAAATAAGACCTTTGGTGGATGCATTTCTGTGTGTGAGACCCAGACAGCAGTGCTGAGTGGGAGCTGCGGAGCTAATTCACAGGCCTGGCATTGGAAAGGAGTTAATTTACTGAGTCCTGCACTGGAAGAGCTCAGCTAAAAGCAATATTCCCTTGCCTGGCACCGCAAATAGCAGGTGATGTGCCCCCCGTCACACAGAGGAACGTGTGAGACTGGGAGGAAGCAAAGCGCTAAAAGCTCTTTGGAATGGGCCTCTTTGCACAAAGCCGCAGCTCAGGGCTGTGCCCCAGCCCAGAGCAGAGCAGCACAGTGCTCTGACCCCACTCTTGCTCTAATTGAAGCATCAGGCAGCTTTGCCACCAGGTCACCGAGACGAGGATGTGGCTCCGTGTGCTTGAATTGCATTAGCGAGGGCTGTGTGTGAATGCAGGACCGGCTGGCTCTGTGGGAACCCTGTGGTTTCAGAAGGGATCCTTGGAGCTGTGTTGCTCAACAAGTTGTAGATAACTCTCCTCCAGCGCCAGGCTCTCAGGGCGAGGCGTGTGTTTATGTGTACACACATATATATGGATGGGCAGTGGTGGAGCGGCGCTGCCTAAAGCAGAATTGCCCTGTGGAATTGGACACATCCCATCAGCATTGCAAATGTGCTCCAGCAGCAGCCTGAGTCCTACCTGGCAGCTGACCTACTTGCATAACTGCAAAACAGAGCAATGGTCATTAAAATACTACTGCTCCCCAGTTCTGGCCTAGGAACAATTCTTAATTTTTCAGGGGAAGTAAATATCAGCATCCCCATTTTACTCTGTGCCTATATGGGGACACAGAAGCATGGAATGAAGTCACCAACAGCACCTGTAAAGTCCATCTCCATCCTCTGCCATTAGGCTGACCACACGCAGCTGCTGGACACAGATGGGTTTGCTTTTTGGTGTTATATTTGCACAATGAAATATCAGGATTGCTTCCACTTTAGAAGATGTCTCTCTTCTCCTTCCCTTCATGAACTCTTCCCACAGCAGAGCCAAGCAAGTAAAACAAGAGCAAACCCCTCCCTATTTTTCAGAATGTTTAACAAGGAATTAGAGATTAATGATAGAAATGTGCAGTTGACAAAAAGAGTTCTTGAGAAAAAAACCCTACCAAGTGAAAAACCCCAAAACAAATAAACCAGCAATTTCTGAGGAATACCAAAGCATAACATTTGAACTTCAGCATATATGGAGTTGTTGAGGAACCAGAAGAGGCTGAACTATAGCAAAAGATAACTCCCTGTGTACTGAAGTCTTTCTGTTCAGCTCTTCATTGCCCCTTGTGCTATCTCACCCTGTAATCTCTCAGTCCCTGCTCTCTGAGCACATCACTTTTCTCCAAGGCAAGTCAAACACTGCTCTTACTGACAGCTCCAGTTGGGTCAGATTTATCAAAAACACGGGCTTTCCCTGACCTTGTAAAATCAGGGTTCACAATGTCAGTAGGATTAAGCTCCTTAAGTCCAACAGCTTGTGGGTTAGGACCCGAATTGGATTAGTTCCCAGCACAGTATGTCCATTCTTCCTTGTTCTTTGTCACACTCTTCCCCTTGCAATTTATTCCCCTCCAAAGGGACATTCTCATCTCTGCTCTGAAGAATACGGTTGTTAACTCCTGCCTGTGCTTTTCTTCCCCAGGAGACGGAGGCCACGGCTACCTAAAGGACTGGCTCTGGTGGGCTGGCTTGTTAACCAGTAAGTAGGAGCTGTTTCCCTGGGTTTGCAGCTTTTCCAGGGTCTGTCCCTGTGGATGAGGTGTGGAACAAACTGTGTATCGTGCTTAGAGCCTATTTTCTGTTGAGTTCCTCCATCCTCAGCAGAGGTTCCCGAGGGAGAGGAGAGGCAGTGATCCACGCAGGATCTCTCTCTCCATCCTCCTGCAGGACTGGTAGGACTTGCTGGCTCAGTTTTACCTGATCAGAAGCATGAAAAGCCAGGTTTTAATAAGGCAGCTGGCAGCTGAGCACCAGGCACAGAGCAAACAGCCTCCCCTGAGTGCCTGGGGGCTCTGGGAAGCTTTCCTGCTGCAGCACAGGGAGATAACAGGGAGGTGTCGGTAGAACCTCCTTCCTTGAAAAAACTTGCTTTCCCTTAAAACAAGTCTTAAACCCTTTCTTTCCCACTGCAGCATTACTGTGTCTCAAATTGGACTCACAGCTGCATGGAAAGCAGCAGATTTTCCAGCAGGGTGTTTCAGAGCCCTCTTTTCTGGCTCTCCCCCTGGCAGCTGCAGCTCAAGGTGTCCCCACCTTGCACAGCCCTGCTTGGGGACAAGGACAGCCCAGCCAGAGAGGGACACCACAGCCCCAGGGATACGGTGTGGAGGGCAGGGGCAGCCCCCCAGCACCAGGGCTCCCCCAGCTGCCCCCTCCCTCATGAACCCCACACATGGGCACCCCCAGCCCTTCCCATGGAGGGCTTCCTTCTCCAGTGGTGCCTCTCTTAATTTGTAATAGATTTTCACCCACTGTCAGCCCTCATTTAGCAGCCCCAGCGTAAAACGCGCTTTCCAAGTGATGCCTTACTGGTTTGCAAGCCCCCGAGAGAAAACACAGAAAGTGCACTGGAACTCACTGGTATTTATTTTTCTTGTGTTTGTTTAGTGGGAGGAGGGGAAGCTGCCAACTTCGCTGCCTATGCCTTTGCTCCTGCAACTATTGTCACACCTCTGGGGGCTCTCAGCGTGCTCATAAGGTGATTTTTGTGTCTGTGATTTGCAGTTTGCCTTTTTTTCCTTGTTTGCCTGTTTGAGTCGTAAAAATAGACTTGAAAGGGATGCTAATATGATTTATTCTGCCCGAAGCAAAAAGTGTCTCAGTGTTTTCTAAAAACCACTTTAGCAGTTGTTGTCCTTTTGGGGGATCATTTGGGAGCCATTGAATTAAGTAGCATGGCCTTCTGGAAATGCTGCATGTGGAGAGCAGCCACATACACTGGAGGTTAAATTATTGCAGATATCTGCATGACTTCATTCCTTATTCCAGCTCTTTAGCCAACTCAGGGTTGGTGGGGGTTTATTGTATGTTTGTTTTATTTTGTTTTTGTAATCAAGAGTACTAAAAATTTAAAAGAGTCAAAAATACCAGGCTTGTTTTCAAACTGCCTTTCACCTGCCTTTTATTTTATAGGCTTTTAGGGTCCTCTGATGTTGTAGGGTTTTATGCTTCTGGCCGTTGCCTAAAGGGCTGAAATCCTATTTTATTTCTTCCTTTTTAAATAGGAGACTCCTACCAAAATACATGACTCTGGGTACTTAAGGTTTTATAGAAAGACTGTTACTGTGAAGTGCATAAGCAAACTGAGTGTTAGGACTGCTCCTGGTGTCTTGCCCCAAATTTTTTTTGACAACAACTAGATATTTTTGCAGATATATCTGTAGCCCCAGTACCTTCAGAGTTTCTCTGATGATTTAGTTAAAATCAGCATAACTCTTGTTGCTAGGTTCAGGTTTTTTCTCTACACTGGTCCTTGAAGTAACTTCCTTGAGCACTAAAAGCTTCATAATGCCCAGCAGCTCCTGAGTGATTCTATAGACGCTGAAAATATTCCTGAGGATGTGCTAAAACATTCAGCATTTTTGCACCTTGCTGACACAAGAGCTGTGATCTAGAGGTCACACCTGCAGGTTCAGCTGTTGCTAGATGCCGTGTGATTGTGTATTAACACACTGGAATCCTAATTTATCCCAATTTTATGTCCTTGTATCATATGGAAGCATTCTTAACTTTATTTCAGCTGCTGTTCCTTCTCTAAAGGACCGTAAAGCACCAGCTGATGTTTTTCTGTCCCGTGCAGTGCCATTCTGTCCTCATATTTGCTCGGAGAAAGGCTCAACCTGCTGGGGAAGCTGGGCTGCCTGCTGAGCCTGGTGGGCAGCACTGTGATGGTGATCCACGCCCCGGAGGACGAGGAGGTCACCACCCTGGAGGAGATGACTTCCAAGCTGAAGGAACCGGGTACGCAGGCAGCTCTCGGGGCTGGGCAGTGCAAACTGCTCCCCGTGCCCCCTGCTCGAGTTTTGAGCTCTTCTCTCCCTCCTGCAGGGTTCCTGGCTTATGCTGCCATCCTCCTGGCTCTCTGCTTCCTCCTCATCTTCTACCTCGCCCCCCGTTACGGCCAGAGCAACATCCTCGTCTACCTCACCATCTGCTCCGTTATCGGCGCCTTCTCCGTGTCCTCGGTCAAGGGCTTGGGAATTGCCATCAAGGGCTTCTTTTCTGGCCAGCCTGTGCTGCAGCACCCCCTGACCTGGATCCTGGTCCTCACGCTGGTGGCATCCATCACCACGCAGATCAACTACCTCAACAAGTCTCTGGACATTTTCAACACGTCTCTGGTGTTCCCCATCTACTACGTGCTGTTCACCACCATAGTCATCACCACTTCCATCATCCTCTTTAAGGAGTGGGTCACCATGACCGTGGTTGGCATCATTGGGACAGTTTGTGGCTTCCTCACCATCATTTTGGGGGTGTTTTTGCTCCATGCTTTCAAAGACATGGATGTCAGTTTAGGCAATCTGCCCCAAGTCCTTCAGAACGAGCAGCCAGCGCCGGTCACCAGAGATGACAAGAACATCCTGATAGAAGTGGACAACTCCAGCATCGCCCCAGAGGATAAACCCAAAGTATTCATGCTCTGCACCTAGCAAGTTACAAAGGGGCTAGAGGTTGGGTGGGTGATGTCAATATTCCAGGTGCCAGTGGAAAATTTTAAAAAGGAAAAGCAGAAAATAAACAAACGGTGTCTTTTCTAAAGCCAGATCTTTCTGCAGGCTTTTGGACGGGATTTCTGTCATGGTGTGGCAGCAAGGGGTGTGTTTAATCCTCGCCTGGCTTTAATACATGCAGCCACGGGAAACAAAAATCCTCTGGAAATATGATAGTCCTGGAACAAAGCTCCTCTCTGAGGCCCCTTCCCATCTCTTATTCTTGGCACGGCTGATGTTTACCCTTGCACTCCTTCCCCCGGGTGGCCATTGATGTCTTTGTTTCCAGGCCTTGATGGATCATTGATTAGTGTTTCTGTCTTTTTTTGTTTCCTTTCTAGACACTCTCGTGAACTCTAAAATACACACCAGTGTCTCAAGAGGAGGTGAGAGACAAGGACAGAACAGTGTGCCTGCTTTTCGGACTCTGCTCATCCATGTTTAATCACTTGCTCTGCAAATAATGGGACAAGAATATTGGTGAATATGGGCAAAACATGGTGAATTTTGCAATAGCCACTCACTCAGGCTCAGTGGCAGGACTCAAGCCATGAAGTGATTTTACACAGAAACCCTTTTCAGCTTCTGTTTTTTCACGAGGTGCAGGAGTTTCCCTGAAGCACAGTGTTAATTATTTTTATGGGACTTTTGGTTTTTTTGGGTTGTTTTTTTTTTTCTTAGCATCTCTGGTGCCCAGGCCTTGGTGAAGTTGCTGGGCCTGATCCAGACCCCATTGGCAAGGTAAATCCTATATCAGGAAGAACCCTGCCATTGTCTCCAAGGCTTCTGATGAAAATCTTTTCACTTTGAAAGACCAAATGGCTGTAAACATTAAGTATTTTTTTCCTCAGGAAATACCTTGACCGTGGCAAATCTCCCCAACTCTGACATGCTCACCTGATTATACCTGAGCGTCACTGAGTAAATACAATGTGGGGCTGTGGGAGAGAGGACTATGCAGTCTCTTATTTTAATAACATTTCACTGCTATTTTTTTGGAATGTGGAAAGGAAAATAAAGGGTTTTTTTCAAAAAAAAAAAAAGAAAAAGCTGCAGGTGGATCTAAAAGTTTTTAATGGTTTCTCTGATCTTACTGGTGTAGCCCTAAAGGATAAAGAGGCTGAGGGACAGCTGAATGAGCATCTGGAGCAGAGTAAAACGGCAGCGACCTCCCTTGGTGGCAGGAAATAATCCAAGTCACTCACTCCGGCTTTGGTTTTGGCATCCTAATCAGGGTGATGCTTTGTGCATTTTATTTTAGGAAATGGCTGTAAATGGGACTCATCTTTCCTCACTCTCTAGAGGCGCCTTTCATAAAAGCAATCCTGCCATCCCTGCAGAAATGCCACATAGAAAATGAAGGTTTGAGCTGAGGTAATGAAATAATACACAGTGAGGGAGTATTTGTTAATGACAACCAACAAATTTTATTAAAACTAGGCAAAAGGCACAATGAATTGCATTCTTCAAGTATTTGCATAGATGCATAGAGAGCATTATTGTAAACCATTAATACACGGACACGGGAGAAAGTGAGATGTATTTTGTTATATGTTCTCCCAAGTAACATTATCTTTCAAAAAATCAGGTTTTACCATCTTTTACTCTTCCTTTTACTCCCCCGGTCTCATTCACTCAACTTGCACACATTTGACAATTTAAAAGGACTTACTTAAAATTAACTTTTGGAGATTTTTGTGATATTCCAGCAATAAAGTTTTCCATTAGAGTTTGGGCACGTCCAGTTGTTCTCTGAGCATTGTGTGCCCAGGGGCATTTTTTAGAACCTTGATCCCATGCTCCCATGAAATGCAGTGAAAATAATTTTACTGATTTTTAGTGGCCTTTTGCTAAGGATCAGGGGTCGGAGCAGAAGGGCTGCTGTCCTCAGTGAGAGCTCAGATGTGAGATCAAGTTCTTGTGGTTGAATCTACTACTACAGTGTATGTACAGTCCTGCTCCACCTGGGAGCAGCCAAACATGCCATTACATACCAAGAAACAACAGATTTGGGGCTTGATGGAATACACATTTTTCTATGTAATATACCCTGACTATAGAAAAAGACATATAAAGATTAGAAAGCTGTTGTTTTTCACTTGCCCTCCCTTATTTCAGAAAGTTTTTTTGGGTTGGTTTGTTTTCCAGGCACATAGAACGTAAGAAAAAGTCTAAAATTAGTGTGATAAGGAATAATCAGTGAGGATTTCAAGACACACCCTGTGAACTGTTTCCTTGTGGAGAAAGAGGTAGTAAAGTTGTGAAAACTAATGTGGGTTAAGTCATCCTACAGATAAACTATAACTACAAATTTAATGAGTATTTAGGGTTTATCTGGGATTTCTTTAATAGGTAGATCTTAGGGAAGAGAACCAGCAAACAAGACTTTTTCTTTATGCCAATAATACAGTTTCTCACATGTGGAGCAGCAGTCATGGTCTTTGAGGATTTGTCCATAATAAATCAGACACAAGAGGACTGTTGTAACCACAGCTCCAGATTTCCCTGTGTTCTCCTAGGAAATCATTTCAAGGAAAAAAAAAAAGTCTGGCATAACAAAAGGTCTTATTTTAAAATCCTGAGGAAAAAAAAAACCCCACATACAAAAGCCAAACTATTAGAAGAAAAAACCAAATTCATAAGGGAGGGTCCTCAGGGTCAGAACCATCAGCTGCTTAAAGTGCACACAGACAGCTCTCTCCATCCATGGCCTGGAGAAAAATCCCGGAGTAAGAGAGCTGCCCTACAAAAGCACCATGTGTTGTGGTGGATTTTTCGGGTGGATTTCTCACTGGCTGGGGGAGCAGACAGCCCACGCTGAGTTTACAGCTCAGCACAGACCAAAGCCTGAGGAGACGCATGCAAAAACATCTGCTGATCCACGGTACCGCATGCTGCAGAGGGGATCTCTGCACTGAGATTCCTGCTGGCCTTTTGCTCTGCATCTTGGCCAGAGCTTCCCTGTCGTACCTTGAGTGTGTCCTAATGCCATGGATTGGAGCTCACGGGCCATGCTGGGGATGCTTTTGGGATTTGCAGCACCAAGGGAAGACAAGCGAGTGCTGGAGGATAGAAGGGTCGCAATGCTCTTGCTGAAGAGGTTTGTATAGGGAAAATAATCCCCTCAGCTAAAGCTGATCAAAATCCACGGTGGCCCCACAAATTTTATTTCCACGGTGGGCTCCCTGTTGGGGCCCCAGTTGCCACGCACTGTAAACAGAATAAACTGAAGAATGTTATCACCAGCTGCCTCCTGCTCTCCCCAGAGGCAGGGGGTTCTGTATAGCACCAAAATGCTCCTGCAGCTGCAGGGAGGGGCTGAGGAAGCCAACAGGGCTCACACGAAAGCCCATCAGGGCCAGCACCTGCACTCACAGCTTGTTCTCCCTGGTAACTCTTAAATAACTGATTAAAAACGCGTGAGAACCCCATCGCCCCATCTCTGCGCTGAATATTGCACAACAATATTTAAATACCGTATAAACAAGTCACCCCTGCGTGGAAAAGGCAGAGAGGGTCCAGCTGAGCCTGGCATGCCCCTGGGGCACCCCTGCCATGCCTGGCTGCAGTTTGGTGAGTCCCAGAGGGAATGGGGACAGGAGGAGAGGAACTGAGACACTGTCCATGGCAGTGAAGGCGTGAGTGTGGTTTTGGGTGGTGAAGGCCATCCAGAGCCAGCCAGGAGCAGACAGCTTCAGGAGTGCCCACGGGAGCCTGGCTGTCCCATTTTCAGGTTGTTCACTGCTCCAGCTGCCCAGGCACCAGAATTCTGGATGAGATGGAAAAAAGGGGGAAAGGAGTGAGCACTGATGGAAGAACAAGCGCTGTCCTCACCCTTTCCTGGAGCTGATGTTGCTGCCAGCCAGGAAAAGCCTGTGTGCATTCACACCCTGTGCAGCACACAGGAACTCTCCCACAAGGAAGTTCCTGCAGTTTTCTCCATTTTTCACAGCTGGCCTCCAGTATATTGCAGGCTGGAGACAACATAACTGTGCTGTGTGGAGTGGAGCTGTTTTGTGTTAAAGGGCCCAGTCTGCAGAGCACTGAACTCAGTGCCTAAAATCCCTTATTAACTGCCTGTGTTCAGGATGATTTTTGGGAAAAACTCCCTGCAGAAAAAGCATCCTCTTAGCTATAGCTAGAGATGCTGGAAATATTTTTTTTTCCTTATTGGGATCTTCAAGTCTTGTGTGAATCTTCATGTTTTGCTGCTCTTCACTAACTGCCCTGGGTCACACACCCCTGACCCCATTGCTCTGCCCCACTCACACAAATGCCTTGCCTCAGGAAGTGTTCAGGGATGTGCAGGACTGAATTCCCTGTTTCGCTCAGCTCAGTAAATTCTTAATATGAAACAGGTGAAAACCTCTGCAATAAAGGTGACCAACCCACAGCCTGTCTCCACCCACCCGGGCTGTGCATGGAGGTGTTTTGCAGCCTGATATTCCCTCCAGAGGGATTTTACTCCCCAGGGGTGACAGGACATCGTGGTGCTTCCCTCCACCACACTCAGTGCCCACCTCTGCCACAGGCTGGAGTCGTCCTGGGGCTCTGGGGTGCCCAGGGGGCAGTGGGACAGCAGAACTGCTCCCCTGCCAGCCTCTGGATCTGGATGGGACAGGATTCGCTGGCAGAGCTCTCTGGGGTGGCCGGAGCCTTGACATATCCTACAGAAGAAAGAAATAGTTTTGAATTTAAGCCTTAAGTTTTGCAAGTAATAGGTAACCCATGTTCCAGAACCTTTTAATTAGCCTATTAAGTGATTCACTTCACAGCTGGGAGCAAGTTTGACACACATACACTCACTGTTTGCCTGTACAATATCTGCAAACACCAAACGTGTGCGTGTTCTTGTGCCCATGCAAACACACAGACCCACAAGCAGTTATTATTTGTTTGTGCACACAGCTGTCCCTCATAGGATGCTCAGAGCATTGTATTTTCCATTCATCTAATGAATTTCTGTGGAAAGCATGTCCCGGGGGGAGAAGTTACCCCCTCAAGAGCCAACTGCCTGTTGTTGCTCAGGCTCTGTGCTAAGCTGTGCCTTACAGGTGTTGATTTAACAAACACAGCTGCACTCACGACTTGGAGGGCACCCAAAACCCCTGCAGCCTCCTCAGACTATGCATAAATGCAGTGCTTGATGGCTTGGGGATCTATTGCTCTCCAAGGATCTTGCCCTGTGACTGCAGGAAGGATAAGGCAGACTAAATTCCACTGACTGCCAGGTCTGAAGAGCTCCTACAGGAATAGCAAGAGAGCAAATCTGGCAGATGCTGCAAACATCTAGGAAGGACACTGAGACTTGCAAAAAATGACATTCATTATTTCCCCTGTGTCTCCTTCAACTCATGGCTCTCCACTAACCCAGAAACAGCAAAGTTTCTTGTGGATATCCTATGAAAACTGTTCCATCTAGTCGGGCTGACTGAGATAAAGAGACTGGATGTGTTGGGGAGGGAACACAATGGAGATCGAGGGGAACTTGTCAACAACCAGCTGGGAAGGATACCTATTCCTTATTGACAACACTCAGCTTCCTGCTTTTGTTTTAGTTTTCTTTCCTGCTGAAGTGCCGGCTGTTCACAGGAACAATGGAGCTAGAAACAAATCCCATTCCCTAAGATTTTTCTTCACAGGGTTTGTTTTGCTCTATGTCCTTCAGAGAGACTGCCTGGGAGCAGTCTCCTGCTACCCACTGGAACCCTTTGCTTCTTTGAGGGCCCCAAACTAATAATTTTATTTTTCAAAATGGGTTTAAGTCAGTCTGAGTGATTTACCATCTTTCCAATAAGAACGTGGGGTCCGTAGTAAGTTCAGAACAAAGCTGCCAGCAAAAGAAATAAATCAACGCTCTTTCCTTTTAACCCTCAAAATAACCTCATGGATAGGATGCTCACATTAGACAGGACTGGTTTGGGTCAAGACCAACACTTCCCCCAGCGGGAGAAGCTTCACCAGAACAAGCCTCCCATCAAAGAGCATCCACAGGACAGCAGCACAGCCCCATACCTGAGAGACTGGAGGTTTGGGGGCAGGAGGTGCTGGCCTGCTCGGGGGTGTCCTCCGGGGAATGTCCTTTGGAAGCGCTGCCAGCCCCACAGGCTGCCCCACGCTGTACCCAGCAGAGAAGGTGGATGGCTGCTGCCTGTTCATCTGCAGCCCTGGAGCTTGCTGAGAAGGAGGTTTTGGTGGGATTTCAGGGATGCCAATCACCTGTGCAGAAGACCCACAAATCCTCAGTTATTTCCAGTTCAAATCACCTTTTTACTCACTGTGACACTTCTGAGGATGTGCATGTGGTCTGTGAGCCACAGAGTGGAAAATATTGCCTGCAACACCAGTATTTGTTGTGTGTGTCTAGCAGGTGTTGAATTGATGGACTGGGGCAATTTGGGACCATGAGGCAGAAATGGAAATGAGGAGAACAGAGTAATCCAGGCATTAGTGTGATACTTGCAAATAAACTCAGGGTTTGCCATTTCTCCAGTTTTGAGACAGGGGATGTGGACAGCAGAGGATCTACTAGGAGAGAGGAGCAGCCACAGACCTGCTCAAATCCCAGCTCCTGACTTTAGGGAAATCACGAGGAATAGGAGATATTCAGCCCCTGCTGACTTGCAGCCGTGGGTGATGTCTGTCTGCTTTTCCCATCCTTTGATAAAACCTAACTGCAGGCTGAGGGGGAACCACATCCCACATCTTAGGGCAGCTGCACCTCTGCCCTGGAGCTGGAAGGTGACCCTGCCCTACCTTCCTCTGCTGCTGGGGGGTTCTCAGCTTGAAGGCAGGGTTTGCGTGTCCAGTTCCAGACGTGTCACTGACAGCGAGAGAAAGAAAACAGTGTTAATGTCTTGATGTATTTTCTATTTTCCTGTATTTTCTATTTTATCTTCACTGAAGTGAAAAAATGAGAAGCCAACACTGACTATACCAACAAATCCATTTAGTGACAGCCCAAACCCATTCCCCACAGCCTTTGCAATGTCCCTTCTGTCCTGGCACTGAAGGCAGGAGGGAGGAGAAGCAGACAAAGCACAGCACCGACAGCTTACCTGAACTGAGGTGTCTTCTTTAGAGAACAGATGGCAAATTTACTCCAGCATTTCAGATAATAGAGTAAAAACAAGATCCCTATGAAGAGGAGACCTGGAGCCAGGATTGCCAGAGTTATCACCACCGCTGAAGAGCCTGAGGGCAAGAAAGCAGAGTCTGTCAGATGGAAAACACTCCACTCCCAACTAACTCAAGTCTTTCTGCAGCGGCACCACAGCAGAGCTGGTCCCACTCACCTTCAGGCAGAGGGGGACCACTGTCCAAGCTCCCTCCTGTCCCCTCCTTGGTGCAGAACGGGGGGGCCCAGCCCTGGTCGCAGTGGCAGTTCTTGTTGTTGTTGCAGACCTGGAGCAGAAAGATTCAGAAACTTCAGTGGCAGCCACTAAGAAACCTTGAAAACAAATTAAGCCCTTGCTGAATTAAACTCTACACAAGAGACTCTAATGGGAGTTGAGTGCCTGGAAACTTTTCTTCAGGGAGTGAAAGTGGCTTTTATTTCCTCAGAAATTCCTCCTTTCTCCAAAAGAAATGAGTTCTTCAGCTGAAGTGCCAATAACCTGGATTCAGGAGAAAAGCAGCATTTAGAAATGCCTTTCTCTTATCTCTTCCCTTTCCTTGAGTGAAGATTTCTTACTGTTTAGGCCAAAGAGATTGGCCCATAGATATCTGTCTTTCCATCCCCTGGGGGCATTGCAGAGCAATTGGGGATAAACTTCTAAACATGACTTTTCACAATGTTTTTCCTTTGGCAAATTGATATATTTTTAAATCAATCTAAACTGGGCCCAGATGATTTTTTTTAAGATATACCCCTTGTTATTTTTCATTCATTGCAATTCATATACCTCCTTAAATCCTTTGTATCAAAGGGACACTCAAGGACCAGAAAATGCATCAAACAGGAAAGGAATGTGCAAATTAATAACCAAGAAGAAAAAGCCCAGAGCAAACCTAAGCAAGGTATCAGAATTGACCTGAACGACCAGTCATGGACAAATGGCAGTCCACCCTATTTCAGCCTGGAGGGGAAATGAAAAAGAAGACACTTACTCCATGCCCATGACACTTCTTGCTACAGCTTTCAGAATCAAAGATGATGGACATGTTCTGGCAGCGTCCCTCAAAGCAAACCTGCACAGGAAGGATCCAGAAACTCAGTGTTAGCTCTTCGGGTTATGTACCATGTTGCATTTTGTTACTTGCAGGTCCCAGACACCTTGGAAACACAACTAATTATTTCCCTGGGCAGAACAAGAGGAAATTAAGGTAACTTGGTTCCCAAGCAAACAGTTAATCACTGTCCTAAATCCCTAATGTGAATCAGAGAGGAGTGGGAGCTCAGCTGGCAATACTTTGGCCATGCCCATGTGGCAAGTCTCTGAAGGAGCTCTCCCATGTCTTGATATCCAATTGTGCCTCACCTTTAGGCAAGACAACTTCAACCAACTAGAAAATCCCAGATTTAGCTCTGGTCCTGACCTTCATCTGGCAAAGACATAAAGCCTTTGGTGCATGTTCTTCCAAAGCTTCCCTGAAGCCTCTAAGAAATTATTTTTCTAACAAATACAGAAATCTAGAAAGGCGTCAGACATAAAAAATTAATAGCTTGATAACCACAAAGCACATTCTGGGTAGAAAAGTGATACCCTGAACCTCTCCCAAGCCGCTCCAGGCAGAACTGTACCTACATGATGGCTCCCACACTTTGTTCCTGTCAACACCAAGCCAGGATCCAGCATCTCCTTCTCTTCACTGTCAGATCTGTACACGTGGGTCCCTCGGCAGCGCTGCGTGTTGACCGTGGTGTCTATGGGCACTGCATTGGGCTGCAGGGGTTTGAAAGCAGAGCTCTGGCACTGGATCTTCCCACATTTAGCATCTCTGGTTTCAAAGGAAAGGCTCAAGTGATTATTTGTGGGTTGCTGAATGCTTTGCAGACATCAGCTCTAAGGGTAAATTAAAGCAGCAGTGCTGAGTCATTGTTAAATGAGCAGGCACCTCCCAAGAGCTATCCCAAGCAACAGTGTCTGATAGATTCTGATGGTGCCATCTCGCAGTCCCCATGGATGGGGGATGTCCCCATGGATGGCCAACCTCAACAAAATCAGAGATAAGATTAAGAAATTTTTGTCTCAGTTAGAAAGCTACATTTATCTTAGAGATTTAAAAATCCCCCCTCTTCTGTTGCTTTGGGAGAATATCAGCTAGATGTTTGGAAATGGTGAACAGAAAGCTTCAGCTGTAAGGGCTCTAGGTCCCACAAGGATGCAGCTGGTTTCCCAGGAGGCAAGGGGAGGGAGTGAACCAATCCACGGATCAGTTTTATCTCCTGGCCCACAGTTTTGTAATACGTAAAAACATCTTCTCCGAGGAGCAACTCTGGGCTGCCATTCTGCTTCGTACCTCATCTCACACCTCCTGTAGTTCCCGAAGATGTCCTTCCCACAGTTGCCGTAGATGTCTCCAGCAGCATTAACCTTCTCAAAGCAGGCATCTGGCGCTGGCTGTGCTCCTGCATGCGAGAGATTCATGTGGCTGGCTCACCTCACCCCAGGCCAACCCCTCACTTGCCCTTTTTCTGGAATGGTTTGAGCATGGGGAATTTTTTGCTGCCCCCTCCACATGAGAAGGCAGGAGAAAGGTCTCCTCAGACTCTGCTACTCATAGCAGGTATGGAAGGCACTCCTGCCTTGCACAGGGTGAGGAGTAGCAGGGAGCCTCATGATGTTTGGTAGTTCAAAGTGATGCCTGATGGTTTTTTGTCTTTTCTTTTTTATACCCTTTTTATGCATCTTTATAGCCTTTCCCTTTCATTGCACCCCTTACCAACACCTCTTGTACCTTAGCCCCACATGGTTATAATTCTTGTAGTCTGAAATTTAGCTTAGTTTAGGGGTTTTGCAAAGCAGGAAAACCAAACATTCACAGTGGAAGGCCAACGGCTCTATACAATCTCAAAACTGGAGGCTCCTACCTTAGACGGAGCCCTCTCTCTGGAACCTATTTTGTAAACTAAGCTGTAGACTCATTTAAGAGAAGGGTAATTAAAATAGGGGGACAATTACTTCATTTATTACATTTCTTATTGGGGGATTTTAGGTAGATATGCTAATTAGGTCCCTACAATCACATATGTGTGGTGCTGGGTAGGTTTCTCTGCATGTTTTCACCTTTGACGAGTGTGCACCTATGACCCTATTAACCCAATTAAACCTTTTTCCCTTTACTGCTGTGTCTGCTTGCTATTTCCACCAGCCGAAAAGGCAATGAAAGGACAGCGTTTGGCTGCAGGCTGTGTCCTCACCAGGCCCCCAGAGCTGCACACACTGGTCCCTGTAGGTGAGGCACATGCCGCTGTAGCAATAGGCTCTCCCTCCGTCGCACGGAGCCCCATCGATCTGGTAAGAGTTGAGGGGGCAGAACGGGGACTCGCCAGTGCAGTATTCCGGGAGGTCACAGAGTCCTGACCTCTTCCTGCAGAGAGTTCCTGGAGACATCAGCTGAAAAGAGACAGAGGGAAACCCCAGAGTTATTGCCTGGCTCCTCTGTGGTTTCATGTCTGCACAACGTCCGCCTGTAGATAAGACAGAATCTTGCGTGTGTCACTTCATCCTCCTTGTCTAAGGCTTTTTGAGGTCAGCAGTGACTCACGGGACTCTGGGACTTCATTAGCTGGGTGAACTGTGTAGAATAAAATTAATGACTGGATCCCTTCCCCAGATAGCAATGAGATCATGCACGGAATGTAAGGCTGCCAGATCTCACGGGGACACTGATCCATCTCTCTCTGCTCTAGGGGATGATCCAATTTACCTGAACCATTTCTGACAGATGTTTATGTAATCTGTTCTCAAAACCCTCCCTGCCTGGGAAGTTTGTTTCTGTGTTTGCCTGTCATTTCTGCTGGAGACATTCTCCTAATGCATAACTTATGTCTCCCTTGCTTATGAGTTTGCTCAGTTCATTCTTCTCCTGTCCACCACACACGTGGAGAACAAAGGGCATCCACAGTTACATCTGGGAGGTTGTTCCAAGTGAGTGCAGGTGCAAATCTGGAAATTGTTTTCCCATGCTCAGGGTAGGTCAGCAAGAGCACACAGTCAGTGTGCAAACATAAAGATGAGCTTAAGAGAAAATGTTTGCCTACGTTCGTTTTTGTGTTAATTTGTTGTCAAATTTGAGATCTTTGGCTCCAAAATCAGAAACACATTTTTAACCAGTCACTAAGTAAGGAAAGCTGAGATTTAAAATTATACTCTTTGCCAGCATTTCTTCAGCAAACACCTGAGCGAAAGGAACTCAGCTGCACCCCAGGAAAGAGGGTTTGGAGCAAACACAGCATCCAGCCTAAACCCTGGAGGAAGTGTTTGCTCCAAGAGCTCTGTCTAGATTTCTTCTAGAGCCAATGGAGGGAAATATCAGCTCTGATGCATCCCATCCCTCAGTGTTTAGGAGAGGCAGTGCTACTTCATTCCAGCAGCATTCCCAGCTCATCTTGAGTTATCACAGGAATTAATTTAATTAATCAGCCAGAAGAAAGGACCCCACTAGTTTGACTACACTCATAGCTGTTGCAGCTAAAAAAATCAAACCAGGTGAGGAGTTAAACTCCATATTTGGCTGTGTTTTCTCTTTTTCCACCTCCAGTTTTCAGTCTCACACTTCCATCCCCGTAATTCCCTCTCCCCTTCGGAAAACGCAGAGGCCCCACCTTGCAGTGATGGCAGCAGCTGCCATGGGCACATTCAGCACCCGGGCTCAGGGAGCAGGTCCTGGGGTCACAGCACGGGTTCCTGCACTCCTGGAAGACAGGGAGATGCAGCAGAGCTTACAGCACTGATGTGTTCTCACACACCATGAATTACACACAAAGTAACATCCTTCTTTCTACATTATGCTCATGGCACCCAGCACAAGCTGAATTCCAGCACTGCACAGCCGCCCTCTGATGGGCTGATGGGACAGAATTGGTTGTGTTTGTCACATCTGGAGAGTCTGGGCTGCTGGTTCCAGCTCCCTTCTCTCTTAGGAGGCAAAGGATGGATTTGTAGAAGTGAGGTGCAGTGCTAAGAGAAGCCCCATCCTTAACAGGAGTGGAGCTATAGGCAAAGTGAATTTATACATGAAACTGCAACATCTGGAAGAATTCTTCCTGACTACCAGGAAGAATTTCTTCACTGAAAGGGTTGTTAAGGATTGGGATGGGCTGCCCAGGGAGGTGAGGGTGGAGTCCCCATCTCTGGAGGTGGTCAAGTAACATCTGGACATGCACTGAGTGCCCTGGGCTGCTGGAAAAGGTGGGACACAGGTTGGACTCGATCTTGGAGGTCTTTTCCAACCTAAATGAGTCTGTGATTCTGTGACCTAAAATCAGTTTTTCATCTCTGTGATTCTGTGACCTAAAATCACTTTTTCATCTCCTTTTTAAATGACATTTTTTTCACCTCTGTTCAGCCTTGGACCACACCATCTCTGAGTTCTGGGATGGATTGTACTACATACTGGGAAGTCAGATGTGGTATTTTAGAACCTTGATTTACATTTACACACAGGGAAGGGATATTTGTCTCCTGCACAAAGAAAAGCTGATTACAGACCACATAACTGCATTTGCAAAATAAATAATTAAAAAATTGTGTCCCACTCAACCCCCCATGGTTGGATCTGAACAATTGTTACCTCCACCTCTCCACAGTCACACTCCTCCCCCTCTTCCAAGTAGCCATTTCCACATTTCCCTCCACCGTACATTCTTTTGGTATCTGGCATATTGGAGAGACACATCCCTCCACCAGACTGCAGATACTTCTCCAGCTCTTGCCTGTTGCACTGGTTGAACACCTTGGGGAATGGATGCCTGAACAGAGACAGGGTGGAAAAACATCAAGGCAGATCTGGACAATGGCTTAGAGAACCAAAAAGGAGCACATGCAAATCCTGACAAGTGCCAAAGGACACAGGTCTCTCCCTGAAATCTGTGGAGTTGTGCTGAAGCAGACTGTGATTTCCTGTGCCTGCATTACACTTGAAGACAAGGTGAGACTGAGCTGCAAGTCTGTCCAGTAATGTAATGGCCTTACAAAATGAACTTTATAGAACCAAAACACGTTGAGTTACATTTGACTGTGATTGCTGTCAAGCATGGCTGCCCTTACCTCCTCAGTACTGGACTGTGGCTTATTCCTAACTGCTTGAACAAGCCTATGAGCCTAACTGCTAAAAATAATATTTAATCTTTCCTATCTACTGCCTCATTTTGAAGAATGCGAATATTTGTGACATGAACTATTAATTTCTGTTGCTCAGTGCCTGTGCACTCCATGTGTGGCTGTGCATGTGTGTGAATGTTGTGTGCTCTCCTTGCGTGCCACTACACTTTCACTTCTCACCCAAATGGTTTTCCTTGGAGGAAATGATGAACATGAAAGAAGATGACTATGATAAAAAAAACCCATTCAAATAGAGGAAGGCTTGAGAAAATGGTGAATGTGGCTTTCAGTGAATGGGTTTGGCTGGCATTTTTCGTGACTGAATTGTAGAGATTCTTACATTTCATCATCCAAAATCAAATTTTGAATCCCTTTGGGCTTCTGAAGTCACTCCTGCTTCCCCTTTCTTTCAAAGGCTTCTTTCCTGTTAAACCCAGGCTCCCAGAAACCAAGGACTATTCTTAAGAAAAGGGAACAGGAAAGTTTTCCTTTTGCCAGAGAGCGTAAAGTTCTACTTTTAAATGCTGCCAGTCTCACGCAGGAATCAGTTCATTGGGAATTTACTGCTCCACGAACCAGGGTTTGTCCAGCAGTACTTTCTCTATAAACACTGATCCCAGCAGGCAGCAACAAAACCACTTCCACTCTGCATTTCCAGTTCTCACTCCACCAAGGCTCTTGTAACAAAGCTCCTTGCATTTCCCCCTGAGCCCCTGCAAGATGAACTCACCCAGTTGCAGAGGCCATGATGCAGCCCCCATCGGCTGCAGGGGTGGTGCAGCAGCCAGCAGAATCGTGATTCATGCCAAAATTGTGTCCCATCTCGTGGGCAATGGTAGCAGCAACGCCAATGGCATTATCAGAGTGATCCTGTGCAAGGACAAAGAGGAACATCAGCATTTGACCTGTGCCTGTCCTGTGCACCTCTGGCTCAATGGGGTGAGGGAACTTCACATTAGTACACGTAGAAAACATCTACTGAAAGTGCTCCTGGCTATAAGCAGGTGAGTGGAGAACTTCACTGAAAATATTTTCTTCCTGGGCTTTAGGAGGCATCTATCCTATGTATTCACTGCTGCAAGAAATTTTATCTTAGGTATTGGCAATTACTTACCATGTTTACTCCTCCTGACTGGAAATCAGAGCACATGGCCATCACGGGAGCCAAGCCTACCGTGGTACCTTTGAAGGGCACACCCCTGAAATCAACCCAGAAAGAGCATGAGATGGCACTGAGGCACTCGAGAAGGCAGGCAGGGAAATGCAGCCTGCAGTGCACAGCTTCCATCGCAGTGTCAGGGGGACACATTGTCTTTATAGTGTCTTCAAGTACAGGACATCATAGCAGAGCTACAAAGCCTCAAGCTCTGTTTATCTTGGACTATTACTCTGTTTTATGGGCCAGCCAGACAATTCTATTTTTTATAATGATTTGGTTCCAAAAAGTGCTCCTGCTGAGCTTTGCAACAAGCACAGAATATTTCTGGATCCTTAACTGAGTATTGTTTGTGAACACTTAATTTACCATAAGGCTGATATTTGCCAGCTTGGGATTCAGGGACTTGACAGAGTAGTAGGGAACACCTTTAAGGTGCATCCATGCTCTGCTCCTGCCTCTGAGCTGGAATTCTGCACCGCCCTGACAGCATGTTTGAAATGGGAGCCCTGGAAATTGTGCTCAGGACACGACCAGGTGGAGAGGAAATAATGTTAAAGGGGAAAAAAAACAACCAAAGAAAACAAGGGAAAAATGAATGCTTTCCACAAAGCTACTCTGAATTTTGGAAGAATATAGTCTTACAAACTGATTTCCCAACCCACTTGTCAGAAACAGGAGAAATGAGCTTACGTGATCAGTTGGGCATTATCGTGTTTTCTGTGCAGCCTCTCTTTGCTACTCCAGGCCAGAAAGGACTTGAGGGTGGAGTAGGGGTTCTCAGTCACATCACATTTATTCCAGTCACTCCAGATCTCCAGCCCCACCAAGGCAATCCGGATATTCATGGACCTGTAAAACTAAGATACAGAAAAGAGATAATAAAATGAGCACCATGAAGTTATTCTATTGTATTTTAAATCTTGAATATATACGCTGCTAATTGCTACTAGAGACCCACATGTCCAGAGAAGATGCTCCCTCTGGAAATGCATTTCAGCTTAGGGCTGAGCTCTGCAGACAGAAATGTGCAACCACCCACAAACCTAAACTTGACTGAAGTAGAGACACTGGATTTTCATTTTTGAATGAATGAATGAATGGCAAAGACATAATCTAGAGATATAAAGACTGGAGACTGACATCATGTTTTAACTTCTGATATGTCACAATGCCTGAAAAGAGTAAGGGAATAATCTTCTGCCCATGTCAGATACAAACAGGAGAAGCATTCATGGGGAGGAGGGTGAAGGGAGTGGTAGAAGGAGTTTAAGGGGAGCATGAAGGGAGTAGAACTGAAAAGTAAGGAAGTTTTACTTCAGCAGCACTAGATACCACTGCAGGGATGACTTCTGAAGGCTCCTGCCAGCTCTGCTTCCCAGGTTTTCCACCATTTCAAGTGAATACCTCAGCCCCTTCTCAAAAAGCTCACAGTAGATTAGGAAAGAGTTTTTACAGAGATGTAATAAAACACAAGATGCTCATTCTGGTTCCAAAGTAAGGAGTGAAGATTCCCCCACCCCATTCTTGATGTGCACCAACACAATTGTTTGGCAGATGCTCTCCACTCCCCAAGTCACTGAGGAGAGCTGCCAAAACATTATTCTGTCTTCCAGAAAGCCAGCTGTCCTCTGTCCCAATTAATTGTCATATTTCATGACCTGGGCCTTGCTTTCCTCCTTTCACACACACGCAATCTCACCTTATCTACGTAATTAGCAGCCTCCACTAATTTAAGCCTTGTTGCTTCGACGCTGAAGTGATGTTTCTGAAACTGAACAAAATGAACACGTCAGGCAGCACAAAGACAACTACAAAGAGCTGAGATATGTTAAAACAAGCCACGTTATTCTGGAAATACAAGGTAGCTATGAAGTGAAGTCTCCCTGCACTGTACATCTGACTATAAGCCCACCTGTACAAATATATTCGGAATTCATCCCTGGCACTCCATGGCATTGATGCCACTCAAGCAGTGGCAAAGTGGAGCAGCCCAAACTTATCAGTGGCCCCAGAGCCAGGGGCTGGCAAAGAACTGGCAAAAGTGCCAGGTAAACTGTGTGATAACAGGAGCTCATGTCTGAGGCCAGGGCTGCTGCAGCACTCATCACATTCCGCTCATCCGACCAATTTGCCTATTTAAACCACCTGGCAATGAATGAGTTAATTTCAGCAAACTGTTTGGCTCAAAGGGTTAAAGTGACAACATTTTCAGATTTTTGTTCAACAGATGACAAAACCTGGGATTTTTCTTCTAATGAGGAACACAGCAAAGAAAGGGCAGTTAACAGCAACAACACCGTGAGCCCCTGTCCCAGTTTGCCTGATCAAATGGTGAACAACATATGGCAGTTCCTGGGTATTATGTGTTTTCTCAGTTTCCCTGGTGTCCTGCTGCCTAACAGAGAAACCAAAATAGGTTCTGCCTCTTTAGCTTTGTTCAGAATAAATTATAGCCCCAAGCACTATGTGGTTTTCCCTACTGGAGTTTCGAGTTGTAAATTATGGATAGGACCAGCCTGGCTCCCGTCTGTGCTGGAGATTAAACAATCAGTAAAACACTGTGTGGTTTGCACTGTCAGTGTGTCTGGCCTGCCGTCCAGGCTGGGGATGGGGGAGGGATTGCTGACTTCACTCGGCTTCTTCCAGACCTATTCAGTGATCTAGAGCCTTCAAAATGTCTATTTATATATCTGCTACCAGCTCAGAGCAGAACATAATCACGGTTATCTTCTCTAGAGATTAAGTGTACTGCTGAGTTAGAAGCACATCACTCCTGGAAAGCCCCAAATTTCCCTATTCTGAAGGCAGACTCTCCCAGCCATAATTAGGACTGCCCACTGCCATCTTGGGAGACCAGAACTGACCCTTATCCCTCATCCAAACCACAACCTGCATCTCTCCCTGGGCCAACAGTGGCTGACACAGGTCTCCCTGTTTACTGGGGACCATTGGGATGCCAGGAGAGAACCTGCTGAGCCCCAGCTGCCCTCCCTGCCCCAGGAGATGCTGCAGGTGAGATGTTCTGTGCCCACAATACAAACACAATCCCATTTCTTACCTCTGCATAATCAGCCACGAGCAGGAGCTCCACGTACTTCGTGGCCTGCAGAGTCTCCCGTTTCACCTGCAGCAGCAGCCACACAGGTTATTGGGTTATTCCCCCAATATTCCTCAAGAAACTCTTCACAAAACATATGTACAGGTAATTTTTCTCTGTTTGTTCCTCACTGGCCATTCACCCCACCCCATCACACAGGGGGACTTCCAGATGTGATTGACTTAAAGCAACCAAGAATCACAGGTCAGTAGAGTTACAGCAAGTGCCCCCATGCATGTCCTCAGCCCACCTTTTTTTCCTATATGGGATGCAGGAACAGCTACAGCCCACCACAGCCCCCAACACTCTTTTATTTCCCTGCTGGAGCCACTGTTTCACAACCAGCTTGCTACAAACCCTCTTAATTATTCTCCATTTTCCTTTCTGAGCTATGCTCCCGGAGAACAGCAGGGTTTAGAACAGGACGGATATTTGGAGCATCACACACGGACCCAGGCTGAGCCCTGCTCACCCTCTGGCCTGGTGGTTTCATCCCAGTTGTGAAGTCCCTGAGCCAATCTTCAGCTGCATCCCCAGTGCCCTGGTAGCCACAGACTCCTTTCTGCAGCCTCAGGTTGTCCACCCTGTAAATCAGGTGCTGGTTTGGATGGTCAGGAGCTGGCTCCAAGATATAGCTGGAATTGCTGCTCAATACGATTAGTCCTCTGTTGAAACAGGAAGCAATAAAAGGGAAACTTAATTATTATCACAGCAACTGGAGACTAATCCTTCTGCTGCTGCTGCGCTCCCATCTGACTCTGGCAAGACACTTATCCTTACCAGGCCAGTCAGTTCATTAATAAAAAGGGTGGGAATATTTTGAGTTCAGAGGGGGAAATCCCTGAACTTCCATCTATTAAAATCTACTCAGTGGGCCCCAGGCACTGAGGGGCTATCAGAGTACGTGCTGCAACCTGAGAAGTTTAACATACAGCCTTTTCTTTAGGGGCAATGGAAGCTTCTCAATCAACAGAAGAAATTTGCCTTTAACAGAGCTGACCAGGAAAATGCGAAGACTTTGTTTGTCAACAGGAAAAACAGAGCCCTCTCTGGGTCACGCACATAACCAGACGGTTCTGGTTTTCTCAATGAGCATCTTACAGCCAGGAGAGATGGAAATCTGTGCGTGATGCCCTCCAGAAGGTGTGTGGTTCAATGGGCACCACCCACACCGTGCAGGCTCAGAGCGAGAACAGCCACGTGTGCTCAGCTCCTGTGCCTCCCCAGCAGCTGGAAAATGATGTTGATGAATGAGTTGCCAGCCGACACTGACAGCTCAGGGGGCAGGAACCCTCTGCACAGGCACCACTGAACATCTCTGTCCCTCTGGAGCTGGAAGGCAGAGCCTAGCAAAACACAGGCTGACAGGAGCACGGCACACCTGCGACCGCCTTTGCTTTTGGAGTATTTATTGCAAGCCACAGGTGGCTGCACTGTCCTGTTTGTCTCACTGGGCCCTTTGGCCTGTGCTGCAGACACTGAAGATCTCCCAGGTTTGCTTTGGCAGGGGCTGTTTCCTGGCTGGAGCCAGTCCCATCAGCACAGCTTCCAGTCGGGCTCCAGAGCAGATGAACGCTAATGTCAATAAAGCCCGTGTGATGTTTTGGAAACAAACTCCAAGCTGGTGTAAATGAATGCAGCTCCTTGGTCACAACGAGCTGCTTCACCTACTCCTGGCTGAGGATACAGACCCCCTTTTCCAGCCAAAGGCCCATTTCTCCCAAAGTAAAGGTTTCATGCACACAACGCTGGCACCACCCAGGGAGAAAGCACAGAGCAGGGCTGACAACCCAGGAGGGAGCTCAGATGGAAGACTTTGCCCCAAAACACACACAAACTTGCCAGCTGGGAGAAACTGGGAGAAGGAGCTGTTTCTGCACTAGTGTAGAGCACTGGGCTCTGCAGGGGTGAGTCCTGTCCCAGTCTGTGACAGATGCAGCCCTGAGCCACCAAGAGGAGTCTTTTTCTCCAGTGGACTCAAGCTCAGTACTGCAGCAGTCCACGCTGCCTGCACACAGATCCCACAAGGGTCCAGAGCTGCTCAGGAGGCCTTGGCCACTAATGACAGCCCAATTTCTGCATTTTTTCCACCATGCCCCTTTTTATGCCCAGGCTGGATGACCTTTGAGAGCAAGGCTACCCAGCTGGAGAGAAGCAGGGCAGCCAAGGCTGCTGGGAGCAGGGCTGGGGTGGCAGCACTGGAGCAGAGGCATTCCCAGAGGCATTCCCAGATTCCAGCATCTCCAGGCACTCACCGCAGCCCTCGGCACATGCTGAGCGTGACGCTGGACTGCTCCCGGCCCCGCACGACCCCGTGGTAAAAGCAGTGGTCCTGGAAGGCAGAGGGAGGCAGGGTTGGCAGTGCAGCTTTGGGATGGACATGTGCTATATTTAGGCATGGCTGAGTCCCGTGGGACACTCCGGTAATTGTTCCCTTTCCGCTGCATTTGGCAGCTGATTATCGCCACTAAATCTCTGCGACTCTGCAGCGAAATTTGGCCTTTCAGCTGCCACGCGTGGCCTGTGCCAGAGCATCAAACAGCTCCTTGTTGCCAGCAAAAATCGAGAGCTTTGAATCCCCAAGGAAATGACTCGGCTGGCTGCAGCATTAGGGCCGACCCAAAGCTTTCTGCCCATCGATGGCAGCTGGCCCTGGGTCAGGTCCCCAAGGATGTGGCTTCAGCCCCAGAGAGGGTGACACCGTGGGCAGTGGGGAAGCCCCCGTCCCAGGGCTGCTGGGGAGACAAAGGAGCCTCTGGCTGGGACAAGGAGGCTTTGGGGCAGAAACGCCAACATATTCATTACATCCCTTCCCCTCACCCCGGGGCAGCAGTAGGAAAGATGATCTCATGGGGATTTTATCTCTTATTTTTGCTGTGTGACCAATGCACATCTTTGTGCTGCTGCAGCACAGCCAGCCAAGCCTGTGTGAGATCAGTAATTTATTTGATTTTTACTGAACGGGAGATGGCTTATAGGGGCTCTTTTTCCCAAAGGCTGGGAAGGCCCCCGGTATGGGGAACCGAGTGGCAAAACTAAATGCAAAAGGGTGAGCAGTGTGAGGAATAAACAATTCCCCAGCACCCAGAGAGAGGGGAGCAATGCTGGCGGCTGACCTTGGCTCTCATAACAGAGCTCAGGCAAAACAGAAAGATGTTTTTACCATTTTTGGGGGATGGAGCAGCTTTCCCACTGAAACCTCCCAGATCGGAAAGCCAAACTGCCCTCCCATGTAGCTTAAAGCTGTGGGGATCTGTGCCCTCAAAAAAAAGGCTCAGGAGGAAGAGGTTCACATGCTTCTCCAAACCCAGCCTGGTGTCCCATGCAGGCACAAGGGGAACAATCTGCACTCACCGTGTGGCTCAGGGGGGTGCTCTGGGCTCGGCCAGCCTGGCTGTAGTGGGTCTCGGTGTAGCCTGGTGCAAAGAGGTTTCTGCAGACACAGCGGAGGGGGTGAGAGAAAAGTAAATTTAAAAAAAAGATGGCAAGACCTTTCTTCTGATCTAGATTTCTGCTTCATAGGGGAGCTAGAAAATCAGCTCTTTCCGAAGTCAGTGTAAATATTCCTGCTGCTGTGAAGCACTGCCGCGGATTTGGGGCAGCCGCTGTGTTGTACCCGCAGTGTGAAACCACCTGAGAGGGAGGGCAGGTGAGAGACAGGGACTCACAGGGCACAGCTGTGCCCCATCTCTGCTCTCTGCTCTCAGCGTGTCCCTCCTGCCAGGCACTGTCTGCGAGCAGTGGCAGCTCCTGGTGGCCCAGGAGCCATCGGATCCATCACCAC
The DNA here is from genome assembly GCA_036785705.1 of Acanthornis magna. Taxonomy (NCBI): domain Eukaryota; kingdom Metazoa; phylum Chordata; class Aves; order Passeriformes; family Acanthizidae; genus Acanthornis; species Acanthornis magna. Next base: position 7,627,800 of record JAWUZG010000092.1, read on the forward strand.
GGGCTGTGCTGCCTGTGCAGAGCACCCTGTGATGGCAGAGGGTCACAAGGTGACCTCGCCACATCCATCTCTCCGCTGCCCCGAGGAGCTGAGCACATCTCACAGAGCACATCCGGCCTGCGAGGGCCCCGCAAGCCATCTAAGTGCTCTTTCAAGCCATTTATTAAATTAAAACAATAACAGAGAGCCTGTCCCTGAGTTCAATTAGGCATCCAGATCCAATTCCAACAGCTGCGAGTGAACAACTCAATTTTTACACGAGGACTTTAAAAAAGCCAGCATCCCAACCTCACCACTAGCCCTTAATGGGTACAAGTCTCTGTGCAGAGTTTTCTTTCTATTGCCAAGTTATGCCCCAGATACACTGGGATTAGATTCAAAGCACCAAGTCCAGCGTAGCAAACACAGCACAGGCCAGTTCAGGACACATCTGGGCACTGGTGTGAGCTCTCAGCTCAAACCCAGACTGTCTCCACTGCCCAAATCTGAGTACAATCACAAATCAATCTGCGTCTGCCTGTCAACTGCTGCCCAGAAGCCGATTCACATCTTTGTTATAGCAAAATGCTGATTCCCCAATTTGAATTTGTTCATGTCATCCCCATGTACACAATATTCTCCCTGTCTTCAACCCAGGATCAGACCAAAAGTCTATAAAAGGAGCTCCTGTGCACTGAATAGAAAGCATTTTGATTTTGTTCCAGAGGAAACAGCCTTCTCCTCATTTTTAAACATCTGCATTTGCTAAACAGTGATGTAAAAAAGTACAGCAAGTCAAAATCTGGGCCAAACCAAGAAGGTCATATCCTGTGTCCATCTCAGCAGCCATAAAATGTAGGTTTAAAGCAGTTTTTAAAAACAATAGTTTGACTTGCAAAAATTTGGAGAAAGATCACAGAACATGCCCCATCGATGAAACACACTTCTGCAGCAACCCCACGGTGCTGTTAGGCCACCAAAGTGCCACATTTGCCACCCAAGAGGATGCCACATGCACCCTGGGCAATGTGTGGTCAGATGAAACTGCAGCTCAACCCCTTTGCATCCCTGTTTAATGCATGTCATGCACCAGATTTTAGAACTAAACTGCTAGAAAGTAAGAAAAACATGTTTTCTTCTTTTCTTTGCCTGATTTCTTCAGGCTGGATGAAGAAAGCTGTATCAGAAGCAAACAAAAAGATTTTCACATCTGCCTCGGCTTTTGGAAGTGGCGGTCAGATCTTATCAACCTCGGAAAGCATCTCTGTTTAAAAAAGGGACTGGGTGCCTGTGATACCTAATCAAATTACATCAGAACAACAGGAAACAAAACCTTTTATCAGTGTTTGAAAGTGCTTCACCCACCCAAAGCATCCAAAGGCTCAGACACCTGAACAAGTACCCACACCCCAAGGACAGACACAGCCCTGTGCCACTGTTCTGTTTGATAGCATCAGATGTCAGGGAAACGGCAGCTTTCATCTCCACTTTTAAAGTTCAGCATAGCCCAGAAAAGCTCATTTTGTCTCTCTGATGTGTTAATTCTTATCACTAGATGCTGTCAGCGATTAGAAGGCGAAGTTGCTGCATTCAGCTGTCCCAGGTCTGTAAACCCAAGATAAGCAACATCCCACAGAACATAACTCCCTTCATCTCCCTGACTGCAGCAGCTTGCTCAGCAAGGGTGCAAGAAACAAACATTTAATCAACAGATTGCATTAACTGGCAGGAAATTGCCTTGAGCAATGCTCTGGCAGGTATCTGGTGTGTGTCAGGAGCAGACAGTAACGCAGTGTGTATCTGCCCCGTGCCATTAAATCCAGACACCAGCCCGGGGCTTTCCAGTAGCTGAGGCTTTGCACAGCCTGCTTGCTTCACTCCCAAACAAGCACGCTTGTGTTTTCCTCCTGCTCCTTTATTCTTGGAAAGCATTAGCTATGAACAGCCACTTGATCTCCCCTTCAGCATGGTCCGTGAGCCTCCCCAGAGCTGTGCCTCCTGCCCAGCCCCGGGGCTGGGCACCAGAGCCCAGCACAGCAGGTTCCAGGGCACAGGATGAGGCCACACAGCACCAGGACTGTGCACAGCCCCTCGGGCTCCAGCCCTTCCTAGGGTGAATTAAGGAGCTCAGCCTGAATTTTTAGGGACACTAAAGCAGCTGCTGAGGTGAAAGCCTGTGTCATCTCCATGTTACAGCTTCCAAGCCTCTCTCCGCCAGTTGACTCTGCACCTCATGGTCCCTAAGAAAAGTCCAGTTTCTTATTCTGAGCTTGGAACCGGCCTGTTTTGAAGACAGTTGCCAGCCTTAATGCAGGGGAGCCCTGGGGCTCTTGCAGCACTGCTCAGAAGGGCTCTAACAGAGGATTGCACAGTGTGTGGTGGGGAGGGCAGTGAGGAAAGAGGAAAAACAACAGCACATCTTGCAACACCCTTTAGATTCTATCTTGTTTTGAGCTTGTAGAAGTTCGTGCCCAGCCCAACTCACTTCCTCAGCAAGCACCAAGCTTTCCACCACACTGTAAATAAACAGCAAACAAACCTTCTTGCCACCCATAGTGCACCAGAGTTATCAGCCAGGCTTGACTCTCCTTGCCAGGGGTACCAGTTGTTGTATAAACAGCAGAGAGACACCCATACCCCAAAACCTTATTTGTCATCATTTCAGGACAACATTCCTGCCAGGCTGAACAGCTGATTCCAGGGGAGCTCAGCCCTGCAGAGCACTGATGGAAGAACTTCACCATTTCCACAAGAACACAGAGTTCACCTCCTTGCTGGAGATGGAAAATCTGGAAAAAATGGCACAGTTTGATTCTTTCTTCTCAGTTACATTACATGCCTCAGTGACCACGTCTCCAGCAGCTCACGCTGAAGCTGCAAAAGTTTGGATGCAAAATAACATCACTTAAAAGCTTCTGAGGTCCAGTCAGACAGCTGGCAGATAGCTAGCACACATCATCTTCCTAAAAGGCAGCACAGAGCCTCTCATTAGAGGAGTTATCAGCATGAAGAATTGATGAAGTCAGAGAAAAAGCTGGTTTGGGATGGGAGCAGCCTCCTTTGCTAAACCTCGATAGCAGCTGCTGCCGGTTTGAGGCCAGGGAAATCTGAACACGAGCACTTGGGATGCTCTAGAGAAGCCTCACACCTTTCCAACAGGGACCAGCTTAGAGCAAGATCAGTGAATCCCCAAGATCCAGCTCAGCATCCAAGCTCAGGATGGAGTAGCCTGCTCTTGGCAGGATTTGCTCCCGGAAAGCCTTGGAGCCGGGTTAAATAGAAGCGAGGACGCCAAACGAAGGGAGAGTGGCTCGGTGCCATAATGTACAGATGGCCTGAGACTGTTCCTGCTGATGGTCCTGCTCCAGCCTGTCAATGATATCATTGTTTGACACAAAGCCCTCCTCCCTGCGCTGCTCCCTGCGTGCAGAGCTGACAGGACAGGGTAGCCTGGCTCTGCTGGGACGCTGTGCCAGGGAGGTCACATACTTCACTCATGAGCTGAGATGGTTCTCAACAGGAGAGGCAGGCTGAGGGCGTGGGGCAAACACAGCTTTCCTGGTGGGCAGCTGCCCCTGTGACACTTGGGGACAGGGAAAGGATGTGGCTTGCAGCTCCTCTGGCCACTGCTGAGGAGCAGAGATGCAGCTGGGGAAGAGGTGCACGGCACACCCCAACACTCCCAAAAACAGCCGAAGGAAAGCTGGGGCCATGTCCTCTTGAGGGAATGCACATTTCCCAGCTGCTCTAGAGAACCTCACCCCTACTTTCCTGATAAATGGGAGCAGTTTTGCCTGTAAAACATCTCTTGTTAGCACCAGCCTAAGAGGAGCTCAGGGCTCTCCATCCCAGGGGACTGCCAAGAACACACTCAGGTGCACCAGCCTGGGATCACCCACAGGCATCCAGAGTGCCCCAGCAGCATCCTGATGCTCTTGCTAATTAGAGCAAGAAGGACTTTTAATAATTTGGTCCCATCAGCAACCTTGTTTGGGTTCATTTTACAGAGGGGCTATTTGCCTGGACAGCTGCCAGTTTAGAAACACCCAGCAGTATCTGGGAGATGGACATGGTTTTTATTTCCTCCAAAAAACAAAAGCCAAATGGCCCATGAAGCTCTCGTGAGAAACATCAACATTGATTTTTCAGTCATGGGACAAAGAAAAGTGAAGCCTGCAGTCTCTTACATCTCTTTCCCTGTCCCTTTCCTCAAATCACAATAAATCTGTCCAGCAGGGCTGCCAGCATCTGGGGGTGGAGGGAATTGATTTTCCCAAGAAACTTTAGACATCATATTTCCATCTACAATTTGTGGTCCTGCTCCATTGCCTCTCAACAGGATCCAAGTGGGGTAAGAAGGGGAATGTGAACTCTTGCCTCTCAGTCACTTAAACGTTCCCTAAAGCCAGAATTTATTATCAAAACCTGAAGTGGCCCCATCTTGAACACCACCAGCACATGACTCACGACAACACGAGCAGGCAGGCCTGCTTTCCATATCCACCACTAGTGGGAAATGGGAGATTTCAAGCCTCTGGAATACTGCAGTCAAAACCTGGCACTGCATAAAACCAATGAAATCCAATTTTTTTTTCTTGGTGAGTTCCATCCAGATGAATCCTGGAGCTCTTAAGCTCCCTTCCTCAAGAGCTTTTGCTAAGAACATGTTTATTGTGTAAACACAGCAGTTTGGAAGGAAAAAGTATCTTCCCAGCTATTGAGGTGGAACTAAATAAGCCATTTGTAAGGTCTGGGAAAGCATCACAGACTAAAGACTCTCCATCCCCTTCTCCCACTCACATCATCTGTGACATTCTCTGTGTAAATTATGTCACAGGACCCAAGGAAGATTTGTCACACAGACCCTTGGCTTACCAATAGGAACCATAAAGGTTGCCCGGAGAGGAAAAAGGAAATAAAATAAATGGAAAACTGGCTGATAATGAGTCAGTGCACAAAAGATTTAAAAGGCTCCATTTCCTGGTCTCTTCCTCTCTGACCCACACAGAGGAATCACTGAATATCCCAAGGGAATCAGGAGGCTGAAGAGCAGCTGTGGCTTTCCATGTCCCACCCCTGTTTTTCTGATGATTTCAAGAGGCAGTAGAGCAGGATAAACTCAATTTCCCTCCTTTTCATAACCCTTAACCCCATTAGATACTGATGATGTGTAGCCCATCAGTGGAATAATCTCATATATCCTTCCTGCTCAGAAAGGGGCAGCAACTTCCTCACTCAGTTGGTAGGAGAGGTCCTGGAAATGTGCAAAAGCAGGAAACACTGAAATACAAATGACACACAGATCTTTTCCTGCACCACTGTGAGCATCAGGCAGGGCAGGAGCACTCGTCACCTACCCAGGTAGGGCCAACAGAGACTGGAAATGATCCTACTCCCTATCAGAGGGGCCTGAAAACATCATCAGCAGCTCAGAGGGCCTTTCCCAAGTCTGTTCTTCCCATGAAAAACACAGAGAGGAAGATAAGAGGGAGGAAAGTCATAATGATATCTTTCCCGCGCTGAGGTGAGATGACAAATTCCATGCAGGTTTCTGCTGTGCAAATGGGAGCTCTCCTCTTCACTAAGAAAAGGCTCACAGCAGGCAGTGCTGCCACACACATTGAGAGGCTCTCAGCCTCTCCCTGCTTGGCTCAAAGCTGCTTTTTATTAACAAATGCAAATGCCTTTTTAAAAAAAGTCACTTTTCATCCAAGGTTTGCAACTCTGATTCTTCCGCTCCTAAGCCCCAGCCAAATTTAAAGCTGCTTTATAGGCAACTCTCCATATATTTGTTGTTTGTGCAGCTTTGAGCTTTCCAGTCCCACAGCTGCAGGACATGATTTTGAGTCATTTAAAACAAGCCTGGATATATTTTGCCATTATTTTGAAATGTTAATGTGTCATGAACTCTGCTTGAAACTACAGTGTGGTTCCGCCTTCTTATCAAACTCCTGAACAGGAATAACGCAATATTATGTTAACTGCTAATGCAATAATTGTATTCACAGATATATGAAGCCCAAATGCAGATGTGTGCTGAGCTTATTACAAAACACAGGGTGGTGCTCAGCTCTGAAGCAAGATATGCAATAATTTCTGTGTTTCACCTCTGTGGATGAACACAGTGTCCTTTTCATATGGAATATGAAATCGGATGGTGTGAGCATTTCTTCCACATTTTGAAAACAGAATGTTTGTTCCAAAGCTGGTTCATCCCTACCAAAGTACAGATTATGACACTTCCCCCACTCTTCAAAGCAATTTTGTCAATTGTCTCTCCATAAAGAGAGTGTGTGTGGATGTCTAGCGAGGCTGCCTAATCCACCCAGAACATCACCTAAAGGAGTTTCAGTAGCTTTGCATATCTCCTTTCCAGTTTTGGGAGCCATTGGGTAAATCATATCCCATCCAAACCCAAATTATGCCAATCATTTCATGCTTTCCTTGAATGATGGGAGTCTGAGATGTGGATACAAGAGTAAATTGGGGGTCAGGTGGGTGCATTCCCACCCCTGTGCTGAGCCCTGGGACAGAGGGGGAACACAGCACCAACCTCAGCAGCCAAGCTGGTTTCCAAAACTCTCCTCTAAACTGGAGCAATTAAATGACCAAGTACTCTGAGGCTTGTTTTCATTTTAAAAGCCTCAAGTACTTCCCTTGAAGTTGCAGTTCTCTTATGCCCACTTTCGTGTAAACCCGAAACCCAGAACAGACAGGTTTTGGACAGCTTTGAAGGGACACTTCCCATTTGGGGGATTTCACTTTTTCTCCTGCTGCCTGAGCAATAAACTCCTCCCAGAACAAGTCCTGGATGCTGCAGCTGCTCAATACCCCAAACCTCAGCCAGAACCTCATCCTCCCCTGTTAGATAAGCAAGGGCAGTGATGAGCTCCTCGGTGCTGTGGAGCAACCCCAGGCTGGGAACGTGAGGAGCCAGGCTAGGCTCTGCCTTGCCACTCTCTTCAAAAAGGAGAAGAGGTTTGCCTTCACTTAAAAGTGCCCTCTGGATGCTGATAAATACACAGGGTTCCCAGGGACTTCATCATTCCTCTTTTAATTTAAGACTCTAAACCACTTCTGCACTTTCACAAGTCTCTGAGAAGTGGAGCCTTTCCACGAATTGCATTTTGGGACTGTACCATCACCTTTTTGAGCAAGGACTTGAGGCCTGGCAAGACTCCCACGTGAAGTACTGCCATCTATGAATCACCTGCATTTTCCACAGAAAATGAAAATTAAAAATCTCCGAACCAGTCGCTGTATTTCATCAGCACTACTAAAGGAGATCCATCCCGCAGTGGAAGTATGTGCACACACTTAAGCCTGTGTGTATACATCTCAATGAATGAAAATGCATTTCAGGAAATAAACACAATAGAAACCTTCTATTATTATAACTCTGTTTACTAACACCAGCACTGGGTTTTTCTGTGCTGAAAATAGCACGGCACTGCTCCTGCGAGGCACCTGGAGGTTACGTCACTGTGCTTGGAGCACAAATGGAGCAACTCAGCAAGGATCCTTTCTACTGTGACAGAAATATTCACCTTTGCATAGCAACTGCAGAATCAGCAAGGCCTGACAGTCATGGAAGGAGACCCCTGGCAGCATCAGCAGTTGTGTTGCTTCCAGGCTCAGTTCAGACCTGGCACAGTACCACTGTCGTCAGGAACAGCTATTTCTCCAGGCAGGACTGACTTAGAGGTGTTTATGGTGCCTGGTCTTATTTTCCCAGCTGAAATATGCTAAATCACACAGAATTTATAGCTGTTTCTGCTTAGTTCTACACAGGTGCAGGATTGCCTATGAAAAGCATTCAGCTCTTGCAGTGCTGGAACTCTCAGTAGCTTTTGAGACTTTTTAGAGAAAACACCTCGTAGGATGTATTCGTCTTCCATCAGCCATCACATTTCAGGTTTTAGTGCAGACACTGACAAAAAAAACCCCTTGTTTTCCTCCAAAACACCCTGAATATCATTAGGTTTATGTACTGTCATCAGAACTAATAAGATCTTCTGACACTTCACTCTTTCAGGAGGAAAGCCGAGCCCTCAATCTCTGTGGCTGGGATGTCCATACAATACATTTAAAATATAACCAGGGTCATTAGTCCGAGGTTATTACTCCTACTGATTCTAGCAGACAAACATTTGGTTGCATTTCCATAGATAAATCTTCAAACCCATTTAAAAATAAATAAAACGTCAACAGTGCAAGCGGACTGCTGAGCAAAGACAAGCTTCTCACAGCTAAATTCCCAGCTGCTATTCCACCACTGGAAACTAATGTACTCCTGGGGTAGAAGGGCTCTGGGGTGGCCTCCAGACCAGAATCCTTCTCCCCACCTTGATCTCCTGCAGCTTCAGCTGAATTCAACCTTCATCACACCCTATGATACCACACAGCGTTGGCCACACATCCCTGAGAGGAGGCTGCATTTCAGCTAATGCAAAAACAATTTTTCAGTCTACTTTGGCATGAAGGGCACTAATGGAATTGAAACTGTCAGATCATTTCTCCTAGGAAGCAGAGCAGGACCTCTTTGGATCACAGCAAATGAAATCCTCATTAGAGTCACGCTGACTCTAAAGCACTGGGCCATTTGGTAAATAGGGAGCTTCATATCAGCAACATTTTCCAGTTAATGTAGGAAGAATTATGATGCAAAAATAAGTTTACACACTGAGGGCCAGGTCACCATCTGTTTTTTGCTGACAAAGCTCTGCTACAGTCCGTGCCGCTTGGCTGATTAATATCTGAGGGGACTCAGACTTGGAATAACCTTGAAATCCAGAGAAGGATTTCCTCATCCTGCCTTTATCAAACCCCTGTTGAAGTCAGTGGAGGTTTTCCTGTTGATGTCACTGTAATCCTTATTCATTATTTAAGTGGGATCACAATGCAGGGCACAAGCACACTTACCTATTTTTCTCCAGTTCCAAGACGAGCTCCTGGCCCTCTGCCTCTACTGTAACTTCAGCTCGGAGTGGATGCTGCGTGCAAGGGAGAGGGTGCCTGTTACTTGTGCATCATAATTATCAACACATCCAGAAATACAAACTATTCCCCTGGAAATTGCAGCTGACCTTAAACCACCCCTTGCCTGCCTTCCACATCAGACCTGGAGTGATGGGGAAGGGATGTGCCACAGTGGCTCCCAGCTCCAGACATGCTGCTGCATCCCACAGCACAGCCATGCAGAGCCAGGAGGCAGTACAGCATCTGCTGGGGTGCTGTACCTGAGCTAGAAACACCTCCTGGTGCCTCAGAAGGAATAAAGTGCTCAGATGAGGCAACAAGTCCTGGTGCAGTTGGGTAAGAAGAGCTCCCTGCACCCCCTCTGCTGCAGACTGTGCTCAGCACCACATCACAGCACATCCCAGCTTGCCCCAGAGGTTGAAGAGTCAAATATCTGAGCTAGTTAACCAAAGCTTCCTTTGTTGTCACAGCAGAAAGGCATTTTAGGAGCCTATTTCAGGACGAGAGGAACCGTGCCTCTTCCAGAGATTTTCGCATCGTTCCTTCACTCGCAGAGTGTCAGTGAAAGGCAGCCAAAGGGTCCCTTGGATGCCTTCAGGCTCTGGCCACTGCACAGACAGTGTTTCACAGCTGTTGCTGTGTTAGTCCCAGGAAACAATGACAGCAACTTCATGGTGTGTCCAGCACACGGCACAGCCCTGGTTCGCTGTCTGCCTGCAGCTCCACAGCAGGACACAGCACAGCTGCGTTCCCCACCGCCTGCTGCTCCGAACACAAGGCACCCCAATTGCTCAGTGCAATGGCAAATGCATACGCTAATGCCAACATTTAATAAAAAAAGAGTCTTTCCAGAGACTGAAAGCATAGAGTAAGGTTTTTAGAGGACCAACCAGAAGAGGCTGTGCAGTTTTACCTCCCTCAGAGCAGAAACGCTACCTAAAGTCAGCTGGGGTTTCCGAGTCCGAATGCTTTCTTGTAAAGAAATGGATGAACAAACTCCCCAGAAGTAACTCATATTAATATAAAATGCACTTCTCTATTGAGATGGAAGAAAAAAAATCATGAGGGCTGGTGAAATTATTAACCCATAGTATTTTCTAAATCACTGTTGGAGGAGACTTTGCGGAACAGAGCACTGAAAGTGAAATAACGCACGGCTGACTGAATGGGATGTTCTATCCGCCCAGAGATATGCTCACTTGCCATTTCATCAAATACAAACGTCTCATTTCATCAGCTCCCTGCTCAATTTCTGCATTTTGCTCATCCTTCCTTCAGTTTCCAGGACGTGGCATCAGGCCCACGCAGATGATGCAAAACAGGTTAATACATTTAGGATATACAATAAGGGATAATTGCAAGAGGCAGAGTTTCTTTTACTGAGTCACAGGTGCTCAGTTCATCTCAGGGCAGGTCTGCGTTTCACTAACATGAAAGCACTGGAGGTTGCCTTGCCATAGCTCAGGGTCTCCATCACCACAAAAGTCTCTTCACAAAGGTTTTGCAAACATCATTATTACTAATATCACCCTCCCTTCTCCTTCAGGAATCCCACTGCTTCCAAGTCCATCAATTGCTCTGTAAATGAAATATCCCAGCTGTATAGAAGCTTTGCTAACACTCATTTCAGAGCCAACAGGAATTGGCCTGAAACAAACCAAGTGCGACCCCTGAGACCCAGCAAATTTGTATAAGGGGAAATGTGGTGCAGATGTATTTGCATCACTACCAATAACAGAACCAAAACTTGCAGGCAGCATTGCAAAAGAATTAAGATCATGAGAGAGTCATTGTAGCTTTTTTTGTGTGCAATATGGCACAACAGCAAGTTTTAGAAAGTCTCATATGGAAAAGACCCATTCATAATCTCCCAAATAACACATTTATATTCAAGAAAAATGCCATCTCTCCATAATGCTGTAGTTTCCCTTTTTTTTTTTTTTTTTTTTTTTTTTTTTTTTGTTCACAAAGTAAAAAACACTCTCTGGACTTTCCTCTTTCACTTGATCATGTAACCGCAATTACTTCTTATTTGCAACAACACTGAGTCCACTGAGTCTGGGAAACGGAACTGTGTTTTGTGGTGTTTGGTGTTGCCCGGACATCAGTGATTGTCAGTCTGGAGGCCATGGACACATCACTTCATCCATCCCTGTAACAGCAGCGGGGCTGAGATCTGTACTAACACAGAGTGCCTAAGGTACAGCCAAACCCACCTGCGCTGCTGGTTGAATTTCCTTACCTGGTGAAGCACCCTCACAGCTGGGATTTACAGAACCAGAGAATGGTTTGGGTTGGAAGGGATCTTAGATATCCACTCGTTCCACCCCTGTGCCTATGAGCTGCAACACCTTCCACTAGGAAAGACGGCCTCAGGCCCCATCCCATCTGGCCTTGCACACATCCAGGGATGGTGCCTCCACAGCTTCTCTGGGCAACCTGTTACAGTGCCTCACCACCCTCAAAGTCAAAAATTTCTTCCTAATACCTAATCTAAACCTGCCCTCTTTCAGCTTAAAGCCATTCTCCCTTTTTCCGTCACTCCATGCTCTTGTAAAAAGTCCCTCTCCGGCTCTCTTGCAGCTCTTTCAGGTATTGAAAAGTGCTACAAGGCCTCTCCAGAAGCTTCTCTTCTCCAGGCTGAACAACCCCAACTCTCTCAATCTGTCTTCAGAGGAGAAATGTTCCAGCTCTTGGAGCATCTTCCCTGCTCAACCCTGGCCTGGATCTAACAGGTTGTTGTCCTTCCTGTGCTGGGGATCCGTGACACAGCACTGCAGGTGGGGTCTCACCTGACCAGAGCAGAGGGTCAGAATCCCTCCCTTGACCTGCTGGTCACACTTCTTTTGATGCAGCCCAGGACACAGATGGCTTTCTGGGCTTATCTCCTCCTACAGCAGATCCTTCTATCCAACTGCTCCCTAAATGCCACTGATTGTACACCCGCTCCCCTTTCACAGACACAGATCGGGCAGATGCAGATCGAGGCTTTAAGGCATGGCAGAGGGCAGGCTGGATGCAGTTCCCAGATGCGCCAGCCAGCTCACACAGCCTTTCCCGGGATGTGGAGGAGCCATGGCAGCTCCCGGCTCATCCCCGCGGCTCATCCGCACAGCAGAAAGCCCAAGCTCGCACCGCCGGGCGCTGTGCCCCCCGCGACATCGCGCCTGCCCTGGAGAGATAGATCTGCACACAAAACACAAACCCAGCGCTGGGCACAACCTACCTTGGGGCTGTCGGGGCCAGCCAGGGCTGCCCAGCGCGGCACCACCACCTCGGGCTGCAGCTGCCCCTCAGCGGCCGCGGCTGCGGAGACAAGAGCAGCGGCTCAGCACCCCCGGCCCCTCCGCAGCCCGGGCTCGGCCAGTGCAAAGCCGAGGCGGGAGAGGAGAAGGAGCTCCGTGCTCGTTGTAGGAAAAACAAGAGGATCCCCCAACCCACCCACCCACCCATCCATCCATCCATCCATCCATCCATCCATCCATCCATCCCTCCATCCTCCGTCCCTCCCCGGGCGCTCCCGCAGCCGGAGCTCCGGCACTCAGCCCGGGCAGCCGCACTCACGGGGCGGCGGCCGCAGCAGCAGCAGCAGCAGCAGCAGCAGCGAGAGGGCGATGCCGCAGAGCAGCCCCCGGCCCCGCATGGCTCCGGGCACGGACCGCGCTCCGCCGCCGCCGCCCTATAAAGCCGCCCGGCTCCGCCTTCCCTCGCAGCCCTCCCCGTCCGCCCCGCAGCCCCTCTGCTCTGCTCTGCTCTGCTCTGCTCTGCTCTGCTCTCTCAGCACACCCCGCGATGAGCCCCGGCTCTGTTCCGAGGTGCAGGGATGCGCTCGGCTCTGTCCCCGCTCCGGGCAGGGGAAGCCTGAGCGCCTCTCTGGGGCTCCTTCTGCAAAACCTCCCCTCCAGCGCCTTCGCCAGCACGGAAATCCATTGTGCCTCCAAAGCTAGGCAAGAGGGGAGAGCTGGGGGAAGGAAGGAGCTCCAGAGGCTGAAGAGTTGTTTATTTATTTGTTTGCTATATTTATGTGCAATTTTATCATAGCTGATCCCATGGTTCCAGAGACATCCTAAATCTTTTCGCTCCTGGGAAATGCGTTACTCCTGGACAGCTGAAGGGATACAGGACAGATTTTTTGTGCCTGTGTATAAGGGCAGAAGCAAAAGGATGTTCACTGCCTCTCTCCTATGGTGGTCGATGGAAGGGCGAGGCTTGAGGAAGAACTTGGCAGCATCCACAGCTCATATTCCCGGGGCTGCCCTTCAGGGATATCCACTCACTGCCATGAGGCTCCCAAAGCAGCATCCCTGTCTTCTCCTGCATCCTTCACAGCTGGGCCGTGGCTTGAAGCACACACATCACCTCTTTGCTGGATCTCTGCCCTTCAGGGAGCTGAGCACCCAGAGCACTGCACAACTCTGTGTCTCACTGCTGAATTAGCCTGCGGGGTCAGGGTCACACCAGGAGAGGAGAGCCCACGTCAGTGGGGCCACGCTGAGTGTTTGCAGCTCCAAACATTGGAGCTCCATGCTGCAGCACACTCTGAGCCCACAGAAAGCAGCTGCCTTCCCTGTGCCAGTGTGTGACTCCCAGCAGCTCAACTGCAGCCCCACTCGAGGGTTGACTGACATGGATTTTTATGGGGTCAGCTCCGAGTGGCAGGAAGTGCCATTACCTCTTAGCCACACTCTTCAGACAGACATTGATCTGCATTATCCATTCAACCCTTTCCACTAATCTCTATACTTAAAGTGTCTGTGTAGGTGAACCACCAGGGAAATGAGAAATGGGGAGAATTTGCTCCTGGATAGGTTTCAGTAAATCAGGCTCATAGGAAATGAATACTCCCTTTAAAATAAAGGTTTGCTAGATAACATTAATGATTCTGTCTCTTGTCCAGAGGATTATTTTTGCTATTGAAATCTCTAATCTCTCTGAAGATCTGCGAGGTCTTTGCTGGCTCCTGCCATGGTTGCCCAAAGAAAATGTGACCATTTCCAGCTGCAGATACCATTTTGGTTCACAACTCACATATGTCCCCTTTGTCTCCCCACACTTCACACTGAACGTCTGTGATCTTGTAAAGGTCATTTTACTCCTGGTAGAGGAAAGTCAGGGCACTGTAGGAGCACCTAGACGGAATAATCAGAGTGAGAGGGCCATAAATGACATTTTAGCTGACCCACTAACGTCATGAATTTTCTTGACACAAATAAATCTTGTTGTTTCCAGAGCAAAAATACAGGGGCAAAATTTCAGCTCTTTTCTAATCATGTGGAATATCCTGAAGGGAAATTTTGATTTTTTTTTTTTCTGTGAATTCCCCCACTTATTTATAGCTGCCTGTAATATAAGATAAAACAATGACACTGTTGTGCATGCCCATATTATAAATAAGTAAAAATGCAAGCCAAATTTAGACACAAATTTAGCTACTCTGCTCTCATCCCTGCATAAAATTTCTGTCTACCCAAAGGTAAAAAAAAAACTTTGATGAGGAGCATGTATGCTTGAACTAAAAGATTGTCACAAATCTTCTCAGTATAACAAATCTTCACAGGGACTGCCCCATATATTTCTCTAAAAGAAGATTTGCTCAAAAAAGCACAAAATGGAATGAAAGTAGCCTTATTTTAAGATAATTAAAATATTTAGGCCAACAACTATCTGCTTGTGATTGTTTTCAGCACTCAAGGATCATAAAAATAAAATATGTGCGATATTTGCATTCGTTATATAGTGATATTTTTATCTTTGGGTCTTGGTAATATGAGAATTGGTAATTTAAAATCACCAGAAAGCCCCTGTATAAAAATATAACAACAGGCTGTGCAGTGGTTATATATAGGTTAATCTCTATATAAGACATTGGTGCACGGAAAGATTCAGGATATTTTAGCCTCATTAACAGTGCCCAGATGCTGTAACGCTGCCTCTGGCACAGGGTGAGTCAGACCCTGCCTGTGCCCACCTCTTCAAGAAGCTCTTCCCGCACTCAGTGGGACGTTTGCTGGATTTCACAGAACAAGGTCACACCTCAGGTTATCTATGAATTACACAGGCTCAGACTCATTTCCTCCAGGACCCAAACTGCCTGATTAAAAGTATCAGCTGCGAATTTCACATCTGCTCTGTTCCCTCATCTATTACATCCCTCGTGGCCAAGGCATGGAGGAGCAGCCTCTGTGCAGCACCCAGAGCAAGGGTCCTTCATCAGGCTCGAAAATGAGGGGTTTCAGCCTCCCCAGGACACAGCTGATGACAGAGCTTTTGCAGAGGGTGTTCCGCACTTTCTTGACAATTCGCAAGATGATTTAACGCTGTTGTAGTTAGCTGGAGAGCAAAAGATGACAATTCTCCCTTTATATTAATAGTAAATTAGGAATTAGGCACCTAGAAGGAAATGGAGCTAGAGAGGAGAACGCCTGTTCAAGAAACAGACTTGAGCAGAGAATGACCTGGACGTGTATCAGAGCTCAGTAACATTTCATTGGAACTCTCTCTTCAGAAATAGGAGAGGTTGTGGAACAAAGTGCTCTGAAAAGACTCCTGCAGACACTGAAGGAAACGTTTCCCAGAATCAAAGTCTTAGCAGGAGAAGAGAGAAGACTGTCCTGCCTAACCTCTGCATTACAGACACTCTCACTGATGAGAGAAATGTCATCACTTTGGCTGGCTTGAGTGGAATGTGAAATCTCCCATCTTAGAGAACATTCTTCTTGTTCAGATCATTTGAAATGATCAAAGGAAGGAGGCTGTGAATCCGTGAGGGAAACTGGAGATTTAACAACGTACTCCTTTATCCTGAGTCTTCACATTTGAGAACAGCTTCAGCTGACCCAGAATACTCTGTTTAGCTTTGGTTTTCCACCACCCATGTAAGACAGCAGGAACATTTGGAAGGGCCCTGGAGCAGCTGTCCTGCCAAAGAGGGAGAAGTGCTGTAAGATGATCAGGAGCTGGACAAGGGCTTGTCCCGATGTGCTGATAGCAAAAGGGTATCAAAGCACTCTCTGTGCTTCTTTTAAAGGGTGGGTCACTGCTGCCACTTTCTGCTATGACTTTTGCTTCATTCCTAGAGGCAAGTGAACTTGAAAAAGATTTTGTCTGCAGATACATCTCTTTAACTGTATTTCCACGTAAGAAACACTGTAATCCTCTCTGTGCTGCCTGTCAAACTTCTCCAGAACAACAGTGATTATACTGAAGCAGTTCATTCTCATAAGAGAAGGGAAACAGGTATAACAGCAAAAGGGCTTTTAAAAACATCCAATCCATAAAACTGTCCAGTAATTTTGGAGAAGAAAGTCGTCTCTGTAAATGGAGGAAAATGAACTTTGTACAGAAAATCTGCATCTGCTTTTCAAGCTGAGAAGGATGCAAGGCGGTTTGTAGTTTAGATTAAGGTAAACAGTAAAGAAGAAAATAATGATAAGAGAGTAGAACATGTCCCTCTGCACTGCCATGAAGGCTTGCAGGAGGGCACACAGTCACCAAGGGTCTGGCTCTTCCTCTGCTGGGCCACATCACACATTGCAAGATACTTGGCACTTCTGGAATCTGCATTTAGGAGAAGTTTGTAAGTGAGCTGAAAATTATCTAGAAATGGGAACTATAAACCTCTTCTATCATGTTTTCCCGGCTGCAGGGCTGCCAGACAATTCTGAGGGATGATGCAGAGGAAGCCAGGTTTGAGTGGGCTGTTTGTATAATTTTCACTTCTGTAGACAAGACACAAGAGCCTCCAAGAGCCTCAGCTGAGGGCTGGCTCCGGTGACACAGATGCCTAACAACCAGTCCAGGACATCAGCTTGAGCTGGGAGGGAAGAAGGGATCACCCTACATTTAGCTTCCCATTAGAACATCCAGGATGTGTTAAAACAGTCTTCTTTTCCTCTGGGCTTGGTAGAATTAAACAGAACAGTTGTGGACCATTCTAGATTCTGGTACATTGAAATATGTCTGATACTCTACTCACAGTGTATAAAAAGGAAGATGGGAGAAGAGGGAAGTTAGATCTAGAGAATAATCCCATGAACAGCTGTTTAATACCCCAAAACATACTTGTGGAGGAATTAGTACATTTGGCCACATGCATTCCTGCAGACCAGATCAGCTTTCAGTGAGAATTTAGAAATGAACAGGCATTTTCTACTATTTATAAGACTTTCCTCTTACCCAAACAGCTCATCAGACTCTTCAAAATGACCTGTGCAACTGACTAAAGCTACCTGGGTTTTCCATTGAACACACTGACTGAAAAGGTAGTGTTGAGGAAAACATTTATTTCCCATTCTATAATATTTGTCTGTATTCTAATTTGTTTTAAAAATTACAAGACTTGAAAAAACTTTACTTCCTCTTCCTCATCACTGTCAGTTACATTGACAATGTAAGTGCTGGAGGGAGTAGATGGGGGGGATGGCAAAACCTCCTCTACCACTTCCACGTCCAGCTGTGGCAGGGGGCTCAAAACTCGCTCCTCACTGCAGGTGCTCTGACAGGACACAACTTCGGGGCTCTCAAAGACGTGCTGGTTCTCATGCAGCCTCTCTTCTGAGTACGCCCTGAAACGATAGTCTTCATCCAGAGCAGAAAATATCACCTCCTGCCTTTGGTTCCTCTCTTCATAAAAGCCAAAGCACTGAGGCACTGAGCTGGAGAAATTCCCGTAGCCAAACGGAGCTCTGAGCGGGAATGTGCTGCAAGGAAAGAGGTTCAAAGTTGGATTTCAGAAATGCAGGGCGGCACAAGGACACTGATGTTCTGTGCTACTCAGCTGATCCTGTTTTTTCAAACATACAAACTTTAAAACCATGCCTAATTTCAGCACTAGGACCATAAAAGAGTCGTCCAGATTCCGTATCTCTGCATAAGCATCTCTTCAACCCCTTACAACATGAGATTGTTCTGAGAACAAAGATAAATCCCACTGTATTTATCAATAAAATAATACAATGGATAAACCAGCCTGCAGTAGTTAACCAATATACTCAGATGAATAAAACAAAGCATCAAAAGTCAGTTTGTGTGATTTCCGTATGCTAAAATTTGTGACAGACCTGGGGTAAAATGCTCTTATTTATATTTTTAGTGAGCTCTTGCATCTGTCACACTGTTATCAAACAGGACAGGGAATCCTTGTGCCCAATATGTGGTTGTCAATATTAATATTTAAAGAACACACAGTGATAAATTTTTAAAAAGTAACCACATAGTAGATTCCAGGAAGTTACTATGTCAAATGGAACTACATTCCTCCAGTGGCAGGAGGATGCTTGAAGCAGATGCTTGAAGCAGAAACTCAAGCAGATGCTTGAATTTTTATTCTCATGCAGAATGACCCAGGGATTGTAATTTACGGTGTTTTAGAGAAATTCAGTACATTGTGAAGAAAACGAAATTTCTGAAAAAGTAATAGAGCTCTACAGTGCAGACATTGTAAAGACACTGATACAATATCTATTGAAGTTTCAAGGGGACTATTCATCATTCCAATCTAATATTTAAATTTTTATTGTATACATCTGCACATTCAGTTCAGAAATCACAGTTCTCGTATACAAGAAATGAGTTTATAGGACAGTGAACTTATAAATTGTTGTATAAGAAAGTCCCTGGCATTAGCAAAGCTGGCAGCCTTCAGAAGTCCATTAATGTGTGAAATCAGAACAGTCTTTTATGCTACAAGAACACTCTTCTCTCTCAGAGACCTAACAAAACTGTCTCATTTCAGACACCAAGGGCTGAGTAAAGTTCATTTTGAGCAAATTTGCTAATATGTGTCCTGTGTTTCTTTAAAGAACCTCAAAAAATAGAAACATCTTGTATTGCACTTAGCAGCTCATGAAGATCTTCTGAGTTTGATGGGTCATCATTAGCCCTAATTAAAGACCAGGCGGTTTTATTGCCAAATGAACATATTGGTTGCTGCTATTAGTGAGAATGAGCAGTGTACAAACCAGCAAAATTTAAGTCTAATAAGCACAATAATTTGTTAGGTTTGTCATGAAAGAGAAATGATGCCTTATAAGGAATAAGCATCAGTAGGACATGACTTGTGTTTGAGCTGCCACCTGCACCAGGGCAGTGGTGCTTCCTGTGCATGCTCAGCTCAGCAAACACCCACAGGACACAACATCTGTTGGCTTGGAAATTCTTTGATTAGGGGATCTCTGACTGACTGCTCAGAGACTGAAAAGGAAGAACTAGGAATTCCTACTTACACAAGAATTCTGCAGGCACTTCCCACCAGGCTGGGTTTCAGAAATATTAGCAGTTATGGCAGCTGTAATCATAGTACCCAGGAGACATCTCCAGGACACGCCTACTTTAATTCTATCTGACCATTTTCAAAATATATTTACATTATCTCTACCTAATGCTCTTCTGCAGAAATCAACTGCACTTAGGCTCATAAAGTGGAAAGAAGATACTTCTGTTCTCCATGGCCTTGGGAGTGCCCAATACTGCAATAGTTCTATGGAGCTTTCAGTAACTGGGCATGTATTACGAGCAGGCTGAGGCCAGGGGGTCCCACCACACAGCATCTACAGCAAGGTAAGAGCTCCTTTCCCTCTGAATGCTCCACCTGCTTTCTGCAAGTCAAAAGACTCTCTGCCTTTCAGCCTTTGTTCTTACTGGGATTGAAATGGTTTCATTACCTTGAGGGGAAACAGCGAGGTCCAGGTATGAAGGAAGGGTGGCAAAATGGAAACTGTGGAGTTCCTCCAAACAGACTGGCTGGTTGTCCAACGGGAGCAGACACATAGGCAGGTGAGGGAATAAAAGGGGCAGCCTGAGGAAGAGCTATGCCTCTAGGAAAAACAGAAATCCCTGGAATCTCACTGTTAGAGACAGAAAACCTGCCACTAGTGCTGCTGATGTTACTTGGGTTTCTGCTGCTGAAGCTCTCGGCGAAAACAGGTGCAGGTCTCTTCAGAGAGAAATTGAGCCCAGATGATCCAAAAGCTTCTGTCTGAGCGGGTTCTGCAAAGTGCTGTGATGAAACTACAGGGCGCAGGGGCAGGGTTGGGACTGCAACAGCCACTGATGTGGTACTTGCAGCCGTGGTCTGGAAAAGGGTCATGGGCCCAGCATGCTGAATGGAAGAAGCTGGCAGATGGATGGCAGGAGACTCACCTTCAGGAAACAAAAGAGTTATTTATCAGACATGAATACAGAGTTCCAATAAACAGCAACATAGCAAACCACAGCATTTCTGGTTATAGACAGAATAATTTCTTTCCAGTCATTTCCCAGCAACTCATGTCATATACCTAATGTGTTCTGACAGATCGGTTTGGAGCCCACACATTAAAGCTTCCTTCCACAGAACCACAGGGTGGAAGTGGCTAATGATGTTGGGGCTGTGGGTCTGGTGAGGGCTATGTTTTGTCCTTCAATGCCTGAATCTCAGAAGATCTCACAAGTCTACTGAGTTGGAGCGAGCTGAATTTGTAACAAATCTGTGTGGTAAGGAGCCTAAAACACTCTAATTTCCACTAAAAACACCCTAATCTCCAGTATGTTTCCTTATTTTACCCACTATAATGTACCCACTAGACAATTCCCCTTTAAAATGTTTTGCAGAGCACAAACTTCAATGTACACTTTCAAATCACACCTCATCAACAGGGCTGCCTTTAATAGGGAAAGATTTCAAAACACATTGCATAAGAGTTTTCAAACACCGCTAACTCAGAACTTCACCAGAACAAAGCTGAGTGGTCTTTTTTTTAATATCTCCAAGTATTACTACACAGCATAATCAGCATTGCATTTTCTTGTCTCATTGTAAAGAAAGGATGCTTAAAGGGGAAAATGCCATTGCCTGCATCTGAATTACTTGCTGTTGAAATCTCCTATCCATGTACTGACAGAGCCAAAGCTCTTTCACTAAGGAATATGCAGATCAGCTCTAACACTGGACTGGGGGCTCTCACACTATGCCCTATTGCACTGCCAGTATGGACTTCTTGTAAAAAGATCCTTCTAGTTTATCTCTGAGGTGGAGACAAAATGAGGAAAAGCAGCTGCAGCTTAACAGCTTAAGTAAAAATGAAGTTTCCAGCAATAGCCACACCTTCTCTGGGCAACCTATGCCAGGGCCTCACCACCCTCGCAGCAAAGTGTTTCTTCCCAATAGCTAATCTAAACCTACTCTCTTTCAGTTTGAAGCCATTTCCCCTTGCCCTGTTGGTACATGCTCTTATAAATACAAACTCTTACTAGAATAGGTAAATTCTGAATTTTTAAAATAGTTCACTACTGAAAACTCACAGACTGGATGTCCAATACTGTTCTTAACATTGGAGTTGACAAAGGAGTAAGTTGGTGATGAGAAGGGAAGAGTGCCAGCTGGATTTGTAGGGATGGTACTCTGGGAAGGGCCCGAAAATACAGCAGAGCCAGGTGGTGGAGAACACTTCTTTTTGTTTGGCTGATAAACCCAACCTGTCAGAGATGACAAAAGATGCAGACATCCAATATTTTTGATTTTTTATATAAAGCTATGTTATCTTTAATTCTGAAGGATCTGATAAATCCAAAACCTGCTCCTACAGGCAATGGCAATGTTCCATTTGTTTTGGGGAGCTGGAAATAGGGAATTTTACTGCAGATGGAAATGAAATAGGAATATTTGGGAATGGTTGAAATGTTCCCAAGTAGTACCTGCTTGTGAGACAAAGAAATACAGAAGAGTGGGCAGTGCCATGGCTCAGCTGAGGAAAGCACATCAAAAACATGACACTCACTGTACCATGAGCTATCAGTGTGGAAGAAAACCACAGCTACTCAAAATGTGGATCTTTCCTCATTGTTTCCTTAACCCCTTAAGTCTCACATATGTCTGCAGGTTATAAGACATAACAGAAAATATGACCCACTAGGAACCCTGCATAGATTTTGGAAGAGTACATCTGCCTTTGCTTGACAACATTAACCAAGCACTAACAAACATAAAAGTATATTATAAATATATGTATTTTTATATATATATGTATTTGTATATTTATATATTTATATATTTATATATTTATAATTATACTATATATATAATATATATATAATTTCTGTATTTTTTGAATGGATTCATTTGGATGAATGGAATCAATGGATTCCATTAAAAATTATATATATAATAATATATATAATAGATAAAAATTATATACATAAAAATAGAAATATATAAATTTTTAAAAACTGAGCTGCTTAATTTCTTACACAGGTTAATTCTTAATGCAACTTTAAAGAAATACTTTTTTCTTTTTTTTCAAGGATGCAAGGAGAGAGGGAGAGTGATGCTCTTTTCCTTTTTTAGGACAGATTACACTGGATCATGAACTAGCATGACAACAGGGAGAAAAAGGATCATGACACCTGGTATCTTTACAGCTTTTAAAAAATGTTCAAAGTACTTACACTCTGTTATCTTCTAGATAAATGAATTTGTTGAGTACAAATTTTTAACACTTAACAAAAGGCTGAGAAACATCTTCCACACCATTATTTGGGGAAACCCAAGGCTACACATTGAAGAATCCCACGGACTACAATGCTGTTTGTGCTTCCTGTGCCATTTCCCTTTCCTGCTTTCAAGGAATGGATGCATGTGTCACCACAGGCCACCTGGGCAGCTCTTTCTGGAGCAAGGAAACAGATGCAGCAGGCCATGTTCACAACAAACTCCCTGTCTGGCCATTAGAATACTAAAGTATTCAGAAGAGCTGCAGTAGTTGTGGTGTTCTAAGCACCATAATTTTGGATGCTTTAAAAATTAAAATGGCTTCAGGTACACAGAAGGATTGGGCACTTGAAATACCTGTAACTTTTTTTCTATCTCTTTTACTTGCTATAATGCAAGAGATTGATTTTCCAGAAAGCCTTAAAGCATTCAGGTAATTAAATAAGATGTTTACCAGGAAATTCCTCCCTGTGCCTCAGTTTTATTTTGTTAGCTTCCTCGTAATAAGGCTGCTTCTGCTCTTCGGTGAGTTTGCTCCACTCCAGGCCGAGCTGAACACTGATCTCTGCATTGTTGGCACCGGGGTTGGCTTTGGCCACAGCAGCGCGGTGGATCCTGGCCCACACCATGAATGCATTCATTGGACGCTTCACACGGCCACTTTTGGTCTTGCTGAATGGAGTGTCTGGCATCCCTGTGCAACAAGGCAAGGAAAGATCATCATCTTCCAGAGAATACAGCAGGTCACATTCAATATTACATCCAGAGGATATTTGGCAACAGCATCACTAGAGCTTTGGAGATGAAACTCAGCGCACATTTGGAGAGCAACTCCTACAAAATAACTAAGGCTGAGTTTCCTCCAGGGCCCTTTACTGAGTCACTGCACAAGGAAACAGTTACCTGGACTCTGTTATATATAATTAAAAAAAAAAAAAAAAAAAAAAAAAAAAAAAAAAAAAGAGAAAAAGAAAGAAAGAAACATGGGACTGCTAACACACTAGCTCAGATTTCAGTTGGCTTGTTTCCTTATGAATTTATAAACTAAATGTTACATAGCAGAGACCACATCACTGCAAATTTGTTATCCCCACCAGAACAATGTATCCAAAACCCTAAGGATGCAGGGACTAGGACTAAGAACGGCAGGGCTCTGTAGTCCACACCTGCACAGTCTCTGCCTTCTCAGCTGGGGTTGTTGCCGTTTTGGGTTTCTGCTTGAGTCTTGTTGTGGAGCTTTTTTTTTTTATTTTCTTGGATTTGGACACTCATTTTGTTGGAGGAACCTATGCTCCCAAATGATTGTCACATGATATGTGGCTTTGGCTCTTTGTAAACACAGGCTGCACTTAAATTGAGCTGGCAACATGATGAATCCCAAGGCCCCTTAAAACTAATCCCTGAGCAAGCAATTTCCTCTCTGGAAAAGGTTTGAATTTAACTCTTTCACATCATCAATAAAGGGAAAAAGTCTTTAAGACTTTACTTAAGAAACTAAATTTGAAAGTCTAGATATTTTAAAAAAGAAGCTTCTAATCCACTTGTTTCAAAATGCTCTTAATTTAACATGTCCAAATTTTCTTGGGGTAGTGTACCAGTACTTTGTAGGTTTAAAAATCAAGCAGATTCCTGACCTTAAAACTGCAATCACAAGTCAGTGCAGTTCTGAACACTGTCCTAAGGGGTTTCACGCAGACAGGGAACAAGTGGACAAAACTGCATTGATTATAACAAACCACTAAAGAACTCTGTGTCTTATGCTGTACAAAAGAGTTGTGCTAAATCCAGCCTATCCAAAGGGATGGCTCTCTGACATGGCCTTTCCAGTGTGTTCTCCTGCCTGATAACCTGTCACCTGTGTGCCACCTTGCAAGCTCTCTCACCGTAATACCTGAATCCGAGGGTAGCACTGTGAGGGGAATGTTTTTCGTTTCAATCTTTGGGCTCTGCAGTAGAGGCTGCAACTGAACTGGCATTTGTTTTATTGGCACTTGTTTTACCGGCGCCGGAGTGACGTGCATCAGCTGCGAGGACAGAGGGCCTTGGAGCTGTACGTGGGACCTGGAAGGTAAGGACTGAAACAGGACCGGGATATTCTGATCCTGAGCAGGGTTCCCAAGCTCGCACAGGGATCCAGCTGGGGCATCGCTCTTCTCCAGCTTCAGCGGGCGGGTCTCAAAGGCCACGCTGGGTCGCTCCGTTTGGACAGCAGCTGTTCTCCAGGGCTTATTCCCACTTTGCTCCAGGACCTTCTCCTCGTTCTGGCGGTCACCGCTGCCCCTTTCGTGGTCCCTTTCGCTCCTGATGGCGCCGCGGGCCTCCTTCTCAACCGCCGCCGGAGCCGAGATGCACCTGCCCTTCTTCGCTGCTCCTTCGCTGTGCCCGGGCAGGCTCGGGTGCTCCTGCACTTGGACACGCAGCCCTCCGAGGGGACCCATGACCTCCCTGTGCCTGGGGGGCGAGCCGGGGCTCGCCCCGGCGCGGAAGCGGCAGTGCCGGACCCTGCGATCCATCGCTGCGCTGCCGCTCCCCGACCACCGCCGCCGTTGCGCCAACGCTCCCCGCGGCCCCGCGCCGCCGGCGCGCACCGAGCCCGCATCCCGCACCAACCGCGGGGCGCGCACCGAGCCCGCATCCCGCACCAACCGCGGGGCGCGCACCGAGCCCGCATCCCGCACCAACCGCGGGGCGCGCACCGAGCCCGCATCCCGCACCAACCGCGGGGCGCGCACCGAGCCCGCATCCCGCAGCAACCGCGGGGCGCGCACCGAGCCCGCATCCCGCAGCAACCGCGGGGCGCGCACCGAGCCCGCATCCCGCACCAACCGCGGGGCGCGCACCGAGCCCGCATCCCGCACCAACCGCGGGGCGCGCACCGAGCCCGCATCCCGCAGCAACCGCGGGGCGCGCACCGAGCCCGCATCCCGCACCAACCCCGGGGCGCGCACCGAGCCCGCATCCCGCAGCAACCGCGGGGCGCGCACCGAGCCCCAGCCCCGCCGGCTCGGTGGAGCTGTGCCCCCGTCCCGCGCCCACCGCTGGGGCCGCCCCGACCGCCCATCCCGTGCCCGTTGCTCGGCGCGCTCGCACCGGGGCGCACGGACCCCCAGCCCCGGCTCCGCGCCCCGCGGCAGCCACGGGCATCGTTGCCGGAGCCGCCCCGCGCTCCGCCCGCCGCTTCCCCCCGCCCTCCGCCGGCACCACCGAGCGCTCCTCCGGGCCGCCCAGAAGGGCTCGGCGCCGCTGTGGCGGGGCGCTTTCCGCTTCCGCGCCGGCCATGCTGCGCTGCTGCCGGGCGGCCGCGGCCATCGCTGCCGGCTGCGCTCCGGGCTCCCCGTGCGGCCGCCGCGGCCTCGCCATGGCCAAGAGCAAGTTCGAATACGTGCGGGACTTCGAGGCGGACGACACGGTCCTGCCCAACTGCTGGATCGTGGTGCGGCTGGACGGCCGCAACTTCCACCGGTGCGGGCAGGGCCGGGGCGGGCGCTGCGGGACCCCGCGGGGGCGGGCTGGGAGCGCTGTTCCACGGGAGGCTCCTGGGGGTGCCCTGGTTGCGCTGGGCTGTTCTTGCCCGGCTTGTGTAGGTCCTGCAGGTGCGGGGTGAGAGATCCTCCAACCCCCCGGTCCCAGTGAACCTTCTCTCGGCCTCTGCAGGGCATGGAATTATCACTGGAATTTTGTTTTCACGGACGGCTTCAGAGCCAGGTGGTGCGGAATGGTCCCAGTAGGGAAATGGTCCCAGTGCCTTGGGTGTGCTGGGGAGGGACAGCAGCTGATGTCCGGGGATGTGTATTGGTGGCGGGAGGCAATGTCTGTGTGGCATTCACCTTCCCTCGGGATAAACAGAACACAGTTCCCTTGGCTGGTAGAGGACACAGGTTCTTGCTGGGATATGATCTCTGGTTTTGGTAAAACTCCTGAGTTTTGATGAATTTATTGATGATGTTGCCCTTATTGGTCTGAATATTAAAGACACCCTGTGAGAAAGTTTACAGAAAGTAGTATTTATTATCCATTTTCAGTTAAAATACATAAACCAGCTGCTTTGAAAGACTGGTTAGGGTCAGATACTGGTGGGAAAGAGAATGGGTTATCCAAAGTGGATAACAAGGATTTTTGTAACTGTTTTTCATACCTGGAGGGAATTCTTTTGTCAGTGTTGACAGGATACTGGAAATCAATATTCATATAAAGCAAATACGATGAAAATGAAGGGGTTAGCATTTTTAGTGGCTTATTAAGGGATTCTTCTGAAACCATTTTTGCTTTGAAGGTTTTCTGAGCAGCATGAATTCAAAAAGCCAAATGATGACCGTGCTCTGCAGCTGATGACCAAGTGTGCCCAGACAGTGATGCAAGAATTGGAGGATATTGCTATTGCTTATGGACAGAGTGATGAATACAGTTTTGTTTTCAAAAAGAAGAGCAGGTGGTTTAAAAGAAGAGCAAGGTAACAGCTGCTTTGGTACTGAAGTGAACTTGTTTTTAACATCTCTCTGTAATTCTTTAGATTTGCCTTTACCTACACACAGGGGTTAGGAGGAGGGCTGGTGCTTACACTGCAGTTCAGGTTTTTCATGTGGATTCTTTACATGTGATCTTTCAGGAAAATATGTTCAATAATACAGAGTTTTTTTAAAAGATTGATAAAACAAAAATTAGAAACAAACATTCCTTCAAAAAAAGTTACATTTTCCAAACGCTTGTACTTGATTTTCAGTACTTGTGTTCAAAAGACTGTGCCATTGCTCATCTTTTTGGCCACTATTTAAGAAATGCTGCTTTCCCGTAGAGTTATCACTACTGATACCTCAGATAACCACAGATATATAATCACACTTACGTATTTCTTTCTCTTTTTCTCTTGTTCTGTGTTTGCAAGTAAGTTCATGACTCATGTGGTCTCCCAGTTTTCCTCAAGTTACGTGTTCTATTGGAAGGATTACTTTAAGGACCAGCAGCTTCTGTACCCGCCAGGATTTGATGGACGAATTGTATTGTATCCCAGCAACCAGAATTTGAAGGATTACCTCAGTTGGAGGCAAGCAGATTGTAAGTGTTCCTAGAAAACAGAGATTTGTGCAGTTGAGTTCACTTCCTCTGAACAGAAATGCCCTTTCTGCCAGTGTGTTTGTATATAAAATTGTCAGTGAAAGAACAGCAGGTAGGGTGGTAGTTTTCAGTAATATTACGATTGTTCTGAGCTTTGTATGGCTAGAGAAATACTGCCTGAAACTTGGAGTGCCCAGGCTGCAACTAAATTTATTGCATCCTGAGAGTGAGTTCAGCACAGGAAATATTAAAACTGATGATAGAATTAATAAATTAATTGTGATGTTCATAGTTGGCTTAGCCAAGGGAATCTTCTTTAATTAAGAGATGTAAATATTCAAAGTCACAGCAGGTAGCAATCAAAAGTGCTGAATATTCCATGCTAGAACAGACCACTGGATTTACTCTTTAGACCTTTGTCAGTGCCTAGTCCCTGTTGTCAAATGAAAATAATTTAAATTATGCATAATACCCTTCACCCTCTGCTCTGCTTTTTTCAGTTATAATGAAATCTGTCTTCTAGCCATGCTATATAGTACCTAAAAAATGGATTATAAACATTGTATCCTCTTTAGAAACAGATTATATTCATTCCCCATTACTCTTGGCTGTTTCTTGGATACAACTCTGGAAATAATGCTGGTTTTTTCTAAGTAGTCACTCAGATTTGGTAAATAATCGTCCTCACACTCATTTCTACGTTTTCTCTAGGCCATATTAATAACCTTTATAATACAGTGTTCTGGATGCTTGTACAGCGAAGCGGTTTGACACCAGTGCAAGCACAGGAGAGGCTCCGGGTAAGAGTTTCCTAAATAATGTTTTTTTACAGCTACAAATTAAATCATAAAATTTGCAAAGTGTCTTGCCTGCCCAGCAGCCCTGGCTGGCTTGTCTGTTCTTACTGTAATAATTTTGTGGGTGTAGAGTAACAACTTCTTCAATTGCACAGATATTAATACCATTAGCAAATAATGTATTTTTGGTCAAATATTAGCCAGGTTTTAAGTTCTTAATTAGCAGGTTCAGAAATCTTAGAAGTGTCATAAAATGTCCAGTATCCAAACACAGGCAGAACAGTGGCAGAATTGAGGTCCTGTTGATTGCCAGTCCCTTGTGTTGTGTTTTGTCTCCTTGTGCAGACTTTAGCAGATTATTCCTGTTTTCTCCTGGAGTCTGTTGATGGTCTTCCATTTGTCTTGAAAATGTAATAAAAACCCTCTCAGTTTTAATACTTGTTTGGCAGTTGGAATTAATTCCTCTGTTGAGAGAAGCAATTAAACCTTGTGACTTTAAGGTGAAAAACCTTTACAAATGTCCATCTTGCTTCCAATATTCACCCATTCTCTACCCTAGAGATACAGTTTGTTTGTTTGTTTTCACTTAGAGTATTTTTCTTTTTCATTCCTCTCAGGGAACTTTGGCTGGAGATAAGAATGAAATCTTGTTTTCTGAATTCAACATCAACTACAACAATGAACCTTTGATGTATAGAAAAGGAACTGTCTTAATATGGCAGAAGGTAAAAAACTGTATAGCTTCTTGCTTTGTGCTCCTGTTTTAAATCGTTACACTGTAGCAGACAGACTGCACTGTAAGAGCGCCACGTGTATCTCAAATGTATATCTAGGAATAAATATATTTTAAAATTAACTGTATTTGCCATATAATGATGTGCAAGATGACTATTTGTTTTGGAGATGTTTTTGAGATATCTGTTTCTATGAGCATAATATAAAAACAAGTCTCTGAAGTCTGGCTTAGATACAAATTATGACTATTGAGATGAAACATGTATCGGCAGATGACAATGTGTATATCACTGGGGCTAAGGCCTTCCAAGGATTAGGTCCCAGGGATATCCACAGCAGAGGAATTACAAATTTCTGTTCAATAAGGTAGCTCAGCTCATAGTTCACTTAGCTCTTTTCTGCTTTAAAGGTAACTTGGAAATGTTCATCCTTTTAGGATTACATTATTGATCCAGAATTAGTGGAAGAAATTCCTGTCCTGTGGTTTTTTTTTATTAAATTCTTTTCTACTAGAATTTTTGAATCCCCTCTGGAGCCTTGTATGTCTGCTAATGTGTCAGCTGTATTTCCAGGTTAATGAAGTCATCACTAAGAAAATAAAACTGCCAAAGGAAGAAGAAGAAAAAGAAGTGGAAGTGACACGGACTAAGACTAAAGTTGTTCCCCTGCACTGTGACATCATTGGGGACCAGTTCTGGGAGGAATATCCCGGGATTCTGGCTGAGGATGGTTGATATCTCTCATGAGTATAACTGGTAGTTTACATTTTGCTCTGCTTGGGTTATTGGCAAGTGAGGAATACAAATGGTGGCTGGCAGAGCTTGACCTGGAACCCTCTTCAGCAACTACGTTGGGTTTAGCACTGTTGTTGCCTAAAAAGAAGACACTGGTGCTGTCTGACATACAAGTATATGCCCAAATGGAAAGCTAAAATCATACTCTCTTCTGAATGTTAAGAACTGATCATGAATTAAGACTGTTCCTGCCTTGTACATGTGTATTTGTAAAAAAAGTGTATAGAAATTTCCTGTATTTCTGTAGCATTTAATCCATGAGGTATTTTATTGAACTGCTGAACTATAAAAAAGCCTGCATATTTGAGCAGAAAATTATTATTTTGATTTTTGTTTTCAACTGAGATGGATCAGAATACTTCAATTGGGATTTAGTATTAAATTTCAAGGCTGGTATGTTTAGTCAGTCAAGTGACAAACTGTTCAACTGACTGATGTCTGATTCTTACTGAAAGGAAATGAAGTAGCAGTTTCCTATAGCTCATTTTAAAAGTTTTTGTCAGATGTACAGGATTTTTGTACTTCCAAAAAATAAAAATAATAGAATTTTTCCCTGCTGTGTTTTATCATTTGGCCTTTTCATTCCTGGGACTTGTCCTCGTAAGAGGTGGAAGTTCTAAACAGTGAAGTTAATAATAAAGATTCTGTACAGACTGGAATTCTGTTAGGACATGGATAGACATCTTTGCTCGTATTCCATGGCCTGGGAATTCACCTGTCTCTTTTGTGCAGGAGTGACAGGGAACAACACAGCAGAACATTCCAGGTGCTTGCAAAGAGGGAGCCAACAATTTGTCCTGCAGTTTTCTGATTTCCCTGGGAATGACACAGGGCAGTGCTGGCAATCCATGCAAGTTAGAGTGAAGGGAGGAGTGTGTGTTGCCTGCTCTAATCACAGTTCTGTTCTGGTTTAACTATCAGTTAAGACCCTTTGTCAATATCATGCAGCCTCTCAGGGCAGAAATATTACTGGTTATGGATAGAGGTTTGTCCAATGTAACTGGAATGTGAGGGAAATAACCAATTTCAGTGTAGAAATACAGCTACAATGATAAGTATTTGTAAGGCTATTACTGCTTCTAACCAAGCTGGTTTCAAAAGTATGGCCCCAGAACATTAACTGGGCCAGTTGTTGCAGATGGAGAGAGAGTCAGCAGCTGGGACCGGTCATAAAAAGAAAGGATCAAATGTGACTGAAGAAGGTCAGTACTGAGTTAGATTTTGATGAATTCACTTACAAGCCTACTCTGCTTCCCCTTCCTGCAGAAGAACTTACACATTTAAGGCAAGGTGTCTTTTGGTGTTTTTTTATAAAAACCCCACTGACCAGGTACTGATGTAAACTGCAACTTTGTGGGTTCTTCCCAAGATTAGGCAATGAGTCTGTGAGTTCAGAATAGCACAGGGCTTCCGCCCTACTTCTCTGTACTAGTTACGTACATGCAATGAGAGAATGTATTTCATTTTTAGTTTGTAGAATGGGCTGCATGATTCCTGGGAAGAGGATGTGAGTGATTGTGAGATACTGATTGTGAAGAATCATTGCACCAGTTATTTACTCCTAAGAACTTTCTATCTGTCTCTTGGCTTTTTGTCTTCTAACACAAATGCAATCTTCTTGACTTTGAAACGCCATATTACTTCTTGGTGCCTGACTTTGGACATTACATACAAAGCAACTGTTCCAGAATTGGTGACATTTGGATTTATTCAGACTGGTAACAGATGAAAGATTAAAAAAATAATTTGGCAGCCATGATTTATGTTTGGAAGGTATTATGTAGGTTTTTTATTTTATATGTTATGGCTGCCTGATACATTCAACAGTATCTCTATGTATGTACATTGTGTGTGTGTGTATAAAAAATGGGTCTGTATTAGCTCATGGTGTTTTCTAATTAACTCCTTCTTACAATAATATGGAATAAGCGAACATAGCTGTTCACATATGGATGCAGGCTTTGGAACCAAGATATGGATTGTCTATACAACCATGGCCTTTAATTTGTATTAATAGAAATGCTAGAGAAAGAAAGTCCCTGTGGTATGCTCATGCATAATGTCTGCATATATATATGACTCCATAGCTGTGGGGGAATATAACTATTCCTAAGGCTCAAGCAGCAGCCTGGTGTTGGTGGCACGCACAACATACAGGTATTTCTGTAGCTGAAGGAGTCCTCTACTGTGACCCAGTGAAGAAAGAGGTATTTCCTCTGAAGTTGGCAAACAATGCGGGGCTGATTTATTGCTGTAACAAGAAGCATTAAAGGTACGGGAACCCATTATGAAACATTAATGGCGGTGGTGAATCATTACAGTAAAACCTCTCTGCACTGCTAACAGTGTTTCCTCAGTGAAATGACTGCCCTGTGTATCCTTTTATGCATTAAAATGCAAATATATTGCAACCACCTGTCGCCCAGGTGCCATTTCATGGCCTGGGGCAGGGGGTGTTTGGTCCCCGATCCAGGGACCCTCTCTGGGGAGGGCTGCAGGGGGAGGGTTGCACCAGTTGGGGGTAACTGAAGATAATCACAGAATTGTTAGGGTTGGAAGGGATTTCTGGAGATCATCCAGCCCAACGCCCCTGCCCGTGCTGGAGCAGGTTATCCAGGAATGCGTTCAAGTGGGTTTGGGATGTCTCCAGAGAGGGAGACTCCAAGCCCTCCCTGGGCAGCTGTTCAGTGCTCTACCACCCTCAACGTAAAGAAGTTCTTCCTCATCTTGAGGTGAATCTTCTTGTGTTTATGAAATATCTTCCTCATCTTGAGGTGAAACTTCAGTTTATGACCACTGCTCCTCGTCCTGTCACCGCGAAGAGTTTGCCAACATCCTTTTGACACCCCGCCTTGAGTCTTTAGGCTAAGCAGGCCCAGATCCTGCAGTTTCTCCCATAAAAGAGAGATGCTCCACATCCTTTCCATCTTTGGGGCCCCCGCTGGACGCTCTCCAGCAGCTCCTCGTCTCTCGCCCCGCGGTGCCGGCCGCAGCAGGGCGGTGTCCGTGCTCCCCCGGTACCGCGGCCCATCCCGGGCCCACCGCGGGCCCACCGCGGGCCCATCCCGGGTCCATCCCGGGCCCACCGCGGCCCCACCGCGGGTCCATCCCGGGCCCACCGCGGGCCCATCCCGGGTCCATCCCGGGCCCACCGCGGCCCCACCGCGGGTCCATCCCGGGCCCACCGCGGGCCCATCCCGGGCCCATCCCCGGTCCGTCCCGCCCCGGCGGCCGCTCCGCCCTCAGCCCCGCGGCGTTGCGCGGCAGCGCCCCCTGGCGGCGGCCGCAGGCGGTGCGCAGCCCGGCATGGAGGAGGACGAGGCGGGCGCGGCGGGCGCGGAGCCGCGGGGCCCTCGCCGCCGCTCGCCCAGCCCCGGCCGCCTGGATGTGAGCTCCAGCCGCTTCGACCCGCTGCTGGCGCTCTACTCGCCGCGCACGCCGCTGCCCTTCCCCGCCGCGCCCTGCTTCAACAACCTCGCCGAGTACGAGAGCTTCCAGCGCGGCCTGCGCCGCCCGCGCGGCCGCCGCGCCGCCCCCGCCCGCCGCGGAGCTCCCGCCGCCCGCGCGTCCCGCCGGGGCCCGCCCGCCGCCGACCCCGAGCGCATCCAGCGCCTCCGCAGCCTCATGGTCAACGCGGGCCCCGAGGAGGAGGGGGCTGAAGGCGGAACGGCGCGGCGCCGGCGGCGGGCACCGCGCAATGTCCTCACCAGGATGCCCCGTAAGGGCGCGGGCAGCGCGGCCCGGGGCTGGGCGGGCGCGGGGAGCGGGGGCTGCGGGGGAGGCGGAGGGTGTGTGTGTGAGGATGCTGAGGCGGGTCGAGGGTTGCGGCTGGGCCCGGCGTGGAGTTGGGATGGAGTTTGGGGGAGTTTGAGGGTGGCTGGCGGAAGCGGTCGGGTGACAGCGGGGTGTGGGTGGGTGACAGCGGGGGGAAGGATTTTGTTCCGTGGGAAATGGTACTTGGGTGCAGAGGCCCTGGCACAGGTTCCCCAGAGAAACTGTGGCTGTCCCATCCCTGGAGGTGTCCAAGGTCAGGTTGGATGGGGCTTGGAGCAGCATGGTCTAGTGGAAGGTGTCCCTGCCCATGGCAGGGGGTTGGAACGAGATGGGCTTTGAGGTTCCTGCCAACCCAGACCGTTCCGTGATTCTCTGAAATGGTGTGCAGGAATGAGGAACAGCATTTCACAGAGCTGCTCACACAGAGATGACACTGAATTTGTTGTGGTGATGTCCTGCTTTGTTAATTGGTTAAATACATACATCCTCTTGGTTTTAAGGAGAAAAAAGATGAGACACTGCTGTGTTCTCAAGAGTACTATTTTAAACCAGGGCTGATAATTTGAGTCAGTCTAGCATGCAGTTAAATCATAACCACAGGTGAGTCTGTAACGCACTGCTGCTACTTGGTTGCTAACCACATATCCTGCAGGCAGAAATAGTGGCATTTCTGGTAACATGATGGCAGAACAGTGGTTTGACGTGGGAGACAGCTGTGATGTAGCTAAATTAATCAGCCGTGTTGATGATAAAAATTTCTCGTAAAAATGTATGCGTGTAGTCAGGGGAAATATACCCTAAAGAGGAAGAAGTGCCATTTGTGTACCCCCACCAAGAGTCAAGTTGCATTGCCGTCTGGTGAGATGTAATTTTAGGGCACTTAGTTAAAAACACAGTGGGATTTTTTGGAATCAAAGTATCTCTTCACCACCATCACCTTATTTTTTTTTTTTTTTTTTTTTTTTGTAAAAAGACAGAGCCCAAAATATTCAATTCTGAATGCCCAAGGCAAAACCTTTTTCTTGCTTAGACACTAAAACACAATGTATTCATTGTTATAGGCTCTGCATGATCATAAATATCACACTTAGTGTTCTGCAGAAATGCAGAGGTTCTGTTGGGACGGGATTTCCAGAAAACTGACCTTAAATATTGATTTCCGATCCTAATATAAAGTACCTAATTTTGCATTTGTGATGGAAATTGAACAAAATAACCTTGTAAATATTAACTTTATTGGTGGTTTAGCAAATCAATTCCATGCTTCCATTAAGAACACATATTTAATATCCACATATCCATGTCTGGACTTTGAAGAAGACTGGCACAACTGGTACAGAAAGTGCTATTCAGCAGCTTGAAGAGTGATTTATAGCCAAAATTGTGTGCTTTCCCTGTAAGTGGGGGGTGTCTGCACCACAGGTGGGCCAGTGTTCGGAGCTTGGACTCTGAGGCAGTGGCAGCCCCTGGAAGTGACCAGGTATGATGAGTTTCTTAAGTTCAGTGGGTCAGAAATGTGGAATGGAGCTACAGTTTTGCCTGTCAGGACACATGATTGCAGAAGCAGACATAAAAGTCAAAAGGAAGCTACTTCAGCAGTGCCTGTGTTGGATCAGTTCAGGAGGAGCTATTTATCATTCCTTTGCATTCATCAAGGGGCAGGGAACTCATGTGCAGGGGAAAGGTGTATGACAGTGTTCCAAGTTACTTCAACTATTCTGACTTTTCTGTTGTGGTTTTTTCTAATCTTGCCTCTTAACTGGGTGTGCCCTGAGGACAAGGACTGGAGCTGAACCAGAGTTTGGATCTGTATTTTCTCCCTCCTGGGGTGCTTAGAGTAGTTTCGTACTCATTCTTCAGAATCCTGGTATTAAGCTTGTGCTTATTTTATACAAGTAGGGGGTTGATTTTGAGTACCAGACCAACTTGGTAACTCTTTCCCTCTCTATTAAAAGATTGTTCATGCTGGTACTTAACAACACAGAAGGCGCAAGCAGATTTAGCTACACGCAGAGTCTGCTCGTTACAGCCCTTGGTGCTTGCAGAGGAGGTGTGTTCCAAAAATAGATGCCTTGCGTTGGTGATTTTGTTTTTTCCGAGAATGTCAAGTTGTTGAAGGGGTTTTGGATGATGTGTTCTGCCCTTTTTGCTCAGGTGAAGCTGGAGGTTTGCCATGGAGGAGCCAGAATCTTAGGCAGCAAGGAAAAGTGGGCAGAATGTAGATTTGGTAGAGCTGTGTAGGGCTTTTCAGGGTGCTGAGAGGCAAAGGCATAGTTGCAAGTAGGGGTTTTATGTGGACTTATGTAAGAAGTTGCTGATAAAGTTCCTGCGTAAAGGGGATATTGGAATTTAAAATCTAAAAAATAATTCTAGATTTTAAATTATTATGTAAATTCTCAGGGCCAGTTAGAAAAAATACTGTTTTCTGATTGAAAGCATCAATTTGCTATCATGATGGTGTCATCTGTGGTTCCTGTGATGGAGCTGTCAATCCAGAACATGAGTTTGTTATCACTTCAGCTGAAGGAGACACAGACTCATGAAAAGACCCCCTAAGCAAGGCTGGGAGGTGCTGAGACAGTTTATGCTCTGTGTGAAACCAATTTCCTGCAGTTATCCAGCTGGAGAGGGCTGGCAAGAAGACAATGGATCTCGAAAAATAAATGTGATTAGGTTAATTCAGAGGAAACTGATTTAGATTTCCCTGCTGTGGCCACGAATTACCCTGCAGCCCAGTCCTGCAGATCAGCTGCTTTACGCAGTCACTTTTTACACTCACAGGGAGCATTTTCTGGTGTGCAAATCAAACCTGGAATACATAGTCCCTGAAGCACAAGGTGAGAGATCATCTCTGGCTCACATATTTTATTAAAATGAAGAACCGTGTGAGATTTTAGACCAAGTCTTTTCCCCTACTCTTAGGAACTGTACAGCAATCCTGGGGCTGTGTTTGCACACAAAGATTTCTGGTGTGCAGACAAGGCCTTTGTGAGCCAGGTGAAGCTGTATGTTTTACTGAATTCCTTCACTTCTACCCTGGTTAAAAGCATTATTTTCCTGGGGTTTAGCGTGGTTTAGTTGCTCGCTACTCCTTAGAGTCCTTTTTTTTCTTTGCCAAAGACTCATATGACTTTGAAGGATGTTCAGCTGGCTGCTGAAATCTTAACTGAAACAATGCATTTTCATCAGTTTAAACTGGTCCAGTTTAGTAAGTTGAAGGATTTTGAGTCATTCATTGTTTCAGAAGTCCCCTTGTAAAGTAAAGGAACACATCTGCTACAATTCTTTATTCACAGTTCATAACTAATCTGAGGTAGCCTTAACCAGGCATTTGTCTTTTCTGTGGAACTAACTCTGCTCCCATGAGCTTTCT
Organism: Acanthornis magna; assembly: GCA_036785705.1. Classification (NCBI taxonomy): domain Eukaryota; kingdom Metazoa; phylum Chordata; class Aves; order Passeriformes; family Acanthizidae; genus Acanthornis; species Acanthornis magna. Next base: position 7,664,748 of record JAWUZG010000092.1, read on the forward strand.
GTCCCCTCTCAACCACTTTTATTTACAATTAAGACTACATGGCATGTTTTTGAAATGCAGCAAAAAGATTTTCAGCTAAGGCTGATTTGGCTGTGGGCTATGTAAAGCAAAACCTTCATATTTTCTGAAGTCTTGGCTGTACCCACTGTAAGAAGAGTTTTAGTGGTCTGGTAATGGCAACCACAGTGTGTTACAGTGCTTGGGGCTTCTCATTACTATTGTTGTGAGCACAAGTGTTGTGCCAAGATCTGCCATACTTGTACATAGAGTGGATTTCTACATATTTTTTAGATAGATACTGAGGAAAGAGTTTTTACAAGAGTATGTAGTGACAGGAAAGGCGGGAATGGCTTCAAATTGAAAAAAAAAGTAGGTTTAGATTAAATATTAGAGAGAAATTCTTGGCAGTGAGGGTGGTGAGGCACTGGAACAGATAACCCAAAGAAGCTGTGGCTGCCCCGTCTCCGTAAGTGTCCAAGGCCAGGTTGGATGGGACTCTGAGCAACCTGGTCTAGTGGAAGGTGTCCCTGCACATGGCAGGGGGTTGGAATGAGATGGGCTTTAAGGTCCTTTCCAACCCATTCTGTGATTTTGTTCTATGACTCTGTATATTTTGGTGAAGACTGGTGATGTTCTCTTTCTGTTTTAGTCCATGAAGGCAGCCCACTGGGGGAACTTCATCGCTGTGTCCGAGATGGTGTCAGAATTAATGTTCACATCCGCACTTTCAAAGGGCTTCGTGGAGTCTGCACAGGGTTTTTGGTTGCATTTGACAAATTCTGGAATATGGTAATTATTGTTCCAGCCCTTGATTTATAACTGTTATATTGAAAACTTGGTATTTGCAACAGGTTTAAGCAAATGAGATATGGGGAAGGTTAATGTGGTTTTGTGGCTCACAAACTGGTTTGCTCTGGCACCAAGTGCTGTGTTTGAGATGTCAGTGGTGTTTGGTGTTGGACTGGTACGTCTGGGAGCTGCCCAACCATCTTAGAGAGGTTTTAGGTGAGAGAATCTTTGAAAAGTTCCCAACATCATCAAGGGTTTTGTATAAGAACCCAGCAAGGTAGAGTATGAGGAATATCAGAAGCTTCCAAAGCTGCCTCTGCAAAACCCAATGTTTCTATAGTGGTGAGTGCTTCTCTGTTTTATTTCACTAATATCACTGAGCTGTCAGTGACAAAAGCTTTTCCTGTGTTCTACCTTGTGAAGATCTTAAAGACAGTGGATGGAAAAGCAGCTGATAAGTATTTGTGAGCCTGGAGGTGTGAAAAGTTTGGGAATGGGGAGGGGGGAAGGATTTTGCAGGCAAGGATCACAGAGATTTTGCAAGTAATGCAGAATAAACGCTAGACTTTACTGCTGCTTTTATACCTCAGTACAATTTAGATGATTAACAAACCAGCTCCAAAGCACAGCTTGTTCCTGAGATGGATTTTCTCTCAAAACATAATTTCATAATGCTTTGACACAAAGCTGGTCCAAAGCTGCTTCATGTTTTATTTTAATTTTGACCTTTCCATTTCTTTTATCTTTTTCTAGGCCCTGACAGACGTGGATGAGACCTACAGGAAACCAGTAATGGGCAAAGCCTTCTATGCAGAACCTCAGCTCTCACTGACCCGGGTAGGTGACAGCTCCTGTTTTCTTTTTTATTAGGATCTCCTTTTTCAAAGTAGTAAAAGGGGAGCAGTGATTGGAAAACCATGATTACATTTGAAATATTTCATCTCCATTTATTACAGATGACTCTAAACTAACTTGAACTAAGAAAAAAATACCCAGAACATTTTCTGACCTTTCTGAAAGTACTTTAGTAGTTTAGTGTTACTAAATCTTCACTTTAGAGTCAGATCAGAGGTGCTGCCACTGCTTAGTGCAATATACTGACCTTCTAGAAGCTCACTCTGTGATTTTTTATGTGCTTGCTCTGTGTGTTTTTTGCACATGTGACTGATCAGGTCCACAGTTGTCTTGGCAGAGCATCCTTCTGGTACAGATGTTCCTAACGCCACAGGCTGTGTCTGCAGCCAGAGAAACAACACAGCTCTTTGGTCACTAGAGTTTCCAGTCTGGGTGCTGTGAAGCCCAAGGTCTCCAAAGCTCTCCACTCTCTAGGATCCAGATGCAAATAGAGTTGTTTACCACACTGACAACCGAAGAGATGATAGATGAACTTCTGAACAATGAAGGGAAAAATAATGTTACAGGGCTGTGCCCGTTGAATGGCAACAGCCCTGGGCTTTTTGAACATCAGAGAAGCATCACAAAAACATTTAAACTGCTTCATTGTGAGGAGTTTGCTTTCAAATTCCTGCCATTTAAATCTGTTTTCTGATAGATCCCACCCTTCCTTTTTTTTTTAAAGATTAGTTAAAAATAATCAAGTTGTCATTGTTCCTTTAGCTCACTCTCACAAGGATTGACTTTCCATCCTGTTGCTGGGAAGAGAGAGGCTAACCAAAAATCACATTTGTCATTATTTCATAAAAGCTTGTCTGCTGCCAGAGTAAAAGCAGTTTCTTTTCCAGTTTCAGCACCATGTATTCTTAGATTAATGAATTCATACAGTGCTTTGGGTCCGCTGCTGTAGCTTTTATTATTTTTCTGTTGTTTGTGGTCTGCTCATCTCCCAGAATACCCACACGGCATCTTTTCATTTGTTTTGGAGAACACGAAAGATCCCTCAGTTTTTCAGTGTACAACCTAATAGAGGCCCCTTATCTTTGGGATTCATGACACAAGGATGGAAATATCTTTAAAACTGTCTGACAGCATTAGAAGAACACGGGAAAAAGTGGGCTATAGGAGCAACTTGGTATTTCTGTTGCTCCTGACCAAAGTTGACTGCTACCACACAGCAGTGTGGTTCCCCAAATTAAATTCCTTGGTGCTCACATTAAGACAGTCATGAGCATGCAAGAGATTCATTCACCTTCTGTCACTGTTTGGTAAGAAAACATGGTCTTTATTGCTTGTGAAGATTTGTCACTGTGTCTTGTGAGCTCTCATTTGGGACTGTTCATGAAAATACAAGGGAGAAGTGTGGAACAAGTGGCCTCTCTTGTTTTACAGTGTGGTCACAGATATAAATGTCCTTTTACAGCTGTTTGAAAAACTCAAGCTGCAAGAATCCTCGGGGAAGAAGGGAACTGACTCAAAGACTGTCTCAGAGGAGCTGGCCCTGACAAATGAATCTCAGACGCTGAGTTTGAAAGTTGGATCGGGACGAGGGAGAGCAGAAGAGGAGCGCGAGAGGCAGAAACACTTGGGCAGAGCTGGAGACAAGAAGACCCCAGGTGACAGAAGTGAAGCTGATGTGGGCAGCAGGACTGCCCATGCAGAGGGGGCCAGTGCTGGTGGGGCCCGTGCAAGGAGCCAGTCCCGGAGGAGACGGCGGCCCAAGGTGGATTATCAGCAGGTGTTCACACGCCACATAAACCAGATCTTTATTCGAGGAGAGAATGTGTTGCTTGTCCATTTAGCACATTGACTTGGCTGAGCCTTTGTCAGAATATTTATTTGATAGCATGACTTGCTGCTGCAGCTCCCATTGCTATTTAGAGTTGTCTTTGAGTAGGATGGTACCGTGGCTGGTTTCCCATTGCCGCAGCACGGTAGGGGAAAGAATTGTAACTTGAGCATCCTGGGCTTGATGCCAAAGCAGCCTCCTTAGATCCCTGTTGGGGGTCTCAGGAGAAGGTCAGCAATGCAGTTGTTTCTCTGATATGAGGGAGTTAAGCACAGATCCCACTGTTTCTTGAAAAGAAGCTAAATGGAGAGGGTTGGAAGAGAATTTTGGTGTACTCTTACAGGAGCTACTTGTGGCACTCATTTAAGGAGAAGATCTCCACCTGCAATAAATCAGAAATGCTATTTTGCACATTCTGAGTATACCAAGAGAAAATTGCTAATGAAACCAGTAGTTCATCTGCTGCTGTTATGTGGATGTCCTCTTTTCCAGACATAATTTTGAAATAGTTTATAAAACTTTGGAGTCACATCCTGCTGATGGCTACTGGCCTCTGTGCCATAGTTAGCTCTGTAATGCCCCCTGTGATAGAAAACCTCTCAATTGTAAACTGCTCTTTTAATGTGAGTGATGGCAGGACTGTAACTTATTTCCAGTATCAAAGCTTAGGCTCTCTTTGTAATGTTGTGCTTTGGCCCTGTGTCACCAGCAAGCAGATGATGTAGCTGATCCAGAGACCTGTTTGAAGTTTATCTGTGGGTGAAGATGGAGACCTATCCTTTTCACCTGTTTGCTACTTAGTTTAATAGTGAAGCTGGCAAAGATAGGGTTTTTCTCAGGTGTGTTTGTACTGAGCACACTTGTCCTGTATTTAAGCACTTTTCAGGCTCCCTCTGTTGAAACCAGAGGTGCTGTGTCTCGAGCAGTTCTCATGGAGCAGAAATCTTCATGGGTCTTTCCTGTCCATGTGAGGGATGCATCATCTAATTCCAGCTGAGCTTTGGAGATGTGCCTGAAAAGGTTTTGAAGTACAGAAGTCAACTCATCAGTGTTTCATTTCAGCAAGGCGGCTAAATTATTGCAGATCAGGCCAGGGTTCTGCAGGTATAAACTGCTTTCCAAAAAACCCATGTGCAGAAGTTTGAGGGTAAATGAAGCTGTTCCATTATGTAGTCTGTTCCCTTTGTTGTCAAAGGAGATTTCATGCTGCTACTCTGTATTCATCTCAACTGCCTTGTGCTTTGCAGCAGCTCTGTGTGTTTAAGCTGAAGTTGGGAAATTGCTTTATAGCAGGACTTACATTGCATATAGATGTCCTGATTTCTCAAACTGAGTGTCTGTACTGTGGGTGACATGGATTTCTGCTGCTGCAGATGCAGCATTCTGCTTGCTTGGTCGTTAGGGATATGTCTGGTGTTTGGGTGAATCACAGAAATCATTTAGCAGGCGTTCTGGACACACAAAGCAGCTGTTTGCCTCTGGGGGAGCCTGAAACTTATGTCAGCATTTCACATGACATGGGGCTTGATGAGCTCAGCCACTGAGCTCAAACCCAAGTTCAGCCTGGGACAGAATAAAAAGTACTGTTGAGGCAAAATAGTTTCATCAAGGGTAAAAAAGAAAAGAAAAAAATTAAATACTCTCTACAGCTTCTTATGAAATACTGCTTTACTGCTGTAATCCCATCCCTCTGTGAACTCAGACTAGGCACTGAAAAGACTCTTCTTGTGGATGTTCTTGTTTCCCCTCCCTTCTTTACTGTTCTTGTTTGTGGTCATGTGCTCTGCAGTTTTTCCCTTTTTTTTCTTCTTTTTTCCCCCCTTTTCTCCTGTCAGTACTTTGTCTCCTCAGGACATTCTAAACTCTGGTTTACAAAGACTGTTCTTGTCCTGGCTTTTTGCACCCTTTCCTGGTTGGCTTTCTCTGTACTAACCAGAGCCCTCACAAATTACTGGAAATATGTGAAGCTAGGAGCAAGGTGCTTATCTCTGCTCCTGACTTCCCAGCGGCATTTATTGCAAGTGAATATATTCTTCCTTATGTTTTAGTTGTGGGGATTTTCCTCTCTGTTTTCCGACAGCTTTGTTTTTATTTCAGCTGCTTGGGATGACTCCTTTCTGCCTTTTCCATTATTACCAAAGGCCACTGGTTTTGACCTCTCCTCTTTCCTTCATACTTGACCAAAGGGTGTCAGATCACCCTCAGGCTGATAGACAATGACATCTCATTGAGTTCTTGCTTTTCTTCACCTCATATTCTTAATTCTGTTTGTCTGCCTAGTTTAAATTGCCTTGTGCATTAACTAAGATACAACTATTATGAACGTTTTCGTAGCTCTGCTGCCCTTCCTTGTCAATTGACACTTCCCCAAGTTCTCAGTTGCTGCTGTAAGTCTCAGTGTTTCCTTTCATAAGAAGTTTTTCCCTGAAATCTTCCAGGTGTTTGTTGCTTCACATCTACGAGTTTCTTTGTTTACATTTTAGGAAAAATGCTGGTGCTTAGACTTGAGTTTGTGCCTTGATTTTTATATCATCCCTGACCTATTCTTCCAGAATCATCACCTTGGTGAGCAAACCTGGTTAAGGATTATAGTTTGTCTCCTTTTTTTGCACTACCTCATTATTAAAATGTTCCTCCTGTCATCTGTGAAGTTGGTTAAGCTTCTCTCTTCCTATTTAGATTTAATGAATTATTTGTTGGTTCTTCATTTGTTTCCTACTTTCCTGTCCACCTTTCTCATTATTTCCAAGCTGCTTCCTAAATCCTGCTGCTTCCTCTTCTACAATTTCACATCTTCCAAAATGTCTTCCCACTTTTTCTGGCATTGTATCTTTTTAAAATGCATTATTAAAATGCTATCTTATGGATTTTGTCTCTTTCAAGCATCATGATTGTGATGAAGCAAGTGAATCCTGTATGCGTGTTGTCACTTGCATGTTCAATACTTCAGATAATGTTGCTCTTTAAATAAAATTGAATGTCATGTTTTGAAATGAATTTTTCTACCTCACTGAAGTATTCACCTAAATCTGTTAAAAAAAAAGAAAAAGGAAACAACCTTTGGAAACAAATAAGCTTTGGGCTTTTTTTTTTTTTAATTGTTTCTGGTTATTTCTTTCTATGGTTTTCCTTTTCCAAAGTCAACATAAAATTTTTGTTTGAAAATTTTTTTGCTCCCAGCCCTTCCTCTCTTGCTGCAGTGTGGCTGTGAGCACAGACACACCAAAGTCTTTGTGCTAAGGAAGGAAGAATAAGAAACAGAGAGCAATGTCGGGGTGAAAAAGCTTTGGGCAGATATGAAGAAGTCCCTGGAAAGGATCCACAGGTTGTCACCTGTCCTATATTTCTAGGACTTGGCTCATCCTGGTTCTCAGCAGTGGTTCTTAAAATGTGCTTGTGGTGAGGTACCCAGTTACTGCAGGGAGCAGTTTTCTGCAATAACTTTGAAGAAGCATTGGGATAATTTGAGAAAGTGTTAAAATAATCTCTAATTTCTGGTATTATGTCTTAGGAATTGTTTTTGCACAGTTGCTTCATTTTATCAAACAGTTCTTAGGCTGTGGTATTAGAAAACAAGGCCAAAAGGAGCTTGTAAAAAAGTGTGGGTTTAGTTCCTTCTCTCAACTGAGTTGTCCAGCTTGTTAATTGCCTGGAAGGTTTTTTTCTGACCTAGAGTGAGGTGCTTAGCATGTCCTCCCCAGGTGATTACAGAATTAACCAATGAGTGCTGTTTTCCATCTGCTTCTTATCCTTCGGTGTTTGGGTTCGTTGTTTCTTTTGCAGCATTCCCTCAGCCCTGCAGTGTCTCAGCAGGAATAGGCCTGACTGCCCTCTGGTTTTTACCCTTCCCCAAGGAATGTTACCCCGTGCAGTTTTGAATCCAGAGAGCCTTTGATTATTTTTCATTTTCATACTGGTCTCTTTAGATTTGTGGAATTACTTGGTCAGAAGAATTATTTATCTTGGATAATATTACTTATTGGAGTAAACTGATTTTTTGAAACTTTTGAAAAGCAATTTTATTACTTATTTTCCTTTACAAAGTGCTAGGTTTTCTAGTTTGCTGTTGCTCTTGCACCTCTGAATCATTGGGTGAAGAGGTGTGCAGGATAAAAAGAGCCAGGGAAAAACGATGTCTAATTTTTATTGGATTTGACAATTCTGTCCAGCATGCTGCCCACACTCAACCTTTCTGTTTCTTGCTGGCACTGACCTAAGTGAGACAGGTGGAAATTATTTCATCCAGAATCTTGAAGGAAAATGGAGCAGGGACAGCAAACTGAAAACACTGAGTTTATGAAGATGTTTATCTCCAGGTAAACTTCCTGTCTTTGATTAAACAGATCAGAATTACAATCACCGACTTACACTGCAAACTCTGCCACTGGATAAAATTGGAAGGCACAGTCCTGCACCTTTTCAGAGGTGATTAAGTGATTCCCTCAGCCAGGCCAGTTCTTGCCTGAGAAGCTGCTCAGGTATATGCCAGTGTCTGCCTCAGAACATAACTGCAAATACTGCCAATTAATATGAGGATGTTTTCTCTCCTGCCTGCACTGCCAAGTGTAAAATATAAATGCTGAGGTCTGCAGCATCTGCAGCCCAGAACTACTTCAGTTCATGCTTTTGCTTCTTCACATTGGCTTAAAAAATTTTGAGTTTGTGCTAATAGCAATCCTAAGACAGTTGGTTAGATGTTAGGAAAGGCTCCTGCTTACTAAGAAACAGTATTGGAAAAGTAAGTTTTTTGCTGAAGTTGTGAATCTTAGATTGTAATTAAAGTATTGTAAACCAGGAAAGGCTGAGAGAGTTGGGATTGTTCAGCCTGGAGAAGAGAAACTTTGGGGTGACCTAATTGTGGCCTTTCAGTACCTGAAAGGAGCTTAGGAGAAAGATGGAGAGAGACTATTTACAAGAGCATTGAGTAACAGGACAAGGGGGAATGGTTTCACATGGACATAGAGTAGGGTTAGATGGGATATTAGGCAAAGAGAAAGGAGGGGAGAGGAATTACTCAGGTGGTGATAAATCCTTGACTTGGGAAGGGACTTCCTAGCCTGTGCCCTTGGGCACAATCGAGCCAGCACTGGGCAATTGAGCTCTGTAATTGAAGAGGGAGGATGCAGAGCCTGCTCTTGAGTGCAGCCCCCCTTATGCTGTGAGCCTTTCACAGCCCCTGACCTGCCCCTGGAATCTCTGCCAGGCTTCATTCCTAACGACTGACGCGTTTGATGCTGCCTCTAACATTTTGCAGAGGAAACCCAGTGGGAGAAGAAAGAAGTAAGCAAATTTGCCCTTTTGAGGCGGGGTGGAGGAGGCTTGGTTTTCCTTGTTGGCTTCCTGGGGGTGCAGGAGAAAGGACTGCTTTAGCGGAGAAATAGAGATGCTTGTCTCATGATGTTTACAAGTCCTTTCAGATGTCACTGTAAGTGCTCTTGCTCTTAGCTGGTGGAAGTGAAGACCTGTCAGAGAAGGAAGATGCCTTCTGATGTTCCTGGATAACTTATTAGCTTCTAGCTTCCTGGTGTACACTTGGATGACTTTGTTGAAAAAAAATTAGTACACCTGAGACTTTCAGTCAGTCTTGTATTCGTTTAGAATGAAAAGTAGTTTGATCTGTTTGTGTGAAAACATATCCATCCTTTTTTCCTCTCAAAAGATCACTGCTCTCCCTCAGGAAAGAAATGGAAGCTGCTCCTATAGTGATTGCTTCTGATTTCCACTGCTTCAGAGCAAAGTGCAGCTGTGTCAAGGTGTCTTCAGCTGACACATTATTCTGAGAGGACAAGATGAGAGAAATGTTTGGTTTCCCTAAGACTAAAATGGGCATTACAAGGGGAGCAGACGGGTTGACCTCTTTTCAAGTGGCGCACACACCCACTGTAGTTGCACGGACTGGGACTTGTTAACCAATGAGTCACCTGTAAAACGTCCTTAGGGAGCCACAGAGGAGCAGCATGACCCACCAGACTGACAGTGGGATTGAAGTCAGGGCTGACAAATTCTGCTCTCTCTGCTGCCTCTCGCTCACTGAATGGCCTTGGCAAGTCACTTCCATCCCTCTCCCTGATGCTCCACAGCTGTAATACATCCAAGAGCACTCCTTGCCTGTCTTGCAAGGATCTGGGGAAGTGGTAAATGTTACACAAGTGCCAAGTGTTGTTATTAAAACTCTCTTCGTCAGGTAATGCAGGTACATCAATGCTTTGCCCTCTCCAGGCTCATGACTGTTAGTTAACCTCACCTTGGCACACGAAAACCGTGTGGAAATCAGGTACAATGACACACTCCAGTCTTGAAATTACTGATGTCTTCAAGGTCACATTTGGTGACTTCAATATCTGTTTCACAGCTGCAGTTCCGTGTTTGGGTCAGGTGGTGATAAATGAGGGTGTAATTCGTTCGTAATTCCTTCTCTGTCTTCCTAAATATTTTGTTTCTTAGGAAGCTGATGCTGCTATGAAGATTGAATAATACTGAATTTGCAATATTCTGCTTTCCAGATATAAATGTTTATATTTAAAATTGCTAAGACTGCAATGCAATAAATATGTCCATGTAACAGTTTGCCTCAAAGCATGATTTTTTTTTGTGCTCTGCCAATACAGTGATGTGTATCATCAGTGAAGGAGCTTGGACTGCTGTGGTTAGGACAGATGCTGGATGTGGAGACCCCCAGGTGTGGATAAAGCACTGCTATCTAGTCACATGATTTGGGGACAAACCAGTCATTTGTGTGTTCAAAAGGGTATTAATCTACAAAGTAAGAATGTTATGACGCTTGTCTTTTAGAGATGCAGAAAGGAAGTGAACTTCATGTTGATGAATGTAACAACCATTGGCCTAATCAGTCAAAAGTCTGTTACCTTGGTGTGTGGTCTTCCACAGTTCCATCAGGAGATGGTTTTCCAGAAACTGGGGAGGTCCAGGGCCAGCATCCAAGCACCTGCTCCAGTGTGTGCATAGACATTGGGGAACCTGACTTCCACAAACCTTTCTATTCCTATGGTAAGTGCTGCTGATAAATTTGCATCAGAGGGTTTTTTTAGGGAGAAATTCTTCCCTATGAGGGTGGTGAGGCCCTGGCTCAGGCTGCCCAGAGGACGTGTGGCTGCCCCATCCCTGGAAGTGTCCAAGGCCCAGTTGGACAGGGCTTGGAGCAAACAGGTCTAGTGGAAGGTGTCCCTGCCCTTGGCTAGAAGGAGTAATTCCCATTTCAACCTGGGAACTGTTGGATTAAGAAGTGCTCCTGTTCTGTGCAGTGAGCCTGCTCCAGGGGAACCTCATCCCAAGCAGGAGGCATAGGGTGGAGGGATGCTCCCACTCTGTAGAGGGGCCCTGTTCTTTAGGAAAGGATGGGGGAGATTTGCAGGGCTCTGGATTTCTGCCTTCCATGGGCACTAAAGGCTCCAGAAAGGTTGTCCAAACACTCCCGTGTGCTGCAGCCCTTCCAGCTTCCCTTTATTCCACTGGGAATCCCAGCCAAAGCCTTTCTCTAGTTTTGGGCAGCGCAGCCATGGAAGTTGCCAGGCAGGCTCTAACGAGCAGATACCCGCTGATGCTCCCGCCGGGAAAAACGGGAGATTCGAGCACGCCGGAGGTACCCCCAGCCGTGCGGTGTGCGGGCTGCGGGGACGGGCTGGGCCCTTCCTGGTCCCGATCCTGATCCCGATCCCCATCCCGATCCCGGTCCCGATCCCGGTCCCGATCCCCATCCCGATCCCCATCCCGGTCCCGCTCCCCATCCCGGTCCCGATCCCCATCCCCATCCCGGTCCCGGTCCCCATCCCCATCCCCATCCCGCTCCCGCTCCCGCTCCCAGCCTGGAGCAGCCGCCGGGCCCGCGCCCCGCCAGGGGGCAGCAGCGGGCAGGGAAACCCCGCGGCGGCGGCGGCCGTGAGGGGACGGAGGGGACGGAGGGGATGGAGAGGATGGAGGCAGCGCTCGGGACAGCGCGACCCCGAACACCCCCTGAGAGCCGCTCCTGGAGGGACCGGCTGTGTCTGTGTGGCTGTGCTCCCGCCTGCTTCACACGGCCCGGCTCGGGCCCCGGGTGCTGCGGCTCCCCGCCGTGTGGGCAGTTAGGTGTTTGCACAGCATCGTCTCTCCCTTCGCAACAGGCCAAAGTTCCCCGCTAACAACAGCTGTCCCGGAGTGGTGGCACGGCTGGAGTCACTGGGACAGAGCCCTCACACAGTCGCAGAATCACTGAGGTTAGAAAAGACCTCCAGGACTATCGAATCCAACCTGTGACCGCCCCCACTGTCAGCCAGACCGGAGCACTGAGTGCCACGTCCCGTCCTTCCTTGAATACCTCCAGGGACAGTGACTCCACCACCTGCCTGGGCAGCCCTCACCTCCCAGCCAGGGCTGACAACAGGGGGTGATGGCATGAATTGGTCAAAACTTTTAGTCCCTGTGTGTTGGTTTAGGCACATCTTTGCAAAAGGAGCTCTGGGTTCGGACTGGAGCCTGCAAAGGGAAATCTGTGATGGGCAAACCATCGCTGGAACTGTCACAGGGAATGTGCAGACACAAATCTGAAGACCTTGCAGAGAGGCAGCACTTTGGGGAGGAAACCACGGCCAGGCCAGGCAGGAGCGACAGCACAGCTCTGCCTGTAACTCCTGTGGGTGCTTTGGGGTATGGGAGCAGAGCAGTCCTGTAGCTGTCCAGCAGGGATGAGGACAAGGCTGGAGGAAACGCTGGCTGTGGGAGGAGTGCAGGAGTTGGTGTTGGGTCTGCTAGAACACATCGGGAAACAGCAACTGCTGCAGTGCTGCCCAGGCTGTAAAACAGTGCTCTGTGGGTATCCCTACCTTGTCACATATTTACAGGAAGAAATCACAAATCATCTATACACAATGATGCAGTGGATAAATCCTACTCAATACTGTTGTTTGAGAATGTGGGTGCTGTGGTAGAGTTATGTGTAAATGCCCCAGAACAGACTGGAAGAAGGAAACCAGCCCCTTGCTGTCCTGCCCTTTGGGGGATGAGGCTCAAGCTCGGCACGTTTTTTCCATCAGAGTGTAGTCAATGGAACAATTGTACAACGTGTTGATCAGGAAAAGGATGTGGGAGCTTAAGTGGAAAACCTGATGCTATCGTGCTAATGGCACAGAGCAGCAGGAAGGATGGCAAACAGGATACTCACCACGCTCAGAGGAAAGAGCTCAAAGCGATGCTGGGGCTGCAAGGGCTGGAGTCAGCCAGGGTCCATTCTGTGAGCTGGGACAAGTTGGACCAGAAAGCAGAATGTTCCTGATGTACTCTTGTCGGCTGGGAGCAAAGGCTCCTTGCTGAGTCTTTTGGGGAAAAGTGAGCAATTGTAACTAACTGGAGAGAAGCTTACTTATAGTTGTTTTGGGGGCTTGGAAATGACAGCTGTGAGAAGCTGAAAAAAGGGGTGAGGGATACTCTTGGCAGGACCTCCTTTCATCCAGAGCTCAGATCTGAGAGCAAGGAAATGGTTTCTAGTTGTGCTCCTTTGGAGGATTGTCTCACAGGGAAGGGATCCATGTGGAATAAGGAGCAGTTACTGTACGTGGAGCAGTCACTGACCATGTGCTGGGAAAGGGTGTTCAGGCGATGAGCACTGTCTGGGTTTGCTTCTGAAATTGTCTGTGTTTGTAGCGTTTTGTAAACCCAGGTGTTTTAAAAGTAAATATCTCAGCTGGGCAGAATGAGCTCGTCCAAAGGCAGGTGTGTCACCCCGGGTGGGCTCCTCCGTTGTGAGCGCCGGTGGGTGATGTTGCAATGTTGAAGTGAAATTGGGTGGCGGAGTCAAGGTGCGCTGAAGCAGATTGTTGATGTAACTTGCCCTATGATCAGCCCAGAGGTGTGAATTGGAATCAACTCCAGACCCTTCCAGTTTGCTTTTGGAGCTGGGTATTCCAGAGTGTGCACCTTGGGGTGTTGCTGGTATTGCAGTAACATTTGTGTGTGTGTAGCCTCATTTACAAATGCTTTGCATCTGGGTTTGCCCACCCTTCTTACTTGCTGACAGTTTTATACTGATAAGATAGTGGGTATTAATTGGGTTATTTGAAAAGCAGCCATGTGCTTGTCATTCCTTGTTGGGTCAAAATGCTCTGAAGTCACCCATTCCTCAGCTTGGTGTTTTAATTAAAAACAGACCCTTAAAAAGAGGGTCGTTCTGTCTCCAGCTATTGCAGTCATGGCAAGCGTTAGTGCAGCAGAGTGTGAATCACTTGCCGAGAGCATCCTCCACCCTGGCCTCACATCTATTACCAAGTGTAAACTAATGAACAAAGAGCTGGTGTTTGTCACAATATCCAGTGTAAGGGCTTTCCAAACTGCTGTAGGCTGACATAGAGAGATTGCAAAAGGCTGCAGCCCCTGACCTCAATAAAGGCTTCAAAGGAAACTCCTGAGAAGTTTTTGCTGCACAAAAAAGAAATTCTTCTGGTAATGTAGCACTTTAGAAGCTAAAACTACACCAAGGCTTCTGCTGACTGGGTGAAACAACATCTTTGTTTCGCATGTAAATGCTGTTCTCTAATGTCTTTTTTTGCTCCATTTGGAAAAAAAAAAAAGGACTTGAGGCTTAAAAGACGAAGGTACCAGCTTACTCAGGCAGCTACCTGCAGCGACCCAGCTGGGCAGGGTATGAGGGCAGGGGTGGAGAGCAGGAGCCACTCTGGCACCAGTCCCTGGGATGGGCTGGGATGCTGAAATCCCAGCTCGCAAAGAGAGGGAGGACAAGAGCATGTAGTGACAGGACAAGGGGGGAATGGCTCCAAGCTGAAAGAGGGTAAGTTGATACTAGAGAGAAATTATTTGCTGTGAGGATGGTGAAGACCTGGCACAGGTTGTCCAGGGAAGTTGTGGCTGCCCCATGCCTGGAAGTGTTCAAGGCCAGGCTGGATGGGACTCTGAGCAGCCTGGTCTAGTGGAAAGTGAGTTGGTTGGCAGGAGGGTTGGAATTAGATGATATTTAAGGTTCCTTCCAACCCAAACCATTCCATGATTCTGTGATTCTGTGAAGACCCTGCCTCAAAGAAAATGGTAGGAAAATCAGCAACTGCTCAGGTACCCACCTTTGCTGTGAGTCTGGCCCTGGAACTGGAGAAAACAAACCAGTCCTGGGGCCCGTGGTCCAGGGAGGAGGCAGGGATGCGGTGCAGTGCACAGGAGTGCTCCAGGGAAGAGGCTGCAGAGCTGACACAGTGGCTGTGCTGCAACTCAGGCAGTTCTCCCTCTCTCCAGCTCTTGGTGCTCTGGCGTGGAGCTGCCGGTGCAGGGCTGTGCTCCATCACACACCAGGTCATTCCCTTTGCCCCCAGCACTGTTTTCCTCTTGTCAGGCTGCGAGTGCTGAAGGCAGAGCCAGACCTGCTCTGTGCCTGTGCGCTGGACCGTGCTCTGCAGGCCGTCATTCCCGAGGCTGGGAGCCGCTGCTGCAGAGACGCTGGATGCTGGTGACAGGGGAGACTGGGGCAGCTCATCTGGCCAGTGCAGTTTGTGTCTAATTAAGTTGAACACTGTCATCCTGTCTCTTCTCCTGCCTGCAGCCAGCCCGAGGCCTTGGCCAGGGGCTGTGGGCAGCTGACCCTCATCGCCACAGCTGCCCCGTGGTGCAGGGCAGGTAGCTCCCATGATTTTTCCAACTCTTTTGTTTGCAGGTACTTGAGGTTTCCCATGAGCTGCAAGCCCCAGCACAGGGAATGGAAGGTGATGAGCACCAGGTGCGACTGCTGGCAGTCAGCAGCTCCCTTTGTCCGCCCAGTGCCACTATGGACCTGGAGTCCAGGGGAAGGGAAGTGGCACCCTGACAGTTGTATGTGTGAGAGGAAGATGGAGAATGGCCCAGCACCAGGTAGGGAAATTAGTGCACATCAGACTGGGCTGGAAAAACACTTGGAAGACAGTTCAGGAAGCTCAAGGTGGGAGCAGGCACTTCCTCATCTCCTTTACACACCTCAGGGAGACTTGGGAGTATGTGCTCCCCTGTCCGGAAGGTGGAGGAAAAAAGGGCAAACAGACAGGTAGAGACACAACTGAAAGGAGCAAATTTCCTGGCTTTTAGAAATTTAACCCTTAGTGTTCTCCAGTCCTGGATTTTGTTTGCAAATCAAAAATGGGGAAAGATTTTGGTAACCTTATAGTATCACCAACAGTTTGTTAAAAGACTAATTGCCAAGTAGCTTATGCATGTGGGACCATTAGTAATTCTGTAGCTATGCAAATTAAAACAGTGATGTATGATTTATAGCTTTAATAATGTTCTGAAGGCTCTTAAATTTTAATCACTTGCAACATCCTCTTTAATATTCAATTACTTTATTAACTAATTAGGTCACTTGCTGAAAAAGCACATAAGGCTGGTGCTATTTTAATATCAGCTGAACATCACAAAATACCTTTGAAATGGTGTAAATGGCTTATTTATTTTAAATAGATCATTAAGATGCTGTAATTAATAAATCAATTACAGAAAAAAAGACAAGGAATTGATAGATGCCAAACCACAATAGCAGTGGTTTCTCTGCTTACTTTGTAAATGTTCCCAGAGATACTGAACTTGGTGAAAGTGGCCATTGAAGCACCTTCCTGGATAATTCGTATTCAGCTGAAGGGATACGGTTCAAGATATGCTTGGTTCATTATAGATGCTTTTTGCATGGATTTAGCTTTCTGATTGATAAAAGCTCCACAAATGACCTTGAAAAGTGAAAGTACTTAAAGGACAGCCCTCCTTTGCCTCGTGCTCTTTTGTCTGCCTCAAAAAAGATAAAACCATGGCATCTGAGAGTGCTGCTGATGCGGGGCTGAAAGGCAGAGCTCTGGGGAGGGCAGGTGGGCAGCTCTGACTGACCAACCTGCTCCCCTCACCATGGTCAGCACACGCTGCTGCCCAGGGGCTGTGGCAGCGCAGCAGCGAAGCAGGGAGAGAAAATTCCAGCCCTGCAGAAGCCAGAAAGATGCTTGGCTGTAGTGCAGAGGTTTACACCTCTCCTTTACACCAAGTCTTGATGTAAAACTTCAAGTCTCAGAAATTAAATTTGTCACAGTGCGGCTGCAACTCTGAACCAGACTTTGAATTATCTTCTGTCTTAAAACTAAGGGTAATACAAACACTATTCTAGGAATTTAGTCAATCTTATTAACAGGTTTTGGCTTAAATTATATTGTTGTCATGATACAAAGTGCAAGTTTTCTCTATTGAGAAGCTGCTTGAGAAGATCTGCAGTAATTACAGAGCGCTCATCTTCCCATTTTAACTTTTCTTGCTTCCATTTTCTTGTAATGAAAACCTGTAAATCAGGAGGAAAAAAGCTGCTAAACCCAAGACTGGCCTTTACAACTGACCTGCAAAGGAAACTACCCCAAATCTCAATTTTTAGTTTCTTGGGAACTGAAATATTCATGGTGTAAGTCTGGCTCTAAAGCAGAGTCCAGGTGAGGTACCAGACTTCTACTCCAGGTCTCCAAAACCAAAATTAAAAACTGCTCCTGCCCCCATCCCAGGGGGGCCTGCACCCCAGCTCTACTACAGATGACAGTGCCTTGTTCCATCATTGGGGCTTGAGCTGAGATAATGGATTTTCTCTTAGGAAAATGCCACCTAGGTGACATTCCTCACTCCTGCAGGAGGCCACTGTGCAGGATGACCATCCCGCGAAAGGAAGGACACACTGGACTAACCCAGGCTGTGCAGAATGGACAGGGATCCATAAAATAAATCCACTTGACATTTTATGGGAGCTGCCACAGGAAACAAAGGTGCAGAACAACTCTAAGGTACCAAATGCTGGTAACAGCTTGGGACAACATATGATGCTTCCCACCTTGGAACAAGTGCAGGTACAACTCTTAAGGGGTCAGATATCTCTGCAGTCACATGAGGTCACTGTCACTATTTTAAGGGTATTTATTTCACCCTACAACAATCCTGTTGTACAACACGGCTCAGGGGCTTTTCAGAGCCTCCTTACAAAGCCCCAGGTCTCAGTCAAATAGGTGCATTTTTATCACATTCCTGTAACTTCTCCCCAGTCATTTATTCACGTGAGCGATTCCTGCGTCGCTCAAATCGTTTGTGTGGGAAACTCTGCATCCTCCTCTGTCAAACCCAAAAAGACACAGCTGCTGGAGTGGCAAATAAAAGGTCACTGGTGCCTCAAACCCAACTGGTACCAGGAGAAATGAGGAGGAAAACACAGAAACCACCCACAGAGCTCGGCGGGCCTAGCCCTGTCCCTGCACCGGCGCTGGAGCCGCTTTTCCACCGCGGAGCCGCTGGCAGCGCAGAGCCGCCGTTAACCTCCCCGGCTCGATTCAATGTGACAGTGACACTTCACAGCACATTGCATCCAATCTCATTTGAAGCTGACAAAGATTGTTTCTGTTTTATATCTATTGGTTTATTAATGGCCTACAGCCTCTTAAGCAGATGCATATTCATTAGATAGCCAGCTGTTAGGAGGTTCCCAGATGTCGAAAGTACCTCTGTCTTGGTATACATTCTTTTTTTTTTTTTCCCTTCTCATGAAACAAAGTAATTGTAGCTCGATTAAAGAACTAGTTAATTACTGAGCCAGTACCTTATGGCATGATTTAAAAAAAAAAAAAATCTGCAAATTTGTGAGGAGTAAAGACATTTTTAAAAACAGAGATGAGCTGCGCCTTTGCTGTGCTGTACACATGCAGAATTTACATAGATGTAGAGTCTTGATTTCTCCATGTAAAGAACCCCCAGCTGCAGAATCCAGAGATACAGAGTTCTGTGAAGGCACCTTTCTTCATTTTCCCCATTCTGCAGAATTTCTCTTACCTCTTATCATTCCTTAGGTGAATAGTGGACACAGAAACACAGAAAAAATGAAAATGAGACACATCTCAGCTTTTAAAGGTCATTTTACATAGAGAAGAAAAATTCCATGGCATCCCAGCTAGATAAAACTGTGATCAGATCATTGAACGGGCTGTACAGATTGACTTACAAATTCCAGGCGCCATCCTTCTCAGTCTCACAACATTAACTCAGCTCACCGAGGCGTCTTTGCAACTTCTTTCCTCAAAGCTCTAAAAGCAGCTCCCGGAAGCAGGGCTACAACCACCATCCTCCCACCACCACCTTCTGGAAGCCCTTTGCCTATGGAAATGTTTAAAATGTTAAAGTCAGTTCCAAGTCCATGTGATCGGGGCAAAAAAGGTTCCTGGGGATTGTGGTTTCTGGCTGATGGGAAGGAACTGCTCGGCCACTTGGTCCTTCAGACCCCACAGCAACAGCCCCACTCTGTCCCAAGGAGCTGCCCTTCCATCACCAGGAGAGGAAGAAGAGCTTGAAACCCTGAAACAATTGAAAAGCTGAAACAATTCTAAATTTTAGTCAATAGGATGAAACTTGTGAGGAAGAAAAAAAATTAAAACGAAAAATCCCCTCATCATTAAAAGCCTTAATCAGAAGGCAGCGATGGCACTATAAAATGTCATCTGCTATGAGTGTGTTTACAGTCAAGCACAGAGGAACATGGAGGCAATTTTGTAGAGCGACTCCTGGAGCAAAGGCCTCTGAGAATAAAAGTGTCTTTAGATATTTGTTATCCTGTTATAGCTGGTATCACCTTGAGTATACAATGCCTGCCTGCATTATGTAAACACTTCATTGATAAATCCCTCCCCCACCTCCCCTAAGCTGTGTCAGACTGTTCTTAGCTGACAGATAGAGCTGAAACAGATGCTGCTATAAATACCCTTGTTTAGCTGTTTTGAATATAGTTTCTTTTGTAGAACATGGTGGATGCTCCAGTTATCACTGAACTTGCACCTGTGCTGAATTTATTACTCCTTTGTACACATCAAGATGCATTTTTTTTAATGATTCTATTAAAAACCCAAAGAAAGTTGGATTCTGCTGCACCTTTCTCCTCTTCTGAAGACAACTTTTACAAAGGATTGCACTCATTTTAACTGAACTCTTACTAAGCTACAGAATCCAGAGGTGGTAAAAGTTTAACTCTTAGGACAAGGCACACAGTTAATTCATAGAATCTCCTAATTCTATATACTGAATTCTGTTTCTGTATACACATATACAGCATCCACCCAGCCAAACCCTTCTGGAGAGATCACAGGTACAGCTGGACTTCAAAAATGAAGAAAGGAGTTGTACTACACAGCAGCATGATTTCAGTTATATCCAAATTCTACTACGCAGCAGCATAGATCTATCCCCATTCACACAGTAGCCTCATTTGTATTTTCACACAGAAAGGTTATTTTTAGCTTACCGATACTATTTTGTTCATACCTGAAACATCAGAAATGGAAACATTTATGGTATTTATCTTAAACAGGTTCAATATTGTTTTAAGCAAAACCCATTTTATATTCAGTCTTTAAATAAAGATGTAAATCATATTGTGCTTAAACTATCTGTGATCCATGTGCTTGAACTGGGGGAGATAATGGGACAAAACTATCAGGCTCTTATCACTGCAAAAAAGATGCACAGGGATGCACCTGGCCCACATTCTGAAGGAATCTTCCCAGGGTTTCTTTTCTGATGTTTATTTTGGTTCAAAGGACTTTGTTCTCGTGCACCTGCAGAGAACCTGGCTGGTTGACAAAGCTTCTCACACTCCACACACCTTTCTTCATAAGGAGGATATTGATCCATGGGAAGAACAGAGATCAGTTCAGCACTACAGCTGCTCCCTGAGCCAGTACACCCTTGACTAAGGTGTAACTGGCACAACCACAAGGACCCACCCCAAAGTGACCACATTTTCCACTGGAGTCACTCCAACCCCTGACAACTCTGCTTCATTATCACTAATGTCAATTAGAAGCAAAACCTAGGGTTCCTCTGAAGAGATGTGAAGAACCTGAACAGGGACATGGTCCTTCGACTCAAAGCTATTTCACTGCCAAACGCACCTTAGGAGGAGAGCATGAGGAACACTCATCCCATTCATCCCAAAACCTCCCGAGGAGGACTGAGAAGCACTGCACCCTCCAGCACAACAGGACAACACTGAGTACAGGTTTAGCTTTCCTTGGCCCCCAGCTCCCAGCCCTGGAGGGAGCTTCCTTCCCACCACAATTCTGCATACATTGAACCAGTCTGAGCCTTCCCATCTGTTCCAACGAGAGGGTTTGAAGATGATTATTCCAAATAAGTGTAAAGGTTTCAGAACAGGAACCAGAGCCATCTCTCCTACTCAGCCGTTGAAGCCTGCCTTGATTACTTTGATGTAACAACACTTGAAAGCTCCTATTCTTTGAAACTAATTTAAACACATTGAATTGTTGAAAGATTAAAAACCGCAGTCAGCTAATTACACTCACTCTCATCTCTTATTCAGCAAATGAATCACTTTTCATTACCACTTAGCTGAAGTACATGAATTTCTGCCTAATTAGAAATGTTGTAGATGGAGCATTAGCAAGGCTGGAGCGGGTCAGGATATCTTGCCTGCTTCATTTTTAATTCCTAACGGTAGAGCCAGATAGGAAAGGCTTCAGATAAGAAGTCATTAAACAATTTTAAATTATTTATAAAAATTACTTTGCCCAAATTATAATTATTTTTTTTTCCCCAAATGCTCTCATAAACGTCAAATGGAATGAAAGGAAAAGCAGCCCAACATTGATTTTAATGAACATTTTAATGTTATGTATAACAGAACATTATGAATACAATGGAAACAAAGTTTTATCAATTTAATAATAAAAAAGAAATCCAACATAAGAAAGGGGAGGCAATAAATTTCATACCTATAGTATAGTGCTTATTCTTAACAATATTCCCAGCTTGTGAATATAACAATGTCTTTGTGTTCCAGATTCTAAAATCTTGATTCATGTGAACTTAAATGCAGAATTACAGAAGGAAAAACAAAACCCCCCAAAACCTTAATTCATTCTTTTGCTTTCAGTAAATCAGTAAAATCTTTGACTGCTACAGGTCTCCTTTATTAATATATATATTTTTTTACTCCTCTATTGGATTCCACAGCTGCTAATGCCATATTTACACAAAAGAATCACCGAGTGTTGTATAAAAGTCAAGATCCAATGCCATTGGATTAAGTTAGGTTATAGATTTACATCGCTGAAGTGTGATTCACTTGCTGCTGATGCCCTAAACCAGTGGCTCCTTAGGGACATTGGTGCTACAAAGGACGCCAAGTGCCACTGGAAAAGAACTCCAAGAAAGTGCACTTTCTGGAGTTTTCTGAAAGGAAACCTTCCAGCAGTCTTGGATAAAGCTTCTCCCAGACTTGCATGGGATATCAGTTATAACATTAGAAGCATGTTAAGACCCCAAAAATCTGTTGATCACCAAATTGCTGAGAGAGGATTTTTACAATAAAAATTTGGGTAATACAGCAGTGTGGCTGGAACATTAGCAAAAGTATATATACATTCCAGGTCCCTTTGAATTAGCCATAGTCACATATGTAAGCCATTTTTGGACAAAAATATATATTCTTATAAAAAACTGATCATAGTACTTGAGTGACTTCACAATTGTGGACTCAGTGGTAGTAAAAGGAATGATCCAATTATGACAAAGCGATCAGGGAGAGGGGGAAAAGAAAGTCAAAGCTCTTCAAGAAAAAAGAAAAGTATAAAATTAGATTCAAACATTTTTACCCAGTCCCCAATCCAGTCTTCCATCAAGTCTCAAAGTTAAAATTGGTTCTTCTATGTAGGAAAGGTTTTTTGATGGTCTTAATACAAATTATTTTGCAAAATCATCCAACACATTCCTTAGAAGAATCTCTCAGCTCTCCAGAATTTGAACACTAGTTATTTCAACACTTAGAAAATAGCTTTTGGTTCTTTATGTAGACACTTTAACTGATAAAGAAAAAAAAAGTATTGATCAGTGTTTCCCATCCCTTCCCCAGCTATATTTGTGCAGCTAAAAATCCTTCATTCAGTCTGCCCATTTATTTTATTTTATTTTAATCTCATTTTATTTATTTATTTTACAATCTTTATTTGCTAAAATTGGCAAAATTTGCAAAGGCATCTTGCTTGGGTTGTACAGTCCCAGGAGTCAGAGAGGTCATCGCCATATTGGGTACCCCCATTCCTATTGTGCCCATTCCTGTGGCCGGCACTCCCATGTTCACTCCCATCATTCCCTGGTTCATCATCGGCGTGGGCGCCATGGAGGTCATGCCCATCGTACCTGACATCACACTGGGCATTGCCATCCCCATGGGCCCCCCCATCAACGTGTTGGTCTGGGGCCGGACAGGCATCATGTTGGGCTGAGGGCTGAGGTTCACAGCTGCAAAGTTTTGGGTTATGACATTCATCGGTTGTTGCATATCTGCAGCAAAGAGAAAGTGCACAAAAATCATGGATCAGAATCTGACGATATTGAAGGAACTCTGGTGTATTTTAAGTAACTTGTGTGTTCACTGCTGGGAACATGGATATGATGACCAGAGCTGCAGCTATTTCCTGATTTGGACATTAGGAGGAATTTCTTCACTGAAAGGATGGTCAGGCACTGGAATGGGCTGCCCGGAGAGGTGGTGGAGTCACCATCCCTGGATGTGCTCAAGGGATGCCTGGACACAGCACTCAGTCCTCTGGGCTGGTTCAAACCAAAAGTTTGAACTGATCCCTCAAGGTGGGGATCAGCCACAGGTTGGACTCGATGCCTGAGGTATTTTCCAACCTGAATGGTTGTACTGCACCTATTTCCCTATTTTCTGCATGAAGACTCAGAAAACTTCTATAGAAATTTTAAATATTTTATAACAACGTATACTCTGCATAGTCTAGAGAAGTTCTAAAGTTTAGGAAGCCTGAAACCAAGATACAGCAATGGTGCAAGCACAGACAAGCACAATGTGCACAGACACAGCCTCCTGACACATCAATCTCCGTTCAGAAAACATCACTTGTGTCACAATGTCACAGTAGTTTATGAAACAAGTGTGACTAAAGGTAGGAAAACAGTAATGGACAGAAGACTTGGATCTCAGGGACAGCCTATGGAACACAGACAGGGCTCAGTGTGCACAAAACACTGCAATGATCACTTACTCTGTTGCTGCATCATGGTATTCAGCGATGGCTGTTGGGGTTTGGAAGGCTGCATCCCAGGTACTAAATTGTCCAAACTGATATTTACACTGGGATCCGACCAAGTTGAGGGTAGAGTTTTGCTTGCATTTTTCTGGACCATCTCTGTCCTTGCATTATAAAGTGAGTTAGGCTTCGGCATCATTGGGTTCACACTTTGCAGAGGCTAAAAAAGAAAAGTTTGTTGGGATTCACTTGAAACAATTTACCAGGAGGAAACAGGACTAAACAACTAGCATTTAGTTTTCCACAGAAGACAATAAAAACCCATGAAGCCATGAACTTTAGCTCTTCCAAAGCACTGCTGCCAGGTGCTGTTCCACAGTAGCAGGCACAGCTCTTTTGGAGAACAGACCAGTCCCCACCTCCACCTACTCGAGGCTGGAAATCTCTAACATTCTATGATTTTACATTTAAAGAACAACTTTAAATATCAACTTGACTTCTCCAAAAAAGCAGCTACTCTTCACAGAGCAATGAAGCCCATCTTCAAGAAGACTGGCTTATAAAAGGAGTTTTCTTTTTAGGAGGCAATTCAAACATTTTGGACAAAATGCTGATCACATCTGAGTGGCCAGGTCTAATGCATTCCAGGAGAGGAACGGATTAATTTTCAAAGCTGTGATTAAGGAGACGGCAAGAACATCATTAGCAAACTGTACCAACAGCAGCATACCTGTGACCTGGACATGGGTAAACTGACGCCAAAAGAACTGGAACTCATCATGGAGAAATTCATGCTTTGTGAGGAGGTCATGGTTGTCTGAGAGGGTCCCATCAAATCAAAAAGATCCATAGAATTGGAAGCAGCTGGAGGCTGGCCCGGAGCTGGCTGTGAGCCACTGAAGAGCTCTAGAGCTGGCTGCTGTGCCGTGCTGCTGAAGAGCTCTCCTGAAGAAGCACTGGGACAAGGAGAAGCTTGGTTGAAGGCACTCCAGTCACCAAAGTCTCCATTTCCACTTGTTGCTGTACCTGAAGGAAAGGCAACAATGAGGAAGGAAGACAGAGAAGAAAGAGAGAAGACTTAGAGAAAGGCACTGAGCAAATGCCAAATTCCATGAACTGAAACAAATGAGAGCTGATCTGTGTCCGTCCAGATTAACATCTGCAGGTAGAACCTCCATCTGGACATCATTCCCTCTCATGAATATTCCAACAATTTTAACAAGGTAGGAAAGGAAATATGAAACACACATACACAGAAAGTAGATGTTTGATAACATGTCACCTATGGATGCCAGACAAGCAGGGACAGGTTTTCATCAGTTGAAGTACAACTGGAAGGTAACTTAGGGGTAGACTGGAAACTACAGTCAAAACAACACTGAGAACTTGGATAATATTTATCAACTTTTTATCTTGGCATTCTGGTATTTGCAGAGAGCAGTCGTCAGGGACAAGCCACTGGATAAAGCAAATTCCGTCATGATAAAGACAACTACATCCAAATTTGGTTGTGTAGAATTGTAGCTCTTTGTATAAAACCATGCTGAGGGGAATAAACCCCAGAACTTTGAAAGGAAGTTGCCAGGGAATGCTTATTTGAGGTGATATGGAATAAGCGCTTCTCGTCCCATGAAGTGTTCATGTAAAACACATTAGGTTTTCTAAATTTGATTCCTGGTCTAAATGCTTTGGTTTGAAGCAGAGATTCAATCTTGGATCAAGCACTTCCCTCAGCAGCACCTCTGCTGAACTCTTGTAGTTCACCACTTAAACACTGCTCCATTTCAACAGATGAGGTTTTTGGAGACAAGTGTTTAAATCAGAACACAGAACTCAGAGCCCTCTGTATCTCACTGTGCAGGTAGAGCCAACAGGGCGAGCTGTTTGTAGTCACCTGCAAGGGCACCTCTTCAGCATCACAGATGTTGTGACACAAACCAGTGAACTGAGAGCATGTCAAACCTTGGAGCCAAGCAGGAGGAGATGTTACCTCCCTTAAAACACGTGTTGCCCTATTAACAACGAAAGTGTTGCTTCACAGCAGTGATGGGGAAAAAAAAGCTTAAAAACATTTCCACAAGATGCAGAATATAAAGCAACACCATTTAAACAGTTCACAGGCTACACAGTGGATCACATTCTGAATTTGGGCCACTGGCCAGCTCAACTTTTTGATTCTCTCACTGATTCACTTTTGGTACTTCAGCTACATTAAAAACAACATTGCTGCCATATGAAATGAACTTTGAGTGCTGCTGAACATTTAAACCATCTCTCGAATTTCTTTAGATGAGTGAACAAAGACTCAAACATGTAGAGCTGGGGTAGATGAATCCAGTGTCAGGTTCTATTTTCTGCCCTATGCAATGGCTGCTTCCATAATGTATTCCACCCACTCACGGGTAACTGCAGCAGTCTTTTACACTTCATGTAAGTATTTATCAACATACACCTTCAACCTTTAGTCATCTCTCTTTACCAACACATTACAATTTAAAGAACAGTAGAAGAGTAAATTTGTTCACAAAATCCAAGTATTGCGAACAACTTCAGTGCATGAAGTGGGCTAATATTCATTAGCTTAGGGCCTTACTAGAACATTTGCTTTGATCTTCCTCACAAAGAGGCACTATATTAGAATGTTTCAATTAGTATTACATATTAAAAATTAAAACCTACTTTAAATATTCTTGATAGATAAGTAAATGCTGAGTGTGCTCCTTCTATGTTCAGACCTGTGCACTGAGCACCAATAATGGAAGTGGGGGTAAAAGGGAGAAGGTTTTGCCCCTTCAGTAGGACTTCAAAGATGATTAATCAAGAAGGAAAAGATTTCTAGAGGGGCTTACACTGTTCAGGAATGATTAATCATTTCACAGGACTCCTTGTCTCTTGCATAATGGTGATTGGAATAGATTAATCATGTTAATGCAGATAAAGGATTGTATCAATTTAGACTGTATTAAACACAGGAGTTATTTGCATAGTAGGCAGCTTTGTGTTTGCAAAACAACTAGGGTTTGCCTACGAAAGCCTGTAAAAAACAACAGCAGTTCTTTCCTACCAAGTGAACTGAAGGTGTATTAACTAACCCATGCCCAGTAGAGCTTTCCAAATAGTAAAATAAAGGGAGAGATGCAAACATGCTGACTAAAAGCTGGCTCCCAGGTAGATTTGCTGCTCAGCTTCTTTGCTGCTCTTTTCTCATTTTGTACTTGATCGTGCACCCTGGCTGAGAACTCCCAGTCACAAATAACACTCGTGCCCAAATTAACTTCACAAAGGGCAGCCAGCCAGCTCTCCCCACTCCAGGGCTGTCTGCAGCCCTGTTCAGTCTGGGTAGCACTGTAGGATCCCACAAACATTCTACCAAGGAAAATGGATCACTTTAGGTGGTTTCCAAGCATATTTTATTTTTTTCCCATCCAATTTTAAGGGAAACCTTTTCAGATGGTGGCCATGTCTCATGATAAGCTTGTCTGTCTGCAGGTAAAATGTCTGCACATGCACTGAGCCAGGCTGCATCTTCCTTCCTCCCAGAGCACTTTTGGTCCAGTTACACACACACAGCTTACCCTGGAAAGGGAAGGGACTTTCAATAATGCCTCACGGCATCTCTTCCCTCCTTCCACCCTCAAACAGCATTGCAATCCCTAAATCAATCCTACCTTGTGACGATGGGAAACTTGCTGAAGCAGCAGGTGAACTAAAATCAGCAAATCCTCCAAATGGGTCACTTGATCCACCTAGAAACAGAAGGAAGCCAAAAGCTGTTACAGGATTGTGCAAAGATCCACTGCAACAACTGCATGTGGGATTTATGAAGAGAAACTGTTCTGTACTTGACACGATGGATTTATTAATTCTGCTCCCTAAGTCGGCTCTGCTTTCCTGTTCATCCCCACACTGTGTTTATACAAGCCCAGGCAACAATAATCTGGATTATTTCCAACTATCTTGAAGATCTTGCAGTTTTGTTTTCCTAGGGAAGAACTAAAACATGCAAGTTTTTGTCACCTCTGAAAATAAATACAGAGATATTAAAAAGATTAACAAGTTTTTAACTAGGGAGTGATGCTACTAGTTTGGCATTTTGCAAAATTAAAAATTTGGACGCATAATAAAAAAGCTAAACATTCTTACTGTATAGAAGTTAATTTATTATGCTTCCTATGAAAAATTACATGTCACCTTATATTTAGTTTTTGTGTTATTTAAAGCATGAATGATTCTGCAATGATCTTGAAATCCCAATTCAAGGACAGAGCTTGCATTTGTGTTCATTTTTTTATAAGTTTGCTTCCTTTCTACAGCAAGAACATTAAGTTTTCCAACTAGGCATTTGTGTACAGCATATAAATTATTAACTTCTGAATACAGCATAGTAAAAATTTTTCACTAAAAAGATACGGCCAAAGTATAAAACCAGAAGATTTAAGAACCATACTGTAAAGCTAATTTTTTAAAATAAACTCCAAAAAGTTACAAAAACCACCTAGTTATGGTTGGTACTGCTTTTAAGCAGGGATTCCACTGACCTGAGGAAGCCAAGAAGTTGACCTTATTTGTTTGTCCTCAAAGATTTCACCTCCAAGCAGTCCCACCCTCAGAAGAAGCTGCAGCAGTTCAATTATTTTGCTTTTAGTGTTATGCGTACATTATATAGGTTACATCACAGCTGCTTAGCCTGCAGTGCTTAGGAAGCAGCCAGGTGGGACTGGAACATCTGTGCTGCACTCAAACACCACCAGGGACAGCTTCCAACATCTGGTGCCATTTCGGAATTGTCTTATCGCTGCAAGACATTCTGCCCCATCTGCTACTCTCAACTGGGTTAATTAAACCAGAACCATCTCCTTTTTAATAAATGGCCAGCAGTAATAAAAGGAACCATTCACTTCCTAATACATGTGTACTTGTATTTCTTTTTAATGTTATTTTACTGTAGACATTGCCAGGAAGGCGACTGTTCTTCCAAGGGGAAATGTCTTCTTGCTGAGCGTGTAGTGGAGGATATAAAAAACGAGGAGAGAATGCAAGGATGGTCTATGAATTTTCAGACATAGCACTACTGAAACCTTTTTAATACCTTTTCAAGAGGGAGATGATTTCATACAAAGAAATTTCTTCAACACAAATTCTGAAGTGATCTAATAAACTTCTCACCTACGTTCATGTACAAGTTTTATTCTGACTGACACTTGAGAATGAAAAAGGGACAGTGAAATATCCAACTAAAGAACTGATCTGATCCTGTTTTCCCTGTCTACTGCAATGGACATTTTCAAGTCATTTTTTTACCACATATATGCTTACAGAGTTCAGAACAGGTTAATGGTTTGAGAGTTTGCATGCTGAATGAGTAACACAGATGACACACTCTTGACCACATGCTTGAAGGAAAAAATAAAAATCAATGCTCTCATGCTACACCCATTATCCTTGGGCTGCCTGACAGTGCCTAGGGATTAATTTAATTTTAAAAACAGAACTAAGTTCAAACCCAAAATAACCCCTTAACATTTTCAGTCAAGTCAACTTTTCCTCCACCTCTCTTGCTTGTTTTTCAAGTGAAACTGAGTTTCAGAGAGGTGACAGATTAAGTTGGATGCAGTAACTCTTTAAAGAAAGATTAAGGAACCTCAGCTCCACTAACACCAAAAAATACTCCCAGCAGGTCTAACCAGGGATTTTATATCTTCCCCTTTACGGCAACGGAGCACCCCCTCACACAGAAACTGCACAGCTCCAGTAAAGTGTAACACTGAGCCAATCAACCCTTTCACATCTCTGCACCTGAAAATACACAGATAAGCAAACCTGAGTTCCCCGAATTCACATCACTTCCCTGCCAGTTCCTTCACAGGACACATCAAAGGCTGCATTTGACCCTTTCCCTCTGCCCTGCCTGACACTGGGAATGTTCCCACACCCTGTGCTGCAAGGAGCAGTGGTCATAACAAGTGACCTGCACGTGAAGGACACTGCTAATCTTCTCAACACGAGCAAGCCTCAAAGATTCCCATGCGAGATCTGTCACTACAAATGAACCCTTTCCATCTGTCTGCTCAGGTCAGCAGAGGTTATTTAGCAGGACCAGCTGGTAATGTGCCTCTCCTCAGCACCATTTCTAAATGCTGCTTTGGAAAAAGGAGAAAAAAAGATTTAAAAAAAAAAGAGAAAAAAGGCTTACTATAGCAAAGTGCCAAACTGATGAAAGATTTAAATACACTGTAATATAGAAGCTGCCATAGCTCTGTTTGAAATATGGACAGGTTCACTTTGAAGTGGAGACTTCTATTCTCAATGTGATCTTATTTTTATAAAAATAAAAGCATACACATCATATATAAATAAAACAAAAAAGACTCCAATCTCTTCTGCCATAAGAATTGGATAGAAAAATATTCAGTACTGACTTAGGATAATGGTTCTGGATCCAGGACCTTACACTTTCATGGAACTGTGGTGACTCCAATGTACAATGAACACCTTTGTACGTGAAGTTAAAAAACCAGGAAATTGAACAAAATTAAGTTGTTCCTTAAATTTGTGCATTTGCGCATAAAAACAGACACATGAAATGACTTGTAT
The DNA here is from genome assembly GCA_036785705.1 of Acanthornis magna. Lineage (NCBI taxonomy): Eukaryota > Metazoa > Chordata > Aves > Passeriformes > Acanthizidae > Acanthornis > Acanthornis magna. Next base: position 7,694,841 of record JAWUZG010000092.1, read on the forward strand.
TTCTTAATCACTAGGAATTAACACATTTCAGAACAGACATGAAACATTGTCTGCTTTCCCAAAAATAAAAGTGAGCGAAGTTTTAAAGATCTACTCAAAATAAGAAAGAAGACTTAGACAGATGTCTGATACTAAATTACCATGACGGTTTCCCTGAGCTGCAGTAGAGTTTTGATGTATTTTATAGTGTATTAAATACTTACAGAGGTTGGGTAGTGATGAAAGGAATGCATCACACAGAGTGGTCACAACATTGGCTGTGCTCAGACCTTACCATCAAATCCCTGTGTGACCCTACAGCCCCCAGGGGTGGTGTAAGCAGTTAGGGGTGAGTAGGAACACTCCTCACAGATGCCTGACTGCAGCCACATGACCACACATGGCCTCCAGCCACTCTGAACTGCCATTTCTTGGTGCAGCCTCTGTGATTTCACCTTGTCTTTAAAGCAGGGGCCCAGCAGACACTCAGCCCAGTGAGAGACACACGCTCTCGGCAGAGTCAGCATGATCCTGTCCATCATGGGACGTGGCTTATTTGCAGTGGGAAGTTCTCCGAAAGGTTTCTCTCTATGAAACTTGTATTTTATTTGCTACTCAAAGTGGTCTCATTGTTACAGTTCACCTCCTCCCAACTGTGCCATCAGACCACAAGTGCCCAGAAGTTCTTTTTCTATTCCATGCCACCACAAACCCATTGATACAGGAAACTGTAAGCACAGTAACCAATCTAAATCTGAAGTGCTAGGTTCTGAAAAACAAAGCACCAATCCTCTGAACTCCTCTACAAATCCCATAGCAATGCACTGAAATTTAACACACTCCTAAAAAGAAATTTTGGGAGCATAAGGGTAAGTCCATATGAAGATTAACAGACTTGCTACACATTTCGACAGTGAAGGGATGTGTTGTAAAATGAGTAATTTCACTCTTAGGCAGCAATTTCTTTTTGGTTCTAGGGTTTGGATCAACCAAATGCCAAGAGAAAATAAGACAAAGAAACAAGTTTGCCATATACTTCAGATGAAAGCTTCCATGAAGATTATCCATCTCCACCTGCCCAGCCTTTGAACTGCACTATAAGAAACGCTTGAATATGAATGGATTGCAGTTGCTTTTAGAGTTAATTATACATATCTGCATTACATACACAGCTTCTGACAGACTGATCTAGCGGTTAATCTTCGTGCTGCTAACATTTATTAGTCCCATGCAATAGCACACACAGTACCTTGCTACAAAAGGTTCTTTATAGGCAGTTCTACATATTTTTACGTATTCATTTATCAATTTATCTACTTTATTCTGGCAACAAACAAGCTTCTCCTCAGAACTGGAATAGACCCCAAACCTACCTGTGGAAGCTGGCTGGCTGGCTCCATCAAACAACAGGTCAACCAGGTCGTTAGAGGACTTGCTGCCAGAGGGGACAGCAGCCTGGAGAAGAAATTACACCAGATGTCAACTCATGATGTCACTAATCAAATGACATTAAGAAGTTTTCCAGGGTTTTGGAGGATTTTGTTTGCTTCTGCTTTGTATAGATGACAGACTTGTCTTTAAACCCAACAATAATGTGGCTAAATGTAAAATCAAATACTGAAAAGCTAAAGGCTCATAGTTCTTTATAAAAGCAGAACTGATAACTTTTCACTAAGTGTGCAGCTGCATAGAATCTTTCACACTTCAGGCCAAAATTTTCTTTGCTGTCCTGAAGAAAGCAAAACATGTTAATGACTATATTAAAAAAATTCTACTTCTTCACACAACTACTTATATTGTTCCACAGACTTTGATAAGTCCAACTAAACATTTTTTGATAAAACAGCTCTGTTGAAGGCTGCATCACAAAAATTCTACCCTAAAGCAGAAATTGTCTTAGAGGTTAAAAGAAAACAGTTTCCAAAATGATGTTGTGCTCTCCTGCTGTCTCACCTTTGTCGTAGGCTGTGCAGGATGAGCAGCAGAGTTCTGTTCTGGACTTGCTTTATCTCCTGTGTAATGAGCTGCTGCTCCCAAGTCAATGGTTTTTGAAGGATTTGCTGAGCGTTTCTGTCTGATGGTGGTAATTTCTGTAGCTTGTGCAATATGAATGTGTTTTGTTGTCACAGTCTCCTCTTCATCTTTAAATTCAGCTTTGGGAGATTTACCTCTTCTTGATTTTTCCTCATCACTGTCACTAGAAAAACAAAAGTGATAGCACAGCATTCGTGATGGACTTCTCAGTTCCTTGAGTGGACATTTGGCTTAAGTCACAAGAGTTTTGGTTACTGCAGTTTCTTGTAGCAACCATTCATAATAAAAATGCTGCTTTTTCCTACATTTGAGAGAGGAAATGTTTCACCCTTACATAACACATCACATCACACAGCATTGCACCTGTTGTACAGAAGCCATGGAGAAAAGCAAGTTATTTTGTTAAACATGAACTGCAAGTCCACGACAGAGGATAATAGGAAATCAGTGTTTAAATCCAGTACATTGGATTAGCTTCTGACAGGAACTCCCCCACACATTATGTAACACTTCAGCAACAGAAAGTTAGTTGGCAGGTCTGCTCAGTACTTACACCAAGAGACAGAAAGCAATGAACCAAATACAGGTACTGCCTTTCAGGTTTGAACAACTCCATTTGTGTTTCAGCTCATTTCCTTTCCCAGAGAAACAGGCTTTCATATTCTTTAAGATGTTTGTGGGAAAAGAACGCTTACAGAATAATGCAGTGCAACGTTACCATTATCAGAGCACACATAGATGCTCTCAAAATAAAAGAGAATAAAAATATCACCGTTTTAGGCAAAAACTTTTAAGACCTTGCTGCATACTATTTGATTAATTTGTTACATTTTCTACTTTAGTATTTTAAGTCTTTCACAAAGAAAGTAATTGGCCCCCACCACCAGTCATGTTGCCTGTTACCCATCAGGATTTGTACATAACAGTGAGAATTGCTGTAGAGAAAGCTTAAATACATTGGAATGTATTTTGAAATAGTAATTCCCTTAGCAACAGAGTTGAAAGTGGAAGGGTTTTATATTTTAATAATGCATTAGAATTCTAAAACTGAAAAATTTAAGAAAGGCTGTCCCTTTGTCAGAGGGAATGTGACAGTAACTGCAATATACTCTGGGGGGGAGCCTTTGTTCTCTGCTAACAATGGTGGGCTTTTCGGGAACACGTTGCATGTGTCATTTCCTCTGTGCATGTTACCTGCTCACCACTGGGGATGGCTCAGCTCAGTAACATCACTGAACACAAATCTCACTCCCTTTTGCATTTTTTTACTGTTAAAAAGATAGATTTCACAGCTGCTGGCCAACCAGCACCTCCTGGCATTGGCCTGAGCCAGCCTTTCCCAGATAAGGGAGCTCAAATGGCACCATTTAACTTGATTTTTCCAAAGCACTTCAACCCTGACACGTGGGCACCAGTGTGCACAAACACCACAGAGGGGGCACAACCACACTTCCATTTGGGACATGGGGATTTTAACAGGGCCCCCAGAGAACAGGGATCTGCACATGATCGTGGTGTACACGGTGCATCCATCCCAAAAACCTCGGAGGAGGGGGAGGATGCTGCTGAAAGCAACCAAGACCAGGACAACACAACTAAGGCTCAGTCTTTTCATGTATTGTATATAACACCTGCAATACATTTCTTGACCACACTACAGAATCCAAGAACATTCTGTGGGCTGAGGAAACAACTGACAAGCAAAGTGTGATCAATGGAGGGGTTGATACAGAACTGCTGTAGATCAATCTTACTAATGCAAGAAAGAAGAAAGTCAGTCTTTGGTGATATACAGCAAAATAAATGACTAAATGCTCTGAGGAAAGAAATTAAACACATATGTCAAAAGGAGAATAAATACTACAAGACTCAATTTTCTATGACAACCTGTACTGCTTCCAAACCCTCTCAGGAAATCCACTTTTTATTTTTCTTTAATGGTCACATTAACAAAAAAAAAATTACAGATTAATGTTCACTCTAAGTGTGTTTACTGTGCTCAGTAAAATTGCAGTGCTTCATCTGAGAATTGCAGAGAGAACTTAAGAATAAAATTATAGCAGTGTACCAAATAATTAAAAAACTTCTGCAAAGAAAGTATATGATTACAACTTTGAGAAATCAAAGTATGGACACATGTTCTTTTGCTTTAAGTTTTTTGTAGTGAGGGTTTTTAACAACTTCTAAGAAAACAAAAATAGTTTACTGAGACTTTAAGTATATCTGAATTACAAAAGTTACATTATTTAGATACAAATTACCTTTAAACATGGCTGGTGCCTCCTTTTATAGGAGTATTGGAAGTTTTGCTTCCTTTCTATTCTGTTACCTGCATCAATCTTTCTGAGTACAGGAGGGGCAAGGATTAACAGAGTTTTAAGAATTCTTAGGAAAAAACTGCAGTGTTTCAGAACCACCTCCATGTGTCTGCAGGGAATTCAGAAAGCAGAATTTCAGTGTGCAATGCTGGACTCAGGGCAGGAACTGCTTTATTCACCAAACAGGCACTAAGAAAAACAGAGGCTTTCCCACCCCATGGGGTATTGTTTATGGTCTTCACTACTTTCACAAGGATATATTAGTGGAAAAAAGAATCCATTTTCCCCACAACACTACTAAAATTTTTCATCTAAAATAATTTAAAAAAAAAAGAAAAATAGAAGCAGACGTTGCTTCTCCAGAGCTCACTGTGTAAAGTAGTAGTAGCACTGTAATCTACTGTGCACTCAACAATCTGCATCATTTAGCTCCCTGTTAAAGTTCTTAGTTATTTCAAGCATTTTTTTCTCATCAATGCAAACTATTGGCTTTGCAAGTAAAGGCAGAAATCCTTCAGTTTGGTCAAGTTCTTCTGCTGTGTAAAGACTATGTCTGCCAAATTCATTAGCCACAGGTAAGACGTGTAAGACACATTCATTCTTTATGCTTCAAGGCCTTTATTGGCCTTACAGTACTCAAGTAATAATGGTTTATAAAGTTACTAACAATAGAACATAACAGCACATTTGCCAGCTGAGTGAGTATCACCATTTAGTCACTTTTCCAAGTGAAATGGCAACTTAATTGTTATTATATAGCAGCAGGCTACAAATAAGCCAGCAAATTTTTGGCACTTTTTTCTAGAAAAAATTGCTGAAGTGTGAAAACAAATGCACAGATTTCACAAGGCATTTACAAAAGAATGTTATTTTGAGCTGAAGTTATATGATAATTAAATACTAAAACTGAAGGTGACATGAAATTTTAGAGTATTTTGCTAATAGAGCACACACTAAGATGAGTATTTACAGTATCATTAAGGATAAATACAGACATTCTATAACCTTCAGTTCAATCTTCTTAGTTCCTCTGATGGCTTCTGTAGAAAGAAACCCCTTCATTCAAAGCCTTTGATAAAATCCCTTCCATGGTATCTGATCCCCATGCCAAGAGAAGAGAAAAGGAGATTCCACGCTGGGATTTGAAGCAATGTTAGAGAAGCCAAAATGCTGCAACCTGGATTCCTTCTCACAGCACAATAACCTGCAACCACCAAACTGCCTCTGCTCATGTAGGTCCCAAAAATTCCTCCTTTTATTTCGAGTCCCGAGTTTACCACTTTTATAAATGTTGAGACAAATACTCCACCTGACAGAGACCAAAAATATAGAAAAAAATCAAACAGAAGAGACAAGGGTTACAAGAGCAAAACAAAAATGAAAAATGTAATATTAGCCAGAGACAAAGATCAGCGTAACTTGGAGCAGAGATGTACGGTGGAGAAGTCATAAAAATAAGCTGCTTTTGATAAAGATAAGACTTCAGAAAGGACTGTCTACACCACTGAAAAATACAAGACTTTACCCAGCACAAGTAGTAGACAGGAGCCATTCAGAAATAAAACAAAGGAAGTGAGATTTTTTAAAAAAAAATGTTTACTGTACATCCCCTATGTGAAACATGGCTGGTGAGCTCTGCAGACATCGTGGGACAAGTTGCTTTTGAAAGGTAAGTACAGAAAAGCCCACAGAAATGTACCATTGTTACATGTGAAATTGTTTACTTTTCTTCTGATCCCTTCTCTTTGTAGTCCATTGATATTAAGTTCTAAGAGGGAACCCTGATGTGTGCAAAGAATACCAGTTTTATGATTTATTAATGCCCCAGCAAGAAGACCACATGGGCTTTTCCCCAGAAAGGCTATCATTATTATTATTTTTTTGTTTCTGGGCAAAATTGCTTTAGTTTGGCAACATACAGATGTGTGCACGTGTATTTTTATATTCCTATATGTGTGTGACTACCAAAAGATATTCTTGTAAAAAATACTAATCAAATCTCAGTGCAAATTTGAATTTTAAGTTGCTTCCCAAAAGGGAATCATTTCAATATACTTGAGCACTTTCTCTACAGCAATTTCAGATTCTGTTAAATATGAACTTGATCTCCAGATAATTAAAATCAATGCACCTGTTGAAGTGTGACACATGTAAAGTTCTTTCTGTAGCCAAAGCAGGGTAGGTTTTCTTCCTTACTGAAAAAATTTAATGACCAGATGTAAAATACAAGAATTTTCTTGAAAGGTCTCAACTGACATTGGTTTTTTTTTTAAAAGGAATCACCTGCAGGCTATTCTTCCTGAAATCAGCTCAGGGAAGCAGCACTGTGTCAAAACAGGTCTAAGCAATTTTAATCTTCTTCCTTGGCACTCCAGCATTCAGAGCTTATGCAGCATTCAGTGGCAGCCTTCAGTACCGGCACATGACCACTGAATTGCTGAGACAGGGAAAAGCTTAGGAAATTTCAGCCAAATTCCCTGCTTTGCCAGCAGCTGGGGCAGTAATGGAAGGCAGCCAAGAGCAGTTAACTACTGCCAGAGCCACACTGTTCCCCAAGGCCAGGGAGAGCTGCATCAGAAGCCCAGGAAGCAGGTACTGAACCCAAACATGCTTCCCTACAGACAAAAGAGAATGACAGAGTATTGTAACTCACATTCAGCAATGTCAAACAGCTTTCCAAGAGCAATCTCACAGATAAATTCAGGTTAAAATAACTCCAGTACCTGCATCTTTCTGGAGAATCTTCTCTGTCTTTCCTTCTGAATTTGCTGATGGTGTCATCGATCGTGCTGCCAATCTTGTCACTGAGTTCCCCTAACTTATCACTGAATGGGAATGCTGACTTTTTATCCCACTCTTCATCCCATTTGGACTTGGGCTCAGGGTCATACCTTTCACCTGGTAAGACAAAGATAAGAACTATTAAAGATAACAAAAAAAATGCCTGTGGTCTTCCTGGAACCCCTCTCAAGCCCCCTGCCCTATACACATGAGCTGTACAAGTTTACAAAGCAAACTGAAAGCTCCCACAGCGCTGAATCAACACTATCAGAGCAAGGCACAGCATGCAATGCCAATCATTAAGTGGCAGGAACAGAGATTCAAAGACTTTTGTTGATGACAATGACAGAATCTTAAGGCACAGCACATCAGGATGCTGTTGGACTCTGCTGGAGGAGTACAAGAGGCACAAGCAGCCCTGGCTGCATAAGCTGATCAGGAAGGGACAGTCTGGGACAGTCACTCAGTGAAGGATATTCCATTCTTGGCCAAGCTGGGTGCTCACAGGTAAATCACTGGGGTTTTTTATACACTGATATTATACATAAAAACACAGTACCAAAATACTGAAAGAATCTGCAATGCATGATAACCTTTTCTTCTCCATACCTAGCAATTAAAAAAGCTTTTTAAAAGAGATGAAAAAAGAAGAGGCAGTAAAGCAACCCACACCTTTTCAAGGGCCACTGAATACCCTGAACATCTTCACTGAATACTATTATCAAGAAAGCAAAAACTTTTTTCTAATCAAGTATTCCAGACCTCCATACTGGTATTTCAGATTACAAACAGCTGCCACTTGTACTTGAAATAAACACATCTGTTGTACAATCCCATCAAGGAAATCTAAAATACTTAAGTGTGGTTTATTTATACACATACAGCCAAATTGAGCTTAATTCAAATGAAAAAACAACATTTTAACAAAGACTTGAAGCACAGCACACTTTAACTGGTATTGTGATCTTGCATCAGATCATCTGTTCAAAATATACGTGTATAAAGCAAACCAAACCAGCTCAGTTTCTAGACATTTTTAGGCAAACATTTTATATTCCAGGCTATCACCCACATGAAACCAGCCATTTTTTGTACCTCTTTTAAAAATGTGAAACACTAGTGATTTTTTTTTTTTTTAACTCAAGCTGAGTAAAACTGAGTAGCAGAATAGAAGTACAGTGAAATAACTGAAAAACAATGAAGTTACATACAAATGATATTGCAGCTTAGGTAATGTTCAAGGTGCATTCCACTAAGCCATTTTAATAAAAAGAAAATTATGGATTCCAGCATTAGAAGGTGCAAAATTTGAGTTCTACCTGTCTAATAATTTCCTATCATATAGGATGTATTTTCTTAGTAAAGACATAGGTGGAAGTCTACAATGATATTTGTTTAGATCCACAAAACTTTTTCAGTAGAGAATCTGTTACAAATCCATGAGATACTCAGCAAGATCTTTATCATTGGAAAAGGAGACACTGCTCAGAAATGTACTGCTGTTAAATTTTGCAGGAGAATAAAATGGCCTTATTTCAGTTTGTGTCAGGCTCTCAAGCATTTTAATGCAGATTCCTTTAGAGGGGTTTCACTGTGCAATAGAAATTTTAAAATTAAAATAGACAACAACAAAGAGCTCAGTATTTTCAGGACAAAAACTAAGGAGAAAGTCTGAATACAAGCATTTTGTATTTAAATAACTACAATCTTTTTGATTAAAAATCTCACCTGGGAAAGGGTTTGTTTTGTGCTGCTAGAAAGATTTTTATTTTTTTAAACTTTACTCAACAAATGAAGGGATAATTAAAAACCCTTTACCATAAACATTAAATACAAGACAAAGAAATTAGTCCTTTAAATTAAGAATCCTGAATGATAACTAAAGAGTGCATGGAGAAAGGCTTTTACCCAGCATACAAGGATAGATCACGACTCTGCACAGAGAAGTCAAAAGATAAGCTCAGTGAAAGAACAGAGGGACATGTACTCAAAAGTACAAATTCAGTGACTCATTAGTATTTCCTAAAAAGAGAAACACCAGAATTCCAAGCAGGTAGCAAAAGCCTAAAGGAACGCCATAAAACAAGAAAAATCCTGCTTTGGAAATTTTCAATGCCTCTGCATATGAGGAATGGAGAAACAACCTGTCAAAACCAGGAGGGAACAAATCTAAGTTTAAGGCTCACAGGGAAGAGTAAAAAAACCAGACAGCACCACAGACAAACAGGTGAAGTTTAAGCCCTGCACAGTTACTACTGAGCTCTTACAGCAAACTCTTCTCTCAGAGAAATCACCACCTCCAGCAAACCAGAGCCTTGTGCCACTGGGACTTTGGTACTCATCCCTTACTCAAAGCGGCCGAGGATTTACTCAGGCCAAAGAAAACACAGACTGGCAGCTGGATCATGGATGGCATGCTGGGATACATCAGATGGAAAAGCCAATCCAAGCTCAGATCCCTGCTACACACCACGGCAGGGACTGGGGAGCAAGAAAAGAGCAAAGTACTTAGCGTCTATATTTAAAGTCCAATCTGACAGACCCCAGAAACCATGCGGAAAATCCACAGATATCTTTCAAGGGTCCAGATAGTATTACTTGGGAAAGCAAAAGTGGATGATCAATCCTTGCCCAAGGAAGCCCAGTACTCACTGTATCTGAACCCTCCAACACTGTCCGAGGACACCCCAATGTATTTGTCTTTGTTCTTCTTTGCTTTCTTCCTCTCTTCCCGAAGCCGATCATCGTCTTGAGCAAACTCAACCATTTCTTTTACCTTCTGGCGGATGTTTATTCCCTGGTCTTTGCCATTTTCATCTGTGCAGGTAATACAGGATAGAGATGATGAAGGAAGATGGGAGCAAAAAGGAAAATACTAAGTAAGAGGCAGCAATATTGGACACCAAACTGATAAAAAAGTCTGAGTCATACACACAGCAAAGATTTCGTGGCTACTGAGGTCCACTGCATCTATTTAATTATTTTAACACAAAATTTAGATAAATGAGTTCTCACTGGATGGTGCACTTAGAAGCATAGGAGAGATTAACAAAGACTGAGACAGAACTCATATTCTCCACTTGAACAATTTTAACCCCTCAAAACATCACCCTTTTTCTTCAGTCTTTTTAGCACAGTTTTTGCAAGTTTCCTTGCAAGAACTCAGCCTCATGGCAAAACTGATTTTTTGAGAAACGGCTTTCAGTTGGGAAGTACTATAAGCTAAATGTACTCCTTTCCAGCCTTTTTCACATTCAAAACACACACTGGCCTTGCTGCCTTTGCACTGTAAATATTATTTGGTGGGAGGAAAAAACCCCAGCTTCAAACAGATGTGTGTGTTTTGGAGCTCTAACCTTTTCTTCCCATATGATTAAAGCTATTCCTTTACGGACACCACAGGGGACCAGTCTCTAGTGCATATTTTAATATAAACCCCAACACTCATGTTGTGTTGGTTCTGTTGTTATTAGCCAGTCTTTTCTGCAAGTTCTTGTCTTCACTAATTAATACTCTAGGGCCCCACGTCTTGGATTCTGCACTCTTCACACAACTGGCAACAGTCACATTTTAATTAGACTGGGGAAGCTTCTAAGCTGGTTCAGGTGACTGACAACTCCAACTACTGTTTTAATTTGCTTATAAGATTTTTCTATTGCTCACCTACAAAGTGGTAATTTTCCAGGGATCGCAAATCATAAATGTGTTCTCTGGCACTTGTAACAACACGCTCTGATCCATTCCTTATGAGGTAAGCTAGGAGCAGCAAAGACTATAAAAATACAAAGCACCTCATGATTGCATGAACAAAAGCTCTATCTTTTTTTTTTTTAAACCCCAAACCCACCCCCCTCCCCAAATTAGTAAATAATAAGACTTTCCCTTTTTAAATAAATGCTTATTATATGGTTCCCACAGAAAAAACATCTTTTCCTCACATGAATCTTTTGCTCTTTAGACCATCAAAACTGTATTTTTAAAACTTTAGCTTGTTACTACTAAATCACAAGTAGTTACCTTGATCAGCTACTGCTTTGTTTTAGGATAAAGCAGTAGCAATTTAAGAGAAAAAGTTAACTTGTGAAATGAAGCATTTTCTTTTGCCTCTTTTGTTCACAATTTTCCAAGGGTTTTCACTGAAAGGTTATTCCTACAGGAACTTAAGAAGCTTTCTGCAGGATTCAATGGATATATAAAACTGCATTGCAGAACAATTTTAAACAAGTGACAAAACAAATGAACTTAAAATAATACTTTAATTTCAGTTACATTGAGGATTTATAGCTAGAAAAAAAATAATGCACCTTCTCTGAAATAGTGCCTTTATCAGCTAAAACTATCATTTTATTTCAACCAATCCAAACCTGATAAGCAATTCCAAGAAGTCTTTATAACATTAAGTAGCTATGTGTGATAGCATTAATTATTAATTTCTATTGTACTTCAGGGAAAACAATTACTATGACTACAAAACATCAAGCACCTGTGAAAAGCACAGACCATGCTTTAGAATTAATTGTGTCTTGCTACAATCCTGGCATCAAGAAAAACAAAATATAACCCAGTCTAATACATCAATTCTAAAAAAGGAGGTTATATTTGCATAATTCAGTGAACACTGAACACCACTTTAAGTGCAGCACGACACAATCTCAAGCAAAAAGTTTCTGTACCAAAGACAAGAAAAATGCAAATGACTCTGCTCTTTTCCAAAACACAATTAGGACATAAAAGTGTCATGTAAGATCTGCAAGGAAATTTGGTCCACGCAAAGTTAAACTACAATTTTTAACGAATTACAAATTGGCAGAAAATAAAGATTAGTTTGCATTTTATTTCAGGTATTCCTGAATTCCTTCAAAACTGTTTCCAGATAGCACATTAACTTAATATCTCCTTCTCATGGAGCTTTATAACAACTCCTTTGGGTAGATTCAAACTGCAAGTGCTACTCTAATACCTGAATATCAGCAAAATGTAATTGCTCTGTTGTGTTCATTAAGTAGCATCTTAAACATGCTTCTAACACCAGAAATTTTGTGGGTTTTTTCATATACAGCACTTGAAAGACACCTTTGACTTCACCAACAGAATTATAAAACATAGTTAGGGAAGAAATTCTGGGTTGCTAGTGGAGAAAGTGCTGTAGGATTATCTAAACAAGAACTCCATCAGGACACTGCACGAGCACCAAGCCTTGAACCTTACACACCTTATAAACTCTCCTCCAGTTCTTTTTATTGTCTTTCAGCATCCGAGTCCACAGCATGTTCATGAGTTCGGGAAACTGCTCATACATAAACGTGGCCCTAAAGAATGGAACAAAAGCAGCACAGAAATGTTGTTTTCCCGGGTTTGCCACTAGAGCTTGTTCAGACTCGGGGCTGGCAGTAGATGGCAGGAGTGATCCAAGCCCAGGCACATCGGGTGACATTAAAGGGAAAAAGCTGTCCCTGTTTTAATTCCTCTATCAGTCATTTACATCCCAGGACTACAAAAGCAAAGACTAATTCTAAAAGAACCTTCACTAATTTGTAACAAAAATAATGTTGAATATGAGAACCCTAATAAGCACTGCAAGTAATCAAACATGCAACTTCCAAACTGATTTTAACACAAAACGAAAACTAAAGGAAGAATTTGACATGTTTTGCTGTTTTTGGAAAAGTTACAAAAAAGCACTTTGAAAATAAATACTCCAAAAAAGCAGATATATTGAAAGAATTCTGAGGATACAAAAATGCAAAATCAAGAATTTAAAAATACCTGGGCCTCATTTTTTGTTTGACAGTTTTCAATACATTCTATGATTATGTATTAGAAACTTAGACTTTATTTACAGCAACTTTTCAGCATTATCAGTCTGCATATTTCAGAGTTGATTTAGCATCAGATTTCACATTCTTATATAAAATGTACCTTTCTTTTCTTCATCACTGAGTCAAATTATCACTTACTTGGCAATCTCTCCCATGAGTTGCCCTGAAGGTCCCCACGGATCATCATTGGTTGCTTCTCGAACCTTAGACTCTATTTCTGAATAATTCATAACCACATTGGTGCTGCAAAGGAAAAAAAAATTCACACACATGAAGATTAGCATCAAAACTGAGAAACACATGAAAACTTAATAATGACACTAGTGCGTATCTCACTTAATGAGATACCTCTACAGAGTGGGAAAGAAAACAGCTTTAGTGCACAAGTTACCCTGAGGACACTATACACCACATTTAAGTTATCTTTAAGAAGGTTTTACTATTCTATTAGTCTTCAAGAATACAGATGAGAAACCAGGGATTACATTACAGCTGGATTCAGTCCAGTAAAAATGGCTTTGGGTCAAATTAAAATCCAAACCAAACCACCAGAGTCAAAGCTGATGGCTTCTGCAGCTAGGTATGGTTTGCTTACAGGTTTGTAATGGCACAGAGTTATTTGCAAGAGGCTTTATAATTCAATCAGAAGCAGTTTTTCTGAATGATGCTACAAGACAAATTCAAGAATAACAGTACCAAACAGGTGTTAGTGAAAAACAAATAAAAAAATCACATGGAAGACTGAAGTAAGGGAGATGAGATTCATTACAAAGTCTGTTTCCTAGCTTGAATTTAATTAATTAAGGGAAAACAGCAAAAGAGAAGCTGCAGAGCACTCAACTACAATTACAGCAATGTAAATACTGTAAGGAGCTCAGGCTGTCTCTTTGAGAGGTCACAGAAAAACCTTACTTGGAAAAAATTTTTCCATGATGTTAATATTAAAATAGTAAATATGTGATTTCTTTTTAAATTAATCTTTCAAACTGGTAACATATGAGCCCAGCAACCTCCTTTGAGCCTCCAAAAGCATCCAGATATATCTGATAACACAATCATCATCTTATCTATCTATCTCTATCCATGTCTATCAATCTTATCTTTCAAGGTGAGCAAGCAGCCCTAAAACCACACTCGCAGTGAGAATATTTGAAAACTCTCTGCTTCTGGAGCAGCAGAACTCACACCACCAACGAAATCAGCAGTGAAAGGAGACCTGGTGGCCTTTGCTTTCCCTACATATACCCGGACTGTACTAAAACAACACATTTACACCTATCATGTCAGAAGCCTGAAAGTTTACTTAAAAGTGCACCACACAACTGATTCAGAAGCTAAGAAAAACCCCTGTAAGATGAGTACTTTCAACACAAACCAACACACAAAGACGAATTAATTAAACTGTAGGAAAAATCTAATTATTTATAATGCAATGTGGAGAAAGCATTTGCTGCTTTAAAAACCTCTTCTGAATCTGAAAGTTCTAAAAGCAGGGGGAAAAAAAATCAAGATGCTCAGTAATCATCCCAACAGTTATCCCTCTGTCCATGTAGGAGTTTGCACAAAGCAGCATTCAAGCAACTCCTGCTCAATTTTATTTGGCATAAGGATAGCAAAGATCTTGGAACTGGGAGGTATAAACAGCAGAAACAAGAATGAGATCCCCTTAAGTCTGAAAGGGGACACAGAAGGTAATTGTTAAAACAGAATAAGATTTCTGGACTTAATCTTGGATTCTCAGCATGAGAATTCCTGCTGTCAGATCCTGATGTATGATTTTATTCAACTTTGTGTCTAAAGAGAGCATAAGCTACATGACTGAATAAATAATCAGCAAGCTCACAGAACCTATCTATATTAAAGCAAGCATGTAAGAACACAGCAGTAGTTTGGAACAACAGCAATTAAGGTTTTACAAATTCATTTATGCTGAATGCACCTCAAGCTTCTGTTTCTGGTATTTTCTTCACTGTACATACAAATGTAAACTAATACCATCTTTATTTCCCATATGTGTGGAAAAAACACGACCCGAAAGCTGCAGGCTTCAGGACTTGCAGCTTCCAGCACACTGGCTCCCTTGTCCAAGCAAGGGAAGGCAGGGAACTGAATGGAAAGGTTCTGCTTGTTTTTATAACCCCTCCTTCAGCATTTGTTTGAGAGACTCGATGGAGACTTGGGAGGGGGAGGCATAAAATGAAGTATTTCCTTAATTTCTTCGAGCAAAGAATTTAAGAATGGAAAATGCTTGAAGAGATGCAAACTTAGTGGACAAAAATAAATGGCAGCATTGGCTATGCAAGAGCTCAGAGCGCATGGCTAAAGCGGCAGCGGGGCTGGAAGGGGGAAACGGAAGGAAAACAAGGGAAATTAAGTCATGCCAAGAGAAAAAAGGTGCAGTTAAGCCTCTCTAAGTACAGAAACATGCTCGATTTCTAAACCCCTCCTGCAGAAAAGTTATTGTTCTCAGCAACTAGGAGAAAGCTCTTTTATAAATGCCAAGCTGAGATCTAATGGAATGAAACGTTCCAAACCAAAGCATCTTAGAGCCACATTTAATTCAGCAACAAATGTAAACTTCAAGGAGAAAAAAAAAACCTCTCACTGTTGTATAGTTTGGCATCATTCCAAGTCACTTAAAAATAACCATTTCTAAAAAGGTGGAAATACAGTTTTATTCTTCCTTTCCCATGTTTTCTATGGCCCTCATTCCCTGCCCTACCCATGATTCCTGTGACCTTTGCAGCAAAAAAATAATTTATGTCCAGATGTGAAGGGAAAAAGTGACTAGCTTGATTGCCAAGACTTCCTGTGATTGATATAAATTTAATATCCGAGGACACTTTCCGACACCAGGGGGGGCTCTCTGATTAGTTTATCCTGGGCAGCTTCCAGGGAATCGTGCTGGATCGCATGGACAGGCTGCCCATGCAACAGTCAGGGCTGACAGAAAAGAACTTCTCAGGCAGTGTTTAAAACCCCTTCTTACCTGCCAGACTGCATCTGGATTCACCCCAAATCGTTAACAGAAACCCTGCACCGCTGGAATCCCGTGACAAGAACATTTACAGAGACTTTTGACATGGAGAAAGACATGAAGCAGAAAAATGTATTTTGAAAGTTACCTCCAAAGTAAGGGCACAGCAATAAAGGGGTTGACATGAACACCAACAACTGTTGCATTTTCTTCTCTGTGTCTTCCATTTAAGTCTATTAAACCAGCCTAGTGTCAACAGATTATTTTTACTCTTTATTGTACCACTCACAAGCTATTTCAGTATTATTTCCTTTTTAAAAAAACGAAACTGTTTGCAAAAGCCAAGAGAGGGCACTGTCACATCTCTATGGAACAAGCAACGCTGTGACACTCAACAAAATGCTTTTAATTTTCTTGCAACTTTAAATGTTTGCATCTGCAATTTATAGCAACACTGAACAGGTAGTTCAAGTCTGAGACTAAATTCCTCAACATGAATAAATGGACATTGCTAATGAAAAGTCAGGGGGTAGTAGCTGTAAATACCTGACCATTTCCAACTGCATCAGAAAATAATACACATTTCCCTTTAAAGAAATGTTTTACATGCATTTTATTAACTATAATTTGGCATATATTGAAAATTAATAGTTATACCACGTATCCCTGAAATCCTACTTTGTCCACAATTTTGTCTGCATTTTTCAAAGAATTCAATCAATTGTAAATAGCTTCTAATTGTATTCCAAGCTACATTTTGAGATTTGTACATTTGAGATAAAGGTGTTGCCTGGACCCAGGTGTCTTACCTTATAGTGTGCTAAAATTAACAGAAAATAAGCAAGAGTGGGAGAGAAGGATGTGAGGGTGAAGAACAGTATTGAACATATCTCAGTTGTATAATTTGAGGTAAGAACAATGCTTAGCTGGTATTAGGGAGAGCAAACAGGCAAGCAAGAGGGGACAAGAAGTTCTTTCTGTACCTCCCCACATAAAACTCAGATCAGAGGACCTATGAAAGTGCAGCCAAAACATTCACTGAGTATCTGCCACTTCAACCTTTATAGCTGCAATAGTCTAAGAGCACTTGAACTTTCAGGCATGAAGAGGATAAAAATCCTACAGGTTTGAGATTGTCCTCAGCACTATTCTTTGAAACAGGGAAATGAAAGGCAGCTTGTGGATGGGCTGCATGAAAATAAAACCTTACAGACTGCAGAACACTTCACAGAGGACACACAAAGCAGGCAGACTTTAAGAGCAGCCCTGTCTTCCTCCTATCAGCAGACAGTGAACATAACCCACAATGTGGACATGAATACACATGACCACAAGTGATAAACCTATCTGCAGAAAGCTTCTATTTGTGTTTGATTTCAATAGATCCAATAGATGTATCTCCCTACTCTGGCTCAGCCTTCTGATTTTACACAACACATGAATCAAATTATAATGCTCAGAAGGACAATATCGGTAAGCATGAGGTATATTCTGCTCTCAGTTACGTATTAGTGCTTCATCACTGTTGGAGGTTTTTTTCCCCACCCATAAAATAGCCAAAAATAATTACTGAAAAAGAATTTTTTTCTATTCCAGCCTAAGAAATTATTTTTAAAGCCACTTCTATGCTGGCAAAGTAAATTCATTGTACTTCCACCCAAGATGCTAATAAAAAATTAAACAAACACTACATCCTGAATTGAAATGTTTGTTTCATAATGAAGATTTTTCATTGTTCAGGACCACAAGGTGTTCTCTACAGATTCATATGCTGTAACTGAAGTCAATTATCTGTTAGGAGATTACAATCACTTATACACAACTATAACTGTACTGCATCTAGTAATAGCTTCCAATTGGTAACATTACAATCAGTTTTGTTGTGCCTGAACTAATTATCCACATCAATCACTGCTGGTTCCATACTGAAAAAAAATCCCACCCTAATTCTCTCTATACCATATACCTTGAACCAGAAACTCTTTGGAAACATGGATATGCAGACACAAGGCTCTGCATAGTCAGCAACATAAATGGAAGAGCATTTTCTCAACTAATATCTATTCTAAAATTAACCCTCAAAAAACATTTAATAGCAATGATTTAAATACACTGCCAGCAAACCTGCTAGAGGAAAAGATGCAACAATTTTTGCCTTTATTAATGTGATTTAACACTTCGGTGAGAACCCTGGATGCAGCATAAAGCACTAGGAAGAATAAACACTTCAGTGCCCACGATCTTCCCAAAACAACATCACAGTGGTACTTCCACTTCAAGCTCCCCAGCATCTCCTCTATCTTCCACATTTTCTCCACGGTCAGTGGTGTTCTGTTCCCTCACCACCCTGACAATACATTCAAGTACATGAAATCACAACTCATAATGGAAGTTTTCAGTTTACAGCCAAATTTTGGGAGCAATGTTCTTCTGAAGGAATTATTCCTAAGATAATCACTCAACAGGAAAGGAATAGTGTTATACCTCAAATTTTCAGATCTTCAAACATCACATAAACTCAGCATTTTGTATGAATGCTCAAATACCAGCAGTTTTTTAAACACGCAGAAACCTTTCAACAGCATGTGCATAGCAAACCTGCACTAGAAAAAATAAGCACCATGAGAGAGGAAGGTATTTGTACATTAAAGGTAATTAAAAAAAATAAATATCTATCCATCTATTCAGAATGGAACTTACTTGAAAACATATTAAGGAACCAGAAGGTCTAACAGATCTTTGCCAATGTTTCTGCACAAATGTAAAAAGCCTTGAATATGCCCTGGGGCAAGAGTCAGAGCACTCCATTAAAAGCACCATCAGGATTAGAGCTGCTATTGATGTGGGTGGTGTCACCGAGGACACAAGTACAGCTCTGGACATCAGATCCACAGAAGATTTGTGCAATGCCAGGTCTAATCTTATGACAACTAAAATAACCAGAAGCCACAGAGAGGGGACATTACAACAGTTTCTTTATAGTGATGATAAAGGTATTGGATTGGACAGGGTGAGCCTAATTAGAAACACTTCTCAAGCCTCTGGGAAGCTGCCCACTGTGCTGAGGGACTCAGCAGCAGGAGCAAGAAACCTGGCTACCCAGTTAAATTTTTTTCAATATATATTTCAAACCAATTACAGTATCATGTATACATGGGGCTCCTATGTGCATAATATTATGCCTTTAACTGTTACTCCAAGGACACCACTGGATTATGCACCTTCTGTTTTCCTTTTTTTAATTTTACAACTGGGAACACTAAAATACTAAAAGCTGAGATGAGAAACTTTGTACATTTTACCACCATTAACAGTTTCCAATGAGACACCATTCTGCAAATATCTGTTTAAGGACTAAGTATAGAAGGAAAAAAATTCAAGCTTTACTCACATGTATGTATCATACATCCAGTATGAACATTAATGCTACTCAAACAAACAGCAACACTAAGGAATTTTTTTTTTAAGAAAGAAATTAGTTTGTTAGAGCAGGCAGGGTCTGGATAATCAGAGGACAAGAGAAGCTCTGTTACTGTACAGCACTATGAAGTGTGGTGCTGAAGTCTTACAAGAGGCAAATATTTTAACCTTTTGTTATTTAATGTGCCAAAACAGACACAACATGATTTTACTGTTTGAGTAACATGTTTGACATTATCCTTTCAATAGGCAGTCTCACATATTAATACTTTAATCTCATTCTTTTAGTAATTTTGTTAGAAGTTTCCTTATTTTTAGAAAGTCTCCTCTGTGTTTCCTATGACTTTCAAAGTGAATAAAAGCAAAACACACTTTAAATTTGGTCATGACAGAACAGATGTTACTGACTGAATAAAATCTCATCACCTCACTTGGTGACATAGCAAAGCAGACTGTTACAGTGACAGTGCTTGCATTCCACATGGACAAACACAGTAAGGAAACACTTGCACAGCTCTATGCTGGGGCTTCTTGGATTTAAAACTGAATGGATTGCATTATCGAACCATAAAGGTTCATAATGGCCTGAAATAGTATAAGAAAACATTAAGTTACAGCACAATGAAAGTTTCCTTGAACTGAATGGTTCATTTATTCACCTTCCCTATCTCCACCTAAACATCCCCACTATTTTTATGGAAAGGCACACAGATGACAACTGGAGTGCTTTCCCTCAGGGATGCTGTGCTATCAGCATGGAGGTAGCTGCAAGTAAAGCTCTGAACAGCAGCAGCAGTAACTCACACCTGGAGGCTGAGCTCCCTCCCTGCCCCTGCAGTTCTAGCGCTGCTTTTGTCTTCCAGCAGCTGATTCTGTCCCAACAGCGTGGCTGCTGCTCCCTCTCAGCTGAGAAGCTGCAGTCACCCACTAAGACAAGATAGGGACGCACGAGCTACTGCTCATGTGATCCACAGTGCATGTTTTAGGAACAGTATCCAAACACAACAGTGGCAATTTGTGTTCCGCTTTCCCAAAAATCAGTAGAGGGGCTGACAAGGCAAAATGACACTAATGTATAATGTAGAGTTGCTTCTAGACATTTGAGATTGTAGCTGTATTTGTTTTTTAAATGGGAATGAAGGATGGAATGCACTATATAATGACCAAAGTGAACATTTAACATCTGGAGAAGAGACGAGGCAGACCCTGGCAATATTTTCACAATATAGTTATCTAGAAGACCCTCACCCACACACGCATTTAAGATGAAGCCCTCAGAGAGGAGTGAACACCATCTCATCCTCACCATTCAACTCCTATGAGTCACACATCTGAACTATTTTTAGTATCTAGATTAAAAGGTTCCTGTAAAGGAGGGGTGGAAATAGAGGGACAGCTTTCTGAGAATGCAAAGAAGTTGCTTTAATATTAAACGATCCCTTTTAAAATTGTGTGCAGAAGTTAGTTTCAACTACTGAGAACACAGAGTAAATAAAAAAGCTACATAACTTGCCAGAGTACAGGATACATCTCCCCCACTCCCAGGTGTAGGAATCTTGGCATCTATTAAACTGTTAATTAGTTTCCAGAAACACTTTTGCCAATTAAAAAAATCATTTAATACTTATCCATCTGGGCATGAAATACTTTCAACAGAGCATTTGAATTGGTGAGCTAAAAAAGAATGGATCCCGATCCACACGGCACCGCCTCCCAAACCACCAGAGGCCAGGACACAGAGCAAGCAGCACCCCATAACCAGGGCAGCATCTACTAACTCCACTTGATTCTGTGAGCATCCCTTCCTTCAGGCTCTAAGGGATTTCAGATGGTCACTGGTCCAAACTTGTGTTTCCGGAAACTGAAAGGCTTTAATACAAAGTCAAACACAAAAATGCATTTCAGGACAAGATTTCCCTACCCTATGACACTGTCACTCAGTACCTCAGAAAGCTCAATGCGCAGATTGATTCACAGACAGAGGACATCATTTATCCACCTGTTATCCCAAACAATACAATGGACATTCAGGAATCTATGTACCTAATGCCATTAACAATTATTCAGAAAGGAAGACATTAATTGCCTTTGAAATAAAGATGGTGCTGCTCTTTCCTTCAGTGAACTCATACATTCACTCTCAGCCAGCCTCCCTCTCCTTGTTGGGTGAAGACAAACCAACTAAGAAACACGTAACAAACTTAATGCATTTTCATTTTGCTCCTGTCAGTAATGTCACTTTTGTTATAAAACATGCAGCTTAGATTTAGAGCCTTACAGATAAAACATATGGATACCAAATAGGAAGCCAGCAGTCCACATTCAATGAAGAAACAGATGGGGACCCATCTGCCAAAATGCCTGGTGAAATACCTCAGGTTACAGAGAGGTAACAGCACAACATTAGTGATACTTGACCATTTGAAGTTATTTATTTTTCAGCCACTCCTCAGAACCATTACAAATATGACACCAGCCAATTTTGTCCATGAATACCAGGTATTATTCCAGACCTTCTAAACAAGGAGCAGTCATACTCCTTCGGACCAATGATAGGGAGTTCATTATGTACAGTAGGATCTGAAATACATTTTCAGCTCTTCAAGTTCAGTTTCATAATTTATGTGGCAGATGTGCAAGGCAAACTGCACAGAAAGAGATAAGCCAAGAAAAACATCCTGATGGCCACAAATGAATTACAACTTGTGGGAGGAAGGAACTATAAAGCTATTTCCTGTGCCTTACAACTTCTAATCACAAAAGACTACCAAGTAAACAAGATAGCCCAAAATCCACCACACACACTGTCAAAAAGAACAGTGACTTTAAAAATTAAAGTGCAGCCTGTTAGAGAACTTGGATCTCGCACTTACAGAAATTACCACTGCACCTTACTGAAGTCTTCCCTTTCAAACCTTCCCCCTCTCAGAAGTTCCCCAATTGCAGAATGCTATATCCTAAATGGTTTTGTAATCGCTTGCTACAGATGAATTATTTTTTGCAGATGTTGGGAACACGAAGCATGGGAACACGGCAGTTTTAAAGCATATTTGTGCAAGGAATGAACACTTCCTCCCCCACTTGATTTAAGACTGATTTCACCTCTCCTACTGCAGATTCCCTGCAGTATGTCAGTGTTAATACTTTCATGCTCTTATATAAAACAATTCCTTGTGGTTCACCTACAGATACATGGCTGCTTTACTTATCTCAATATGTGGTAGCAAATACCTTCTCAAGCTCATCAAAGATTTTGCCATGTTGATCCTATTGATTCTGGGTTTGTACCACCTCTATACAAAGTGTATCTTCATCTAAAGTCCAGACCCATTTCTGTATTTCCCCGTTTTTCATGGGAAGCTTTCATTTCAAACACCCAGCCCCACATTCTTCAGTTACCATCCCCTAAACTTCACCGATTACAGACTACCTTCCCTTCAAATGCACATTTCTGCAGTTCCATTTTTAAAGACCTCATAGTGTTGTCATTTTATTATATTTAATTCAAAAAGCATTCTTTAAAAGGTAACTTACAAAAATAAATAAAATAAATAAAATAAATAAATAAATCCAGCAAGTAGAATGAACCAAAATATTTCCTTTTGACTTACATAGTAGGAACACCATAATAGTATTTCCACTGGTTTTCAGTATTAGTTTTTACGTCACATTTTTAGTTGAAATTAGAGGGCATTCTTGAGACAAATCCGATTAAATTTAAGCATGAAAACCAATTTCACAAACAAGTGGAAAAAAGCTGCCATTGAGGCAACACTTGCCACTTTGGTGGGACAGTTACACAGTAAACAGCAACTCTGGTTTTGATTCAGACATAAAAATGATGCTGCCACTGCCCTGCACAGTTTTCAGTCTCCTTGCCTCATGCAAGCTTCCATCTGGCACATCAGATTGGAGACATTGCTTTGCAGCTCCTATTCCTGCAGATTTAATATCTTTCGAAGTTCAAAACACTGTGCTCACAACAACAGCTGAATAGTCAAAAAAGAAGTGGACATATGAAATTTGTGCAACCTTTTGTAACTGCAGAACTAAAGAGACTTCCAGATGCATGTTGTAATCACAAGACTCAATTTACTATTGCTCAATCCTCACACTTATTTTGCTACTCCGCTCCTTACACTTCAGCTCTTTTTTCTTCTGTAACAAACAAGCTGCAACTATTTTTTTTTTCAGATTTAACTACATCTCCTTATATAATTGAGATTGCACTTCAACCTTCAAGAGTCAGCAAGAGCCATCACGAATTTTCCATCACGTGCTTTATCTTTAGTTTTTCCTTCTTTGTGATCTAATCAGGTAACATGACTTGTGCTGGAACAAAGGTTTGACCAAGTAGGACAAAGAATGAGTGAAATCTAATCAAAACCATTTCTGTATAATGTTTTTTATATAAAGAAAATATCAGCACAAAAATGTCAATTTTAACAAACACTGGTAGACAATTACAATATGAAACTAAAACTTAAATACACTGTTTTGGGAAAGAGGGACTGAAGCACTCCTCACTACAGCTTACGCCCTCCAATCAACTGTGCTTCTTTGGACCTTGTTGCATTCATGTGACTATGGTCAGGGAAAGTTACACTTGAAAAGGTGGTTTTCAGACGTTCATAAGGTGTGGCATAAGTCCTCTTCCAAATAAGTATCGAGCGCTACTTCCTTCAGTGTATGCACACAGAATTGAGACCACATTCAAGCCTCCAGCTCAAGTATTTTAAGAAATCTTCAACAATCAAAGAGACTCACAAGTACTCCTAGACACTGAGTTTTCAGGATTTGGGCACAACATTTTAGTCCTGAGAGAGAAGTATTTACAAGAAGGAAAAGGTCTTATCCTTCTTTCAAAACAATAAACAAAAGGGGTAGAAATTTTCAGAAGACAAGGAAGTTGTAGCTACACTCAGCATGAGGAAAACAGTGAGCTTTGAAGCTCTGCAACTTCAACCCACTCCTGTACCTCAGACTTCCTATTTCTGACCACAAAAAAATGTTGAGAGTGACCGTGAATAGAGGCAGAAGACAGAGAGGGAAAAAAAACCAAACCAAAAAACCAACCTCACCGTAAACATAATACTGACAGTAGGCATGACACTCCCAACCCTCCCAGATGTTCTGTAGTGACCTCTCTATTTAAGACAAATCTCCTACTGAAGTTTTCAGAGTGTCAGAAGAGGTGGCAATCATTAGGGCTTCAAGATGATCCCCAAAAGGTCATTTGATAAGCCCCACTCACTTCTAAATCTTCTGCAATTGTGCTCTTTGTAACTGTTCATTTACTATTCATGTGAGATGTGTTCACCAAAAAACTTCATACCAGGGTTTTCTGACACCATGAAGAGCTTGTAACAGCTCTAAGCTTGCAGTAATGCACCAACTGGCCAAGAAAACCCCCTGAGGCTATATTTGCTTAAAGCGCATTAGCTGAACAGTTACAGGTAAGAGATATTACATGTAAAAGCAGGAGCATTGCCTGGGAGTCAGTACACCTGTGAACAGCACTGATCTATTCAGTGCTACTAATCACACCGAATTCTAAATAATCCAAGCTTTCCCTCCTCAGAGAACTATTTCAATTATTTGTCAGTTGACAGAGTATTTGGTGAGGACAGAAGAATGCACATGCAGTAATATGGAGTTTAATATTGCCAAAAACACACACCCCAACATTAATGGGCCATGCTTAATGATCCTTGTAGTTTCAGCTATCCCTACATTGCAAGTTGAATGCCATTAAAACATTGCCCTAATTCCAAATTTATTACAAATTAAGCATTACTCTAAACATGCTTGCTGTTCCACTAGGGAGGGCTGATTAAAGTTTAAACAATGCAGGCAGTGAGGTTTTTAACACACAAACTGATCATTCTCTGGCGCCATATCATCACTTTGGCATTGTGACATCCCACACACTCCTGTACTTTGCAATATCAATCGCCTTCTGCAATCATTTTTTGAGGAATAAACCTGAGTACAGGTAACTCCTCTAAGCCAACAGTAAGAACCTGTTACAAGCTCTTCTCTGATCACATTCAGGGGCAAAGCACAGTGAAGATGAACAGATCTGTGTGGAGCCCCACGCTGGAAGTGCTATCCTTGTTGCCTCTAGCCTGTCTGAGGGCACCAATTCCTCCCAGCTCCTCTCCCCTCAGGCTCAAGGCACCCAGGGTCAGACAACAGCATCCCAACTGCACATAAATTGTACACATTGAACACACCCAACCTTCTACAACAAGCTGCTGTCTATCCCTAACACCCAGACTGCCTGTGAAGGGTTTGCAGCCTCCTCCTGCCTTCAGCTGCAGAGCTATGACTCTGTAGAACTCCACATTTCATCTGTGTGGTAGCAAAATATTACCATCACATTACCTAAGAAAGCCTGGGACATGTATCTCATCGACACAAGCATGGTCCAAGTAGCAGGTGAAGCAACTAAACCAGAAAACCTTCAACTGCACTTTTAATATGGCCTTGTGCCCTGGAAAATGTCCTAAGGCTGCGGCAGAAGCTGAACTGCACTTCTGAGCAGGAGAAAGGAAGAGGAAGCAACAATTTATACAAAGTAATCAAATTGCAGGTTCATAAGCAGTTGTTTTCCTTCATTTATGCAAATGTCTTGCAGTGGAACTGCTATGCAGGAAGTATTCAGGAGGAGTGAGAAACACTTGAGAACACTACCTTTATCCTGGCTATTATAAAGTGAAGTGCATTATCATTTACTAAGCTTATTTCTAAGCTTAGAGGAATTCTACAGTTGTTGCTTTTGGCAAAAAAACCAAAATGCACCACTTCAACATCAGATTTCACATCTTTTATTTCCAGAAAATAATCAAAATAAAATCAGAAAATGAATACCGGTGTCACTACAGAGAAGCTGATCAGCTTCTCAAAATTGGTTCCTTTCAGTCTGCTTGTTTGCTATTAGAAGCTGAAAGCAAGAATTATTCCATTATTCCATGCAGAGCTACAATACCTGCTACACTCAATAGCTCTAATGCACCTGCAGCATTTCCTTTCATATCCAATACTGAAATCCAATCCAGAAGACCATTACGTGTCAGACAACTTAAAGAAGATGCTGTCTTTAAGTAAGATTACATGGAATATGTCTGGATGCAACAAACTTATTTCTTGACTCCACCACACACAACCAAAGGAGAACACACAACCAAGAGCCTTTAAACTTCTGTTTCAGTGTCTCCAAATCTACCACCTCCCTCTTCCCAAGAAGGAAGCTATTTGAAACACTAAACCTTTCCCCATATCTCACCTCGCTAACAAGAAAGAACAAGAAATTCAACTTCTTATAATTAAATTGCAATTAAGACTTTGCAGTCTCGCAACAAGTACTTTGTGCTTCTTTAGCATAAGCAGGGCTGTGCAAGGGGAAACCTTTTCAGTATTGTAATCTGACAATGTCAAAAGATGCCCATTATATTGTGTAAAGAGTAAAGGCAAGGCTGCAGTGGTAATTCTGCAGAATAAGCTGTGAGCATCCAAGATTTTACGGGTAGAGACAAACTACAGTCCTCTTCCTGAACTTGCTCTGCCCTCAGGCCTTTAGTTCTGAATTGCCAGTTCCTAGGAATGGCACAATTATTTAGTTTTCAGCCAGTATATTACCAAAAAACCTTAAAACAAACAAACAAACAAAAAACCAACAAAAAATTATATTTTAAAGAAAACACCAAAAACCCACAAAAAACCAACCAACAAAAAACCCCCCAAAACAAAACAAAAAAAAAACCCCAAAAAAGCAACCCTAATACTTTCCTATTCAGATCGTTCATTTGTTAATAAGCCTGAATAACCACATTTCTCCTCTGCTCCAAGTTTAACCAAGAATAAAAAGTAGTCACCATAATCCTAAATAGACTAAACTAGCTTAATACCAATAGTGTCTAGTCATTCCATTTTCCATAAGGCAGGTGACAACCTAGCAGTCCTTCTGCTGCTGTATTAAGCAGCTGGACAAAGTAACTTTGGTTAATAGGTAATGACAAAGTGTCCTTCCAGAGCTATTCACAGCTGAGTATCCAAAAATGGGCACTAGCAGTAAGAGCAAACCATTCAGAGTATGTTATATTAACATTATTTCATTAAAACTTCCAGGATGGTATCTCACATTAACTAAGAAATGCAGCTTGGCAAATAAAAACCCCACAAGTTCACAAACATGCATTTTGACTGTTCTTTTGTGAAATGAGTCTGGTCTATTAGATACAAATTAACTTTCAAAATTCCAAGCCATGTTTATTTGTGGAGGATAATGATGTTTCCTCTCCTTTCATAGGTATCCCTTTGTTAAACTGGTTCCTCCAGGAGATCAAGTAACTCATGTCCTAAAAAGGTAACAGGAGCCGTTCCATTTGCCTCAGAGACCCAGTTTCTGGTTCCTGTCCACACAGAGATGATAATTTCAAATGACACTGTGTATTTGCAACAAACAAATTCCACAATGGCTCAACACAGGCACTGTTTATTTATTTACTCACTAATGGTAAGATTACTGGATTTTTCTGAGCTAATGTCTGCAGCTACAGGAGTTACAGTTACTGTGTAATTAACAAAAAAACAACACAGGCAGTCTAAAGGCTGAGACTCCACTTGCCAATTAGGAGTCTATTAGCTCTATATTTTCAAGCTGCCTCAAGAAATTCATCTGTTTGCTGCAAGGAGAGATAGAACACTGTAACAGAAGTTAACTCATTTAAACGATAAATACCTTTGAACAGAGGGGGTTTTCCCCTCACTTCTCTTCACATGATCATTGTCAAAACAAGGAATAATTAAAAGTGACAGTAATCTTTAAGATATCAGCTCTATTTGTAGATGTAAGTTACAAAGGCTAATTTATTTTTCAGAAGATGCATTCATCTACAGCAACTCCAATAAAATTGTCTAAGGTTATCAAAAGCTTTTTTCTTCACATCCAACACGGTCTTAAGGAACTCCAACTGAGCACTCTTGTAGAATGCAAAAGACAAAACACATCCAAAAAATCACACAGGGAGGTATTTGTTTACTAAGTATAAAGTAATGTCTTGAGAGGAAACACTGAGCACAGACTGTAACCTACATTAGGATGATTCTAAACAGCTTGACAGGATGGGGCGAGTAACCACCAAGAAAAACATTTATTGCTCTGACTCAGAATGGAGTAGAGAAAAAACTCCTCCCTAACTCCCAAAAGATCTCATTATTATTACAACAGATTAAAAAAAATGCAGGCCAGTCTCATTAAATAAGTTGAATATACACTAATATTTCTAATTGTATCCCAAATGAACCAGTTAATATCTATTAAGCATTCAGTCAATATTTAAATGGTCAGCACAGGACGCAGTATTTGGGTGAGGGTAAGGAAAAGTACAACAGCTTTGAGAAGGTTTCCTTATAACCAACAAATAGACACAGACAATATTACTGTTGTCATGTTAGTTTCATTCTTAGTGGGAAACCAAACACCTCTAGAAAGATTTAATCTATTTAATCTATTTAAAGTAACAGTCTATATAGAATACCCACTTCATCACTCTGGAATAACCGGAATTTATCCACCAGTATTTCTAATACAATAAGCTGCAGAAATTGAATTGAAAGCTTATCATATGAAGATCTGTTGGATCCTGAGATCAATTCCGGCTTGAATCACTCAAAGTAGCACCGTACAAGACACAAAACTGTATTTCAGTTTACATACTTTCTCGGAAGTTTGTGACCCAAGAGTGGAACCAAAATACTGCTTACCCTCCCCATCACAACAGTGCTAACAAACAGAAAGGCTGGCTTGGGAGCTTCAAGTTGTGATATATGAGATAGAAGAACAACCTTAAACAAATTTAAACTTACAGCTAACAAACCACTAACAGAGCAGTTTTAAATAATAAAAATATGTAAAAATGTCTTATCATGGAAAAAGGCTTCCACAGCCGATCTTCCTGTCCTTTCCCCATCACCACAAGTGTTTGTGGTGCCATGAGCAGCTGTTTGTACCACATGTGGACAAATCAGTTAGGAACCCTAAAACCTTGGGGGCTTTTTTGATCTGTATCAGCAAGAAACCACAAGCAAATACTGAACCATGCACCAGCAGCACAAGGAAGGCAAAGACAGGGAATGGCCAGGTATAAAAATGAGACATTCTGTGTTAGTAGAAGTATAATCTTAGAGCTCTTCAACCTGCTTGTGAAATCACATGCTAAGGGTGTACTGCGAACACTCAACTTGTACTTTGCCCCCAGCCACTTATTCCTGCCCAAATACCATTTCTTCCTTTATGCCAGTACAAATATTTGTGTGACCATGGAGTTAACTATACCAAGGAGCCAATCCAGCGGAGAATTAAATTGGCAAAAACAACTGGTTAGTCAGAGATTCTCTCATCAAGCAGAAAGTCTGCAAGTGCCAGCAAAAGGGAGAGAAGTGTGCAGGCTGTGGCAGACAGGAGGCTGTGAAACCTCTTCTACCATCAGCCTACGCTCACGCTGACTGTGAAACTACAAACTAAGATTTCATGGCTTAGGTTATGTTTTATTGGTGAAAAGTGCTGACAGTGTTTGAGATTTCAGGGCAACTACAAAAGGAGACTCAACCCTGTGTCCAGTATTCTCCACTTACACCAGAGTTCTAAGGGTCCCTCTCCTCTGGCCTTCACTGCCATCTCAACGCTGCTTCCTCAGCTCTGCAATGCAAACAGTTGTATGGCAAACAAGTTTAAGGAACTAATCTAACCCAAAGCCAGCTCTACGAAGTCCTGTAGAGAGAGAAAGAACTTCGAATTGGATCTGTCCCTCTATCCAGTTCCTCACACAGCAACCCAAACACCATCATTACATAGCACACAATGCAAGAATAAGTAATGAATACTCTTCCTCTTACTGAAAAAAGACCAAATGCAAATCTGAGTACTTCATTCACTTGCTACACTTGCTACTAATTCAACTTTTCATTCACTTGTCCTACATTAGTTTTGCCTTATGAATACAAAACATTCAGATAACATTCACAAAGTCTGTGAAGCAGCCAACTTTTAACAAAAAGTTATGCTATTGTACATCTTTATATCAGTAAAAAAAACATTAAAGGGAACAGCTCTTCTCAAGCAGTTTCAATTTCCTGCCCCTCTTCTTTAAATACTGTCTCAATTTAAGTCTGGAGCACACAGTGGTAATTTGGAAGCTGAAGTTCCTCAAGCACATGCTAGCAAAGTATTTGAAACATACTTGAAGCAATAGGCCAGTCACACTCTGTATGTTGGAGATGAGTTCAAACTGGAATTCTTTTATGACTTTGGACAAGCTGTACCCAAATTTCAGAATAAATCAATGAGAGAAATTCCAAAAGTTCCAAAACGCAGCAGACAACTCACAATCATTACATTCTTAAGCTACCATGCTGCGAAGCAATGCTTCACTCATTCTCCAATGGCTCATCTTTGTTTTTAGAACAAATTCTCATTTTCACATAAATACAGAAATTCACGTAACACTTGAAATGAACTGAGACAGATATGAAAGAATCAGATCAGAATTTCAGGATTGTATTTTAGGACAACTGCAACACAGTTGCACACTGAAATAGCAAAGCCTGAGGAGTGAAAGCAGCAATGTGTCCAACATTTGCCTAGTGCTCTGCAAGTAATTATACCTTGCGTATGAAATAATTATGCAAATCAGCTAATATTTTGTAATACACTAACTGGCAACACAACCAAGAGGAATTAGCATAGAACTGAGTTAAGCACCTTGATCCTTTCCACCACAGCTGCACACAGCGATGAAGGTAAGGCTCTTATCCGTGACCAGGAGCCCAGTCCTGCTTGGCAAGGACATGCAAAGCTCTGCTTTAGAAATATTTCAAGAGCACAGAAGTTGTCACACGTCCATCACTTAGATTCCCCAAAAATACATAAAGCCAACACCTTAGCTAACCTTATACAACATAATACAAACCATTAGAAGCCTTACACATAATACAAACCACGGTCAGCTTCCACAGGGTGTAAAATGGCAATAACACATTTGAAAGAGCACTAACAAAAGCACCATTTGGAGTGTGTTGATGGAACTTGTGTGCTTGGCCACAACCACCTTATGCCAACTCTTAATAAATACATCGGCTTGTAATATTTGCCTATTTGATGGATTACTCCACCAGCTGAATATTCAAACAAGAGAACACTGTATCTATGTACATGAGATAACAGAGCGTAATACTTTCAAAGATGCATATCTCCCATACTAAATTACATGGCCCAAAGACTATAACCCTCTTTATTCCTTATTAATATCAGCAACTTTCTGGAAGTTTTTTAAGGGAAGAAGGAACGTCCTAAGAAATAAGTGCTTGGCAGACACAGCCATGCCTGGCTGCAGAGCCAAATGCTACTTTCAAATCCAGCCTTCCTTTGTATTGCCAAGACTTTCTTCTCTCTCTGAGCTCTCTGGTAAGCAGGCAGAGGACAAGCCCTTATAGGTCTGAAGATAATCATCATCATCCTGCTTGTAATAATAATACAAAATGCTGTTCTTAAAGCAGTTATCAGCAGGACACCTCTTTAGCAGCAATAGGAGGATAACTCATGCAGAGAGGGTTAACTGTCCCTTACAGAAAACTATGGAAGTGTTCACTGCTCTGAAGATCTTGCTTATGCAAACAAAAATAAATCTTGAATATAAAGAAAATTAAATGATCCTAGAACTGAAGCAAAGTAGTTTACAGGAGATTCAAACAGCAATGGACAAATGTTAGTAATTTTACCCTTTTGTTCGATATATTATATGATGAATCATTTACAATAATACCTGCTATTACTGAACCAGCAAATGGCATTTCATTAAAGAGCTCAATAGTCTGGGTGGACAAATCCATGAACCACAAGAAAATCGCCTGTAAATAAGTACAATTACAGGCACATTAAAAAGAGAAAGCAGTTAGGCTGGAGGATTGAAAACCCCCAGCTAAGGATACATCCGATCCTGCCTATGTGCTGGGCAACTGTGAGCATTCTACAGGCAAAGAGCAACCTCAAGTCAACTGTAAGGTCTGTAATTGTGGGGTAAATGACTGGTGTGCATTTATCACATCAGTATCTTGCAGGCATAGCACGACACGAGGTAGCAGGCAACAACATGAGACTGAAAGTCAAGGAATCCAGAGTTTTAACTGCTACCAGCACCATGTGACTTGGTTTACTTGACCGAGTTATCTTATTAGCTTTCCTCATCTGTGATGTGGGAGTGAAGTGCAAAGTCTCATTTACAGGTTTTAGGCTACAACAGCGAGAAACTGCAATGACAATCAAAGCAGTAATTCACTCTATTTTACCAATGATTTACCCTCCTCTTTACAGAGTGTACAATTAGAAGCTCTAAAGAAAACATGCTGTTCATTAACCAGAAGAACTTCTCCCCTGCCTAGTTCTGTTGGAGCTCATGACAGCAGCTCCTTTAATACTTCCTTTTCCACAAACACTAAAAATCCTTTCTCTTTGCACAGACATAGCATCAGAATAAATAATAGAGGACCCAAGAGCCTACATCTACAAATAAATTTTAAGGTGCTATAATGCTTCCCTATTACAATCAGTGCTAAACAAGACTATTTGTTCTCCATTTAAAAATAAATTAAACTATTACATGCTGGGGCAATTCATCAAGCTTGTGAAGTGTATGGAAACAGCTCTGTAACGCTTCACCTCCCACTCTCCAACATAAGGAAGTGCAAACACATTCCTGCTGGGCCACCAGAAAGGTGTGGCTAAGGGCAGTACCACCAAAGCAGTGAGGGCTCAGCTAGGCAGACAAAACTGAACAAAACAAGAGGATGGCAGCTGTCATATTCCTGTTACAGGCAAGAAATTCACAGGCTCTCTCCTCTTATTTTTAAGTAAGTGACAACTACCTCACTCAACTAATGCAAATGAACACCTGGATAATACTGTCCTAACTACATTCAGATCTGTCACCTTCATCCCATTTTTCATGTGACTCTTCCTTATCCTTTGATGTGTGGAAAGGTGCTTAAAAGGAGCTCTCTCACATTAAGGTCATGCATGTAGAATATCACAAAAGCTAAGAATGGCAATGGAATTTTAAAGAAAATGGCTGTAAAGTCTCATCACACTGTTACACAGGGAGCAAACTGATCTCAGTGGGTCCAAAGGTCTTCCAGCCTCCTTACTGCATGCCCTATATGTCTGTGATAGAATCTAGTCAGCAAAAATGTTAACATGACTTCTTAAATTGAGAGAAATTATTGCAATGAGGAGTCCAACTAGCCTTGCTAACTATGTACACACAAACACTGTGTTCTGCTTTGAGCTGAACCCCCTCGTGCAGGTTAATAACATGCAGGAACCTTTCAGTAAAATACAAATCAGCAGTTTCTGCTTCCAGAAGAGGAAATTCAACAGAACTAAAGAGAGATGACGGCCTGGCTTTTGAACTCGGCCACTAGGCCAAACTGATACCTTCAAGCTTCTGCCAAGGTAACACCTGTTTTAACAAGATTTCTTAATATTCCTTGTTTTCTTTTGAAAAAGCCACAGGGTTTTCTTAGTAGAGCTCTCCTAGAAATCTCACAGGGAACAGCAGGAACAACACGTACTTGTCCAATATGACAAAAGTGAAGTTACTGAGTTGTATAACACTCTATATTTCCACAGCCAGGACTCCCGAACTCTCAGGGACTACAATACCTTTTGCCAGTTCTGTTATCATACAATGGGTAGAAACTTTGTTAAGGCCCTTGGTGATTTGAATATCAGAGTACAGGTACACCTATAGCAATAAAAATACGACTCTTCTTGAATAAGCTGCTTCTACACAGTACCAGGCAGCCTGCAGATCCTTAGTCTCATGCAGCTCACAAGCAGTAAATGCAACACTTGGCCTCAAGTTTCATCACAACTACAGGATTGTTTCAGAGCAGGCATGGGGTAACCTGAACCCTCTGCCGTGGGTGCCACAGAATATCTGGGACTGCTGTCACCAGAGCATCCAAAGACAAAGCTGCAGATCCCATGCTGCAGCAGAGCAGTGGGAGAGCGGGAGACCAGAATCCTTCCCACCTGCCAAATGTTCCTGGAGCTCACACTCCCACCAGCGAGCTCGAGAATGTGCCATGTGCCTCTGTGCTCTGTCACAGGAACTGGCCAGCTCCTGCCTGGAACGCTGAGGCAACACAGTTCCACTGCAGCTCTCACCTAAGCCTATGACAAAAGAGAATCGAACAAGAAATCTCTTGCATTGCCTCAGGAGTGACTCAGAAGTGCCACCTGACTCACCAACTTTGCACCAAGCACCACCCTGGCCCTGAGCCATCAGAAACCTCTGCCATTTAAACAGAGGTTACTGTCCTAGAGCCAACAAGCTGAGCACAGAGAGCTGCATGTATTTTCCAATTGTTTAGTTTACTTTCCAATTCAGTTTTGAATTACTGGGGAAAAAGAACCCATACAAGTGAACATTGCAAAAAGTGAAAAGCTGCCTTCTTAAGACCATTTATTCACATAATAATGTGAAATTGAGTTTACTCCAAAAGAAATAAGAATATGTAGACCTACACCTTCTAAACTACAAGCTAACCAGAAATCCAACAGAAATTCAAAGTAATTTCACATATTTGAAGAACTCTTGAACACACTGCAATACCCATTAAGAAATTGGAGGGTGGAAGAATTTTGACAGTTATTTTGAAATTGCAAGAATAAACTTCAAGACAAACAGAATTTACTAGGTACAGACAGGTTTTATAAATTATTTGATTTAAACTGCAAACTTACTCACAATGCCCAGCCAGAAGCAGGGTATTACTGTTCAGTCAAAACTAATGAAGGTACTTAATATTTAAGAGGGGGAGTTGTATTGGCATAGAAAAGCAATGAAGTTAACAAAAGGCAGAACAAGACACGCAACAAAAGTATTCCATCACATCCTAGAACAGTAAATCTAATACTCTACCACACAGTCTTCCCTCTAAGCTTCAAATACAATAGGACTACCACTCAGTATCTAAAAGAACTGTCTCATACACAACTGGATGCAGATCCATACTTTGGAGTTACTAGAAAACGTTACCACATAAAGAAGAGGTGATTATAGCGTGGAGAGAATTACAAAGCAAAATTTACCTGATGAACTTCACTGACCAATTTCAACCGCACTGAAGAAACATAAAGACCAAATACTTAAAAAATACTAAATACAAATTCTAATTTCTCATATGTATTTTGCAGTCGCTAACTTATTTTTTGGTTTTAAGACTTTGATAAATGTTAACAGGATACCATTTCACTTGGTTTTTTTGCATTTAAAGTAACCCACAGCTATTTATCATCGCTTGCTGAACTTTCACACACCAAAATATCTGAGAATTGTTCAAGAAAAGTCCTCCGTTTTGAAATATCTGACCTAAGCAAGCTCTCAACCACTAAAGCACAAATAAGGATAAAAAAATAAACTCTAGATGAGTAAATTGAAACTCTGAGATAAGTATCAGCTGAATATGGAACCAAGATGCAAAGTTCAAAACCACTATCAAACCTCAAAACTCAAGTTTGAACTAGGAAAATTCCAAGCTATTTGTACATTTTTAAAATCCTCATAAAAGCATATCCCTTTTTTAAGGAAAGAAAGGCAATTTCTTGTTAAAGTTGAGTATGCTGCTGCCACAGCATCAGCTGTTATTTATGAGGCAGATTATATCATTTAGCTTCCTCTGCAGAGAATTTTCTAAGTCATGGCCTTAAGACAGAAGACATTATGACAAATCTGCATCACACACAATGGGACTATTGATCCTGATGTCTCTAAATAGTATTTACTCTGCAGGCTCCACTTTCCTCCTGCCCCTCCTCCCATTTTTTTTAATAAACAAACTGCTCCATTTGGATAACGTCATTCCCAGAAACTGAAGTTTATTCAAAAAATGTTTTTTATTATTTGAAATGTTCACTTCTTGCACCTGTTCTGGAAACAGAATGCCTTTTCCAATCCAGATTTTGATGTACTACTTGACTTAATAACTTATATCCTTAGAAGTAAACATTTTAAAAACAGTGACAGTATTATAATGCTACGGTGATCATTAATCCTACACAAAAAAAAAGTACACAAGTAAAACTTAGAAAAATTTGATTTCCCTGAAAGGTCCTGGAACTCAAGTCAGGCCTATTTGGGTTGCACTCCTAAATACCTCACTTGTCACATTATTAAAACGACTTTAGCCGGAGTTCACTTTGTATACAAGAAGCTGTAAAAAGTAAACAGCCTCCTCAGGACAAGGCTTATCCACAGTGTTTTTTAAATGTCATCCAATTCTTGGCCTAGAAGAGTCTTAGTCTAGTATGCAGCACCATGAGCAGAACAGTTGATTATCATGAATAAACTGACATTTCTCTTCAGTGTGCCATCTTTAAGCCTATACATCAAGCAGGCCACTTTATAACTGTTTGGAGAAATAAAAACTAAAAAAAAAGTTTTAAATGGAACCTCAGTTCTGAAAGACTTTTGACTTCTAAGGCAAGGTACAACTGTTTGGCATTAATATCTTCTGGTATATACCAATCTACAGACCTCCAGCCAGTTATTCCTTTAAGCACTCCACAATCCATAGAACCACAGAATCGTTTGGATTGGAAAGTAACTTTAAGGATCATCTAGGCCAACCCCCTGCCACAAGCAGGGACATCTTCAACCAGATCACAGAATCGCTGGAGTTGGAAGGGACCTCTGGAGATCATCCAGTTCAAGCTCCTGCTAAAGCAGGTTCACCTGGAGCAGGTTGCACAGGATCACATCCAGCCAGCTTTTGAACATCTCCAGAAAAGGAGACTCCGCAACCTCTCTGGGCAGCCTGTTCCAGTACTCTGTCACCCTGAAAGTAAAGAAGCTTTTCCTCATATTTAGACAGAGCTTCTGTGTTTCAGTTTGTGTCAATCACCCCTTGTCCTGTCAGTGGGCTCCACTGAAAAGAGTGATGGAGAAGTGCTCCAAGTCTCCCCCTAAGGATTTATTATTTGAGGAGGCAAAACAAACTTTGCTGAGTTCTCCACCATATCAAATCTTTCTCATGCCAAAAATGAAGGAGTGGCTGACACACATAATAATGTCATGCTCTCAATGTGCAACACAATGATCGCGACAACCACGTCCACGGACAAGTTTTCAGTGGGAGGAGGCTCTATTCAAGGAAACAAACTTGTAAATATCTGAGTTATTTAAACGTGTAAGGGGTGTGAACGAGCATTTCAGTCCTCTACCATGCTCCACCTCTGAAAGGCCCGGGGTGGTGAGTCGATGGCAATTGCACCAGGGAACTTGTCCTTAGGGAGGAGGGAAACAGTTCAGAGAACATGTGGTGACTTCGGAAGCTCTCTGAAGACGTGCAGGTGGTTCTTTACTCCCCTTCCTGCTTTGACTGACTTGTCTGTTCCCCCCTCAGGGGCCTAAGGGCCATGCTGGGACCCAATCCAGCAGAAACACATTCCAAGGGCTCATACACCAAAACGAACACACACATCCCGGGACCCTAGCAGAGGAGGGGGCACCCAAAGCAGAAGTGTTGATCGCCAAGGGCTGGAAGGGCCCAGATGCGCCCGAGAGGGGCGGGAAAGCAGCCAGCCATAATGGAAAGGCCACAGACTACCTGAAAAGAACCCCCTGCCTGCCCGCAGCCCCGGAGGGGCCACAAAGCCACGCCGGAAGGACGCTAAGGGGCCACACCGGACAGTCACCGGCGGACAGGAACGGAGGCAGGGAGGGACAACGGGGCCGGGGTCAGCCGGGAACAGGGGGGGCGTGAGGCCGCCACCTCAGCAGGGGAGGGGCCGCGGCCATGTTGGGGGGGGGCGGGGGGAGCGCGGGCCCGGCAGAGGGGCCACGGCCGAGCCGCCCCCGGTCCCCCGCGCGCGCCCCGCCGTACTTACGCCTTGTCCACCAGCTCCCGCACTTTCCACATGTTCAGCATGGCGCCGACCGCCCGGAGACCCGCCCGGCCCCGCTCCCTCCACCGCCGGCCCCAGGAGGCCCCGCTCGCCGCGCTCCGGCCGCCGCCGCCTCCGCTGAGCCAGGGACGCGGCGCCACTCCCGGAAATGAAGGGTCTGGCGGCCGCCCGGGGCTGCTGGGAGATCGAGTCCCGGGGAGAGGACCCGGGCACGGAGCCTGCGGGTGCCGCGGGGGCTGCTGGGAGCGGTAGTTCGAGGCTGTGCGCGCGGGGCCTGCCGGGAGCGGGCCTGAGGGGCGGGAGCGGGCCGGGCCGCGATGAAATTGAATGGAGAGGGCGGGGGCTCTGCTGGGTTTGTCCCGGGGCTGCACAAGCGCTGTCCCACGGCTGTGGCACCGAGGGGGTGTGTTAGTCTGGAGGGCACGTACAGCCCGCCTCAAACCCGTCCTCACACCCCTCCTCAAACCCTCCCTCACACCCGTCCTCAAGCCTTCCCTCATACCCGTGCGGCATCCGGCCTTGACCCACAGCCGGGAAAACGGCTGTGAAATAGGTGGTTAAAGTCAAAACACTGGCGTAAAACTCAGTCCAGGATGTGGTTTTATACTCTGCTTTTAGTGAAAGGAACTCGTTTAGGAGCAGCATTCTGTCCTTATGGCCGTCCATCTGCTGATCGTGGTGCATGGTCTGGAGCAAATTGCCACTGGAATTCCCAGATCCCCAAGATGCAGATTTTGGAAAGAGATGGCTTGCTGGAAAGCAGATGGAAGGGTGCAGCATGTGGGCTGCCCACAGCCCACCGAGGCACTGCACATGCAGGAACCTTGTCTGCACTTCTTGAGAAGGACCAAGTTGATTGACAAAACCCAAGGAACAATCACCTACATTAAAGCTGCCTTAGGAGAATATTGACTGTCTTAACAAACTTGCCAACAGGCAAGACCATCTTCAAATATTATCCATACAGGTATTGAACAGGAATCACAGCTACAATGAAAACAGTGAAGTCATCAAACGGATTTTATAATCCGGATTGTCAGACAGTTCCATTATAGACATTTACTTTCATTTTCTATTAGCTTATTTTGAATGATCACTTTCATTCTTGATGTATGTTTCTTGTTCGCGTCATAAAGACACAAACATTGTGTCCTGTTCATTGCATAAAGACAATACACACCTGCGAACTTTTACCCAAAGACAAATGCAATTTTTTTTCATTTTAATTATTCAGTCAGAGCCAGCAAAAAAAGGCATGAGAAAGACCAGTTGCAACTGCACTTGCTGCTCAAATAGCAGTAATTTTTTTAAAAGTTAGTGGTTCTCTGAACTTTTCAGCAAAGCTAAACAGCTGAACACCTGTCCATTTCTGATATCCTACCTTTTCACACAGATCCTTTCGTGGCCTCTGTCTCCTGAACATCTTCATGAAATCTATTAGAATATGAGCACTTCCTGAATAGATCATCAAATCCAGCATCCTATTCCTAACATGAATTAGATGTTCGTGAATGCAAGAACCGGTGGATGTGGATGGATCAGTCCTCAGGTACATCTTTCCCATTTTCAGTTTTCTGTGGCTTAGGGACTCAGTTCTGGAGTATAAATGCTAAAACTTTCTCTTTAGGAGCACTGGATGGATTCTTGTTTTATGAATTTAACTGATTGCTTTTTGAGCCTTTTTAGATGAACTTACACTGCACCTCCTGACAATTCAGTATTACCATTGTCGCATGACAAAATGGTGCCTTTTGTGTGTTTAAATTGTCTGCTTCATAGCATTACCAGTTCAAGTAGTATGAGAATTAGTACATAACATTTCCCTAGTGCTCTTTTCTTGTCAGTTTCAAATTTAGAAATCTGTGAATTTCTTACTCCATTTTTTTCTTCATGGCCTAAGACTTGCACTATACAGAGTTTCTGCAGAAGACACTGACCAGCCTAGTGATGGTTTATGGCTTTTTTTATCAGTTCCCTTCATAAGAGTTCTTAACAGAGTTTTCATTTTTGAATGCTACTGAGCACTGAGATGATATTTTAATCTGCAGCACAACATCTGTAGTTACTGTGCTTGGTGTGTAACTGAACTCAGCACAGTTTTGCTGCCCCCACAAATGGGAGGCACATGGCCATGTGTCTTTCCGTTGTGGACTGGGAGGGGAGAGATCCTAATTTGGTATTGTAACACCTGGCAAAGCAAGCTGGGTGAGGATTCTTGCTATTAAATATCATCCCTTTGGTTTTTTCTGAGAATGTTGGTCTTCAGGGGTAGAAGATTATGTTTACAACCTCTGTTTAATGAAAAAAATAATATAAGGTGTAATAATTGGAGCTTGCAGAAACACACCTTTTCTGATTGGCTGGAAATGTTGTTATTTTTAAGTGTGGCTTCAGTCCATATTGGATCAAGATCAAATTTCTAAGTACATTTCTGATGAACTGCAAATTCCCCAGATTCTGCTGTGGTGCAATGAAATTGATGTTCTTGTTAGGGCTGGTTTCCTTGAGCATCTGCAGAGTTCTGAGTGCTGGGACAGAGCTGCCAGCTCACTGTGGGCTGCCAGAGGCAGATTCCAGGGTCCAGACTCAGCCCTACCTCAATGTGCACATATCCCCAAAACCAAATCCACCCATTCCTCACTGTTTTCCCATCAGGGATAACATTTGAACTGAAACAGTTAGGGGTCAATAAGCCATCAGGGTTTGGCTGATGTCTTTGTTTTATAGAAATCATTATTTCCATGTGAAGGAAAAAAAATGACCCACTGTAATTGCACTGTTCAGAAAAAAATAGAATTGTAAAGAGTATTTTAGGTGCAGGCATAGGAGAACAACAATATATGCAGAAGAAAGAAAGGCTGAAGCTGGGATTTAAAAGATGAAGGTGAGTATCCTCTGAGCATTGCTTGCTGTGTCTGGATGCAGTAATGGGGCACGGAGAGATGACTGGCATTTATTGTCAATTTTAAGGTATAGTAAAAAGCAGGTCTTTATGTGACATTGAATGCAACATGACTGACAGTAATTTTGCCATCCCCATTCTGTCAGCTGCTGATAAAGTGCATGAGCATATGTATAATTTCTGAATGATGTGAAGACACTTTCTGGTTCATAAGTAATTCCGTTAAAAAAAAAGATCTGATCAGTGAAGGGAGAGGGTAATGCAGTTTCAAAGCAATGCAATATTCAGCATAACAGGTAGTAGTTGTAACATATATCATGTAGAGGAACTGTACTTTATTATAATTTGAGCCATCAATTACAGGAGAAGCAGTTAGAGAAATTGAACTAATTTGAACACTGCAATAGAGTTTGCACCTGGCTATTCCAGAAGTTAATATGGGCCATTTGGTGCACAAAAAGTCTTGCACATTCCAAATGCCTGGAGAGCAATATTGTTGTTAATATCAACCATATTAATGCACAGTAGAGACATGTCCAAGTCATTGATTAATTTACAATTAAAATGCAAGGGGGGAAAGAGGAATATCAAGGAAAATCACATTGCGGCAAGGTAGGGAGGCAATGGCACGGACTGAGAAAAACTTTTCATTTGAAGCAGTATTTGTTTCCATGATTTCATAAAGCTCCACTTTTTACCCACTTACACAGCTGAAATCTGAATTTCATAAAGTTTGTTTGTTCTAAGAATTAGTCAGTAGGGCAGAAGGAACACTGGAATAATTTTCCCTGTTTGGAGGCTGGTTACCATCCAGACTTTTGTGAAAAATTGCAGCTTCCCTGAGCCCAGATCTGTTTTTCTGTAACATATTCCATACACACAAACATATCATATTCCAACCAGAGGGTCCCTAGGTGGGCTGTTTCAGAACTTGTCTTCCTGCTCTGCCACAGAATGGTTCTGCCTCTGGCAAAATCCTCCAGTCCCTTCCATGGACATAGAGCTGCCTATGAAGCTTCTACCACCTCGCACCTGAGCCCACATCACATTCATTTCAGGAGAGAATCTTGAGGGTCAGGCAGTAACAGAATATTTGCAGGGAATACCCTCTGTGGAGATTGTGGGGGAGTGCAAAGAAGACTGGGAGTGATGTTGCAATGTTATCCCTCCTCACGCTGCCCTGCTGAGATGATACACCCATTTGCTAACAGCATTTGCATTGCCAGGGCCTGTCTGACTCACTGTAATGAGGCAGCAAAACTATAATGTGGGTAGCAAACTTCAAAGTTTTTTAGGAAGTGAAAATGATTCTATTTTAAGCTTTAGAACCAAGACTACAACTGCCCCTGTTATGTTTTTGGAAGACTGGGAGTGCCAGGCAGAGGTGATGATTTATCTCAGGAACTGGGAGGACAACTCTGCCCTTCAGACAGCTTCTTCTGCCAGCAGAACATGGGCAGAAGTCCCTGCAGGGAGGCTGTACTGAATTGTGAACATCAGGCTGCATCCAGCCCAGTGCTGCCTTTTTTTCTAGCCTGAAGAAATGAAGGT
The DNA here is from genome assembly GCA_036785705.1 of Acanthornis magna. Classification (NCBI taxonomy): domain Eukaryota; kingdom Metazoa; phylum Chordata; class Aves; order Passeriformes; family Acanthizidae; genus Acanthornis; species Acanthornis magna. The sequence goes on from JAWUZG010000092.1 coordinate 7,737,589, forward strand.
TGATTCCATACTGTGGGTTTTCACTCTGTCTCCTCACAGTCTTTTGAAACGGTTGAACCAGTTCACTTAGATGAAGCAGAGGTGGTTTGCTCTTAAAGTGAATTACAAATTTATGCAGAATTCTTAAAAGTTGCCTCAAAATAAATGACAGAATAGGAGAGACCTTATTGTTACTGCTCCTGAAAAGATATGCTTAGCCTCTAATGAAAAGCATTTAAGGTCAAAGTTCTCTTCTCAGGGTTCTCCATTGTCCAGTAAGTAGTAAATTCTGGCTTTTCCCGTGCCTGGGGCATTCGCAGCGTTGCTTTTTCTTGTGGATTCCCTGATGTCTAGAAAGGGGTGAATTCCTGCTGCCAAAATATTACCATTTAATTATCAAACCAATCAACTGTGAGACAAATGTCCCCAGGGAAGTAATCTTCATTAGTTCCAATTTTTACAGAGCTACTTGGGGTTTTTTTGGTTTCTCATTTTCTCCCACATTAGTAACTGGCAGTGTGTGCATGTCTCCAAATTAGGATGGAAACGTGGGGTTTGGGGATTGCCAATTAATGGATAATATTAGATGTTCTGAGCTTTCCTTCAGGCTGATGATGTGATCTGATCTGACACTCTTCTAAGGGAGGCTTTGGAGATACAATTTTTAAAATGTTACCACTGTTAGAAGTTTAAAATACAGTGAAACCCCCTGCTAATTATGTCCTGATGTCACAGCTATCTCTGTCATGCCCTTAGACACCTCCTTTAAGTGAATATAGTATTTTCCATGGGAAATTTAGGAGTTCATATTTGAGAACTGATCCTCAGTAGAATTCTCTCATATGAACCACACATGATCTTTAGTTTTCCCCTAGAAACTCATGTCCAGATTCCTCAGTCTTTTGTTATAGCTCCAGTATATTCTAAGACTCTAGAGCCTGGATTGTTGCTGATTGCTGTTACGCAGCTGTTCCATAAGTTCTTTTGTCCACTGACAACAATTCACCTCTCTGGCATTTAAACTATAAGGGAGGAGGAGAAAAGGACAGGTCACTGTCTGCTTTTTGTAACAGTCAGCCGCTGACAGATTTGTCTTGGTTAGCAGTCTGGGTTTCAAGTTCCAAAATGCCTGTGACAGTGGCCAGAGTTAGAAAACTGGTAGCAGAACAGGGCTGAACCAGAAGCACATGCCAGACGAGTGAGGTCAGAATTCTTGGGGATGGTTGCAGCCTGTAAGTGTTGCCATTTATTACATTGTCAGTTTGACTGTAGTCCAAGTCACTCAGCTTTGTGCCAGATCCTCGAGCCAGAAAGGTCTTTTTTGCTTGATTTCCTAAGGATACAAATCTTATAAGATCTCACTGTCTCTGTATTTGTGTCTTTCAGTCCCCTTGCAATTACCCTTGGGCCAGTTTCAATCAAATGAGATACAGGGGTGGCAGACATAAGGACTTGAAGTTGTGTTTTGTGAAAATGCACAGCTGTGGTGGAGAGAGATATCACAGGAATGCCCTGTAAGGATGTAGTAGGAGTGGAAAGGCTGTAGTAGGAGTTCAGTTGGATAACTAAGGATCCCCTTGGAGAGCACTCTTACCAGTGCTCCTGAGGGATTTTTTCTTAAACACAGGAGAATCCAACCACAAGACACACAGAAAAACTGGTCTCCTATTTGCTCTCTGAAGACCTCATTTCACTTTGGCTATTCTCATATAGATTAACTGGTGCCATAAATGCCTTACATAACAACCCATCAGATAAAGCCCTACTGTGGCTTTCCATCAGCTGTGAACACGAGAGGACAGAGTTGTAGTCTTCCTTCATGATGCGTCTAAATAGCCCCCAAACAACTGAAAGAAAAGGCAAATCCTGAAAGAAATGGCAAATCAAGAATCTTCAAGCTGTGGTCCAGGGCAGCTGCTCTTTAGTAGGCAGAGAAACATGGTCAATGAAATCAGAGCAGCTTTTTCTCTTAAAGGTCATAGTACATATTTTCATGGATGTAAGCTAACAAACAAACCCAGGGAGATCTGAAAGCAGTGTTTGAACAGACAAAAATTAGTCTCATTTTCATTTTGGCTGGAAATGAAAACTGCTATGGTAACACTTCACAGAATGGTCTACAAATTCCGTTTTTCAGAATATTTAGCTGGATTTGGATCGAAACACAGTAGATGGAGACATTTTCACAGACTGGCAGACTGGGACTCTCCAGGCTGGAATTATCCGGCCAGTTTTAGTCAGAGGAACTGGCTTTCTATCTCAAAGTGGGAGACAATGCCTTAAAATGCTGCTTTTTTTTTTTTTTCACCCACCACAGTTTTTAATTAAGTCATGTTTCAAAGAAAAGAATGGAAAAAGTGCTGCTGATTTTTCTACATTGAAATAATAATCACAAAACTGCTGTTTAATGAGTTTCTCTTCGCTGTATCAGTTCACATAGTAATTTATATGCATCAACAGGAAAACAGTGCAAATCCAAGTTTTCTCATGAAGGGTTCCCACCTGACTAGCATCTGTTAGGGGGAAGAAATAGTTTTTTAGTAACTTTTACTTCCATGCCCCCCTCATTCTTTCTTCTCTGTTTCCATTGCTTGCATGTGATATGGTTGTTTTGGTTCATATTTTTTTTCAAAAATAAGGCTTTAAAAGCTGCTGTTGACTATTTGTATTTTGCAAAAGCAGACTGCAAACACTGTCACCCGTATAAAAGCTACTGGGTTTTAATGAAATAAAAGGAAAGTTGAAAGAGAAAACTAGTTTCAACGGTAAAACTGATGAGGTTTATTGTCAGGTTGGGAGAAATGTCAGATGGAAAAAAATACCATAAATTAACAGCATGTATTTCTTGTCTAAAAGAAATACATCTATTCCACTGGGATTCAAGTGGACATTTTTTTCAGCACTGAGTAAACCCCTCCACAGCCTTTTAATACAGTTTCTTTCTTAGGATTATTTGGCCACTATCAGGTAAAAGATAGTGAATTGGACATACTGATCATCTCCAGTTCCAAAGTTCTTCTGTGAGGTTCTTGACAATTCATTCAGCTTCATTCAGTATTGAATTTACCATGTCTGGACCTTCAATTCTTAGATCCCATGAAAACAAGACAGAGCTACCATCTACTCTTTCTCTGATCTTGAGGATCGCTTTGGGAACAAAGTGATGCTCATTTCCAGCTGCCTGTCTCCTCCTCCTGCAATAATTGCCAGACAGATCTAAAATTTCGCCTTGCACACAGTACCACCCAGTAAAACAAACATGTTGCACAAGACCATAACACAGTGGCTGGGTTAATTTTGTGCTAGTTCTACTGCTTTCTTGATTTACAATATTTTCAATTCCTCTGGTCCAATGGTGTGACTTTTATTTACTGTCTCCCCCTGTGTAATGAACTAAATGCTTGCCTTTGGATGGACGCTGAGGGCTGAGTGGAGAGAGGAGACACTGGCAGCCCTTAAGCTTTGAGGTGCTTGTTCATTAGAGTTCATCAGTTTGGGGACCCCTTGCTGTTTTGGAAGACAGGAACAGAAAAAAGAGACCATAAATGCTGCTGGACTGAATAAAAGGTTCTGTTATTGGGAAAAGGAAAAAAAAACAACCTACCACAGAAACAGAGGTAAGAGCTCTAGAGAGGCAGGAGTTGTCAAAAAGCCTTCCCCATCAAACAGACTTCAGAGAACCATAGCAGACGGATTTTCAGTACCAGTCAAATATAAGAGTGTAGGAAGTTGACATGCTGTCCCTTGGAGAGCCGAGGTATTGACAAAAGACATGCAAACTTGAAAAATGTACATTTGTGGAAAAATCCATCCTGACAAGTGACTGCACTTAAGTCGCCAAATGGACTTCACCCCTGGGATGAAACTCAATTATTGTTGCACATCCAATGAATCCATCCATGGAGAAAGCACATGGCCAATAAAAGGGAACCATTCAGTAATCAGATCTTTCAAAAACTATTTAGCTCTTTGCCACTGAGTCCCTGCTGTAAGTGACGTGTGCTTCCCTGCAAACCTGCTTGGCTCCTCGACTGGCTGGTTAGGAGTGCTGAGCCACTGGGAGCTCTTCTGCAGCGCAAACACATCCTGCACAAGCCACTCAAAATCTTCTCTCAAATCCTTCTGAGTTGTCTGACATCAAAGCTTTTTCAATTGCAGCTTGTATTTAGTACATATGAAGGATGCTTTTGTGTTTGGAGATATTTTTACGATACTGTGAGTAGAAGCTATTTATTGCCTAAAGGATTGTGTTAAATGGTTTAGCCCAGTCAAGGCTCCATTAAGTAAGGAGCTTGCAAGCTGCAAGTCATTAAGACAGTCTTCCATTTTGAGTGAGGAAGTGTCTCGTGTGCATCTGCTGCTCAGAGTTTATCTTTCCATACCAATATTTACTAGGTGCCATCTCTTTTCTTCTGAGAGTACATTATATTTTGCACAATCTGTGTACTTTTTATTTGCCATCTTCTTTTTTTCAGAAGGTCCACAGTTATTATCGTGAGTAAATCTTCCTTAGTAAAAAGTCTGTTTTGGGTAATTTTTATTTTCTGATTCAGAAATGAAAGCCAGCCCCACTATTGGCCTCAAAGCCATTTGTTTTAGGATGCACCTGCACACATATTTGTTTGGTAACAAAACATCTTTGTGAAACTGAAACACTGCAACTGTTGTTTGTGTGAAACAGGCAACAGTGGCTGACAACAGATGCTTTTAAGAACGTGTATACTATATGCAAGTGTTTCATAAGTTTACTCAGTTGCTATGCCCAGATTTGAAACCTTTGCCTCTTTTAACAGCCATTTAGTTCACTGCTGTGTCTCTCTGTTTTCGTCAATCTCTCATGGTGCTTTTTGGAAGATGTTGTTCTCTAGAATAAATTGAATATCCAGTTTTTCGTGACAATTCAGAATGCAGTTTTCCTCAGATATGTGAAGTTCCAGTACCAACACTGCGTACCCACATATATGTGACATGAACACAGACATCTGCGCTTCCACCCATCAATAAAAGGAAAAATGTCCTGGTGACTAAGCTGCACAGTTTTTTGTCTTTATTTCTTTTTTACTCCCATTGTTTCAACCATTTCATAATCTGTCTGCCTTTCTCCTTCTCTTTACAAGCTGGCAGTTTGGTCTTGGAACATTCTCTGGGCTGCCAGGCAACAAGCTTCTCCTTATTCAGATTTTCAGGGAAAAATGTAGCACATCTGTTTACACTGTCACCCTGACGTAAGTTTGAGCCCACTCTCAAGAGTTATCAGGCATTATTATGTCAAGCAACAGAGATGAGAGAGCATCAGCCATCAAGTCTTGCATCATCCCAGCCTCAGAGAAAACTGTTTAGCACAATTTTATTCATATGCTGTGAGTGGATGTGAGCACGGTACTGGATTTAACTCTTGTTTCAGCCAAAGACTGTTTAACATTTCTAGCAATGACATTAGCAGTTTCATCTCAACAAGTGAAAAATCCACATTCTTTGAAGAATCTCCTTGGGGAACTGAAAAAACTCCCTTCAAACCCAGTAACACATTTTCATAAAAACACCCCATATTTGCTTCGTATTTATGACAAATCTTCCTCACACTCGAAGTCTATCCAGCAAAGCTTTTTCCCTATCTAACATTCTTTTCAGCATTTGTCTTCACTGATACAGTGACTCAGCACAACATGAGCATGGTATGCAAGTCTACCATTAAGCAAATATTTCTCATTGTTTGCAGAATCCCTAGAATTCAAGCAGAGGAATAGACTGGTATTTGAGCCAAGAAACATCTGAATGTCATGTAAAGTTCAGTTAATTATTTTCTAAATAGTCACCAGCACTGCTCTAGCTTGGAGTAGAGTTCAACTGGTATTGTTGTGATCACACTGGAGCCTTTCAGAGGGGAGGAATGTTTGCTTTCATTTTGGCCTGCCCGTTTCCACATTGTGACAGAGCCATTTCAGTAAAGGATGCATTCGCAAAGACTTAGAAAAACCATGGCCGTGGTGTTTTAAAAATTACGCCATTGTGCTTCCAGGGAATCAGCTTAGTCTGTTTAGCACTCTGCACATATTTCATGTGCCCCTCAGCCAGAGGCACACAACCCAGCTGTAGCCACAGCAGAATTCAAGTGAACTATGCTATCATTGTAATCTGTATTTAGGTTTATGGCACCATAACATAAGGAGGAAGAATTTTTGAGTGTTTCGGTTCAACTCCACGAGGCTTGAGCTTTCTGGCTCTGCTCTGGGCTCCCTGACCTGTTCTGGCAGTGCTGAAGGGATTGGGAGCTGATGATAAAAGAGTTGCTCTAGCAGCAATGAGTCAACACTGGTAAGCAACCTCTGAACACACCTCAGCAGGAGTCCTCAAGCATTAGAGGTTCCAAAGGTTGCAAAAAATCACCTGATTTGCAGTTCATACTCCAAATCTTGACTTCTACAAGATAATTTAGAAGATCTGATTTTGTTGTATTACCAAAACCCTGGAAAACAACATGAAGAGCATGGGAATACACCCTTGGTCAGGTTTACAAAGGTATTTAAACATACAAAGATGCAGACAGACACCTAATAGGATTTATAAAAGTGCCTAAGGGAGTTTGGGACCTAATTCCCATTGGCTGTCAATGGGAATTAGATGTGTAATCTACTTAGGCAATTTGAAAATCCCACTGGCTGCATCTTTTCATGGCTAAGTACCATTACAAGCCTTAGCCTTAATGAATAGAATTATTATTATACTTGGTTTCATTTCTTTAAACTCTGATCTTGGTATGAAAGCTCAGGGAGAAACTGCTTGAATCCAAGCATAGATGTGTGCCATGGATATGAAAGATCAGGAAGGAATAACTGAGCTGCTGAAACCATCTTCATATCACCACTGCATCTGCAGCCAACCCAGAGAGCTCCCAGGGGGTTGGGTATTGGTCAGCTTGGCTTTAATGCGTGTCATGTAAAAAATGCAAGTGACTTGGTGAAGGAGAACTCTGCTCACTCACAGCGAAGTAATAAAGAAAACAAAATCAGAAGTGGCCAGAAGCTGTGACTAGCCAGTTGAAAGGGTTTTATTTTTTCTGCAAGGAACAGCATTGGAATCTTCTCACCACTCCATGGACTGAATTAAGTCCCATCTGGTGCTGGAGAGAATTTACAGCTTCGGGCAGTACAAGGACTGTTTGGTTACCCTCTTTGCTCAGGCAACCCAGATGCAGGCTGCAGTGCAGAGTTTAACCAAACAACACTCTATTCCTTTCCCTTTTTCTTGTCAGGCTTGAACTCAAACAATAACCAAAATTTCCCTACCCATACAACTTTGCAAAAGCTGTGAAAAGCTCAGTTTCCTGAATTTCTACATGATGTACTTTTCAGTAAACCCAACTTGAACTTCTTGTAATTGTTTATCCGCTTAACTTTACATGCTTAGAGTTACGTTGTGCAATTCAGCATACAAAAATCAGAATGAGAAATTGGCATAGGAAAAAAGCCGAGATGGGTTTCTACACTGTCTGAAGCTGCAAAAAGGTACTAATTATTTACAAGGCTTCAATAAATGTGTACGAACAAGCAAAGTGGTTGAAATGCTCTTTGAGCTTGGTGGAATTTGAAAATACCATTTGCGTTCAATAAGAATAATTTGACACTGAAAATTATAACAATCAAAAACTATTTAAAAAATGTCGCATGTATTGCTGGGTGACAACCTTGCTGGGAGTGACAGACGACACCAAGCTGGGCAGGAGTGTTGACGTGCTGGAGGGCGGGAAGGCTCTGCAGAGAGATCTTGACAGGCTGGATTGAAGGGGTGAGGCCAACACCATGAGGTTCAACAAGGTGAAGTGCAGGGCCCTGCACTTTGGCCACAACAGCCCCTGAACTGTTCCAGACTTGGGGCAGAATGGCTGGAAAGCGTCCCAGCGGGAAAGGACCTGGGGGTGCTGGTTAACAGCAGCTGAACATGAGCCACATGTGTCCAGGTGGGCAAGAAGGCCAATGGCACCTGGCCTGTACCAGCGATAGTGTGGCCAGCAGGAGCAGGAAGTGATTGTCCCTCCGTAGAGGGCACTGGTGAAGCCACACCTCGAGTCCTGTGCTCAGTTCTGGGCCCTTCAATTCAGGAAGGACATTGAGGTGCTGAGTGTGTCTGGAAAAGGGCAATGGAGCTGGGGAAGGATCTGGAGAATGAGTCTGATGAAGAGAGGCTGGGGTGCTCAGCCTGGACAAAAGGAGGCTCAGGGGAGACCTTACCTACAGTTTCCTGACAGGAGGGTGTACCTGGGTGGGGGCTGGCCTCTTCTAGAAAACTAGTGACAGGACAAGGGGAAATTGCCTCAAGCTGTGCCAGGAGAGGTTCAGGTTGGACACTAGGAAGAATTTCTTCATGGAAGAGGTTGTTAAGCATTGGAAGGGGCTGCCCAGGGCAACAGTGGAGCCACCATCCCTGGAAGTATTCAAGGAATGCCTGGACATGCTATTCAGTGCTCTGGTCTGTATGACAAGGTGGGGATTGGTCACAGGTTGGACTCGATCTTGGAGGTCTTTTCCAACCTTAACGATTCTGTGATTCTTAGCAGAATTTCTTGATCTCCTGGCAAGAACACTTACTATTTTGGCACATGTGCACATGCACAGTGCTGAGCAGTCAATTTGCTGCAGGACGGTCTCACTTGAGGTTCAGTTTAGTTTTTTGAATCAGACAGGAAAGGTTACACACTGAAGGTGGCTGTAATGCCCACTGACAGAGCTCAAGACGAAGGAAGATCTGAATGTCCTGTGAAAATGGGTCAGTGCCCAGGTGCAGTCAGCACTGGGATCTGGGAGTGAACTGTCACTGGGAACCCACACGAGCATTGGCCGTAGCCAGCTGAATTCAGTTTTACTGCAGACAGCAACAGCCTGCTGAAATCTTGCCACAGCTAGAATTTCTTCCCAGCACACCCATTGCTGAGCAACAATGTGTGTCCTTTTCCAGAGAATGGGATCGGCCCAGACTGGCTCTTAGGAAACACACCAGCTGCACTTGAGAGAGCACTGGGATGAATGTTCAAGGAGCTCTGCAGTCCAGCAGAACACTGCGTTTCCATAGCTCAGGGCACTTAGGCAGTGTAATCCCTCATGTGAGAGACACCCTCTGCCAGAGGCACTGGCATTGAGGTGCAAGGGGGATACACCATTACAGGGAGGAGAGGGGATTTGTATGTTGTGAAGCTTAATTTTTTTCTTTTTTTTTTTTCCCCTTTTTTTTTTCTGGTAAGTCGATTTGATGCTAATGAACTGGAGGGGCATTAGGACTAACTGCTTCCTGGCACAGACTAAACAGACATTGTGCAAGATTCCTTTCAGCTCAGCTTTGCTGACATGTTTGGTTCTGACCTCAAATATCTCAAGTTTTTCCAGTTCTGAGTCCCTCTGCAAGTGAAAAGGCCTGTGTCAGTGAACTTGTGCCAAAATACCTGGGGAGCTGTGGCAGACTGGAAAGACTGGGTTGTTCTGCCTGTGATCTCAGGCAGGGGGCTGAGCTGCTCTGCAGCTCTGGGAGGCCAATCTGCAGAAGAGGGAAGAGGGATCAGGTGGGATGTGGAGGGTTAGTTCCAGTGGGATGAGTGAGCACACTGACAGCCAGCAGACAAATGGCTCAGTTCCTTATTTCCAGTGGAAAATATTTCAATTACAGTTTCTCTTTTTTGTTTCATCAACATTTTTCTTAGATCCTTTTTCATTTTCTGAATAAAAGGAAATCATCCTTGGCATAATAATGGGTGAATATTGTCATGAAAAAGCCAGTTCCCATTAAATACCCCCTGCTCCTCCAGTAGACATTTTCCAACAAAAGGCTCTGAAATTTCAGCTGTCCCTGTATGTGCTCCAGATGAGTTTTACTTGGGGTGGTTCATGTTCCTTCCAGTCTCTGCATGTTCTGTTTTCAGTGTTAGTCTGATTCAGCATCCCTTGACAAGAACAGACATCATCCTGGTGGCTCCATCAAGACTGAGTTGTATTCACATCACAGAGATACAGATTCTAGTTTCACCTCATCACTTCCCCTCCTGATAATGATCACAGCAATGATTTTCACTCCACCTGACTTTTGCCTGTCTTGACTGGCAAACTAAAGAATGAATTCTCCTGCCTCACAAGAGGTTTATAACCATCCCTCTGAATATACCTCTTAAATGCCAGACTTGGGATTTCCTAAATTATCTTATTATTTTTAAATCCACTTCTTCCTTTAATTGGTGAGAGAAAGTTAGCTAACAGTTGGGGAAACCTGCATGTAAAGTTTTATTTCCCTGTGTTTTCTCAGTTCTGAGGTTTTAAAAATCATTTTATTTGGAAAATATCCTTGAAAAAGTGCTTATTTGCCCACCCTGTCCCAGGGAAGGATCTGTGTATTTGTGTGAATGTGGGCATGTGCATGTATGTGAAGAGAGTTGGATGTCCAGGAAACATCTCTCTTCCTTGGCTCTGTAGCTTGAACTGCACATTGACCAGCAACTGAAAGACATTTGTTTCTGTATTTGGGGAAAAATCTTCCATTCAATTAAAATGATAATTATTTTATAAACTTGTTTACCTGTAACTGTCCACAGGTCTTAATCCACTGCTGGAGAGATTGAGGGGGAGTTTGACAGCATTGAGAATTCTGCTTTGTCTTTGATCTCTGTGTGTCCATCTGTAATTATCAACCTTACTCAGCATTTCTGGATCATGTTGACTCTCTTAAAGCACTGCAATGATTTTAATGCTTTTTACTCAGACTGCTCTGAGAGGGCTGTTAGTTCTGTTTGGAGAAAGGAGCACTGAGAAGCTTTACAGGGTCTGATGCTCAGTAGTTTTTTATTGCTGGAGCTCTTCCCAGCAGCTGAAGGGCTGTGTGACATAGAGGAGACTTCACTCAAGTTGAGCTCAAGAGGCCTGGGATTCATTTGGAAGTCTATTTTTGACTAGCTGGATTTAGCTGGTCAAAATTTACACAGCTGTGAACGAATGCAGCTGTGCTGGTAGAAGATGTTGCTGTTCCCAGGAGGTCATCAGCATCTACCTTGCCAGGAGTTACTGCCCCAGCCCTTCTGCCAGTGAAACATCCCATGTGTGATCCTGAATTCAGGCAATACCAGGTGGATGGATGGATGAATGAACTGATCCAAATGATTCTGCAGGAAGCAAACTGTAGCACATTCACACGTGTCTGGTCTATCAGCATGTTTAAAGAGGGAAAGGGGCTGCACTCTGGTAGGCAGGTCACTGTCACATAGCTGGGGACAAGATCGCACAGTGGCACAACCACAGAGAGAAGAGGAAGTCTTTCCCTGGCTTAAGTCATAATAAATCTTCCTCACTCCTCTCTGTGTGTCACAGAGCAGAACTTGTGGAAGTGTCTCAGCCTATGCACACAAAGTGTATAGTGCTCATCCCACCCAGCAGAGTACAATGGAAGCACAAACCGTACAGATAGGAAAATTTATATCTTTTTAGAATAAGTGGCAGAGTCTGACCAAAGGTCAGAGAGTGACACGGAAACCAGCCAGAATGAGAATTGATTATTTTTAGTAGGCAGCTCCATTTTCAAATATTGCTTTATCTGTGTTGTTGTAGCCTTGGAGCCACTCCTCCTAAACACACACAGTGAAGGTTTCTCTTGAAGAATGAGGGTGGAAAGGGATTAATCAGTGCTTCCAGCAAACATAACATGGTACAGAAGAGAGGGAGGATTTGTCAGGCTTTAAAGTACCCCAAAATTGGCAGCAGTAACAAAAAAAGCTTTAAACTGATGGGCTAATATGGAAAGCAAACATATTTGCTCTACTGAGCAGGGACAAATAATATCTAGATAATCTAAGAGAAAGATTTCACTTTTGCCTAATCCTCATGGCATTTCCAGCCCAAAGATTTCTGGGAATCTAGTAGAGTCCAAATCGCATGACATTTCTAGCCAGCTTTGCTGACCAAGGACTTTGGGCTCAGCCCTGAACTTTGGACGATTAGTCAAAATGAAATGCTTTGGGCTTAGCTATTAACAGTGTCTGTCTGGAGCTCTGTGCTGTGAGTGGAGCACCAATCATCTCCATGAAAACCCAGGAAACCTGACTAATACCCTTGTCTGTACTAGACTCAGCCTAGACCACCAGACCACCAGGGCCCGAGATGTTTGTTCTGTGCTCTCCTGTTTTTAGGGTCAGTGGGGTTACTGAAAGATGCTACCGAATATATGGTACCCTGAAACAGTGCTGCTACAGAAGTACCTGTTGTCATCTGCTTTTCACCCTGGGATTTACCAACCCCTGCCTCTTTTCTTGTTCCACACCTTCAGTGTTGCTCCTTCCTCCCTTCTTCCCTCATTCCCAGCCCTGAGTGAAGACTCTGGCTTCATTTTATCTTCTTCCAGATTTGAAATTGCAGCTCCTGCCTCCAGTTCCAGGGTCACCACTGGGGCTGGGCATGCTCTGGGCTGTTGCTATCCAGAGCTGCTCCACTGTTCCTGTGATAGGCTTTCCAGCAGCGCAGGCTCTCTTCATACACAGAGCTCCTACTCTGACCTGCAGGAGCTGCCTCCTGCCTGGCGGGACCTGGGCTCTGTGGTGGGCAAAAGCAGCTGCAGCACCAGAGTCTGACAGTCCTTGGGAGTGCTTTAGCCACATGTCAACAGCTGCATTTGAGCAAATACCTGTGGCTCAGGTAATGTGCAGCAACCTTCCTCGGGACATCTTGGAGTGCACTGTGCTTGTCTGGGCACCTGCCGCAGATCCACAGAAGGGATCTCGGCAGGAGTTGCCAGAGCGAGTCGAATTCAGGCTCGCAGCCTTCAGCAGGCTCCAGAGCACCTGGCACGGGGTCAAGGCTCTCACAACAGCTGTGCCCCTTTGCTAATGGCTTGACAAATATGAGCATTTTTGCATTTGTCACAAAATCCCCAGGCCTGTCGCTTTCAAGTTTCTCAAGGCTTTAATTCCATGCCAGTATATTGGGCTGGGGGGAGAGAGGGAGGAGCAATGCTCCGCAGATGTCCAAGGCTGGAATATCCTGGGAAGCATTAATCCTCTGAAGACAAATATTCTGTGAAGAGACTTTAAATATGTGGTGTGTTTCTACAAACACTTTAAGCTGGCATAAGCCAGCTCTGCAACAACCTCTTTCAGAGGGCAGTCCACCATTCCCGTTCCTCTGCCTTCTCCTTCATGGCCCAGGATTGCTCCTTTCCCCATGCTGGCACCAGCACACTCATGATTGTGCGATGAACCAGGCCAGGGAACTCTGCCAGCTTAAAACTAAACAATTTCCTTTTCCCCAGGTTAGTTTCAACCTGGATGAGTTCCCTGATCTGGTTCATTGCGGGGCCACAAGAACACTTGTGCTGGCACAACGTAGGGAGTAGCAGAGGGAGTGAGGAGGAATGTGGGCTGTGGGTTGGGGAAGGAAGGGCCATTTCCTTCAGCAGCAGTGCTGTTTATGCTGGCTTAGAGACTTGGTGTATCTGTGGTGTTAATTGCTGAAAATTATGTGCTCCAAACCGTGTGTCACAGCTGAGAGATTTTCAGGAATAAAAGCCTCTCTCTCTTTTAAAGCAGGACCTTATTTCTTAAATTCTTAGATTAAAATTTAGTGGGTCAGAGTCAAAACCAAGTCCCTAACGTTGTGATGCCAAATAATTGTCAGTCTACCTAGGCATGATAAAAAGAGAGATGGGGGCACGGGGCAGGGAAAAACTGCTTCTAAAATTATCCAGCAGATTAGGAGCAGAGGCACAGTGACCTGGAATGTCTCCTTACAACTTGGTTCCCACCAGTGGCTTCCCTGTCTCTCTGTGTGGCAAGGAGAAAACCCAGTCAGCTGGCTGCCACACTGCACTCCGTTCCCATGTGCATTGATGGTGCATGTTTATTATGTGTTTATTTAAATATCAAGGAGAATAAATCATCTGAGTGGCAGCTTGGTGAATGATTTGTCAGAAGTTGTCTCATTTATCCTAATGAAATGTGAACTAATTCATTTATCTGAGCGAAGCTTTTTCTGGATTTACAGTGATACAGCTGAAAGCAGGATTGGCCCCATGACTCTGTAGCAGCATTAGTGAGTATTCTGCTTCCAAACATTATTTGTGTTCTACTGAGTTCATCTGAGACATCCATTAAATTCTGGGGCACAGCTCTGCCTTTCATTTATAGCTGTAACCAACTAGAAAATACCAAAATCTGACCCATTAATGGAATAATGGACGTCAGCAAAAGTTCCCTGTATTTGCTCCCCTGCAGTTCCACTGGGCGAGGGACTCATTTCAGCCACGCTGGGCAGTGCCAAGGCCCATGCAGATGCTCTGGCTTTACAAGGGTTTTTCTAATATGGAGATATGAGATGTTCATTATGCTCCTCATATATGTAATTCACATTGAATCAGCCCATCAGTTGGATTTTGAAAGTGAGGTTCTTGTGCATAAGAAATTCCCCTTTTTAAGAAAAAAGCCCCTTAATTTTAGTTCCTTTCTTCCTCTTTTCTTTGTTTCCTTAGAATGTTATTGTTTTCAACTGAGAGGATAATTTAAAGTGAATCTTGACCGTATTCCCATACCTTTTCCCACCTGAGGAGAGATGTTCTTGAACTGATTTGCATATTTATTGAATATATGCTCCTAGGATGGCCACGCTGCGATGTCATATCTCATTTACAGCATGTTCCTGCTGGCTCTCCAGCTTGTTAAAGGAAAGACTGTAAAAAGAAAACAAGTGCACTGTGTTATAGGTGGACTACAAACATAAAAGTGACTGAAGTATGGAGGGAAAGGGATAGATTGGCAGCCTGAAAATATAATAAGGCATTAAAGCATTAAAGGGAGGCCTGCTGAGTTTGTTGTTTAATTACTTTTAGTGATGAAGAATGTCAATAATTATGATTTTCAACCCTCTATGACATTTACATTTGTAAAAGCTTCAGAGGCTGGCTTTACTGAAACCTGCTGAGGCTACTCTTAAGGAGCTAAGATGAGGCTTGCAGTGCTACCTTTTAGAAAAAGAATGCATTTTATGCTTATTGGATGTCCACAGCCGACAGCCAACACTTCCAGCCTGAGCCAGTCAAGCAATGGGACGGTCTGGTCACACACGTATGACAGAGCCTGAGATGAGTGGTAGAAATGGCAATTCAAATAATGGGTTTGTTGGAGTGCCTTTGGTATCTCTAATTCTACAGGTACATCACTAATGATTATTGAAGTGGCCCTAAATGTTTGCAGTGGTAGAATTACTGTGATAAAACAAGGTTAAAGGATTAGTAAACTCTTAGTTTCTAGAGGTTCTCTGTGATAAGTTCATGTAATTCTACACCCCAACATTTCTATAGCCCTTTTTACCCAATAGAGGTGACAAAAAAATTAAGATTATAAAAATAAGAGAGAAATTAGGGTAATTTTAAAATGTCACATGGTAACTTATCTGAAGGATCTCATAATTCCAGATTAATTTCCTATGCACTGTAGTAATATTGTCCTTATACCTGTCTTTGGTATTCAGATGGATATTCCAGCTGAAATCTGTACTGAATTAAATTTTAGCATAAGTTATTAGAAACTATAAATAAGATCTCACTCTGATTATAATCCTTCAGAGATACATAAAATAACAATCTGGGGAAAAAAAATCACATCTTAATTACAATATCAAATAAGATTAATTTGTAACAAGAATGATACTTACTCTCTGTTTTGTTTTAGTATCAGACAAATAGTGTATATTTAATTGAAAGATGATAGCCAGGAGGTTTTCATACATACCAGTATAACATAGCTATTACTCCTTTTTTATACTGGGGCAGGTGAGAGTAGAACCAGATCCCAAATTCTGAAAGGCTTACTGTATATAATATCACCTCACAAAAATATTCTTGTGAAAAAATATAACATTTGAAAACCTTCACTTCAAGGAGTTTGAAAAGGTTCTTTTTGTTTCTTATACACCTCCATAAATACTATTTTTCAATTGTTTTACCAGAATGCTTATGAAGACATTATTCTTAATTTGGTTCCTCAACACTGAGATAGTAAGTATTGTTGCAGAGACAAGAAGAGATTTTATTTTTCCTTTACCAAAAAATGCTTAAAAAATATTTTTAAAGGGCATGAGATGTTTTGTGTTAAATATTGCCAATGCTGAAGGATGCTGAAGATTTCATTTGAACAGTTTGGTGCAAGGTTCCCTCTTTCAACAAGTCTGTCTCAAACTCTTGTGTAATAAAAGCAGCTGCCAACTATTTTGAAAAATAAACTGCCTAAGTTGGATTCCTGTTAAGCAATCAGCTTTAATCCTCTGGAGAAAGGGTGAACAGCTTTGTTCCTCTTTGTTGAAGTCTGGGTTAACCTCCATTTCTTGGGCTGTAATAACTTAGTTTTATAGAGAAAGCCTTCCATGTGCTAAAAGCTCTCCTTGGACACAGGGCACTATCCACCTCCCAGGACGGTTGGTTTGTGTGTTTGGATACCTCTTTCACCACCCAACTGTGACCTTTCTGAAGATGCTGAATACCACAGAAGAGCAGTTGCACTTGGAGAGCCTTTCCACAGTTACCTTGAGCTGACCTAAATCAGCACAACACCAAGAGGACTGGTTTTGCCTTTCTATCTCTGTCTGTCTGGAGACAGGTCTCTTGGAAAAGCAAGGATCATTTGGGGCATGGTTTTACAACAGCCTAAGCAAGTCTGTGCTGGGACTGGCACGGCTTCTAGCTGTGCATTCCCTCCACACTCACTGTTGGATCGGAGTTCACAAACTAATGACTTTTTTCTTTTTGTAGTGTTAATTTTCTGCCACCTTCGTGACCTGAACTGGGTCATGCAGGAGGGAGTCCAAAGAGTGCCTTTTCCTGTGCCAAGAACTAAATGGAATGTGCACAAGAGTTCAATATCTATTAAGATAGACCTTGACAAAGAGGGTATGAGACTCTCAGCAAGAGAAATACGTCTGATCCAGTCAGCTGGGCTAGGACTTTCCTGCTTCGGTTCTCTGGTATATTCACAAACACATTCATATTTACTTTTTTTTATTTAAACACCTCTCTTTCTTGTCTGGGACAGGTCTGCTCCCTGCTCTGGCAGCTGACAATGCATTTCCTTCTGCTGAGAGTCCTGCCAGACTCCCCAGGGTTGCCAGTACACAGAGAAGAGGGTTGCTAGAGGCACTTTCACACCTACTAATGGAAGAGTCATCAAAACTGGTCTCTGGGGGAAATGATTTCTCCTTGAAAGTGAAAAGAGTTAAATCATGGTGGGTGCTTCCTGACAAGAAATTCAGCCCATGAGAAGAGACTGCTGGAGGGGAGGGAGTTGTCTCTTTTTAGGACTATACTCACCTTCTAAACACTCCATCTCTGCTTGCTTCTTTCTGTCTTACAGGAATATGCAAAAATGACAAGTATCTTTTGCAAGACTTGCATCTGTTTACTACAGGATTTGTCGAGAAAAACAATACAGCCTCCCTGTTTCCCCTCCAAACCTGGAGCTGTGAGATTATTACTGCAGCAAAAGAATTAAGGCTCTTGCTGAAACACTCACTTGTTTGCATGGGAGTTACAGGCAGGACTTGGGTAACGGGCTAATACCCATCAGCACATTTTTGATGTCACTGTGCTGTTCCCCTCTACTTGAGCTGACAGCTGATGGCAAGACTTGGCTGCATCTCCCCTGCATTGAGAGGAGTTTGGATGTCAGATGCAGGGAGATGGAGCAAGCTTGAGCAGCCAGCCGTGAGCAGAGCGAAGCAGTGAGGAATGACTCTCTGCTCCAGGGCGTGAGGTGCCATTGCGAGCCTGACCTTTTGAATACAAAGCATTCATCAGAAATCCGGAGAAAAACGAGCCTAACCAGTCAGGGTGGCTCTGCCTTTCTTTTAAGGGAACATCCTGTATTTAAGCAGACACACCTACCCCCAGGCCTGACCCAGACATTGTATGCAAGGATCTCTGATGATACTGGGGGCCCCGTGTTCACTTCAGTTAGCAGGAGAAACAAACCTCACAGTTGTGTGGGCTCTTTGCTCATTCCAGCTGGGGGTCCAGTAACTCCCAGTCTAGCCAGGGGAAGTTGTAAAACAGTAACATGATATTAAAGGCACCCTGAGATGGGTGCAGGCAGCTCTGCTAAAAGGTGTGTGAATCCTAAATATCCTGTCCTGCATCTTGGATTTTCAGTGCTCATTGTCTGACACACAGCCAGCCTATCTCACAGGCTGTCTCCCAACATCTCTGTGACTCCCTGAGCCACCACTCTCCAACGCAGATCTCCCAAAGCCTCGTGCCTGGAGCTCTGAACTCCCATGCCTGAATCCCCTGTGATGCTCTGCCACAGGCAGCCCTGTGCAAGCAGCCATGGAGGGTCTCAGCCTCACACCTTGGTCCTCATGGCAGGAAGATGAGGATGTGAATGGCAGCTTAGGGTCAGGAGAAGGGAGTGGTTTATGTGCCCTAAAATCCCTGTCAGGGACATTTTTCTGCACCGCAGCTGAGAGTTCTGTCCATCCAGATCACACAACATGCATCTTCCCGTGTGTGAGAGGTCACAGTGCTCTGTGTGGCAGAATGAGTAGCATGACCCTCCTTATATTCCACCATACCGAGTCTGCTTTTCCCAGGAGCACTTTTTCTTCCCTCCTTTATTAAATCTGCTTTAAGCTGCTGCAGACTTGCACCCTCAGTAACCTCCCAGGGACTCTTGGAAACAGGTTGAACACCATGGAACAACCCATCAGCACATTCCAGAGTCACTTTTAACTCTGCTCTCCTCCCTAAGCCAATCACGCACACAAATCTCTGCGGATTAAGGAAGGCAGAACTCCAGCTGGGAAGGACCCCCTCCTATTTCCTGCGCCTTTCTCCAGCAGTAGATAGAAAAATTTGCTTTCCAAGCCCACCCTCGAGTCCGCAGCGCTGCCTGAGCGGTGTGGGATGAAGAACCAGCGGGGTGAGGAACCGGCGGAACGGGGAGTCGGGTCCTGGCTGTCGCTCCGTGCTCGTCCCTGACATCTAGTGGAACAATTCCTATAAAGCATCTCAAGCTGAGCAGGAAAGATCAGGGTTTGCTTCCCTGCAAGGCTTCATGGAGCAACCAGTTCGTCTTTATGATGCTATTTTTTTCCCTTGCACTTAATACTGCTATAGGATTTGTTGTGGGAGAAAGGAGGAGGTCGCTGCATGAACAAGGAGGACGCACTTAGGGTAGTAGTTTTTCCTTTTCCTCCAAATCTGAACTTCTTTTTGCTGCCAGGTGAGTGCTCTTCTCACTGCAGCAGTGGCAAAGATCAGTTTCACAGTTACTTCTTGATTAACACCATTAAACGAAAACCAACTGTGACACAATCCCAAGAGACCATAGGGTAAAACTGTCAGAGAGCTCATAATAAACCCTGTGAAAGATGCAAAATTGCTATGGGCTAAATTTTCCACCCGGCTTCTCAGAACACAGCTGTGCCACTTGTAAGTACCACTGTTTGCACATGCAACCCTTGCTCTGTTTTCATAGGTGAGAAAGGAGCTCTCAGTGCACGGAAACATTTTGTCTATATAAACCGGATTTTTCAACTGCTCGGCTGGAAGTGATGCACATCATTGTCTTTCATAAGGAAATGCATTAAAACCTCATTGCAGCTGAGAGGCCAAATGTGGTTTTCTGCTCTTGGAAAGTTGTTGAATGTTTGTGATGCACTTTGTGTAGGAGCTGAAAGCATTAGGATGACAGTGACAACAAAGATGACCGGCTGCTGTTGAGGTACAACAGGAATCTTTATTTATAAGATTTAGGGACTCTGCGTTTGTGGTGCTTGATCACCAGCACAGACAAATTAAGTTTCCCATGGCCAGACAGCCCTGCAAGAGGCTGGATGTGAGAGGTTCATGCCCTCCCACATGCAAGTCAGATCTTTACAAAGGCCAAAACCTCATTCTTTTACATCCTTCCAAGAGGGGCACAGAGAAGGGGGCAGGAATGTCTTAAATGGCCCCAGAAATTTCCATCCCAAGGTTGGAGTACTCCTCAGAGATATGCTTCAAAGTGCCTGGCCAAGTGACTGACTGATCCTGGGACAAGTTACTGCCCATCAGCTGACTCTGCCTGTGGGGCACATCTTACTTCATCTCTAATGCCAACAGAGTTGATTACTGGCGCTGTGCTGATTGTTGGCAACTTATTAAACTGCTTTCAGTTGCATGTCTGGTCCTTACAAGTCTGATCTGAGACAGCTGAAATAGAATCAGAGCCAAAGCTTTTGTACTCTTTGAGTCTGCTACTTGA
This sequence comes from Acanthornis magna, assembly GCA_036785705.1. NCBI lineage: Eukaryota > Metazoa > Chordata > Aves > Passeriformes > Acanthizidae > Acanthornis > Acanthornis magna. The sequence goes on from JAWUZG010000092.1 coordinate 7,757,813, forward strand.
TTCTTCATCAAATTCTGGGGAGAGGCAGTGCCAGAGAGCTCCTGCAGAACAGGGGCATCTCTGCTGTTAATGTGCTGGGCAGTGCTGCTGTCTCAGGGCCAGGGCTTCTCCTGGTGGGTTTATTTAGAATTTGCACAGTTTGATCACTGCACAAGTCTTAAACAAGAAATTAATTGAGATTTTAATAAATGGTCACTGCATGCTAATTGAGTACCCACTTGATTATTTAAAGATATTATGTGAAGTTTGTGTAATTGGTTACATTGGTATTAAATTAGCATATAAAATCTCCTGCAACTCTCATATGATTTAATGAGGCTGTTATCGTGCGTGAATAAAACGGTGATTGATGAGTGAAAACCTCTTTTCCAAGCACCGAGATTGTTTAATAAGGTCAGAAATATTTCTGACATGTACTGAGTTACTCATGTTATGCAGGTCACTTTTTGACAACAGAGTGACCCATGTGTATAATGAGGACTTTGGGATTGAAATGGATTCCTAACTAACCCAGCATGTGACTGGATTTGGACCTGCAGTCTCACAGCAGCTCATGAAAAAAAGAGAGGTCACTACTCTGTCCTGGCTGATCTCCTCTCTTTTTAATTGTCAAGCACTGAAATGAACTGAGCTGTATTTCAGGGTGCGAAAGAATAGAGAATATAAAAGGCCAAACCAGTAATCTGCAAAAGGAGGATTTGGAGCTTCTTCTCACATTACTGTAATCCTGATGCCACTTCCATCTGGCAGCTCAGAGCTGCCCCATGTGTGGTCTGTCTTGGGTGTGCTGAAAACCCAACATCAGCCCAGGGACAGCCCAGCCAAACCTTCTTTCCTCTGGCTATAACTCCCATCTCCTACTGTTCTGGCAACAGAAAAGGTATGGTCGCTTAAGAGAATCTTTGATGGCCATTATAGGAATTGGTCTTGTGGTGGTGTTGAACTGATTTTGGGCCAGAATATGGGGATAAAATGGCACCAGTAGATGCATTTGAGCAGAGCCACTCCAACAGTGTGAGGGGAGAGGGGACATTACCCTGCAATGAACTGCTTTGCTGGAATGCATTGGGGTTCACTGGCAATTAGTGTAAAGAAGAACAGCCACATTGGCAGGAGCTGAGGAGTGTTTGCAGGGGGTGTGGAGTCACTCCTGCTCCCGTGTCCCTGAGCTGATGGCAGTGTAGTCAGCCGCATAAGGTGAAAATATGGATGCTAGGATTTGATGTAACTGAGCCTTGCTCTGCCCGTGTGGAAAGCAGATGTTCTCAAGTTTCCAGGTGTTGAGAAATGCTGTGTCAAGCTCCTGGAAAAGCTTGCCAGGTAGTTTGAAGATTGCTAGTTTTCTCATCTCCTGGGCACACTCCCAAGCCAGTGTTCAATGCCTGATACAAGGCAGACCAACATCTGTCAAGACTGATGTAGGCAGAGCTGCTCCTGCCTTGGGGCAGCCAGATAGTCTAGGTGATCTTTTGAGATCCTGATTTCCTGGAGAAATAGTACTTGTACAGCTTTTCTGCTTGCCTATCCTCCCCCTCCCCACAGTTTTGGAGCCAGTTGGCCAATTTTAAGCAAGTGAAGAATGAAGGAGAATAGATGTCTAAGGTTGTGCGACTGTGCCTGTTCATGATTCCTGAGAATTATACTACCTGTGCTCCTGAAGGGAAGGAAGCAGGGGATGTGCCCAGGCTGGTATTTCTTGTTCCCACGTTTCCATTCCATGTTATGGGCTCTGCAGCAGGATGAGTGTGCAGGATCCTGGTGTCTGTGTGTGAACAGATTGCCCAGGCTTTCCACTGGTCTAAAGATACAGGGACAAAGTTTGAAAACAAGGCTCATTGCATTCCTTCTAGAGGTCTGATTCCTTATCTCTTTCCCTCCTGCTCACTGGCTTGATTTTGCATGCTTATCTGTTACATCCTCTTCCTGCCCAATAAAAAGCCATTTTTGGAGCCGGATGTGCACATGTGCCTGAGTGCTGACCTCTACAAATCTTTTTAAATATCCCTAGCTGCAAGCACACATTTAACTGACTGTTGTTTGAGTCAGTATTCTTATTTATTTGCACTTATGGCAGAACCTTGCAACCTGGCAGACCTAATGAAGTTGGATATCAGGAGTATTGGGGTGGCTAGTTTACTTCTAGGTAAAACTAGGGTGGGGGGTGTGTGAGGTGCAGCCAGATCATACTTCTCTGTGCCTCAGAGCCTTCAGGCAGATTCTTGTCTGAGACTTGTACCCAGGTCTGCTCAAGCACAGGTCAAATCAAAGCTGTGCTTTTGATTTTGCCAGAGTTCATTCCAAGGAGGAGCAAACTCAATTGTGTGTTGATCCTTCATTGAAAACTCTCCCTCAGTTGGCCCCCATAGCTCTCCAGTCAGCATCAGAGAAGTAATCCCAAAGTGTCTCAGCCCAGAGAACCACAGGGAATGCCAGGCACCAGTGTCTACAGAAAGGGTGATGGTGCAGAGCTCTGTGAGAGAGGACCACATTTTGCCGGGTGCACACGCAGAACCTGCAGTCAGGGCACTGATATGTACCTGAGGACAAACAAAACCCATTTTCCTGTCTGCTGGGTCTCTGTATATTGTGTCAGCCAACAAGCAACCTGGAAACCGCTGGCCCACAGGCAAAGATGAGGGTGAAGCTAAAACAAGCACTAGGACCAAGGTGTGACTCACTGAAAACACAGTCCAGGCTGGGGGTAGTTCTTGCTGCAAAGACAGAAAACAAGGATGGTAAGAAATAAGGCAGAAAGCCACAAAGTGATGAGGTAGCTTGCTTAGGGTCACACAGCAGAAGCTGAACTGAGCTTTCCTGATGCCTGGTTTAGTGCTAGTTCAGCTCAGCTGCCTGGCTTGCAGGATGTTGTGACTGCAGAGCCCACAGTCACTTAGGCCTGTTATTATTTGTGCGTCTGTTGAAGCAGGTTTCTGGATTTCACCCATGCTGGTCTATCCTCCTGGGAAGTCAAATGGAAATGCTGCAGCCTATAATGATCTCATTCCCCTGCCAATGCGCTGGAATCACAAGCGTTTGAGTTCGCTAAATATAGCTAAGAGGGACCTGTGGTTGATCAGTATTTCTCCCATTAGTGCTGTAGGTGGAACTGCACTTAATAGGAATTACACTAAATGGATATAGGAGACATGGGGATAATTGACCAAACTTGTCTTAAATGTGTTTGTGGAGAGAAAGGAGCCGCAAAATGACAGGCATTTTCCCCATTAGCCTCTCTAGAGAAGTTGCAGGCACTGTAGGCCAGATTCTCAGCTCGAGGGACTTGCCATTGCCTTTTTGTCTTCCCTGGAATCAGGCTGATTTACCCCAGATGCAAACAGTTTATTGGAGTCGCCTGGAATAGTAAATGTCTTAGGCACATGGAAAAGCGAGGAAAAGACATAACTACTACAACCACAGGTTTATTGTCATGAGTTTGAGCTTTTAAAATAGGAATAACTGAGCCTGCTGAATAGGAGAATTAAGGCCAATATGCCCACTGGTGTAAATGAGTGTGCAGCTGTATGGCCAGAAATAGGATTCCACACATTATGCCAGGAAGTAATTTAACACTGAATATATTATTCTCTTAATATACAATGTATGCAAGTTGACAGGCTCATTTCCCAGAAGGTATGTTTTAGTACCAGTACACCTGAAGCTGCAAAATTGATATGTCTTTTGTCTTTCCTCTTCACAAACACAAAACTGTTTATTTAAATGAAAGGGAACTTAATGCACCATTTATAGATGTGCATTTTGTTCTGGTATTTGCATTCAACATTGATTCCCTTTTATTTCAAAGGAGGCAGTGGAAGGATTTGTAAATTACCCCCAGCCACTCTACACATCTGTCTAAAAACCAGAGGTTGTGGTTTTTTCACTATCACCATTGGGGATTGTGCTACACAGTAACCTCCATGTAATGGTTCTGGTCTCTGACCCTACCTCCAGTGAAGTCTTCTGCCAACATCTCTTTATACCACTTCATTCATCTTCTGCTGACACGTGTATTTCTCAGGCCTTGGAAAGATCATCCTTTGAGGGGACATTATACTGCAATGCACTGACATGCTTCATGACTCTAATTCAGGAAAAAAATCTTGAAGTTAAGTGTGCTGCTAAGATTGAAGGAAGGAGCTTTATTTTTAAGAAATTTTCTAGCCACCATAGTGACAGGAAAAAAAATAACATCTAGGGATGCTTTTTTCCCCGGTGTCATGCCAGTCTAATGATTCTGGGACCTGAGTCATGATTTTGGAATGCTCCATTGACTCCACTGGAAATTAAGCACTTCAGGTTGAAGTGCTTGTATAAGTCTTGTCTTGAGTAAGATTAGATTTATGCTCGTGTTTAAGTGCTTTGCTGAACAAGGGCACAATTAAGTTAAATATGATTATTTTGTTTCCAGAGACAATCCCCTTTCATGAGTCTGAAGAAAACAGCTCCTGCAAATGCATTCATCCTTAGGAATGAACACAAATGCCTTTATCAAGACTCAAATAAAAATAGAGTAGTTTATTTTAAAGAGAAACTGGATTTTCATATTTTCTAATAAAAAAAAGGAAACCTGATGAAACTCTTTACACTTGTAAGTGCCCTACTTTCAAATCAGACCTGACACTAAGTAGGTTAGTGGGAGGGGAGCTTTAACAAATTTCCTTAACAGAACTTGATGTGATCCTCTGACCTGAATTTTCAGGCTTAATCTGCTTTAAAGAACATGCTTGAACCTAAACCAACAACAAAATTCACAAAAGAGCTAAGCTGTTAATTTAAAACAACAACACCACCACAGCAATAACAACCCCCCCAACAAACACAGAACTCCAGCCTAGGACCACGCACAGTCAGCCCGTGATGATTTAACTTGTGCACATGTGTGTATGAATGTGCTTGTGGGCACTTGTGTGCTTCTTTTTCTTGCTTTTTTTTAAAGGAAGAAAAGTGGCTATTGAAAGTGTTAAAGAAGCAAACCTGGGACTAAGCCCAATGCTACTGAAAGGGGCTTTTGATGATACATCCCCTGAAAAACTACAGTCCTCCCATAAGTCATCAGATATGGTATTGCAAAGGCATTTAAATGTGAGGTCCTGTCAAGTTATGCGAAAGCCCCATGATATATGGCCCAGAGGAGTTTATCTTGCTCTGGGAAAAAAAGACCTTGGAACTGACACTTTATATTCCGAAGCCAATAAAAACATCTTAAAATAACGCCCCCTCCCTTCCTCAAAGAGCAACTGACAGTGAGAGAGAGAGCAGGGGTGGGAGAGCAGTGATCAGCAGTGATTCGGTTTCTGGGTCTGAGAACTTTGTTGTGGGCAGTGCAACTCCGATGATTTATAATTAACTCCAACATGAAGAAGAAAATGCCAGGCTTTCATAACAGCACTACAAAAATAACCACATTCTCAGTGTTTGCAAAATTGGAAACAAATGTCCTAAGGAAAACAAGAGCTCTTTACAGCCCTATCCATGCTTTGGAGCAAGGAAGATTCTGGAATTCAATCAGGACCACAGATGATGAGCCAATATCATTTGTCATGGGAAATTCATCTGGGTAAAACAGGATTGCTCCATTACCCTTCCATCACTCTAACAAATAACTGGATTGAAATCTCTTAAATTAAAAGCAGTTAAGACCTTTTCTTCTTTTTGGCAGAGAAATATTGTCATCCTCTGTACCCCAAGGACCTGAAAGTGAAAAGTGATAGACTAAAATATATACATTTCTTGCATCCAGCTGGTAACACAAGATTCCTGAGTGCTGGCTGATCACATGAGTGATCTTAGATAGTAGCAGTTGCTTAAAGACACTTCATGGTTTTGGGGTTTGGACCCAGCACATTCTGGTTTATGTGACTTTAAGTAGGGCATGTTATTTCAATTTAGCAAGATATTACTTTTAAAGATGGGAGTAATCCCAGTACAGCCAGTGGGGCTACCAGGCAGAGATGTAAAGTATCTTGCTGACTCAGGACCTGAATTAGACAAGTAGCAGTGGCGTAAAGGCCCCCAGAGGATAACAGTGAAAATCCTGAACTGGGTCATGAGGAAGTAGTAAAGATGAAAAGTTTCTCTAAGGAGGATTCATAAGGGAAGCCCCGAACAGATCATTGCTGGCTTCCATTATGTTAGTAGCACTCTTGTGCTAATGGATCTTTTTTTCGTAAAAATTAATCTCCAGGGTCCTGAGATTTTAGAAACCACTCTATTTCTGCATTTTTATCTATCTCTATCTTTAAAAAACTTATAATTCTTGGAGTTGAAGGTTAAAAAAAAAGCTGAAATAATCATGACTCCTTTTTTCCCAAATGCCAGGGCCTGTCCATATGCACAGAGGAGCAGATACATTCAGAAAGGAACACAGAGCAAAATGTTCTTTTTGAATTCATTTGTGAGTCCTTATTTTGTGGATTCTGAGGTGAGATGTGTCAGGGACATGCTCAACATTGCACAGCTGAATCCTCTGGGGGCTCCCCCATTTTTATTGATATATTTCATGCTAAGTACAATACAGAAAGTAGTCATGCCAAGCAATGATGACAGCCCCTGACCAGGAGTGTTTACAGTATAAAAAACACAAATCAATAGAAGTCACTGGTACTACACAACAGAGCAAATGCAACACTAACCTGACAAAGGAAGACAAAAGCAAATGTGTAATGAAAACATCCTCCCTGTGTTTTTTATACTCCAGTGACTCTATAGCCAGCATTTATAACTACAGCCACCTATATAGCTGTCACTCCATTCCTGATAAGATGTATCCCTGTTTAAGAATGACAGTTTCTTTGGAGCTACTTGAAAGGAAAGCACTGTGCTTCTCAGTCATTATTATTTTGGTCCAGACTTAACATTTTTCTTTTTTTTTTTTTCTTTTCCTTCTCTGCTCCAGCTGAACTCCTGTCAAATGCACCCATTGGAAACAATAAGATAAACCACCTCTGTCATTTACTTCCAATGCAGGAAGTCTTAACTGTGCTCTCTGTTCATTAGCACTGCCGGCTTCCCGAGCAGCCATCCGCAGAGCTGCTGCAGGATTCACCGACTGCAAGCCTCTGAAACCTAATTTTGATTCATGAGCTGGAATCTCTCTAGCACAGCCCTTGTGGAGCTTGAAATCTAGCTGGTTTTTACCTGGCCTCATGCGTGCCAAGCCAATATTTGGCCATGTTTAGAAGATTTTGCAGAAGTCATCTAAGATCTTTTGCTGAAGAGGTTTTGCAGTGTGGGAGCTTGACAAGATGATTTTTGCGTGGCTGTAATTTGGAGGTTGCTGTCAGACTTCTGCAAAAAACCTCACTAGTTTTCTGTTTTTCTGTCTAGTACAAATCTTGTTGTTTTGCTGAATATAATCAAATATCTCTCAAATTAACAGTTATCAGAGGCACTGGGTACTTTTTGCTTTTATAAAAGCAGAAGAACTTCAACTTTAGGTTTGTCTTACTCTCAAAGATATTTCTGTGTGGCAAGTGCACTAGAATTAGTCCACTGGAAAATATCCATTTAACAAAACTCAAATATTTTCACAAGTGTAACAGCTTCATCAGCATTTTTATGGGAAGATATTTCAAAATTCACTTAGAAAAGACTGAAATGCTTCATTTAATAAGAAAGGGCATTTAATTCCAAAAGGGTCAAAATATTTCATTTCGATTTCAATATTTCTTATAATGTATAAATTGAATTAAAAGGAAATACAGTGTGAAAACATTTTGACCTTTCTGGCAGAAAACATGGTTATCCAGCATAAATGAAGAATGTTTCAACAGAGAGTTTGGAGGTTTTTAGTTTTCTTCCAAATTCAGAATGAACACAACTTCAAAAATGTTGATTTTCCTTTTCGCCTTTTTATGCTTAGAGCAATTTAAATTTTCTCCAAGAGCTGTAAATATTTACTCTACTGGCATCTACATGGTCAAGATGTTACTACTTGAGTTCTTCCTAGTGATTAGGACCACAATTGTTTTAAAAATAATATCAATATTGCATGTAGTGGCCTGTAGCCATATCTCGGAATTCTTGAGAAAACTCTATTTTAATAAATGCATTGTAACATTGATTGGTGATAGTGAAGATCTTCGTAAACACTGGCTGACTAACAGTCAGCTAAGGAAAATATTATATTAATTTAATCGATCGAGAACCTGTTGTAGAAAATGGTCTTGTCTCACTCCAGGGTCTGTGCCAGTATCACTAGTCCTGACCAGGTGAAATTGGAGTGGATACTTGGCCAAGCAGGAACTGACTGTGGACTCTGCCGTGCCAGTCAGCCTTTTCTTTTCCATTTCCCCAGAACTTAGACATCAGCACTTGGGAAATTCTTGTATCTTTCCCAAATTTTTTTCGAGTACATTGTTGTGCAACGCACTGGCAGCTTCCAGTGCTTCTGTAACTACACGTTGATCGGAGAGTTTTTGTTTGGGAGGAATTTGCTAGAGTGAAGGAAAAATAAAGGAGACTCTATTCCCTCTTCCTTTAGGATCTCACAGCGCATGGCATTTTTCTGGCTGTGGGATGGAGGATAATCCATGTATCTGCAAAGTCCTTCATGCACAAGACTTCCAGTCCTACTCCCCCAGGTGTCACTGATTTCCTGGTTAGAGCAGCACCCTCCTGCTGCTCCTCTCTCTGCTGAGCTCCCTGCCAAGGATGTCAGTCCTAAGGTCCTTCTTCCTGATGAATAAACACTCCTCCTGCAGCTTGTGGGATTTAATCAGCTCTAAGCCCTGAACAATTTTGTGTATTAGCCAAAGCTAATGTGAACTGTGCTACAAACTAATGTAACCTCCTATGTATCTTCTGAATTTTTACATTTTTTTTCTAGATGAGAATCGGCCCATTTTTTATCCCCTTAAGCAAAATCAATTCTTCTATTTTAGACCTTGGAGATGCTAGTATTGAAGCAATGAGGGAGGAGTTTGGCTGTAAAAGACTATCCCAAAAATGCCAAATAAAACTGGCCTTTGTTTCGTGCCATTTCCGGACTCTGCAACATTTTAATAACAAATCCTGAAACCATATGACAGTAATATGGAGCATCTTTTTATGATAAACATAAGTAATGAGCCTTGTCAAAGAGACACGGGAATGAGTAATACATAGTGATCTCCATTCAAAGAAAAAGAAAGAACAACTGTTGGGAAAAAAAAAAAAGTGACATTTTCCCAAATCACTGCATATCGGTGGCCATAAAGCAATAAAATTCCAGGACACTGTGAGCTTAGGCACACAGAGAAGTAAATGGGAAAAAATGTTTGGGAAGACAATGTAACATTGTCTCATAATTTACAAACCCCTAATGATTTCCAAAGCTGGTATGCGAGATTTACCCTCCTTTTTTGGCATTCAAATTGACGCAGGGGCTTTTTCCTGCCAACTGGAACATTCTTTAGGTGTTTTTTTTCCTTCGCATGAAGTTCGTTGTGATCCCATGCTTGCTATTATTCATAAATTAATTTCTGGCATCGCAATAAATTCTAGGAAAACCAATAAACCACAAACGTACAGCTAATTCTTTGTCATTTTTCTTTCTTTCTCTCTTTCTTTTTTTTTTAAAAACATTCTGTGGGAAAGAAAAAAAAAAAGAAGCAGTAAATGTTTGCCGAGGTGCTGGATCCACAGCAGGAATTTATGTTTCCAATTGTTCTTCCTAACTTGTCAAAGAAGTTTTATTGCAGTCGACAATCTTTATTGGGTCGGTTGGGCAGGGCCAGCTTCAGAACGTATCTTAGAGTGAGCCTGTGTAATACATGGAAACACATTTCCAGTGCCTGGTGAAACTGGGGCAGATCCCAAAACTCTGACTTGATTTCTTCTCAGTCTTTACTATGAGATCAACAGGGTGAGTTTTTTTGTGTGGAAAAACTCACCTCTGAGAAAGGGATGGGGTCCTTAACTATTGCATGAAGTAAAGTTCACAGCTGCATTTAAGTGAAATTTCAGCTCACTGGGAAGTTTCATTTCAGAAGTAGAAGGGTTTGCTCACTGAGATGTGCATCTGTGCTTGCACATTGCCCACGTGTGCACCAACTGCTTTGGGGCAGAAAGGAGCTGTACCAAGCAGGCTGACATGGGCAACAGAAGAAAACATCATTAACAACCAGGGGAGAGCCTGTCACTTGCAGCTCATTCCACAAGACGAAGGAAAATGTGTGTCTAGTCCATTAGGCAACTGAGATGTGAAAATAGCTCCATTTTTCTTGGTGCGATAATACAGATTTAGAGCCTCATTTCCATTAAAATTACTGGGTTGAAATGTCCACACCAGATCTTTATTATGATTAATCTATATACAGGCAGGTACGTACATATAGTAGCTCTAACTCATCTATCTGTCTCTTTTGGCCGAGCTGGGTTCAGATTCAAATTTCCTTTGGGAAACAACAGGCAGAGATTGCAAAGTCCTTCTCTGCTTGAACACTTTGCTCCAGAACTTAACAGCATTTAGGCACCAAATTCCCGCAGAAGGAGTATCTAAGTGCAGAGGAGCTGAGCATCCCAGCTTCAGTTCTAGGGAAGCCTCAAAAACTTCAGCTGCTTAAAGAGTGCTACTTGACTGGAGATCATAGGAGTTTTCTTGGCCATCTGGAAACTGAGCTCCAGCACCTGCAAGTTTTTCTCTTTGAGCTTTCATGCCACAGCTTGGGAAAGCTTGCATGAGCTGCCATGTCCTGCCCTTGAAAGCATGGAGGTCCCTTCAGGCTTGAGGGGCATTGTTGGGAAAAAGAACAGATTTACAAACAGAAGGGATGAATGAACTCTCAGTATCCTTCTAAATGAGGAATAGCCCTGCCCAAAGTTTTCTTATGTGAACTGACTAGCTTCAGTTCAAGCACTACAGCAATTAGGAAAATCTTGCTTTTTGCCAACAGGGAATGATTAACAGAAAGTTGTTTATTTTTTCTTTTAACCGCTCTTTTTTCCGAGTGAGTCCTGTCAAGGCTCAACCAGACCTGCAATTCACTTGGAATTCCCAACATGCCAGGTGGTAACACTAAGAAGTAAAACTCCTACAAAGTATTTTTTTTTTGAGTTCCTCACCTTTCTCACAAGAGTCAAGTGCACACAGGCAGGATGTTTACCCAGGTCTGTAGATTCCTTTCAGCTGCTGGTAAAGAATAATAAGCAATATGCACTACATGCACATGTATGACACCCACAGCCCTCTGGGGTGACGTGGGAAGGATGCTGCTTGGGGGACTGAAACACATGCCAAGTAGAAGCTGGAGGTTTTTCCTTCCAGCCCTGTGTGGTGTGTGGGCATGCTTGGGCTTTGCTCTGACCTGATTAGCTCTGTGATAGCTGCCATCTTCAGTCAAAGAGTCCTTGGATTCAGTGATGTGCCAGAGTTGTGGCCACTTGACAAGATATAACCCATCAGCTGAGCCCCAGTAATACTCCTGTGTGTACTCCTGGCTTGCTCCAGCAGCATAGGAGCCCAGTTTAGTGTCAATGCCTTTCCCTAAAGTCAGGTGGGGTCAAATTATATCACAGATGATGCTGCTTGCAGCTTGTGTGTGCTGGGCTTGTAGTTCAGCAGAATGCAGTAACTTGTGGTGTGAACGTATATCTGAGCCTTTTGTCTGTTTTCGTTTTTGGGGGATGACTGTGAAAGTTTTTGGAAGGAGATGCTGTCTATGAACGGCTCTTGGGTAGTGTGGAAGAAATGGATGTCAGTGTGATACCAGGAAAACCAAGGGAAAAATTCTCAATCGTGGATGGGGAATCTGGGCCTCATCCATCACATCACCAGGATCACATGGATATACATGCCCAGCTCTGGAAAAGAATCCTTCCTTTCCCCATCTCCCTCCAGTCCATTTCTTGGCTCCTCAGCCTAAAGAGAACAAAACGTGATGGCATCCAGCTCACCACAGGACTGAGAGCAGTGGACAGTCAGCTGTGGGTTGGCAAGAAATGATTAATTTTTCCAGAACACTGCACCGCTCTTTTATAAAACATATTAGTGTTGTTATAAATCAATGAACATGGTTTATAATAGCAATGATGCCCTTGAAATCTGTTAATACTGCAGTCAGTGGTGGTTTGCCAGAGCATTTAGTGCCCTTGGTTTCACCTTGGGCTATTAACTAACAAATCGGTTATTAGCCAGTGGTAATGACCAATTTTCTAGGGATGATTGCTTAAATATTGCCCACCTTGAAAAGAGAATTATTGCTCAACTGAAAACTGAACCCTTATTTTCAACTCGACAGAGCTAATGATCTTATCTGATTTCTTTATCTTCCTCCACCTACTCGAAGGTGGTCCCAGATCGTATTACCAGAGAATGGCTTCGCCTTCTGCCTTCTGTGACTTGAGTCCAGGAAAAGTTCCATATTTAATATTTATTCCCTAAGCATCGGTGGATGAAGACAGATGGTAATGAAACCAGCGTTGCTGAAAGTGACCACAATGATAATAGATTCTTTATGATGTCCAGAAATTCTGGACTCTCAGTCTCGGCTTAAATGTAGCGTGGCGCCAAGCCCGTCACCTTAAGCTTAGTATTCCTGTCATCTCCCTGACCTGTCTTTAGACCTGATGAGTGCAGGCTGCACTAAAGGCATCAATCTGTCTTTCTCCCCCTGTAAATGTTTTAAATACCCAAAGCTGGTCACAAATGACACATTCTGTAAGAAGACCTGTGTGAGGTGGGGGCTGGGAGGCAAAATACCTAAGGTTAAAAAAAAAAAAAAAATTGCCTCTGGAGCCCATTGGACATATGTTTTTTAATATGCTATACATTCTATACATTGGAAGGATATGCCTGTGGATTGTACTTTCTGCTTCTTACAATCATCTTCCCAAAGCAGCTTGTTTTAAACATTTTTGGAATCATGAACCTAACCCTTTTTTTCAGAAGTGCAAACAACTGCGTATGAATTTAGTATATGGAGAGTGGAATTTTCGTTGTTAACTTTTGAGGATCCCTTAGGACTCACCTATGTGAGTGAATGAAAGGGTTTTGACTAGAAGCTGAATTTTCCTCTCTTCCCAGGCTAATTCTGCTGCTAAATAAAACCTCTGCATTTCAGAAGTGAAAACATCTAAGTGTGGTTGTAACCAGCAATAGTTTGGACCTTGCATGGATGGGGTGGGCTTGGAACAAGGAGTCAGAGGCAGAATTTGGGCAGCACATTTGGCTCCTTGGACTCCTGGTGCCAGCAGTGCTCTCTTGCAGCTCACACAGGAGCTGTCCTGCAGGGTGCAGTCCCTGCACTGTGACTCCTGCCCAGCTGCAGGGCCAGGCCCACCCGTGATAAAGTTCAAAGAGAAGTCCATGATATCCACAGGCATGGAGGGTATTGTATGCTTACCTCGCTCTTCCTCCATCAGGAATGTGTACATGAGAGTTTAAACCTGTGCTGTGGCACCAGATGGACTCAGCTTCTCCCTGCCCAGAAGTGTCTCTCTTAGGAAAAAGGAAAACCAACCCAGAACACAAACAACAGTGTTCTGTGCACAAACAACTCCTCTTTTTTTATACCATCTTCTACTTTTATTTTGCTTCATTTATCTTATCCTTGAAGACTGTGCAGTTTGTGCTGTTATAATGGAAGTTGTGTATGCAACTGAGCTCAGGAAAACCAATGGCAAAAATCCCTGTACCCTGAAAGGTTGAGATGTACATGTAAAATATTTGATGAGAGGGGGAGATGAATTCTTAGCTAAAACAGGAAAATCTTGTGTGCCTATGGAGGAATTTGATGTCTTTGTTCTTTGTATTACGCTGCTTCATCTTTTTACAGTTGGACTCGATGATCTTAAAGATCTTTTCCAACCTAAATTGTTCTATGATTCTATTATATCATATAACAACATTCGAATCACTAAAAAAATAGTGCAACTTGGGTGTAAGAAACTGTATGTTACAGGGCAGCAATGGAAAATCAGGCCCACCAAGCAGGGATTGAATCTTCTAAGATGATGCTGGATAAATAAATAAATAGACTTTCTTTTTTCTTACTTTCTAAACAAGAGCAACATGCAGTGCTCTTCATCTGTCTGAGACAGCAGGAACAGTCTGCTGGGGACATTGGGGAGCATCTTTCTTGCCTCCACTCTCTATGCTGCCAATGTCAGGTCGCTGGTGCTGGGTCTTGTTGAGATTCCCAGTCCAACAGGAGTAAATAATGGATGTTGCACCAGCTGGCTGGTTGGCCTGTAAAATTCTGTTTCTAAACACAGGATAAAAGGAGAGAAAAAAATACTTGCTCTCCTGTCCATAACCCTAATACTGCTTCACTCTAAAGCATATAATGTAATTTTTACCTAGCAAGGTTTTTAGGAGACTTTCTGAGTGCATTAGGCCAGAGCATAGTCACTGCATGTGGTAGGGCTCTGCATTTATGTTTGCTGTAGTTAAATTAGGTATGCCACTGCTTTACACAAGCTGAAACACTTGCAGCCTGGTAACCATCCAGAGTGCTCTAAAGCTCCAGGGCTAGCAAACCAGAAGGGTTCTGTGGGGTGAGTGCGGCAGGATATGAAGGGGAAAGGGGTCGTGCAATTGTGTGGCCCCTCTTAAGAGCTGTCTACTGTCACTCTCCCCTCGCTGAGAGTTCAGAATGATCCCCACAGAGGGCAGTTTTATGCCAATATCAGCACCATTGGAACCACCCCTCCCTGAGCTCATCATCTTGAGGACAGACACTTAGGGAGAGACATCCAAAGTGACTTCCTTGACCAGCTGGAAATGCTTGAAAAATGCCTGCATTTCAGAAAGTCGGTGCTGGACTCTGCTTGAAAACTCACAAGTGGTTGGAGCCCTTAGAATAAAAGTCCTCATGACCACCAGGCATTTTGAAAAGCCTAGTGATTGTTGTGCTGTCAAACTTTTGAGGAACTATATGAAACAGGTAAAGCTCAACAATAATTAGGTCTTTGCTTTCAAGACAGAACATGAAGTCTCAGGAGAGGCACTAAAATTTGGCATGACGAAGTGCAGAACAAATTAAATCATCGTTATGCAGTTGAAATCCCCTCCTTTCAGTAACCCACGATACAGACAAACGCGCCTTAATTTGCAAAATTTATTACCACCAGCAATTGCAAGCAGCAATATTGCCATAGTCTCAAGAAACAGTGATTTTCTTTCTGCTTTCAGCTGACTTCTTGCAAGTCTTTATGACACTTTCTATGTGCCCCAGACCCCAAAGAATAAATTAGCCCAGTAGGTCAGCAGAGAAAAGGCTAACACTGTTCCTCTGGGGAGAGAGTCTGCTCACAGCTGAGAAGAGCGATCAGGCAACTGTGGGGCCTTATCTGCCTGATGCAGATGAGACTGTGAGAGAAACAGCTTAAAAAAATGAAGAGGTCAGGAGCTTTGTCAGAACTCTTTTACCGTGGTGAGGGTTTTCTTTCTCTTTTTGCTTTTACTTGTGTTTCCTCAAGGTATCTCTAAGATGCTTTTAACAGGTACCATAATTTCCTTTTAGAAGAACTAAGGGCTGTGATTCCAGTACAGTGCATCTTGGTTCTTCCGAGGGTCCTCTACGGAGCTCAGAGAGGGAATTTCCCCCAATTATTTCTGATCTGGGGATTGGCTGCATCTGTCTAGGGATTCTAGGTAGGTGGGAGCTCTCATCCGAAGGCAGGTTGTCCTCTTGGGGCCATGGGCTGCAGTAACTTCTGCATGGGAGCAGCAGGCTTGCAGCTTTCTGAAAGTGCCTGCCTTGCTGTATGGGGTGCAAACACATGCAGTGAGGCTGTCCAAGAATCCTGGACAGATGGCATTCTGCGATGTGGTATGTTCTCCATTACTGGAAACTTTTCTATTACTATTGGATGCCTTTCTGAAAGATAGTTGAATTCATCTGCAGCTATTGGACTCAGTGTGGAATTTAATTTAGAGAAGCCCTATGGCCTGTGTTGTGCAGGAGATTAGAATGGCTGATCAGTAGTACCTTCTGGCCTAAAATCACAACTGCCTAAATCTCTAATATATCTAGTTAAAAGCTGGGTTTGGCTTTTACAATGGCCAGGTTGCCCTCAGCAGTGTGAGTTTCTCTAAGCCTTACACTAAAAAGGACTGCCAAAACCTTCTGCTACAAGGAGCACAGGCATGTACACAGTGTGCTATACGTCTGCTCCATATATTTGTGGTGAGCAAAATATAAATCTTTCCAGTAAAAGAACTCAGAAGAAGTCTGTTTGCCAAGTTACTTTCCTCCTTGGCTGGGAATTTAAGGGAACTTTTTTTTTGGTGTCATATAAGTGAGAAAACAATGGAATAGATTCTCTTGTTCTGACCCCTGTTCTCCAAGACACATGCTCCCAGCCACCCTGGGTTTTGCACAGCTTCAAAGGGGAAATCAGGAGCAAAAAGTTCAAGTCTTGGGGCTTATCTGAGCAGGAAGTTAGTACAGAATAAGTTTGGGGGTGTGTTTTAGGCACTGTAACTGTTCTGTGTTAAATCCCAGAGCGGATGTTCCTCTGTACTAAAGTGCCTTTGTGCAACTTGGCTTGATCCACTTTCCAAGGGGATTAATTTAAACTACAGAAATGGCACTTGTGGCTCAGGAGTTTGTGAAATGGCTACTGTGTTTTAGATTTTAATCCTCATTTATTTAATACTCCTTTGCTATATGGTCAAGTCTTTACTAGAGCAACATTGAAACTTTTTAGAGTAGCTGCAGAGAACCATATTGCACTTTTTCCTCTTTCAGAAGGCCAGAATATTCCCTTTTAGTAGGTAGTGAAATACTTCTGAGTTCCTGGGGTTCAAAAAACCCTGCCTTGTGGACAGCATCTACTGCAAACCTGTGTCAAAGCAATACCTTGAAAGCAGGAGGGATGCTCAAAGCAAGCCTGAAAAGGTCTTGAGGGGAACATCCCACCTGAATGACACTTGCAGGAAATATTCATACGTCTGAAGAAACAAATTTGGAATCATTCCGTATTTAAACCCAGTAAATGTTAATTATAACCATGTCAGGGATATGGTCTGTCTTGGAGAAGCTCTGGCTTTAGCAGTGCAGGTGCAAAGTTGGGAAGGATCCCTACAATATCATGATGTGGAATAACTTTGCTATTACAGCATGGAATTTGTAAGTGCAAATGACCTATTAGATGGAATTTTCTCCAACAAAGTGGTAAAGTTATTCCTTCAGGTATTTCACACGTTGATTTATCTGTATTTGTTGTGAAACTCTTCGTGGCAATGCACATCCCTGAGGTGTGCACTGAAAGCTGAGCAGTATTAAATACAGGCTGTATGGAAGTGGGGTGCTAGACCCCTTAGATACATCAGCACATCTGTGACTGTCTGCAAGATAGTTCTGCTGGTGTGAGCATCAGTAACAAAGGCTCAGTCATCCCTGCCTGCATCAGGCTTTCCTCTAGCTGAGATTCCGGTGCTTTCTGCTGCGGAGTGTGAAGTTTTGATGCATGTCCAATGCCATGGCTGAGACACGGGAGATCAGAACTGAAAGAGCGGATCCAGAATGACACAAACACCAGAATGACATGAACATCTGGAAACTCCATTAGGAGTGTGGATTCCCAGATGGTGTTGAGAGAGGAGGGGGAAAATTGGGCTGTAGACGCCAGACGGTCTCACCTTGCCTTGGCTGCTCGGAGGGAAAGGAGATGGAGGGGTCAGTAGCAGCAGAAAAACAATGAAGAAGGAAGATCTACTGGAGCTTGTCTCCATTCTCTCATCTCTTTCCACTGCCTTCCGCTGCCTTGGCCAAGTTGCCTGATGAATTTTCCTACTCTCGGCTCTTGGCTTTTTTCTTTGAAGTCACGCTGTGCTCTGGTCCCAGGTGGCTTCTCCTGTG
This sequence comes from Acanthornis magna, assembly GCA_036785705.1. NCBI lineage: Eukaryota > Metazoa > Chordata > Aves > Passeriformes > Acanthizidae > Acanthornis > Acanthornis magna. Next base: position 7,775,599 of record JAWUZG010000092.1, read on the forward strand.
CCCCTGTGCTTCCCCTCTGTCAAGCACATCATTAAAACTCATTCCTTCCAAAAGGTAATTTATACACTCATAAGACTCCACATTAAATATCTGGGGATTTTCAAAGGGAAAGAGTAGAAATCATTTCCAAATATGCTAACTTTGCTATCATTTCTAGTTCTACCATTCTCCCTCCCCTTCCCCTATGTTTCTATTGGTTTTACTCAGATTCAAGGATACCAGCCCCAAGGTGACACTTACTTCTTAAGAGCCTGGAAGATTGAAAAAGATTATATTCAAGTAAATATGATACATTGCTCATTTACAACAGCTAATGAACTGATGAAACTGCCAGGTAGAGTTTTGTCTTAACAGCCTGACTTGAGTAGAGTTTTTGATCTCCCCCTTCAGCACTGAAGGCTATTTTTTCCCTCTTAGTACCTATGCTGGTACATTCTGCAAAAGGCAGCATATCCTATCCTTTGTGTTAATGGGAAACCCACTGTTTCTGGAAAGACCTTCCTAAAAAGCCAGGAAGAAGTAAACAGTGAACTTGGCTTCCTCTGGTATTACTTTCTTCTCCATCTGCCTGTATAGATTCTAACATGCTACCTGTATTATGTAGGTCATGAATAATAAAATAGTTTGGCTGGAACTAAACAAAGGCAACAGGTAGGAGGGTCAGGTTTGCTATCTCCTTTGCAGACACTCGCAGGGTTTTTACTGCACAGATGAGTAAAAAACACCAATACTCTTGTAGGGCTTGTGGGGTCCAAAGAACTCTTTGTCTCTTTGCAATGTGGCTGTGCTGTCAGGGTAAAATTTTCAGTGATATCAGATGAAAAACCTTCCTACTGACACATGAGTGTGGTGGTTCTTATCTTTTACGATAAAGCTTGGTGGTGATCTGTACCTTTCCCCATTGCCTGAACTGACTGCGAGCTTTCTCCCCACAGCCTAGGAAACCTCTGCTAGTTTACTTAATACTTTTTCCTCCAGTGTCCTTTTGTGGTGGTCTTAGCAAAACCTTGAAAGGTGAAGGTGAAACACATCAAATAAAATACTCTTGTAGCAGTGCTGGTTCAGCCAGGGGGAGAGCAGTAATGAAAATAGCATGAAAATACCTGATTAGGTTTTCAGCTCTGTTTGGCAGGTCAAAAGACCTTAGAGGGAACACAAAGAGACATCAAATACTGTAGTAAGTTTGAGATACATAATAATAGAGTATTCATTAGTCGTTAAAAATAAATAATAATTTTAATAATAGCATGAAGCAGTAAATAGTTCCAAAGTGGAAAGATATGCAGCAATTGCTTTTCTTCCCTTATAAACAGAAGACAAAACAACAAATACAGTGTGTAACCAAGCAATAATATTCTATTTTATAGTCTCTGGCAATAAGTTAATAATGGTTCTGTGGTGTTAAGGGCTCAGGACAATTTTAAAGGAATTTGATATTTTGGTCATCCAGGGAACCATTTTTAAAGTGAGGCTCGTCTTTTTCACATGATGAAGCCCTGAAATCATAGAAGTTGACCTGCAACAAAAGCAAACAAAAAAAGGGCTTTTTGATTCTATCATGAACATTTGGCTGTAAATCACCACCAGCCTCAGAACTCACTTAAAAAAAATGACGTTATTTGACATTTTCTTAGCAGTCAAGCAGAAAGCTCCAGCTCCTGGATCATACAGGTTTAGTTTAATGTAGAACAGTAAGTTACCCAGTACCTTTCATGATTATATCAACAGCACTTTCTGTTGGCTGACACATCAGGCTTGTTTAAAATCATTAGACCAAAGCAGACATGCTTCCCTTCACCATTTTTTTTCTTTTCTCGTAATTTCTGAATTGATCAATTATGGGAGATTTTGAGAAAGTAGTAATAAAAACTAAACAGAAGACAGACGGTTTAAGAGCCAACTGTTAAATCATCATTATTAGCAATAAAATGATGTTTTATTACTTTAGAATAAACAAATTTACTAATCTGAAAACTGTCTCTCTTGCTCCTTAGCCTTTTCTTCACAACTGCTATTTGTAAGAAGAAGCTGTCCGGCTGCATTTCAGGGATGCAGGAGAAAGCAGCTTCTGTGTGTAAATTGGAAATAGATTTCAATTTTCTTGCTGCTGTTGTAACTAAACAGCTTGTTAACCTATTTAAATAGGAAAACATACTCTGTACTCCTGTTCTAGAATACATCAAAAATAATGTGATTATGTCTGTTTTGATACAACCCTATCTTACTGCTACCTATATGCTTTTACATGAATGATACATGGAATTAGTTCCACATTTCTTCTCTTACAATTAGCATATTAATGTGCCAGACAGATAATGCTAAAAGCCTGGATGCTTGAGCACACACAGTGCCTTCTTCACGGAGCTCCAACACTCAGCCCCTGTGAGTCCTCAGGAATGTCTCTGTACATGCTCTGCCTCCTGCTTGTCCTGAGAGCAGCCCTGACCTATGGACCACAGCTGAGATACTTTAGGCGCTTATTTACTTTGTCGGCCTCAGAAATTCCACTAAAAAAGAAAGGCTCAGTGTCAGGCTGCCCACAATGGGGCCTTTGCTTTTCCTAGGGATGTGTGTGGATGTGTTTGCGTACACACATCACGGCTGTGCGCATTCCTCGATATCTCGGGGACAGTCGAGGGATTTCTGAATGCCCAGAGCTCACACACGTGTTTTTGCTATGTGCCTGTCTGTATGTTTACACCTCTGCATACAGGCCATGCATTTCTGTGTTTATACATGCAATGTGGAAGTTCAGACAGTCTCCCATGACTTTACATGTCAGGGATCCAGCATGGCTGGTGAAAGTCCCTAATCTTTAGTCTATCTTGGTGAAACACTAATGAACTTGTAAAAACAGGAAGCAGCGGAAAACAAATGAATTTCAGCTGGTGTTTGAAGAGCTGTCAGATCCCCTCGCTGAAATGTTTCAGAGGAACATCTTTCTGATAAAACCTCTGAGAAAAGTGGAGGAGTTTCAGAAGAGTGATTGGAAAAACAGGATGCCGACTGGCAGGCTTTGCTAATGCATTGCATCTGTAAAGACTCCAGCAACTGAACACAGCATTAGCTATGTGAGAGCTACGGAACTAGGGAAAGTTATTACATCTGAGCGTGATGGGAAGAAGGGGGAAGGGGAAAAGCAGCTGCTCCCTTTATGCATCTTGAAGTTTGCAGTTTTTTTGAGCCTTTGACATTTTTCGTTCCATCTCCTTCACTGTCAGCACACAGCCTTAATTCTAACACTGATGAACAATGCTGCTTTGCTGCCCAATATCATAATTCCTCTGAGGCTCTCCCAGCATTTCTTGAATTGTAAGGGAAGCTTTGCAATACCAGCATGAGACATAACAAGGGCTTGCTGGCTTCACATAGGATGCTGCACCTCTTTGCATAGGTGTCTGCATGTCTTTGGCAGATGTTATCTTCATTTTATAGTGGCTTATACCATGGGATTACAGGATCCTTGAGTTTCTACTAATTTCCCCTTTTCTCCATTCCAGAATTTCTGGTCACTGTTAAACTGACATTCTGATGCTGGTGACTGTTTTTGGGGGGCTGCTTCCTCCACTGTCTAGGACAGGAGTTTGTTGCTTTTTGTCTTAACTCCTGCTTGACTCACACTCTTGAAAATCAGGGTGTGGGAGTATGACTGGAGCAGAGCCCATACCGATAAAGGAGCTCAAGGATACTCTTGCTTCCTCCAGTCTGGACAAAGTTGTACTTCAGAAAGCTAGGAATTGGGTCCTGATAGCCAGAAGAGTGTTAAAAATGTAGAGTGAATTGGCTTGACAGCGAGTGTGAAGCAAATAATAGCAGAACTATTGATGACACAGAACCAGTCCTGGCTCTGTGGCTTCACCCACATCCTTCCAGTTCTGCTTTCTCCGGAGTTGTCCCTCAGAGCTGAACTGCCATCCAAAGAGCATGTGTGAGAGCAGGAGCCTGTCTGTAGAGTCTCACTGACGGCTCTCTAATACAACATGCCAGCCTTACAGCATGCAACTTTGTGTGCTTTCCCTCCTGCAGTGAATTATTTCTTGTTTCTTTGCATTTAATCAATCAATTCAACGAAACACTTTCACATGAACCTTCCTTACTCAGCAAAGCTCTGAAACGTCTGTCTGCACAAAACACTTCAGAGAATGCCTCTGAGGATATGCACTTGCCCTGTTTGGAGTTGGTTCACCCAGAGCATCGTGGTGGAGCTGAGAGTTGCCTTTGGATGTCTTTCTGAGGCTTTCACAGCGCTCTTTGGGGGAGTGACTGAAGGTTGTAGGCTTTGTTTATGCCTAAGTGGTTTCTAACATCCGAGTCACGGCAGCAGAACTGCAATTCCAAACATCCTGATGGCTGCAAGAGGATCTAACAGTGGTCCCAGGAAAGCCAAGGACGGAGCAGCAACTGAAACAATGTAAACAGGAATACATTCAAAAACAACAAGATGCAGAAAAATACCGAGCAAAGCTGGTCTTCATTAAACTCTTTCTCAGCTTTCTCTCTCCTCTGTTCCTGCTGCTGCTTCAGTTCATCCTACTTCTGTCTGCTCCTGCAGCCCTGCACTGGAAGGCAGATGCTTTTGTGGGAGAAGCATCAGGCTAGGAGTTGGGAGACTTAATTTTGCTACTGAGTTGGGCAAAAGCAATGTCACATTTCCCTTTTCAGTGCCTGTCCTGTGATTCTTATCACCCCGACCTCCCAAAGGCCTGAGTTCATGCTCAGTTTCATGTACATGAATCACAGCAGCTGTGGTTGATGGGTTTCCATGTGTGTGGAAGGGTTTGGGAGGATTGTGGGGGCAGTAGATCTTGCAGGCAGATGCTCTTTTTGAGGAGACTATTCAGGGCATAGCTCAAAAAGTTTTTGCTCTCCTTTCTGAATATCAGACATTATTTACATAGATATAAAAATATTTTTCAATCACATAAAAATATCTGCTTCTTAATTTCTGTATGCTGTGCTCCTTCCATAACTAATTAATCATCATGATGTCCTATGAAAAATGTAATTATCTCAGTTGTCGTTGTCCCATTTCACAGGCAGGGAAAGCCCTGGGGACACCTTGCTGTATTGTAGTGGTGTTTTGCTGATCCCAGGGAGCCTGAGTGCCTCTTAAGCACAAGACAGGATTTACAAATCCTGCCTTGATTCTGGAAAGAAATATATGATGAAATTTGTCATGTGCTTTAACATACAGAGAAGAAGAATGATTTTCACATTCCTAACTTAACACTTACTTGTATTTGTTTTGCTTTGCTTTGATCTGCTTCATCTTTTTGAGGCAACTAGAGCAAGGGCTGCTGTCTGTTAGCTGATTATATCCCATGTTTGAACACCCCCACTAGCGCTGGTGGGCCCTTCACCTTCTGCATTATCTATTATTTTTGTCTGGATAAATACTTTGATATTGTGGGATGTTTTGTTTGCTTGTTTTTTTTATTTGTGTATTCACTGGGTTGTTTAAAAGAGATTTCATAATGATGAGTTGCATTTTTTCCCACCAGATTGCTGATATTTTGATGGTAAAGAGTTCACTTCTACGAAACACATTTTGTTAATTTGCCAAAATTAAGGTAGAGTTTTAGGCCATGTTTTAGAAAGGTGATAGAAATGTTAGTCACAGCTGTAGCTAATGTGTGCCTCTAACAGGAGTCAGTGAAAAACGGAAATTTGGAACAATGGAAAATCTTACGTTTCTTGGTCTGAGATTCTGGATATCTGAGTTTAGAAAGAATTTAAATTTTGGAACCCAGTTATTCAATATCTGTCACACACATCCAGCTTCACACTATCATATTCATCACTGCTGTCCAGTGCCAGCTTTGACTGGAAATCAGATATTGGATGAGAAGGACTCTGTGCTTGGGTCGCTGTGGGGGGTTGTGTCCCTTGGTGTTGGCTTCAACTCCATCATAACTGCTGGACCCCAGTGAACTCTGACTCCCACAAATGCGCAACGTTGACTCTGCAAATCTGTTTCTCTGTGAAATCTTCTATTGTTCTGTGTTTGAGGCCTTGAGAATTCTCTCCATTAGAAAAAAATAATTTGCCAGATGTCTTAATAAGCCCTGTGCATTTATGGTTCTATATAAGGAGGATTTTTTAAAGCAGCGGATGTTTATTTTTGGCAGCTTCTTTCATTTAACAATTTTCCTGCTTCAGCTACCCTCCAGAAGACTGATAAGAGTATCCTACTTTCCATCTTTCAAATTTAGAGATGAGCATCAGGACTGGGTCCAGTCTATATGTTTGGTCTAAGTCCAAACACTGTCCGAGCATGGCAGATCTGGGGAAAGTTCCAGTCCAGGTTACAGAATCTTTGGATCTGCTATTTTGTTTTGCATCATTCAGATCAAATGGATTTAAAGGTTTAGCCTATATTTCTATTATTTAAGAAAGCATCTATGTGTGTACGTAACGGGAAAGAGAAATAGAACATTGACTTGAAAACCCTCCAGTTCTAATAAGGGAAACAGCTTTCTCATAGGTTCCCACATCATCAGTCAGCTCATCACATGCATGCTGCTGCAAGACATTTTTTTGGTAATGAATTGAATAATCACATCTGTTTCTCAAGCTTGAGAAAAGTTTAAAAAGTCATTAACATTCTCCCATTTCCATCATTGGCAGAATCTACTTTTTTTTTTTTTTCTTTTTAAATCAGAATCTTGGCAGTGTAGACACGTGTGCATGTGAAAAACTTGTCAGTGTGTGTTTGTGTGCGTGCCTGCAGCTAAAGTGAGTGTGTGTGTTTGTGTGCACTTCCACACAGACACAGCACCCCCTTTGCAAAGGCACACAGCCACCACCTGCAGGCACGGACACAGGGAAGAATTGTAGGATCAGAGAATATCCTGAGTTGGAAGGGACCCCCAAGGATTATCCAGTCCAAGTCCCAGCCCTGCACAGGACACTCCAACAATCCCACTCTGTGCCTGAGAGTGTTATCTGAACTCTCCTGGAGCTCTGACAGCCTTGGGGCTGTGACCATTCCTTGGGGAGCCTGTTCAGTGCCCCAGCACCCTCTGGGGAAGAACCTTTCCCTGAAATCCAGCCTGACCCTCCCCTGACACAGCTCCAGCCGCTCCCTCGGGTCCTGTCACTGTCACAGAGAGCAGAGCTCAGAGCTGCCCCTCCACTGCCCCTCCTGAGGAACATGCAGCCCCTGGTGAGGCCTTCCCTGAGTCTCCTCCAGATTGAACAGACCAAGTGACCTCAGCCACTCCTCATACAGCTTCTTCTCCAGGTCCATTGCCATCAGCACAGCCTCCTTTGGACTCTCTCTAATAGCTCAGTATCTTCTATTGCAGTGCCCAATACTGCCCCAGCCCTCGAGGTGAGGCTGCCCCAGTGCAGAGCAGAGTGGGACAATCCCTCCCTTTCCCGGCTGCCGATGTGTGCCTGATGCCCCCAGGGCAGGGATGTCTCTCCTGGCTGCCAGGGCACTGCTGACTCTTGTTCAGCTTCCCACTGACCAGGACCCCCAGGTGCCTTTGCCCAGCGCTGCTCTGCACTCCCCACTCTGTCCGTACATCCAGGGCTGCCCCGTCCCAGGTGCAGAATTCAGCACTCGCCCTTGTTAAACTTCATACAGTTGGTGATTGCCCAGCCCTCTGATTTGTCTGTGTCTCTCTGAAGAGCCTCTTCGCCCTCGAAGGATGGGCTGTGTGTGGATAATGCACACACACATGCTTTTCCCCCAGAATTCCGACTCTTTCCATCAGACCCTGCACCGAGCTCCCCGTGCGCTGCGGATGCTCCAGGCACATGCAGGCAGGAGACACGAGAGGGCAGCGTCCCCTCTGCTGCTGCCTCTGCCTGGGCTCGCTCCTATTGTTATGTTTATGCAAACAGCCTTTGACATAATAGCCTTGAAACAGTTGAAAATTGGATTGTGCCTTTAGGCCAAACATTCAGACCACCACCTTGGCTATATTCATCTGCCACAGTAAATTGGGTTCAGCCTTGGCTCCACACACTGTATTTCAGGGAAGGATTACAGCTTAGCAATAACTTTTGTACAAGAAAGACAAATGCAAACTCCTGGCAGAAATATTGGAGCTGTTTAGTTGTGCAACCCCCTATCTGGAGGAATACAGATTGCACTGAGAATTTCTTTGGACATCCGAGGAGCAAATAAAACAAATTCTCAGGCTGGAATCTCCATTCCTTTCTTTTTCAGCTTCCTAATGCAATCTAATTATGGTTTAACCTCCTGAAATAAATACCTAATAAAAGATGAACCTATTAGAAGAGTAAATTTACTGCCCACTAGTTAGCAGAAATTCTCGCCGTGCTCCCTTTAAGTGATAATATTATTGGGATAGAACATTGTTTGACTGGTTAATGGTCCCTCCACTGCAAGATAGATTATATGGAAAATAAAAGTCAAAGCAGAGCCAGTCACAGTGTCAAAGCCCATGGTTAAAAATACTTTTAACATAAAAAGATGTATTGAAAAGAAGGGAGATGGTAACAGCCCCTCCAACAGGGGTTCAGCAAGAATTTAACCTGTGGTCTAAAAGGGAGACAGTGTTCCCTGGATTCACCATAGTCAGCACCACAATTAATTTTCTACAGGCTGCGTTACAATTTTGTTGCATATTTAAGAAAGTGAAGGTTTATTTGGTCCTGATCCCAGAGGCAATGTGCTAGTTTCAACCTTTTCCAATTCATCCTAGCAGATGTGATGTGTCCATGACATTTGGGGCTATATTCTTCCTTCTATCTCCAAGAAGGGTGGAGATCCAGGTGGAAAGGAGGAGATGGTGTCAAAAGCTCTGCATGCAGGCAGGAGGGATCTGAAGGTGAAGCTGGAGTGGAGACAAGGTGAAGGCTTGGGAGAGAAGAAAAGCAGCAATTCCTCTGGCACTCTTCCCCTCTGCATCTCTAGTTTCCATCGTAGTGCTGGCCCATCAGTGGATTAATGAGGCCATTGACTTTGCCAGGGGTGGAGAATATAAATAAAAGCAATTTCCTGGCCTAGCTCCCACTGAAACCTAATCCAGTGGGAAGAGAAAGGCTCTCTTCTTAAGACGAAGGCTTTTTTAGCTCGGGTGGTAGCTGAGCTGCTGATAACTTTATTGTAAAAGCAAGATGTTTTTTTGAACTATATATTGAGCTTTCTGAATTCATGCAGGCTGGCACACCAGCTACTTCTGGTGTGCAAAGGGGGTGACACGTGCTGTTAGCAGGAATGAATAATAATGGTGGCTGTAGAAACACATTTCTTGTGTGAGTATCTAAATATTTTCCAGGATGGAATTTGCCCAGATCTCCTTATTCTGTACCTGTGGAGGTCTCCCAGCTGGATGATCTTAACTCTCCTTTATTCATTGCATTTACCAGGATCTCATCCCCTGCTTTTAAGGCTAAAGAATACAGCAAGAATTTTACCTGTCTAACACTGTTTCTGAATGAAGCTAACATTGGAAGCACTAGTTACACTTAAACAAGGAGTAGAGCAAGCGTGGAAAACTCTGCTGTGTGCTTCCCCCATCAGCTGTGATGGACCAAATTCTGAAGCAAAACCTCCCATGTTCATGTCTTCAACAGGAACTCTGCCCTGAGTTAAGGAGCCTCTGGTACCTTCCACTGTCAAGACACATAGCTTAGTTGAAGTGGGACAGTGGGGGCATTACACATGCTCTGTTCTAAGAACAAAATGGTCAGAATTAGCCCACTTTATTTATTTATTTATTTGTTTGTTTATTTATCTATTTATTTTTCTAGTCAGTTCAGTCGCACTTTGCTCACTTGTACAACTTAGTTTTGCCAGTGAGTAAAATATTTGGTGCTGGCCTCTGCCAGAAAACAGAAGTCACTAGCTGAAAATGGATAGGAAGTCACACATAATAAGAGAATCATATATTTCCATAGTACTATGAGGAAGTTTTGCTGCTTGAAAAAATGCTTGTTTCACAAAAACACAATTAATCTTTTTTTTTCTGTCTCCAGCTGTTTCTCCCAGAAAGAAAAAAAAATCTCACTAGATGTCTTCAGTATGGTCCCCCCCATTTATCAGGCCTCTCACACTGAATAGAGCAGTATTTTTATGGACAAAACTGAGTGAGCTGGCTGGATTTTGCTGTAGCAGACTCTGATGTGGTAAAGGCTCTTTGTCATATATCACAGTCAGAAGTCATTTATTATCCTGCTTTCCTTTGGGAAGAGACTGGGGCAAAAGATCCAAATTCTACCTTTCCTTTTCCTCAAGTGTGTGTTTTATAATAATCACTTATTAGCAGGATTATGGTAGCATCTAGGTAATCTTGCCAGGATCGGGGCATTATTATGATGAACAATGACAGAAGTCTATTCATTAGAGTCCAGAGAAATTGTTTTGCTTGGCTGTAAAAGCACTTGGGCCAAGGAGGTCAGACAGCTTTATTCAAAGTCTTCTGCCCGTGTTACCAACTCTCGTGATATTATCAAAGTCTCCCACCATCCTGGGCTTTTCAGTGAGCAGCACCTCCTGCTGTCATGTGAGTCCACAAGAAGCTCAGCCTTCATTAAACGAGAGACATGATTCAAGCCCTGTTGATTTCAAGTGAAAAGTCAGAAAAATAAGGCAAGCAGAAGGCAAATAATTACCCACTTGAGATATATAGAGATAATATATATATATAAATTAAATTTTTTTTTTGGAAGGTCAACTTTGTAGGTTCTTGGAGCTCACTGGAGACAGGGCAGGAGGGGACCTTGGAAGTCCTTAGTCCTGTGTTTTTGCATTCCTGAGCCTGTGCTCTCTAGTGCTGGTGCAGAGCAGGAAGGCAGGTGTGAAACACCTTTTTGTGTGACTCAGGGCCCTGCCAAGGCAGGAAGGATTCCTCATAATCTGAAGGAGGCAGAAAGAGTGTGGGCTAAATACTCCTTAAATAATTACTTCAAAAAGTGAGGCTCTATTTCAGTCTAGCCTACCCATCTCAAAAGGACGGCTATTCCCTTTGCATTTAGAGGGTGAAAAGCTGGGAGCCAAGAATAAGCAGAGGGAAAGGGTTTATGATAAAAATACATCTTTCCTCTTTCTCAAGATTGTCTTCCCCACAGCCAAACACACACAAATGCCACTGACTGTATCTCATTTATCCTTGGTTTCTCCTTTCCCTGTCTAGCCCCTTTGTCTCCTGTCTCTATGCCTTGTCAGATATATTTACCCATCCAGGCTCCCAGGCTCTTGCCCAACTCTAGCAGCACTTACAATGCTGGTTTTCAGGAAAACACTACTTAGAGCAGATTGAAGAAGGATCTGTATTAGGATTAACCCAAATAAAGAAATTCACTTTACTGGAGTTTTTCTGATAGCCCCAGTTTCAGTTTTGTCCCCCTTTCAGTACAAAGGGGTGAGTTAAAATAGGATCTTTTCTGCCAATGGAATCCTGAAAATAGAGGAAACCCTGAATTCTCTCTTTTTTTTTTTTTTTTTCCTTTGAGCCACAAATGCTGTGAGCCCTATGGCCCTAACTGATGGGCAGAACTTGCTGAAACACAGATTGCCCCACTCACAGGAAACCAAAATTGTTGAAACAAATGCTGGAACAAAACTCAGGAATGAAAGGCTTTCCATGGATTGGAAATGCCAGTTCTCAGTTTGTTTAGTTCTCAGAAGACTTTGAAGCATTTGGGTTGATGTTTTTGGTTTTAGAAACAAAACAGCTGCCTGGTCTCCTGAGTCTGTGCCAGGAGTCCACACTCCCAGGAACCCTTTTGTGCTGTCTCCACATTATTTTCCAACAGAAAAGTATTTCACAGGAGAGTTTCCATCCAGTTTCACTGGGAACCTCTACTCAGTCCTAACAAGCCTGGTACTACCAGGGGAATCCTGGACCCCATTTTGAGCTCTGCTTCGTTCTTCCTGGTTCTTGCTTTGACCTTTGCCTTGCCGTTCCAAACTCTGTGTGAAGAGGGGCCTTGCTGAGTAAAACCTTCCAGAATTCAAGGTCTTCCTTCCTATTCTGAGAGCCTATGAGAAGAACTTCCAGTACTGTCCTTTCAGCCAAAGACTTTTTTTCTTCCCTCTTTCTTTCCCTTCCCACCACAATTAATTAGCTAATAATTTTGCTACTGATCCATTCTTCATTAAAAAGCTGAATCCCTTTTGTTAGATCTGGTCGGAACAAAGGTAGGAGAATTTATGTCTTAATTTTAGTTCATTATGGCAGAGAGCATCCCACCCCATCACTCTCCCTCTCCCCCCTCTTCTCCAAGCCCTCCCTCTTCCTTTAGAGGATCAGTTATCACTTTGCCCCTAAACTCCTCACATTCTGCAGAGGCATTGGAGGAGCCTTCACTGCCCTTTATCTTCTGCTGCCTCATTAAGAGAAATGAACCTGAGTCTGAGAGAAATGACACAAGGGAAATAAAAATATAATCCCTTGGTGCCACCTATAATGAATTGTTATGAAAACCATGAAAATATCTGTCTGCAGATATTGTTCTTTGATTTGAAGTCAGTGTTGTAAGCGGTAATTTTTGTCATTAAAGCTGTTAATCTGCGCAGCGTTCCTCATAAGTTTTTATGAAGAAAAACAGCCCTGCTGCCTACATGCTCATGCAGGGAGCTTCTGAGCACTGCTACATGAACAGGGTGCCTTTGAATAATTATATTTAATTATAGCCAAGGTGGTTGTCTGTCTCAGAGATGGGGCTGTTTCATGGCAGCCTGCTGTCCACTGCCGACAGGGTTTGGAACGAACTGGTTCACCTGAAGCTCACTGACACCATTGTCCCCAACTGGCTGCTGATGGGGGACATGGGGGAATGTTCCAGAGCACTGAGTTCTCTGTGTGTGTGCATCAGCTTCACTGATTGCTCCAACCGTGTGCTTTTGTGTTTGAGACGGGGCTGAAAGGGATCAAAGATGAGGTGTGGGGAGCAGAGGTGTGCTAGGAGTGTTATCCTATTTTGTCCTTTCCCAGCAGTCACAGAGCTGATCTCCTTCCAGCAATCCATCTTCAGCCTTTCTTGAGTGAGGTCTTCTTTTGCCACATCTGAGTGCTTCCCTGAGATCCCAGACAGCTGTTTTTCATGCTGTGCATGCCAAGTCAGGGCAGAGGGGTCTCTGACTTGGGTGCAGTGCCCTGCACCAGTGTGGCTGCACTTCATTACCCCCAGGTAACACTCCAGACAGAAATCACTGATGCTGGGGAGGGGAGAAAGCATGGCAGCCTTATGGTGTTTAGATTCCTCTGGCCAAAAGGGATTATGGGCATGCTGGACAGGGGAAAATAGCCTCAAGTTGCGCCATGGAAAGTCTAGATTGGATATTAGGGAAAATTTCTTCACTAGAAGGGTTGTCATTCACTGGAGAAAGCTGTCCAGCAATGTGGTGAGGAAGTCAGCATCTCTGGAGATATTTAAAAGCCACATAGATGTGGCACTCTGGGACATGGTTTAGTGGTGGGTTTGGCAGTATGGGATTAGTGGTTGGACTCGATGATCTTAAAATTCTTTTCCAAGCCAAGCGATTCTGTGATTCTAAGGGAAATCAGACTTTGAAAGGTTTTTTTGCACCTCCCTCATAGAATTAGCTCCCTGCTGAAAATAGCAATATTAACCTGCAGTCTGATCTTGTAAGGATTTCCTTATTCCCATCAGAAATTAGGTAAAGTCTCAGTGCTGATTTACACTAGGCAAATATTTGGCTTAATTGCTTGACTTCCTGAATCTTAGCACAACCACAGACACCCCCAGCTCTGCAAATATTTAGGTTCCCATTTGTGGAAAAGATGAAGGCTGAGACTGATCTCCACTGACTTTGCAGAAAGGGCATTGTGAAGTGCATGAGAATAGAGGCAACATCAGAGACTTAAAAATAGAAATAAAAGACCAAGAAAGAGAATGAGTTAATAAATCTTTCAAGACACCAAGTTGATGGAATAATGAAAACAACTACCAGGACTTGCCATGGCCCCTGCCCCTTAAAGGAAGCCTCTTCCCCATTTAGTCCCTGCTTTAAGAACAGAAGGGTTGTAAATAGCTTATGGTTGAAGGCATAAGACATTCATTGTCTTTTCTATTCTTATGCAACTGTCCACTCTGAAATCCTGGTATTTTACTCTTAAACATCTGGAACTAGGATTCCTGTATATAATGCCCCTAATCTCTGTAGAGAAAGTCATTTATGTTTCCTGAAATTCTCAAAAAATATCCCTAGCACCAGGTCTTTTATTTAGGCAGCTTGAATCTGAGAATTCCTGAGAAAAAGCTCTTTATCGGTTCTGCTTCAAGGCAGAGAACTCCAAAATGTGGCAAATTACCCTTTATGCTCCAGGCAGAGTAGCAGTATAAAACAGGCAATTCTTTCCTTGCTTCTGACATCCTACAGCTCAGCAAGTATTTTCCAGCATTTTTGGGGATGTAAGAACAAGATGATCAGGGAAGAGGGCTCTGCAGACACCATTAACATGGTAGGCTGAATCTGCTGACAATAAGTCAATGATTCTTTCTGACATGACTCTAAGAGTAGCAGAAGGACGTCTGTAGGATGACTCATGTTAATGGAAGAGTGGGATGTATGACTTGAGATTTAGGACAGATGTCAGGTTCAGGGAAGTGTGGTGTAAGGAAGGTAATTTTTATTGGCATAGTAGCAGGAGACAACTTGTCAGAGTGATGTTGACTCCTTTTTTTGTATTGTTTTGGCAAGTCCTTTGGGAAGATGGCAAATGAAAAGGGCAGAGGAAGACCTGGCAACATCCCTTGCCAGACAGAAGAGGTTGTCTTCCAGCAGACAAATGGGGTGGTGGTGATTCCATAACTCCGGTTTGCAAAGCCTTGGAAGAGTTGGGAAGAGATTTTTTTTTATTACCTCCAGTGCAGTCAGGGTGGTTTCTCCCTCTCAGACCTGTCTGTGTGTTGAGTTTGCACCGTTCCCAGGTGTTGATTTGAGTAAGGGACCAATTTAAAAAATGGCAAACCCCTCTGCAGACACCACTTCAAGAGTTATGCAGTTCTCTTTCTGCATTGCACACACGTGCTCATCAACAGAGGCTAAATATTTGTAAATCTAGGTCTAAAATATCAGAGAGCAATCCACCAAGTTAATTCAGGGTTCTCATAATATCAGGAGATACACATCTTCCGCTGGCACTGATTTCCAGCTCCTGGTCTTACTTTTCCTGTTTTTGAAGAAGTCCAAGTATTACAGGACAGATTCATGGGCCAAGAGAGGCCCAGCAAAGACATTATGCAAAAGTGTGATACTTCCTTTTCTTTGTTCAAGAGAGTATGTGGGTTGCATTCTTAACTTCATTCTGGTAACTATAACAGTGAGATCAACAGTAATGATTTAAAAAGCCTTTGAATGATTTCCAGTCTCTCCTCCCACCTCCTAAAAGCTGGGGTGAAGTTCTATCCAGCTGTCATTGGGAACAAGAAATTTAACCAGACACCTTTAGCAATATTAATCTTATTTATATTAAGTCAATTCTTAATTAATATTGATGTACAATCTATAAGGCAAGGATCAGGGCTGTCTATGTGTGACCCCCACCCTATCCCAGACCTTATTCTTTACTGGTTGCCTCTTTGAGCACATGACATTTATCTGCCACAATCTCTGCTGCATTTTGTCCCTCCTGCTCACAGAAATGATTGCAGCTGGAATTTGAGTGGAATTTCCTGCTCTCCCTGGTTTCCGTATTCCTTCTTGCCACAGGGTCAGGACAGGAAGTGGGATTTTGCAGAATATTTTGAATGCAGTGTGGGAGACTCAAGAAAAAAGTGAGGTTCAAATGGTATCCACGGCTGCATCTGCAGATGTGCCAGTGTTTGTTCCATTGTGCTGCCGTTTATAGGGTCTTATTTTTTCTGAACACAATGGGATCCTGATTCACGATAAGAACTCGGACAGTTCTGTCTTATACAGATAACATTAGGAAAGCCCAGAATAATTTGCAAGATATTAGCTAAGTGATAAATTTCACAAGGCTCCACTGAACAGGCAGCATTGTAACTTGCGAGTAGAGAAGTGAAGACCTAAAATTAAGGATGAGTTGGAGGCTTAAAAAGAGAGGGAGAATGAAGGGCAAGGATCACATCCTTTGCACTCCTGGCCGGTAGGCACTCAAGCATCTCCCTGTGCCCCAAAAAGACATATTTTTTCCACTAGGTTATAACAGATTCCAGAGTCAGTGTGAGCTGAATAAGCAGATAACCCAGCACATTGTGTGCTACCTCTGGTTGCCATAGCAGAAAGACTCCTACGGACAAAGCCTTTGAGTTGCCTTGTCATTTTTTGTGGATGGAAGAGGAGGAGCAAATTGGTGTACAAAAGAGGGAGCTGGATACAGCCTGGGATTGAAAGCCACAGGGCTTCCTTTTCTGCCTTCTCCACTGCAGCCTTGTGTTCATTCCCCACCCAGACAGTGAGGTTTCTCCTCTCCCCACACAGGCATGGCAGGGATAAGTGTGTTACAGGCTGTCATGTGGCCACGGTGCCAGGAAACCTTACAGTGCCTGTTAGGGAGGGCTGTTCTATCTTCTGATGTCCAGTGCAGCCCTTGCAGCTCGGACACCCAGGGTCAGTCAGCTGCAAGGATGAAACAGCTTCCCGTACTTTCACAGCAAGAGTCAGGCTCTGAGCCCTGGCCAGCAGAGTCTGGCTGGGAAGCGTGGGAAACTTAACAGTAAGAGAGAAAATCTGCTCTATCAAGGGCTGTTTTCCTGGGGCTGCAATTTCTAATGCATCCAGCACATTTTTTTGGGTAATCTCTACTCCTGGAGCAACATTTGGAAGAGTGGAAAGAAAAGTATTTTATCTTCAAAAAAACAATTCATACAACAAATTGAGACGGACACTGTCAGTCACTAACAAAGTAAACATAGCTCCACAGGTCTCAGGCTGCCACCTTTTGCTGAACCCATTAACTGTTTCCTTAATGGCAGAAGAGTGAAGTGGATTTTCCTCTTCATTACTTTTAGTGTAGGTTATATGTTTTTAAAGTGGATCCTTTCTGAAGGAAGGAATAAATTAATACCTTGGAGTTTTTTTCCCCAAGTCTAATCTTTATGTCAATGCAGTAGATTCTCTTCACCTTATTTTCTCTTCAACTCTTTATTTATTTAAGTTCAAGTAGATAGTTTTCCTTCAGTATCTCATTGTAACTGCCTCCTTTACTAAGACAGTTAAGGGATATTGATGTGATTGTTGTAGACATGCTTTACTCAGCTTTTTGTCCACTGTGAGTTGTCGCAATTGTCCGACAATCAAAATATTAAAATGCTGTAGACTACAAGTCAGTCAGGACTGAACTTACGTGAAAAACATTCATTTAGGGTTGGTGTTTCAGCAAGACCTAGGAGCAAATATCTCTGACCCAGTGGAAGCACTTGAGACCTGCCTCTTGCAATCACTTATTCCAAAATTGTGATATTTGCTTACTTAGCCAATCAACACCCCTTCAGTCCTACATTAACAGTTGGGACACACTGTAAAACTACCCTGAACTTACTGGTCGCTCTTTTCAGGCAGGTTCATGGGAATTCTATGAAACTTCTGCCCCATGCTGCTTCCATTTTATCTCTTGGTCTGGGACATGTCCAAGTGTGCTTGGTGATAGCAAACATCTCATCAAGATGTGCCTAGAAGTATCTCATAGGCCTGTATCCAAACCAGCCCAGACTGGTAGACAAGAAGCACAGTGAGAATGATTTTGGCAAAGGCTGTGAGCTATTCCATAGATGAGGATTATGACCAAAGTGGACAAAGCTGGTGCAAGATGACCTCAAAGTTCCCTACAAACTTTGGTATAGACAAAACCTGAATGGCTGGAAAGCAGCGTATTTGTCATTAATTGACATAAATGTTCAATTTTCCTGTATTGGAAAATGTTGAAATATTTAATTTCTATCCAGCGGTAGATTTTACTTGGGGTAAATAGCATCCTTTGCTCCTTTCCTTGCTGTAGCCGTGGCTGATACAATGGCATGAGAAAACTGAATTCTGCCAACTGTACAGCACTCTTTCTCAGCTGGGTTGCAACTGATACCTGTGAATTATCCTGCCATATGCATATATGTTATTTCTGCTTGCTTCTCTTATGGTCCTGAATTAGGACTTCTTCCAGCACTGCTGCAACAGAAACTGTTACCTAGCTGTTTTCCATGTTACTATAATTTCTTCATAATTATTTTAAAGTTCTTATTTTGACCCCACTCCAGTCAGATAAACTTCAGTATTCTTACTTAAGGGAATTAAGGTCACCGAAATAGTGAGGGCTACACATATAAAGGCATCCAGAACTCCAATTTCTATTTGGTTCTTAAGGAAAATTTACATGTTGATGTTTCTTTATGGACTGAAGTCTGAAAAAGCTATTTCCAGAGCCTAATTTTCAGGTGGAGATAAATATTGCCTTACAAAAAACCCAATGAAATTTATGTCCTGTATGACTTTTCCAAAATCCTTCAGGAAGTCAGCAACCAGTCACCAGATTCACATCTCCTGACACTGAGCCGCACTACCTAATTGATACATTTCATACTTGTAGGAATGTAGCCAATTTTTAATCTTTGATCTTGGTGTGAACTTACTTGATGTTATAAATGTTGAATTTTTAGTGTATTTTTATACTGTTACAATTATGAAATTGACTTCTCATATTTATCTTCCTTCAGGAAACTGAGTAACACAATTATTGGAATCGGTTCTTTGAAGCCTGCGATTCCGCAGGAGTTTTTTTTCTTCGGGCTGTCTCCAAGCAGTGACACCATGTCTAGGTCTCATCGTAACAGCCCTAATGAAAAAGCAAAGCGAACAACCCATCATTAGGTTCATATGTCCTCTAGGATTCAGTAATATGGCAGTGAGTCAGGCTGAGCGCTATCGCTTCGGCTGCGGTGTTTTATGGGCTCCCTGACCGAGTGAAGTCACCCGGTCACCGGTGCCGGGCTCTGGGGTGAGCAGCGTGTGGTCTCCTTGGAAACTGCAAAGTTGTGCGGGAGGCAGGAGTGTGTGTCCCAGAAATGAGAGGAGAGCCTGATAGGAGATCTCCAGCTGGAATTTCACTGGAGGAAACCATGCCTGGTAAGTTGGCCTGCCAAGCCTTTCATCTGACCTGCTGCTGTCCCAGCCTGTCACCCCTGTAACCTCCTGTTAAAAATACCAGCATGTTTCCTTGCTGGCCGGACATCCTGCCAGCGAGCTTTGGTATCCCAGGGAGCTGAAACACTCGGAGAGCCCTGCTGCCACAGGGGGCTGTCACCCCAACACAGCGCGAGCTGGACAGTCAGCAATTCAGCCTTCCACCTCAGGCCTTCTCTAGAGGGATCTGCTTCCCCACATTATCACAGAATCAGAATAACTTAGTTTGGAAAGGCCTCCAAGATCATCAAGTCCAGCCTTATCTATGATTAAAGACACTGTGTTGGAGGGTTTTTTTCTCAAGCTTATCTTAATGTCAAGGTAGTAGGTCCTCTTCACCTTATTTTCTCTTCACCTCTCTATTTGAGTTCGAGGAGGTAGTTTTCCTTCAATATGTCATTGTAACTGCCTCCTTTACTAGGACACGCACAGCAGCATGTTAAAATCAACACCTACCAACAATTAACTCCAGCGGCAAATACTCCCCATCCTTTGTGATAACAGCGTAATATTCTGTAGAAAAGAACTGACAGCTTTGAAAATCAGAATATGAGCTGTCTCTAGTTCTGCCCAGGCTGTCCATTGCCACAGAGTGCCCCTATTTGTTGGTTGTTTTTTAATTAATATTAGAAGAGCAGCTGGGAATGCCAGGTGAGACCTGCAGCCCTGTGGGAGCAGGAGCTCCCTGGCCAGCTGCTGTAGAAGGTGGGTCCAGCCCCAGAGAGCTCATGGGCAATGGATGAACCCCGCAGCAATGGATGAATTGGACAAATTGGGCAAATGTGGTTTGGAGAAAACTTGCTGCAGTGGGATACCCAGAGTTTGACAGGGAGGTCAGCTGGCTGCTGGATTAATAGAAAGCAGTGGGAACCGTCTGTAAGCACTAAGCATGAGGAAATGGTAGGACATGGTTTACTGGAGGATAGGTAATTGGACAGGTTTTTGGCACTAGTGGGTGGAGCAGTGTGGGAGAACACATGGCAATACTTAAGGAAGAAGTTGGCTTGCAGCTTCTCAGGCTTGTCCGGGACACAGTAAGCCCAGGAAGTTCCCAGTTTTTTCCTGCAGAGATAAAAAATTGCTTTATTTTTAAACTGCTGGTATTTAGTTCTACGAAATTCCTTTTCATTCGTGCTCAGAAAAGTTTCCTAAGTTTGTTTTTATTTGTTTCGCATTTTGTATGAAAATTACAGTGATCAAAATTTTAAAATGTGTCTTTTGGTACAAGTTTTCAGACTTATTGCAAAGCCACATTTTGAAAAGCAAACATTGAATTTTGTAAGGGAAAACATTTCACCAAGAAAGTCCTTGTTCATTTCCTTTGTCAGATTTTCATAAAATCTGTAAAAAGCACTAAGCAGGTTAAATGCTTTGGCTAGCAAAAATTTCCATGTTTGTTGAAAAGGTATTTTTCCTGAGAATCATTCTGATGAAAACACTTCAACCACCTTCTGGAATTAAAAAGAAATATTATTAAAATATATTTGCCCAAGTTTCCGAAAGGGAAACAAGTGTCAGTGTTAGATAATTAGAAACCAGGGCTCAGCCTTTTCTCAAACAACCAAACAGAGCTTCTTTGAACTCATCTTGACTTCTTGGTGCTGTGTCAGAGGAGGAGATTAGCGTTGGAAAACATGCTCGAGACAGGAGTGAATGCTGCACTGTTTAAGAATGAAAAAATTGCAGACCAAGCCATTTTTTCTCCCCCTCAGCTACAACTCTTGCTTTGGGAGACAGGATATGTCTCAGTTCCAGGACTGCAGCCACTGAAGTGCTGGATGGAGGTTCCCTGAGGAACAGGAGGCAGTGACTGCTCTGAAGGGAACAACCAAACAAAAAGAATGGAAAGAATGAAAACTTTCAAGCCTGGCTTCTGCTACTAGTGATAGGAAATCGAGGTGTAAACTCAGACCAAAATACATGGCTGAGATTTTACAGCAAATGTTTGCCTAGGAGATGGTGCAATCTCACTACAGGAGGTGGTAAGGAACACTGAGCATCCAGGTCCAGGAAAGGAGCAATATGCTGGAAAGAGGAGCTGCACTGGCAGAAGTATATAAAGAGAAATTATGTTCTTTGTTCAGAGGAAAATTTTGAATTGGAATGCAGTTTACTGCCTTAACTATTGAGGAAAGTAACACAGAAAGAGAGTGCTTCTGGGAGATTTCCATTAGAAATTGCAAAATCTTTTTCCCTCTTTCTCTGCCCAATGCAATTAAACAGTAATAGGAGTGCGTTGCACAGTTTATGAAGCAATAATCCAGTTCCCAAATGGCTAAACCGGGAGACTGATGGCCAAATCATTTATCCCAATGAGGAAAATAGATTATTGCTCAGGAAAGCAGCAGGATGGCATTGTTACAATTATTCTGCTGTCTCAGTTTATCAGTTCAAAAATCTAGATAGGAATTCTTTCCCTGGGATCAGTTTCTGCTTTCCTTGCTTGCAGTGCCAGTCCTGAGCGAGGAGTCCTGCTGACTGTGCCACGATTACCTGTGGAGCAAAGTACAGCTCTCAGTGAATGAGAGTGACAGGGTGAGGGTTTCAAGGCAGCAACAAAACATGGTAGCTGGTGAAGTCAGTGCAATTCTGGCTGGGAGATGTGGAGACATAACATTATGAAGTAGGAATGTAACAGCTCTCATGTGACTGCACTGGGGATATTGTGCTTAGTTCTAAGCACCTCGTTAACAGAACCGTATTAACAAACTGGAGGGGATCCAGAGAAGAGAAAGTCAGTTGGGTATGTTGATTTATGAATTAAGATGGGCCTGAGTGGCTGATGTCCAATCTGAATCCATATTGGAATGCCTCCAGATCTTGCAGATGTTTGTGGGTTCAGGACTTTGTGATCCTGAGTCGGCTGGAGTCTGTAGAAAGATTCCCATTGGCCCCACTGATCACTAGATTTGGGTTAGCTTGAAGAAACCTTGGCTGAACAGTGATTAAGGCTAAGGATATATATCTATGTAAAACTTGGAAAAAGAGTAAACAGAGGGGAATGTGATGTCAGCTTGGAACTATTAAAGAGTGCAAATGTGAGGACCACCGTCTTGGCTGACATACTGGGAAAATGAACTGGGGACCTTCAGCATTGGAAGCCAGAGTTTTTTAACATCCCCAGCCAAGGTGACCGGGCTGCTGCATGTCCCTCTTCTCTGGGAAGAGACAAAAGTACAGGGTGCCCTCCTGGATAGTATTTCCATGGTCTGACAGGCATAAGGAACTTCTTAGCATTAATTGACAGAGCCAATATTTTAGGAGCAGGGTGATAAATTTAAGAAAAAGAAATGAGTTTTGCACCCCTTAACTAATGAACCAGGTCACAATAAGCCTATTTTTTTTTTTTTTTTTTTGCATAAGCTTTTTGAATGAGCAGGTGGACAGACACTCAGAAAGCAGATTGTCTCTTTTCTCTACAAAGTTCTTTCCAGGAATTTGTTATCATGGAGAATTCCACCCCATTTTCAGTTTCGCTGAAGTTGGCCAGCAGGTACACAAGTTGTTAGATGGGAAGAATGACAAACATGATGATCTCACAACCTGGTTTTCCTTAGTAAATTCAGCCCAAAAAGATATTTATTTTCGTATTCCCAATGGCATACAAATCTAAGTTGGAGACCCTACTTGTTCCCGGAACACCAAGAAACTTCAAAGAAATTTAGGTTAAAAGCTCATTTGTTTCAAAATTGCGTGTTTGCTGTCTGCTTTGTTCCTTTGCTTGGCTGTAAAGCATAACACACTGATGCTGTGAGCTTTGCTTTCAGATCCTTACAAACATCTGCTTGTTTTATATTTCAAATGCTGCTTACAATATAAAATCATATCCCAAACAAAAGATATTTCTCTACCAATAAGGAACCAATTAATGTCAGAAAGTCTAAACCAGTATATTAAAAGAAAAACAACTAAAAAAAGAAAAGGAAATGTGGCTGAACCGTGAGTATCTGATAGTGCTGTGATGCCCAGGGTAAGGCTGGTGCCTCCAGTCAGTGTGAGTTGGGATTGAATTTACTTCATTCTTTATAAACAGTGGATCAGACAGGGGTTTTCTGAAAGTTTTTTTCAAAAGTACAAATATGATGCTGGAAAGCCCCAACGGATGTTGTTTCAAGGCAGTGACATAAGATGGGGCTAAAATCTTTGCAAACTTAGTAGTGCCTTAGCAGACTTAGTAATATCACAGCAGGGAACAGCAACGTCACATCTGGAACATTATAAAATTGGCAATGCTGAAAAGGCATTAGTAAACATTATTAAGAATTCCTTGCAGGCAATTAGACTGCAACAATATCTTTGGAGAAAGGTTTTTTTTCTTCCTTTTGCGTCTTTATTTCTATCTTGCTAATGAGGGACTAATGAGCCACAGACTTGTTACCTAGGAGGGATAGCTCAACAAAGCTCTAGTGAACTTAAACCCAGTATTTACAGACTGATGACTGTTCACATTCATTATATGTTTTAAATGAGGAGGGACTACAGTAAAAAAAAAAAAAAAAAAGGAAAAAAAAAGGAAACAAGTTGTTCCTAGCTGAGAGACTTCTGAAACTCTAAATGTCAGAAGTTTCCTAATGTCAAGGTTAGAGCCTTCCACCTTTCCCACCATTTAAGGCTGAGCACAGTTATGTGTTACCAAAATATTAGTCTTCTCTGACTATTGCAAAATCTACTTTTTGGATTTAATGATTTAAAGAGATTTTTATTTTGTTTTGGTTTGGTTTTTGCTTCCTTAGGAAGCCAGGCTGCTAAGCACAACCTGTAAGGGTTTGTCTGTGTAGGGGTACACTGGCATATGCCTGTTTCAACCAGTCCCTGCTCACAATATTTTTGTGAACAGCGTCTTTTTCTGTGTCTTTTTCTGGCTTGCTAATCTTAACTATCTAAGAGGCTGCAGATAAGACATTGGAGAATCTCAAGCAGAGCACACTTTCAGTTCCAGGCACAAGGAAATCACTCAGAGCTTATCAGCAGCTCTGATACCAGCCTAGTGGTTAGGGCACATGGGTGGGACTTGGGAGCCTTGGCTAAAATGAGTTGCTCTGCTACACTTTTCCTATGTGCCCTTGAGCAACCCATGCATGGACTGTTTTTTTAAAAACTCCTTCTCTTACAGGCTGGAGACTGAAATCTGTCCTGAGACATCAGGATGGGTAGCCCATGGACGGAGACAAACATCACTAGGATGTGCCCTAGGAGCACTGAACACAGGGATCTTTGTGACTGGATCCCTTGAGCAAGCCCTAAATGTCAAATGAGGGGAATTTGGTCTCCAAAGAGTACAGTCACCAGAATAGAGTGTGTGTGACCACGCCATAAATCTACTTCTCCTCTTCCCAGCCCAGAAGATCTTCATGCAGCCAAGACATAGTGGCAAAAGCAGTTTCACAGTCTTTGCTCACAGACATGGGGAGGGTGCAACCCCTTTTTTATTTAGAAACAGCAGTTTGGACACTATTTCCTTTGCAAAGATACACAAAAGGTTTTGGTTTATTTTCAAGAACAAATTAAGAAACTTTGAATGTTGCCACAGAAGAGTTCTTGGGCAGCTCACTTTCTCTTGAACTTTTTCAGGCTTATTTTCTCTTTGGATGTATGGTTAAGTTATTTAAGCATCCGGTTCCTGTGGCGTCTTGGACCTTTCACCTTGACCCCTCTATCCCTGGCTTCTCCCTCTTCCCAGTCCATATCCCAAAGACTTATTTGTTTTAGCAGGTCTGTGACAGAAGCCACAGTGTTCACTGGGAGCTGATGTCTGGGCCTTGGCAGTGACCACAGGGCTAACAAAGGACCCTAATTCCAGGTTTTTGAACCGTTCATCCATACAGCTTCACGTCAGCTGTGCAGGGATGTAAACCTGCGATTGCCAAGCGCAGGGTGGCTCTCCCACCTGTTCCATCATTTCCCCACCTTATGTGCACTCACTCTGAGGACTGTAAGCAATTACTCTGTTAGGTACTAAATACGATATGCAACACATGGTAGTGTAAAATTATGGAATTTGGGGGTTTTAATGAGCTCAGGTGCAATACAAAAGAACTTTTTTTTTCCCCGTCCATAAAATTATATGGCTTGGAATCAGGGGGTTTATACAGCCCTGGACAAAACCATTTTATTTAAAGGGTGGGTGTAAGGCGGGGGGGGAGTGTGGAGGAATACAACAACAACAACACCCTAGCCCAGCACAATTATATGCAGATTTGTTCATAAATCTGGGCTGGAGCAGATGTGCTGCACATGTTGAAAATCCAGAGCATGTTGCTGGAACTTAAAACATAAATATGAACCTGTTTCCAAAGAGGAAAATCTGCTCACAGCGAGGAGCTGACCTGTGCTTTAAACAAAGATCAAGTCCATTCTGCCTGTTGTGCCTTTGCCATGTGTTTACTTTCCTTGCTTGGTGCCTAGGGTAGCTTAAGAAATAGCCAAAAGAAAAGAAGCAATTTACTTCGGTCTGAAAAGAGCCAGTGGCACTTCAGGCTTAAGGAAACAAGAGGTAGGATGTGACCCAACTCATCTGGCTATCAAGGGTCCTATTAGACTGGGTCAGCAGTATCATGCCGGATCTCTCATCTGTATTTTTAGATGCTTGAAGTCTTTTGCCCTGTAGCTAAATCTTGTAGAAAAACATAACTGCACTTCACAGTGGGTAAGGCTGTAAGAAATACTCTGCTTTAAACACAAGCCTACACTCTGTAGGCAGTTGGAAGTGAAGTTCCTGTAGCTGGCTGCGCGATTAAATTCCTTTGGAGGGTAGCAGGGCACGTTCTTGAAGACTCTGCACCCTGACTGAGTGACACCATATTTTATTTTCTTAACAGTAACAACTGAAATGCTGGCAGCCCCTCCTATCCAAGGCTGTGAGCTCCCAGATTTCAGCCTGCTTTGATGCATGTCTGATACATGTGGTAGCATGTGAGACAATTTTCTCTCTTCTTGGCTTTTTATTTTGTCAGAAATGGGTGTGTGTTTGTCAAGGGACTGAGAATTCAAAGTGCTTTCTTCCCAAGTGGTAGATGTGGTCATCTCTGTGGCTGTGCTTGAGTTCTCAGCTCTACATGGAGGATGTTGGATTACGGCATGATGTTGAACTCTGTGCTCATCCACTTATCCCTGCAGGCTGGTGATGCCAGGAGCTTTAATCTCAAAGATTAATGTACACACTCATGCCACTCCTTGCATTGGCAGTCAGCTGCAATACCCTGATTGTGGGAGAAGGACATCTGATTGTTCCAGAGAGCTTGAGAAACCCACACTTCTCTGGTAAACTGCTCATATTTTATTTTCACTTAAATCAAAGAGCCACGAAAGGGTATGACCATTAAAAATAGTCAGGTTGACATAGATGTGGATTATGTCAGAAAGAGAATGAGCAGTTTATGCTGAGAAGAGGCACAAATAAAACCTATCTCTTTGGTTTGCTGCAGGTAAGAGAGATGTGTATGTGGATCAGCCTCCTACTTGTTGCACCTTCCCTGCCCAATGTCTTCATTTGCCACTGTACAGCCTGGGATGGGGCTGCCCCACCAGAGGTGTCACTAACATTAAACCTGCCAAGGGCAGTGAGGTCCCTCCATGCTCTGCTGAACAGGGTTGGACAGGTATTGTGACGACTAATTGAAAATGGGGTTTCATTTGAGAAACACTCACACGTACAAACTCCATTAACGAATCAGCTTTCCAAGGGGTTTCACAGTTTTGAAGCCCAAAAGCTCCTGCCACTGACAGCACACAGCCCACGCCCCACAGCACATGGAGAAGGGAAAAGGGCTGTCAGTGCTGACAAGTTCACCTTAAACTGGAAAATTTTAAATGTTCCCGGTGGCCTGACTATTTGTCCTTCCACCTGACTACTGTTCAATCCATTGCCCTCAAATATGGTAAGAGGAAGAAAAGATGCATTATTATTAATAAATGAATGGAGCTATTTGCTATTTATTATTTAAGCCCTCGATACTGGCAGGCTTTAGTGATACATGAAATACAGGCAAGTAATTTATTTATTAGGCAAAATAATGATTTTTTCCCCCACCATTCTGAGGCCCTCTTTGACCCAAAACAGCAGGGGGTTTATCAAATACAAATACGATGACTTGTAATTTTAGAGTCTTTCAGAGCACTGTAACTGACAACCTTTTTAACATAAGTACATTGAACAAATAATTTATAGAAGTATTCTGGGAATATTTTAGGGTGTTTTATTACTACTTCTGAAAGCTATGGCATGTTATTGATTTTGGTGTATTAATATAACCTAAAAGTGAGGGCACATGCTTGCCTCCTAATCCAAATCAGCTTTGATGGCAACCCATATATTTTACTGAAAGGAGCCTTGAACTAACGGCAGAGGTTAACAATTACACATCATAGCCAAAAGTTTAAGATAATGAATTTTGCACATTACACACAGTCCAGCTCCAGCCACAGGAAGTTCCCCACTACTCCCTCCTCAATGTCTCATCCAAATTTCTCCAGTAGCTATTTGTCAGAATTTTGAAGCCTTATTCTTGCATTTGTGCCATACAATTTACATTGTATTCATGAAGGCTTCCACTGAGGAAGTGTAATCATCATTACCGTTTTCTTTATGCCATAAAAATAGCGTATTTCTCTTAAAATGGGCTTGCTTTGTATTTTATCATGCACAAAAGTGCGTGTATGTGTGTGTATACAGAGGCATAGGTATATATAACAATAGCTGTGATGTGTACATTACTGCATGTGGGGATTTCTCTATTTCATTCTCTGCTGCCCCTGGGCTGTTGCTGGTGGGCACTAGAGAGGTTTCAGCTGCTTCATCTGCCTCTCTCCACCTGTCCAGAGGCTCCAGAGCAGCTCCAGTGCAGCATGACAGGAAGACTGATGCCTCCAGACTTTGCTTTCTGGTGACCTGGGTACCTACCTGTTAATGCTTCAGTGAAACTGGACCAATTCACCTGGTTGCTGAAAACTGTCCAACAGCACCAGTGCCTGATCCTTGCCATCGTGGTGCAAGGCAGATCCCTGAAAAGGGGGCTCTTCAAGCCTCACCACCAAATGTGGGCTCATTTCTTTTCCTCTTCCCGTTTTCTCTCTAATCTTCTCTGCTGGCAATTAGTTTCACCATAGTTATCTCACTTCAGGAGGACTTTTTATCCCATGTTTAGTTCTTGGCTTTAAAAAGGAATGGTGGACAGTTTTAAGTGCCTTGACATAGCAACTCTGTGAGCCGGGGCTGTTCTCTAGCCACCCTTTCTTGCAAGACTCTTAAGGCTTGAGGTCCTGTTGTCCTCAAAACCAGAAGGACCTTTGCCTACATTTATGCCACAATTGCTGTTTAAAAAGCCTATGCATGGGGAAGTGTCTAATGTGGACTGAGAAGCGTGCATTAAAATAGCATAAAACGTGGGCTCCTTTTTTTCCCTTTTTTTAATTTGTGGTGGAATTCAATCAAAATAACTCTGGAGGGTGAAAAAGCATGCAGAACTCGAGGGGCAGGGAATAGGCCATCTGGCTGAACATGCTGCCTGTTAAAATGTACCTTAATCCCCACTTCCTGCTCTTTTGCCATATGCTTTGCTGTGTGAAAACTCAGGTACAAAGCGGTGCCCTAAAAAGGTGACTCCTAATTAAATCCAAAAGAGGCATTTTATATTCATCATCGTAGATTTACTCACATCTTTATTTTCCAATAAAATGTGCTTGCTCCTCCTGTCCTTGTGGTGTGACTGATGTCACTTCCCACCCAAGAAGTTTCTGGAGGAGGGACCCTTTTTTCCTGTTATTTTTAAATACAATTTAAAATCTTCTTTAGTTTTTAAGTGGTAAAACTCCAGCACTATTTATGTCCAGGTGTAGTTAATGCCCTCATTCTCAAAGGAGGAACAACAAGGGCCTTGAGTTGAAATAGAAGTGATACCCTGCATGCCTGCTTCCCTTACAGTCAACATTTAATGATTTTCAAATAGTAATAATACATTGGCAAAGGAGAGAAGAGGCAGTGAAATGTAATTTCAAATATAAATTAGGTCTTGGGCCTCTTGCAGCTAAGGTTTTATTGGTACATGTTTTTTAGCATAAGGGACAGGGCTTGGGTACCAAAGAGCGTTTCTTAAACTTTGTAATTTTCAAGCTTCATAAAGTTTTTAAACTTTCAAAGCAAATTTTCAAGCCCTGGTTAATTCACTGGTCCTCCTGCAACTTGGTCCAGACTTTTCATATAGCTTTGGTGCTGGAGCTTGTTTTTCACATTGTTACAGACTTAGGCCAAGAGAGGGGCCCTTTGGAAAGAAAGGGCAGTCAAACCCTCTGAAAACTAATGGGAGCCAAGGAGCTTGAAAATCTTTGAGGAAGTTCAACCATATGCAGTGCATCCCTTGCATGGGGTAGCCCAGAGCAGTGGTGGGACAAGCAGGCAGTGTGTCCCAAGTCAGTTGTTTAGTGGGCTATAGACAGACCCACCAGAGTATTGTATTTCTTTATGTGCAACAGACTGCATGAACTGCAGTTCCTTTCCTCCAGGTGCACCTGATACAGAGAGCTCCTGTTGTTGTTTTGGGTTCTTTGCTTTTAGGTTCAGTAGATTTTATTGGGTTATTTTCCTACCCTGTGAACACAGGCACCAGGTAGTCAGTAACAATTGCTCCATTAAAAAGGAAAAATAAAATCTTTGGTGTTTGCTGCACACACTTGAAACAAAAAAAAAGAAGGGGGAAAGATGAAGGAAAAACAGATGTCAAATGTTGTTTCACATGTCACAGAGGCTGCTGTTCTATAGACCCATGTCTTCGAATGAGTGTAACTAAAATGTTACCAAAGAGGTGCATTCTATCACATCCTTCTTCCATTCTTTGATATTATCACCTCTGAAAATCCAAATTCTTGTTTGACAGCTGCATTATCTTAAATTAACTTTTGGCTTCTAATCTGAGAACGTTTTGGCCCAGACAGGACTCTCCTGAGGTTACAAACAAATCAATGGCAGGGCCAGGAATAGAAGTTGAATAGGCCTCCTGTGCTCCTTTTAGCTACCAGACCTCCTTCAGCTGAAAATCACATTGAGCCTCAAGCCATTGCCAGGTGAACACTGGGAGTTTAGTCCCAGAAAGGACGAGCTCCAATTCCTCCTCTCCTGTTGCCTGGAAGTGCTTGGTTGGTGTTCAGCACCTCCCTGGCCTATACCATCCCTTAACGCTGCTGCAAAAAGCACAGAAACCCCACCGCATGTCTTCTGCTCCTCAGCGTTCAGCTCTGAGCACCAGTCACAACTGGTTTGTGTTCCCTGCCTGCTTCTGCCATCGAGGCTTTATTTAGGCTTGATAGTGAGCGGAACAGTCAGGTGTAAGATTTTAGGTCTCCGCTCAGACGAATCGCGCACGGTAGACGCCGAGCAGCCCGAGTGTTTACAACAGCCTGTGACAGAACGTGTTACTCCTTGCAGCTTGAGGCACTGCCACAGAAATATGGCACAGTGCACAGAAATTGCTTGTGCAGCAAGCTGAAAGTCGGGTTATTAGGGTGTGCTGTCGGATTAACCCACCGGCATGCAATCTAACCCGATACCAACAGCGAGGATTTATTACCTGCCGTGACTTCCAGTCACATCTGAGCCCACCGTGAAATCACAGGGTGTGTGTTTTTGTCCGTGTGTGTGTGTGATTGCTGTGAGGGAGAGAATAACCGATCTGTATGGGAGCTGAGAGTGAGTTCCCATGGTGTAGCACTGCATCCGGAGCCCTTTGCTGCATGCCATGGCCTGTGTTTGGGATTAAAATCTCCTCCTGTGGTGCTTAGCCTGAAAATCATTTGTGTCATGGGAAGGTACTTGAGGAGGAAAAAAATCTGTGTCTCAGATACACAGGTGGACCCTGCTGAGGTTGTGGAGTAACTGGAGGTAGTGGTAGGTCCTAAAGGCTTTGCCATTCAGATCACCAGCCTTATGAATATTCAGACTACATCTTCTCTGCTGATGCTGGCACCACTTTGTTTCAAAGCTGTTGGTGTTTTAGGGAGCTGTGAACACCTGTGCAGGGGGACTGGACTGAGATCTCACCTGTCCAGTTTGCATTAGAATGGCAAAGTGCCCACAACTGGCTTTGACTCAGCCACAGTTTGGTGACTGTTACTCGTTTCTTACCTGCAACTAAAACACCAAAAATCTCCATCCTCCACTGCCAGCTAGGATCATACGGGGTTTACCTATTTCAGCCATGCAAATAGTTTAGAAAAAAGCAAACTATATCTACTGTTCCTTGCAGCTGTTTGTTCAGTGTCCCATCCCCACTCTACTCCAATCTTGTGAGATACAAAGTTTGTCAAGGAATGTTGGGTTTTATCAGTGGGTAAATCTGTGGGCCTGTGGGTAACCAGACCACCATTGTGTCTGGCAATAATGACCAAGTTTTAATGTCAATAGAAGCCAACTGGTGAGGTAATTAACCAGTTATTATATGATAATGACTATGAACCTTCATACTTGATGTAATTAAAAACTTTTAATATGTTCCTATTTGTGACGTGTAAAATACTGAAGAGGTTCTGAAGGTTTTCAGACTTTTCCTTCTTTTCCAATTTTTTACACATTCTGTTTTTCTGTCTTTGAACCCTGTGACATGAAAGCTGTAAAATTACATATGAGACCTAGAAATAGATTTGACTCATGCAAATTCCTTGGAGGAGATGGAGGACTGCAGCCCACACCAGTGACCATTGCGACCTGAGCTGCCCTCAATGGAGCAAAGAGTATTTGTTTTGGATTAATTCAGAGAGAGTTAAGAGACACTATAATTTTAATCTTCGATTTAGCAGAAGATTTAGGCTGCTGCCAGAACAGAACTTCAATACTTTAATTTAAATCTGAGCATGAATGTTCTTGAAGTAAGTGGAGCTGTTCCTGTGTTCAAACTAAGCGTGTGCTTAACTTAATATTGCTGAATCAGCTGGGAGCATCTAAAAGACTGCCCCTTCTTAGACTTTTGAATTCACAAAATGAGTAATCTTCACTTGTGTAACGTGTACCTTGTTGAGATTCTAGTGCCCCTCTCAACAGTCTTGGGGAATCAATAACTTCCTATTTCTTCAGAATATTTTTTCCTGTGTTTAAGACTGTGCTTGTTGCTACAAGAGCCTTTTTCCTCCTCCTTTAGATGTCCCTTCCCAGTTGGTAATTTATTATTATTTTAAATCAGTACACACATAAACATTGCTATTTTAATTAGGGAGAAGCAAACAGAAGTCACAGGCTATAAGGCTCTGCAAGTATGCTTGCTACTCTCACATTTTAATTATTTATTGGAGTAAATAAAATTAAATATTTTCATAGCGATCCAGAACAGGATTTGAAGTAATTACTCTGTCAAATTCATCAAAAATTCTCTCATCAAAATAAAAACCTTGATGTTACTGAATAATTTATAGTACAAATACACAGAAATTGTAAAGTATTATAAATAGAAAACTGCAGGGTAAGTGAACATGAATTAGTTAAGGGTTATGTTTCTGAAAGAGCCTGTCATAAGCTGTATAAATTTTTAATAAGTGTTTTTGAGGCCTAATTTTCAGTGTACAGTATATACCAACAACTACAGGAAACAACCCGAAAATGGTGATTTAGAAACACAGCTGTTTATGATAGAGGCCAGATTGTGGCTCCTCTTCCTGGGCCTTTCTCTCATACAATTTCAACTAATGATGTTTGCCACTGAATGCCGATGGCTTAACATGAATCATCTGCCTAAATAGCAAATACATTAAGTAAACCTAATCTCTATTATTATCTATGAATACCAAATGCTGGGACAATATCCAGCCTATTAAACCCCAACTGTTCAGTGAGGCATCCCTGCACCAGTGCCTTAACACCAGCTTGCCCGTGCTCAGTCTTTGCTCTGGTTTCTGGTGTGACTGGGGGTCTCTCCTCCTTGTGCAGGAGCTGGAAGGGGCTCTTGGTGTTCCTGGCACCCACAGGGCCTGATCCTGCAAACTGCCCTCTTCCCACCACGGGTAAAAGCAGCTGGAAGTGCTCAGCACCTTGCAGGTTGATGGGAACTTTTTCATTAGATCTTGGAACATTGAAGGTGACTCTCCATGTTATTGATAACCAAAGATGTGTCAGAGCAAAACCTTTGATCTCAAGTCCCCTGACTTCACTTTTCTTTCTAATTCTGGATCAAAATTCTCTGCTAAAAGTGCTTCTGTAAAACAAAGTAGCCACAGGTCTGGACCTTCCCGTGCTAGAGCCACTATTTTCTGTGGATCTGAGATGGATGCAAATATCAACAGCCTTTTAAAAAACCTACCACTTCCAGCTCATGGTAGACTTGAGAAGCAAAACTTCCTCCTTCCCAGCCATATGAAACTTGAGATTTATGGTGGGGTCTGGATCTAAGGCAGCAAAGGAAACCTGCTGCAGCTCCACTGATGCTGAGGGAGTTCTGGATACAGTGGTGTAAGGCTGAGGTAATGCCAGAGGAATCAGTGGATTTGTTATGAATTACTCTCATCGTAATGAAGCCTAGAAGTCTTTTTTCACTTCTTTGTTGCAAAGGTCATTAGGCAAATTGTACTTCTATTCTTAAAAGTAGATCAGGAGTTAAAGAAAATAGATTTGGTGCCATTTGCTACTTATTCTATTGTAAGAAGGATCAGTTAAGGGAGGGCTTTTTCTTTCTTGTAGCATATCACCATTTTGGTAGACATGTCAGTTCAGATCATATCTGGCTAAAACTTTGGGTTTTGAGAGCCACTAAGAAATATGCACTTTTTTGATCAATACGTGTTACAGAAATAGATGCAGGTAATGATTTTCAGAGAGCTAAGCCAAGGAAACTTTATCAGATGTAGAAAATGCTATCTCATTTCATGCATGCATCTACCTCTGGCAAGGTTCTTTCTATTTCTGGGACCTAAAGGGCCTCAGCAAGGTAGTTCTGCTTGTAAATCTCTGCTACATCAGAAAGGTCAATATACAAGATGCAGAGTAGGCACAGAATGGCAGGAAGTGGGAGCACGATTGAAACAAGTTAAAAATTGCAATCCTTCTA
This sequence comes from Acanthornis magna, assembly GCA_036785705.1. NCBI lineage: Eukaryota > Metazoa > Chordata > Aves > Passeriformes > Acanthizidae > Acanthornis > Acanthornis magna. The sequence continues at coordinate 7,809,697 of JAWUZG010000092.1, forward strand.
TGCTTGAAAATGAAAATCCATGTGCAGAACTCATGGGAACAGCTAGGGAGTATTCAGGAAGCTTTGGAAAGCTTTGGCTTACACAAACTTAAATGCAACCTAAATTTTGCTTTGTTTTTCTGCACGACGCGAAAAGTACCCGGCTTGAATATGGTACAAGACAAATTTATTGACTACAGAGTAGACATAGGAATTTATTGCTGTTCTGTTTCTCTTCCCCTTCATCAGCCAAGGTTTTCTTAACTGGCTACATTAACAGTGCCACCAAGCATTTTGTGGAGGTTTTGAGTGACTCAGGGATTTAGTCCTCAGTATAATTGCTGTCTAACTCTGTGCTCTCCAATCTGAATAATGTGGGGAACATTTGCTTAGTGCCCCAAAGATTACATTGCTTTACGTCAGATTGTCAGCAAAGAAGTTTTTAATGACTATTTAATTAAAGAGAAACCATTTGATCATTTAACACTAATGGTTTTTTTCCTATAGTAAAGCTTCCTCTTCTTATAAATGCAGGCTATCAAAGTCTGAGAGGAGCACAGAGGTGGAACCTTCCATGTATTAGTTATTCACCAGGTCCTTCCTTTCTTTCTGTTTAATAATTGATAGGCACAATCGTTCCTCCTACTTCTTCACTGTAGTCAATAGCGTGTCATCCTCTGCTGTCATCTCAGGTCACCTTCCTGAACTGCTTGGGTTTAGGAGTCAAGTCTGGTACAGGCAAGTTAAAACTTTTGATAGTAGAAAGAGATATTCATTTAATATGCTGGTTGCTAATCATTATCAGCCCATTTTAAAATGAGAAAGTGGCTCGTATAGGGAATCGCTTAATTTCCCTAAGCACATTTGGGTCTCACTTGCTTTAAAGACGTGCTCTTAGCTTGATTTTTCTCTTTGGGTTTGGGGTCTTTAACATTTCCTCTTCTGTTGCTTGTGGTTTCATTGTAACATTATTCTTACTGCTTTTCCTCTTCCATCTATTTCGCTTTCTACTCCACAAGGATATTGTAGTTTTTTTGGACGTCAAATGGAACGACAAAGGGAAAAAATCCCCACAATTCTTTTTTCAAACTATGAATAGTCTTCCTTTAAAAAAAAAAAAAAAAAAAAAAAGTTCTGGTTCATCTGTAGCCAAGTTTATTGGAAATGACAGCTCAAAAGTTCAGTGAGTGAGTGAAGTTCCTAGAGATCAGAAGGCCTCTGCTGTTTCTACTGTTTCCAGGCCTCAATACAAGGGCACCTTTTGGAAGTTTCAAGGTCAGCTGTAGGTCTATTATTATGTTGAATGGAAAGGAAATAATTTTGCACTTGTATCCAACTTCTTGTCATCTTTCTCCTTACCCTACTTGGCTTCTTTGTAGTACTTGAAGGCCTCGGCTCCATCTCTTTTGGCCATTGTGAATGGTTTGATTGGTGTTGGCCATGTTATCCTTTCTTTTCTCTTTCTAAAAAGCAAATGATCATGTTGCATTGAAGAAACCATTATTGCCATCAAACAATCTGCCTTAATTTTCACCTTCTCTGAAAGTTTCAACTCCTCATCAACATTTCAGAAGGAAGTAACTGTGTTGGTTTTCAGTAACTCTGAAGAATCCTAGCAGTTCTGATCCACACTTTGGATAAGTCATAGCACAGAGACCACTATGGACAAAGGATGTACTGGTCTTTTACTTTGATTTCTTCCACTTTGCTGCTTTGGGTTTTTTTTTTTTTTTTTTTAAGCATTTGTTCAAGTCCCCTGAAGCGAAGGCAGGGACATGAATCTGTACAAAGTTCCATTAACCAACTATCTCTCCTAACCAGCAACACGGAGCACTATGGGATCAAAACTGTGTATGTTATGCCCAGAATTGTAGCTTTGTCTTCCAAGGAAGGACTCAGGTTGGTGTGTTGGAATCAAGCATTTGCAGGAAGCCCACCCACAGATATTTTTTCTCAAACATCTTTTGGCAGCTTTTCCTTCTTCTGTGCCCAGGAGAATATTGCTATAAGTGGTACATTAGCCTGGCTCAGCCCTGTCTGACAGAAACACAACACCAATTCAGCAATGTGCTCCTTGCCCTCCCTCCCTTTTCCTAATTTACAGCAAAGATAAACGGGACACCAGGACTTGTCCCTCTGAGTTCCTGTTTCTGCCAGTGACTGGTTCTACATCAGGGCTCATTTTAAATGTAAGTTCTGTCAGGCTCTAAAGCACCTTCTGTGTTTTGCTTGGCACATGGAGCATTTTCTTAACCACTTAGTGTTGTATATAGTCTCTGAGACTGAATGTGGGACCATAGAACACCTTCAGCTCTTAACGCTGATTATCTCCTTGGCTTTTATGGAATTACTCCTAATGGACACCAGTGTAACATGGATAAGGACTGGAGCCTTCTCTCATCCCAAAACCACTGGAATGATTCTCTCTTCAGAGCTTACACAGTGTTTTTCATATATTATACCTAAAATGCAGTTTACATTTGTCTGAAAACCCAAGGCTAGAGGCACAGATCAAGCCTGAGGGGTGTTATTTACAGGTCAAAGGGAGCAACAGAGAAAAGGATATAAGCAGAGAGAAGGAACTGTGTGAGGGACTGGCATGACAATAGCATTTGTCTCAAGTAAAATGATGGGAAGTGCCTTTGGGCAGCTTTGGTGGTACATGCTTGTGACTATCTACAACTTTTATGTGGCAGCACCTGATCTCGGGCACTGCAGTGTCACACAGAGTTTGCTATTCAGAAAGGTAGGAGAAGGCTCTATAATTTTCTGAGGAAGAAATAACAGCACAAGCTCAGATCGGTGGGTGAGTTTGCTGTCTGCTCCTGACCTGCCCAGAGTGCTTTGGCAGGTGTGAGAAAGTCGCATTAGCTCCCAGCTACGTATCAAGCAGATTTTCAAAGAGCTTTTGACGACTTATAAAACAGAACATGGTTTGGGGGTTGAGTATTTATCTGAGCAGCTGTCTCCCTCTGTATGGGCCTAAGCACTGTTTGACATCATCTAAAGCTGTTTTATTGGCCATTCCAAAACAAACACAGCGCAAATAGGCTTAACACCTTTGGAAGGCAACTGCTTAGTTATTGTGTGGAATTCATTTTGGGCTGGGGATCTGTAAAGCTGAGTCAATATGCTGATTTGGATCTAAGCCACAAGCTTACCTTTTAACCTGCACTTTTTCCTTCTTCTAATAGAGCTTTTTGTCAAACCACATATTCTTGTGCTTTCATTATCAACTGCCCTGCCTGAATACATTTGCATGATAAATACTAAGGGTCCTTGCTTTGAGTTTACCCTGCCTAGGAAAGAGTTAGAAATAAAACCTGAATTCTTTCCCCACTCTTCTTGCTTTACAGAGGGATACCCTGGGGCTGCTAACTTGAAGATCTGGAGCTCCTTCTCATCCTTAGAATCCACTCTCTTTCCTGGACACATTGACCATTGGGCAGCTACATAATTTTCCCCTGGGGAATCCAGGAGGGTTTTACTGAGCAGTGGCTTCTCTCCAAGTCCTCCTCATCTCTTGTGCAGCTGCTGCTCAAGTGCTGCTGGGTGCTGATGGTACCAGGGGCTCTGATGTCTTCAGTTTATCAATAACCTGCATTAAGCTGCCACCACTTTTAGAGCAGCCTGTGCAGTGACTGAGAGGATTGACTCAAGAATGAAGGTTGTCTGGCTGAAGATCTGTTCAGGTCAGACAGATACTTACAGGAAGGAGGAAATGTTTGGTGAACTGGAAGCAAAAGGCATCAAGTGTGGCTGAATCCTTCCTGCCTGTCTGCTACTCTCATGATTTTAAATCTGGTGACATGAAGTATCTCAGTTTGCTTTTTTAGGGTCTTCCTAGGCAGCATTTTGTATCTGGGCTTACAGGCAGTGTCAAGACATTATTTTCTTATGAAATGTGGTCACTGCTTGTATTTTGGAGTGTCTGTGCACCTGGAAGGTTTTAAACTTAGCATAAAAACCTTGAGACTTTCCAGACAGAACCCTTCATCTAGAAAGTCAGGTTGGTATTTAGAAGGTGCTTGTTTCTTTTGCTGTTTTAATTTACTAGGGTTTCCTTGTGGCATGGCCTGATCCTGCTTTGAGCTGGCAGCTAGGCAGGAGAGGCGTTGTGAGAGTATCTCAGTGTGTTCATTCTGCTGTTTCCCTCATAAGAGTCGTAAGTTGGGAAAATAAGAGCAATATTCTGGTGTTATTTCCTCAGAGAAAAAAAAACAAAACTGCCTGGGTTCCTTGGGACAAAATTTGAGGAAGAACAAAGATTTTGGGTGCTTACCTTGAAATATTTTTAATAGCTGGAATACTGGGAAATAAACTTGGGCCAGAACTGTGTGACTCTCCACCAAAACCAACCATCTGAAAAAACAGACTCTGGAAACTGAGTGCTCCATAAAAGGGAAACATCCCCCAACTTTCTGGAAGGTGTCACATTATAGAAACAGGCACCTGTCAGTTTGCCTGTTGGGTAGGTAAGGGCCTTGTGTGACCTCCATTCCTGGGTCATCTCAGTACTTTAGGGTCTTCTACACATTTTCACAGGCCAGATTTACACAACAGAGTGTGACTGATTAGAGATTATAACAAGCTACATTAGAGATTACAGCAAGACTATAATGATCTCCATGCAGTCTCTGCTTGCATTTCTTCTAAAGTGACTTCTCCTTCAATTTAGCAAAGTGCACCAGAATCTCCCAAAATGCAGCACAAACACGTGCACCAGGATAGATTTGTGACCCGTTCACCTTGTGTTCCCACATGGCAGCACTTACAGTCACCACAATGCCACTGCACTGGCTCTTATAAATGATTCTGCCACCCCACACCGTGATTAAGTACTGCTGTTATAAACCAGGTACCTCTCATGTTAATAACAACATCTGTTAACTAACAAATTGCTCATTAACCAAGAGTAACGGTGAATTTCACCAGATTACAGCTCTGCAGGTCTTCTACAAAAGAGCCATCAACAAACTATTGTGCCTTTTTTCTCTAAAGATTCAAAGTATTTTTCCTTTTAGTATTGAGTTTCTTAAAGCAATGGTTATCTTGTACACTTTAGTATTATGTAAAAGCACTGTGAGATGATATTTAGAAAGAACAGGTACATTCCCTTTCTATTTTATGGAATAAAATGTCTTTCTTGTAAGTCATCTTTGAAGGAATTCCTGAACAATGCACCAAAACTCAGCTATAAACACAGTACTATCATATAATAGACCCTGTACTTTAAAATACCTACAGGGAATCACTTTTTAAAGTCTATAACATACACTAGTCTTTTTATATGATTGAATCATATAAAAATAAAAATTGATAAAAAATAGTAATAAATCTGGATTTTATATCATGCACTGAGCAAAGTCTAAATTAAACTACTGTATTAAACCTTCTATGAAGTAGACCTAATTAATTAAAAACACCGGGGTTAGGCAATTTAGCCATCAATCTCTTCGCTTAAGTGGGGGATGAGGTGCATATGGTAGCTTACTGAGGAAGAAAAATGAAAGACCTGTTCTCTCCAGACTCACATTGACATGATCTAGGGGAGGTTAAATATGAGCTGCTATTCCAGGGGAGACTTCTCCTCCAGTTCCTGCAGCACGATGACTTTCCCAAAGCCCTCAGCAAGTTGGAGTGTGTCACTTATCTCCTGTTTCCAGCACAGTGAGTGGAATAAAGCCGACTGGCAGTGCCTCTGGAGGTGTCAGATGGAGACGGAAATGGCAGTGGTGCCACGGCAGAGGGAATTCTCTGGGAGTTTGGACCAGCCAGTTCCATCACTGACAGAACAGTTTGCCAGCACCCCCAGGAAGGAAAAGGAGAGGGCAATGTTTACTTTCTCTCCAGAGATTCCTCCTGGCCGTAGGAACATCGCTCTTGCATGCTGAGCCTGAGTGCGATACTCAGACTGAGAGAGGAGCAGGACTGGAGGGGGTCAGCAGTGCCCTGTTTTGGAAGGCAACCTGAGCAGAAAGGCAGCTCAGTGACATGATGGATGGTTTCAGTTTCCAAATTGTCAATGCATTTACAAGAAATCAGCAGCACATTTGAAACTGCTTGCTGAAAATTTTCCATTCAAAACTCCTTCATCACATTCTCTCAAAATCTCAACTCTTCGGTCTAAACAGATTTGTGAAAAAATTAATATAATTTTTGTTGCAAGTTCCCTCTTTTTCATGGAATGACTGAATGCTCAATACATGAAACCTCTAGGAGCTGGTGTCCTTATGGGATGAGCCAACTCCAGTGGCTGATCCAGCAGAAAAACATCCATTTGTTTTGCAAGTCAGCCTGATGCCTGAGTGTGGCTGTACACGGAGGCTGTGGTGGGATCCCCCTTTTGGCAGAAGCTTTCCAACTTGCTGCAATGTGAGGAGCAACCTTAGGAGTAGCGAAAAGATCCCCGCATCAAGCCCAGGAGTTCAGCTTGTTTGCAGGCTCTTGAGAGAGCAGATTATTTGTGGTTGGAGATGCACTTCAGAGTTCAAGTGGCATTGGGAGCACTCGGCATAATGTGCAGCCCACTTGAGCTGTGCTAGGGGATGTAGGCAGCTGCTGGGAATCCTGTGGTGCCTCTTAGTAGAGGAAAGCTTAAACCTTGAAGGTCTTGCTCATTATTTCTTATTCAAGCAAACCTTTCATTCTGTAGAGAGAGTGAAACTGAAAAAGGACCTTGAGTCTTGGCCTCCTATAAAAAACAAGTTTACAGGCACTTGGCTCTCAGAGATACTTTAAAAGAAATTGTTCTCTAATAGGTGCGCCTACAGACGTGGGCTTTTACCCCATTATTGTTATGGATCTAGCATCCTAAAATCAATACTTTGTAAAGGGGATTCTGGGTACATCAGCTAGATCCCTAGGAGAAGGTGGGAAAAATTTATCTAGAAATAGGCTTTCTTAGGCATCATTCAATCCACCTAAAATCTTAATTGTGTCCTGGCAGGGCATCTCTCTCTTCTTTGTCTGCACAGGAAGCCAAGAGTAACTGTTCCCAACTTCGGGGAACTTTGCACACAATGAAAACTGGCAGACCTATGTGATAAGGACTTGAGTTGCCATTTTTGCAAATATCATAAACTTTTGAAGTGAATTCAGCACACAGAAAATGCATTTATCTGGAAATAGTGCATGTAAGTCTCCTTTTTAGTGTTACATAACTTCACTGCTTGCAAATCCTGGTGAATAAAAAATAAAAGTGTTACCATTGCAGCACTGGTCTTCTGCATTTATAAACAATGAAGCCAGAACAGAGAGATCAACAGAACAGGCTAAAAATATATCTTAATGCGCCTGCACGGACCTCTACAAAAAGTCACTAAGATAAGGGAGTTTTGACATGACACAGTGAGCCATGAAGGAGCTACTTTAAAAAGGGACAATACATTTGAATATTCAGACCAAGCACTGAGCAGTAAGTCAAAAAGAAACAACCACCCTCAAATCTTCTGCAGCTTAGAGCTAATTAGACTTATGCCTCAGAATGCCCAAGCCTCATGCAATGTGGCAATGGTTATGATAATTATATTTTCACTCTGTGTTGGGCTGTGAGTTATATGTGTATTGCCTATAAATGCTAATGGAAGCTGTGTATGTAAATCCCCTCCTCAACGAGGTGAGATTATGCCCTGATGTACCTTAAGTAGCATGTAAATGCAGCAATTGGGGTGGCAGCTGCTCAAGACTGGAAAATGCAGGGTTTTGCAACCTTTAAAGGCAAGTGATAGCTGTGTGGACAGGCAGCTTACTGGGAAAGGTGGGAAGGGCTGACCTGGAAACTTGGAATTCCCAGTTATTTTCTAAGCACCTATTTCCCATCCAACATAACCAGTGGTAATGATAGAAACCCTGTATCACTTTCCTATATGTATAAGGACTTTATTGGCACAGGTACATACTATTATACATCTCTAAGCTACCTGATGTGTGTCAGGACTGCAGAAGGTTAGACCCATTGTAGGTGATGTATTGATGCCAGTCACGTCACCTGGACTGCAAAAAGCTAGCATTTCTGATTGCATGACCATTCCTCACAATCAGCAACATATTTGCTACCTGAAGACTAATTAAAGTTGTCTTTTAGTGCCTAACAAGCCAGCTGTGCCCATAATGATATAAATAATACATAGAAATGAGATCATGAAGGGACATTCCCTCCCTTGTCCTGCAGGCTGATGGCTGTAGGACTGGTCACACATCGTATCAGTTCTGTTGTGCCTTGTTATACGGTGTTCCTTGATGTACAGTGTCTCTAGGTCCTCGCTGCCTGGGGCTTTGGGCATGGCTCTGTTGCAGTCACTCTTCTGAGAAAAATGCAGGATATCAGACCTTCCAATCTTCCCGTGCATCACCAGCTTTCCCTCCGAGTGCATTCCCACTCTTCTCCAAACAGACACAGATCCAACCTTCAGAGGGGCAGGCCCAGACCCAGATGAACCTGAACACCTCACTGCTTTTCAGCAGAAACCTGTCCCAAAGTGACAACAAAGAGCAGCTCCTGGGGCAGGCAGGAGAGAAATTCCCTTTGTTGAAGGGAGTCCTCACATCAAAGACCAAAATCAGAGCTGTGTCAATTTGTCACACCACCCTCTGCAGCATTTGAGGGTTCATAAAGTTTCTAAGGTTTTCCAGGGATGTGGCCTCAAATGGCAGAGCCAAAGCAGGGTGGGAAGTTGGGGGTCACACTGTCTCTGTGATCACCACTGAGCTGATGGCTGGGGTTTGGCCTCCTCTCCTGCTAAATGCTTCCCATTAGGATGAGTCCACTGACCAAAGCAACTTTTTATGTGCTTAGTATGAGTTTGAGGGGTGTGTCACACTCAGAGCCTGATTAACAATAAATAACAGCAAACCACACATGGGAGGTTTCATGACCTAGGTAAGGACTCGGTGCAGTGTGCTCTGAGACCCCCAGCTCTGTGAATTTTGGACTAAAGCAAGACAGGAGGGGAAAGCATGATTTTCATTTGGAAAGTGTCCTTCATACAAAGAAATGAGTATCAGCTGAATGTCACAAGTGAACTCCAAGGTGAGTGGTCTTGAGCAGCTCTTGAATAGCAACGTCTCCCATTCTGCCCCTTTCTTTGTATTACTCTGTTCTTATTCTAAGTATTTATTTACTGATTATGAGGCAAAACACACGACCTCACAGGACCCCCAGCAGGTGCTCACAGCCTCCACGGGCTCCTCGAACAACCGTGGTATTCTCTCCCTGCCTTATTATGGTCCTTTCTCGAATGTGGGAATGTAGAGTTCAGACCTGCTGGAGGATTTGGGGGGATTGCAAGATATAAATAAGCCAGCTGGGGCTTCAACCCACCAGCTCAGCAACATTATATCGTGCTAGTCTTTGTTTTCACTGTATCACCTATTTTTCGGACCAGCGGTATAACCAAGTTGTAAACTGCACACCTTACAAATCAGTCTATCCTGACATTGCTGGAGCGTTCATTACAAGCTGTAAAAAAACACTAGCAAGGAAGGTTTCAGTTCTGCAGCCCAATTTTCCATTGCAATAACCCAATTAACTGGTGTGTGTTTGTTTTACAAAGCTCTAAGCTACAATAAACCATGCCGATACACAGGCTGCAGAAAGCTTCGTAATTAGGACAAGGTGTACAAATTAAACCACTCTTTTTAAACTTCAAACCAGCTAACTTCTGACATACTGTACTGCTGGGGCTTCTGGGACTAAACCCAATTAACATCTTAGTATTTTATAAGCATCGTTTTAATTGCATTTGTATGCAATCTTCTCTCCAAGAGCCTTTCAAGGTGCTAGCCCTCGTTCAGATTTTATTACTTTAGTGATTTAAATCTCCTCTATCTGTGCTTCCCGTTAATAATGACTAGTGCAGCTTCAAATGCCGGCCCAACATAAAACTGAGCTCTCCAAAGAATTATACTTTAAAACAGTTACATTTAACTTTATTATTACATTTTTAATTTTTTTTTCTCCCTCTGTTTGAACATTATGCCTTAAACCACTTTATCAAGCTGTCAGTGCAGTAAGTGCTGGAAAAGTGAATGTTTTACTCCTCGGTGCTTTGCTCTGGCACAGCCTCTTGGCCTGCACACGACTCACTTTGTGCTGCACGATATTGTCTCAGAAAAAGAGCTTTTCTAGGAGCAGCCTAATGACTTGCATGTCCATGGATTTTCAAGATGTGGGAGGTGGTGGCGAGGTTTAACTCTATGAGTGACAGCCGAGCCAGTCCCTCAGGCTGAGCCGCTTTTGGGTTTTTAAGGTCAAGATCTACCCTCCTTCCTTGCCTGTCAGAGGCGAGTCCTGTGAAGCTTTACTCGTTTGAGTAGTTTTACTCACTGTAATGCGATTGCTCAAGTTTGGGTGAACTGGGCCTCCATGGGAGCAGTGGAACATTCCGTGGAAAATCTGATGCGCTCTAAGGAATGTCAATTCCCATCACTATAATTTCTCTCCGTATAAAATCCTCACAAGTGCTCTGTTTTTCTTTATGCATCTGCTTCTTTGGAAAATGACCTGCATTTCAAAGATCAAGTACGATTTGTAGAGAGCTGTAGAGGCAATAAGGAATATAATGGAACTCCCTCAGCCCAATTAATAAAATAATATATAAAAAGGGTTCTGCGATTATTTTTCCAGCACGTTATTATCCTGTTTCGTATTTTTCCAAAGGAGAAAAAAAGAAACAGGAATGTGTTGGATCTTATTGAAATTATGAAATTAATAAAATATTTATTTTAAAATGCTGGCAGCCATGCTCAAAATATTTTCCTCTTTGCAAAATCCAGCTTGGGGTGAATATAGGCTGAAGTTGCTCTCATTTAGGATTTCTGTTACGTGGATACAAATATTGGGTCTTAAAAATGCAGAAGGTTCCTCCTGAAATATTTTGAACCTTTTCACTTGATTGAGTGTCTTGTCAAACAAAACTGGCAGCAGATCTCTTGGAACTGCCTGAATCTATGCAGATACGATTTCTATCATGCCCTTATTATGTGTAGTCCATAATAAGGAGGAGCATGTATAAATCATTTCTGGCTGGCACTTAGGATGCAATACTCAAAGGAGAAAGACATTTCTGTCTTCAAATGTCTAGCAATTTCTGATATTATACAGTGAGTCTCCCCAGAACCATGCAATCCTCAATTCCATGCAGCTCTCTTATGAAAGAATGAGACTTTCATATCTTTCCTTGCGAGAGCCACCAGCGAGATAAGAATTGTGCGGCTCCGGCGTGCGCTGTGCTCCAGCCAGGGTGGCTCTATTGAACTTCCATTTGCAAAGCCCTCGCTCACAAAATTGCACAGAGATGAAGGATTTTGCCTCTATCATTCCTATACACAATTATCTATGAGTAAGCATTACTTTATAGAGAGTAGATTATATAGTTATATGTTATAGGAACACATTTCCCAGGGAACATTCTTCTGTGTGCACACCTATAATGTGCACTAAAATAAACACAGCTATTGTATAAATGTGTTTGTGTTTTCTCTGCAGGGATAATCCAGCCAAGCTTTGGTGTTGTGAAACGTAATAGAGTATTAAATGATGGATGATCTGAAAAGTTCTAACAAATCATGCCTTCCCCAGAAACAGAAATGCAGAAAGCTGCTCAAAACTAAAGAAATCATTTTAAGAAAACAGCATAGAGTTGTACATTTTCTCCTCTCTAGTACTGAATATATACTTATTTTGCACTTCAACTCTGTAAAAAATATTTTTCTGCAACATGTTCTAAAAAATCCCTAGACCTTTTCCAGAATCCTTTTTCAAGTTTCTCTATTCTTTTTATAGGATTGTCCAGAAAGAAAAGATGGGATTTTGAAAACAAATTTTAAAATTATATGAAACATTATTCTGATCAAATCTTTAATAACAGTATCAGCAGAAACAGACACAGGGAATGCCAAGGAAAATGGATTATGTTAATTAAGTTAACAATTTTTAATGACAAATTTTGTTTCAGGGAGAAAAGGTGGGTTTTTTTTATTAAGAGCATTTTGTGCAAAATATTTTAACCACTCTATAAAAACATAAAACTTTAGATATTTTCTATAATCTACCTCTTCATTCTAAGATGATGAGTATCTTTAGTATTATAGTTATACTTAATAAAATACATATTTGTCAGACTTGATACATTTTGTAACTGATTCGTTTGTACATAAATGCATATGTTTTAGTGGAAAAAAGTGTATATTGATATTTTACTTGACATATACTGATTGTTTTCTAATATGCACACAATTTGAATTGCTCGATGAAGAGTTCAGCTGTTGGAAATCTGAAAAGCAGAGGGCATTTGAGACCAGGAGTTCAGCGTGTAGAGCTGTCAGAGTTGATATCCCTGAATTTTAGGTGAATTGGAGCGCCTTGTTCCTCTGGAGGTTGTTCTAGAGGGGACTAATGTCTTTTGGGAGCCAAGCCCTAGGGAATAAGGGGCAGAGAGCAGGAGAATATTTTATGCAAAAGAACCGTCTGTCGAGATTCAAATAGAAAATTACACTTCTTTAATGACAAGCTTTTTGTGAAATACAGGGAGCCACAGGGAAGGATATTATTCTGTTTTCTTTCTTCCTGTACAGTGGAAAATAAGAGGTGTCACAGTGAGTTATCATGCGCAGTGACCACTAATGCTCCTGTTTAGTGTACAATTGCCTGCCACATTACACACAATCACATATGTCGTTATTGTATTAACTGGGTTTATATACTGCTCACCTGACTTCACCTAGCAGGGCTTGCCTAATTACAGTAAAAGTTGGCTGAGGGAGATTGCTTTTTATTTTGATTTTTCCCCGTTTAAAATCATGGGACTTCAGGGAAAAAAAAAGAAAAGAAAAAAAAAAAGGAAAAAAAAGAAAAAACCCAAACAAACAAACAAAAAAACCCAACCAAAAAAAACTCTGTTAAAACTAACACTTTCTTCAAAACCTGCCAGAGGTCAGATCCAACACGCAATCATGCCAGTCTGGTGGATGCTGCATTAGGCCCTTACCTCCTTTGCTTCCCTTGCAGGAACAGCAGATAGAGTTGTGTTTGAGCAAACCAAAGCAAAGCTGCAAGTTCCACAGCAAAGCTGTGGTTATCGGAGTGTTGCATAGCTCTGAGTGCAATTTTGATAGCACAGCAATAAATAAATATGAGCAAATTAATTTGCAGTAATTGACAGAACAATTAGCAAAGCTGCAGTTGCAGAGTCTTTATTCCTGGTGGCAACGGAATTCAAAGTCACTTTTAGATCTCAGGTTTAATTTGCAACTAAAGAGAGACTCCTTTGTGTGCAAGCTAAGGCAATTTTCTGGGAAGTCACTAAGATACAGTAAATGTGGAACCCGATAATACCATTTCTAGAGCTCCTTTTGAGAACAAAACTGCACTTTCACTGCAGTAAGAAATGCCAGTAAGGGGCATTTTGGGATTTGAGCTGCAGTTCAGGCTTCGTGGGACAACAGGAAAAGCAAAAATGAGCTTGGTGATGCAATACTTGCTGGGAATCAATATTCAGTTCCTGCTGTGCACACTGCGAGTGTGTGCTGATGGCAGCTCCCTGGCTTGGCCATCACTCCCTGAGCTCCTGTGTGATCCACAAAGCACCACACGAAGCTGGGAGAGACGGAGCAGCCCCAGCTGCCCCTCACAAACAAGCACTAGCCGTAGGAAGCGCAAAGGAATCTCTTCCCACTGCGTGTATGGCTTTATCAGACTTTAAACCACCAGGAAAACAGCATGTGAAATGTATTGGAAAATGCCAGGAAGCAGAAATCCAGAGCAATTGATGTTTTCAGTCCTGTTTCCCCCAGAATTAAATGTGGTTGGCAATTTCCACACTGCAAAGGAACCTGTCATGGCTCAGTTCTGCACCAATGGTGCTTTGACCACAGCCCAGATAAGCTGGAGCTCAGTTTTCTTGTTTCTCCGGCAAGCAAATACTACATGTGAGGATGCTCACTTTGCAAGATCTTTTCCAGTTGTGCTCTCTCTGCTCAGCAAATATCAGATGCAGCTCTGCCAGTGTAGTTACTGGTGCATTTTGGGGTTACCTTCAGAAGGCGGCTGAGGAAAGGGATAGCCAAAATGTTGGACAGGAATGGGAGGTGCAGAGCAGGTGAAAAGCCTCAACAGAGCGACATGAAAAGTGTCTGGGAGAAGCAACGACGGCCAGCAGATTCGATTGCCTAGCAAGGAGCCCTTACCTGCATTTTTTCCAAGTCTCTGTTGTCTGGTCATCTGGCTCCTGCTGTGTAGCTCTGGCTCAGCAGCAGTGCAGTGCCTCAGCCAAGTGCCCTGGCTCCCCGAGGTGTTGACTGGTTTGTGTTTCCAAGTGTTACTTTAAGAAACCCAGAGAAGTTGAAGTGTGAAAGTTTTATGTTACATGAGAGAAGAGGTCGGCAGGCATCTCAGTTAGGAAAGAAACACTGAGTGTGTTTTATTTCTGAAGCTGATGGTGAGACCTTCAGAGCCCCTCTTGCAGCAGGGGACTTTGACCTGGGGTTCTTCAAGAAGAGAGCAAGGGAGATGCAAATGTGAATTTTCAGTTTGCTACAAAATTTTGAGTTTCCAAGGGTCGAGATGGACTTTGGAAAGATCTTTTCATCCAGTGCTGTCGAGTGTAGGCACAAGGCTTAGCATTAGCTTCAGCTGTCTTCAGTGATGTGTAAAAGGTGGGGTGCCTCTCTTGTGTGACAAGCAATGATAAATTGTCATGTTTGGCCCTTCAGGCCATGAAATGTACGGCTTGGGTAACCTGGTTTGTAGTGGAGTCAGGTCAAGACACTCTGTCACAAGGTGGGTAACCCATCCCTGCCACCTCAGTGTTGTGCAACCACCCTTGGAAAAGGGTGCTGGCCACATCAGCTTTACCCAAACTCCTCATTTAAGGTGAGGAATGATGCAAGTGAGCAAGTTGGATTCAGCTGCCGTCAGTGGCTAATACTTGGCTTGGAAACAGCATAGGGTTTGATCCCTGTATGGGCCATTCACTTAAGAGCTGGACTCGATGATCCCTCTGTATCCCTCCTAGCTCAGAATATTCTGATTCTGTGATCTGTCAAAGGTACTTCCACATCCCTCTCCCTGTAACATTTAGGTACCGTCTCTGAGTTACCACCTTCCCTCTTGGCAGGAGTGGCAGAGGGAAGAGCCAAAGCATGGAAGGGATGGCACTATCTGTACCATTGTTTCATGGTTGTTTTTTCTTTTAAATGTAGCTCTAATTTTTGAGGCAAGTCCTTGCAAAACAGCAATTCAGTATTTTGAATACCTAACAGAGCTTTTGTGGCTCTTCTCCAAGCTTAGTATGTTTTTCCGCCTGGGGAAGCCTGAGCTTTCTTTTGGTGAAATTCTCCCTCCCTGCCACCATAGGGGGGATTTGTCTGGGTTGCAAA
The DNA here is from genome assembly GCA_036785705.1 of Acanthornis magna. Classification (NCBI taxonomy): domain Eukaryota; kingdom Metazoa; phylum Chordata; class Aves; order Passeriformes; family Acanthizidae; genus Acanthornis; species Acanthornis magna. The sequence continues at coordinate 7,825,054 of JAWUZG010000092.1, forward strand.
ATTCTCAGTTGAGTTCACTGTGGGCCCAATCCTACACCCACCAACTCAATGAAGAGCCAACCCCCTCTCCATCCTCTCTGGGGATGGCTCAGGTCCTCTTTGAAATGACTGTCAAGTCACTCCGTCGCCCTTCTCATGTTTGCTGGACAATGGAAACCGAGAAAAATGTTGCACAAAAGCAAGAGGTTTTTTCCCCCTTCTAATAAATTCCTACTCTGGCATTTCTTACCCTCCCTCTTCTGCATCACACGCTGGTCACTGGTCACAGCAAGCTCCTGAAGCAGATGGCCCCGGCTCTGCCCCGTCTGGTGCCACCTGGGGAGGCAGCAACAGCAAGAAACGAAAAACAGACGTGAGAGAGATCCGTCCTGCAGTGAAGCATCCCGGGGTGCCGAAGCTGAGCTGGGACACGGCTGTGACACGGAACGGGACACGGGCTGCGGGCGGTGCCGGGGTCAGCCGGGGGATGCTCAGGGCAGCCTCAGCCTCCCGGAGAGCCCCGGCGCGGGGGTCCGGGGGCCGTGAGCGGGGCAGGGCGGTCCGAAAGCACCGCGGAGGGAGCGGGGGGCTCGGGGGCGGCCGAGCCCGGCTATAGATGGCGCTGGCAGCCCAGGAACGGCCCCGCCGGAGCAGCCCCGGCCCCGCTCCCCGCAGCCGCCCCCGCCCCCGAGCGCGCCCCTGAATTATGGATAGGTTTTAATAGATTGTGTCACACATCTGAAGTTATAGGGATTTGATATAAACCCACCATGCAGTAATTATGAGTGTAAAATACATTTGGGGGAAAACATTTCGCGGAGTTGCCAAGACTAACAGCTTACAAATAAAGCCCCATTCCTGCTCCGGCCCCCGAGCTGCGCCCTGGAGAATTTGCACATGCATTTGAAATGAAACAATCCCCGTATCTTTGTGTTTACTAGTGGTAAAAAAAAAAACCCCAAACCCCTTCCTTCCATAGGTCCTCCTATAAATATGTTCCTGGCACTGGGTACTTTGCAGGCAGACAGAGGCTGCCGGTCTTTAATGTGAAATAATGTAAGGTTTTTAAGCAAAAAGTTGGCTGTTAGAATTAATTGGCGTCTTATTTTTTCCGGCTGGAGCTGCTGTTTGCAAGTGAGGGCCACATGAGCAGTCCCACCGTCTGCGTGGAAAAGTGGGACTGTGAGCAGCAGCTCTTGCAGCATTCCACGGCAGAGGAGAGCAGGCAGGAGACAGGAGAGGCGGAAGGTAGAGAGGGAGACAGGACCATTGGGAAGGATTTAAAATTAAAAGAAAGCAAATTGGTGGTGGGGGAAGAAAAGGCTGGAAGTGGGACAGAGAGGCGAGGGGGAGAGAAGAGAGAGGATTAGGGAAGGAGTGAGATGAATGAGCCCAAAGGAGGTGAGGCTGAGCTGGGAGCAAAGGCAGGGCCACGGAGGCTGGGCAGGGGAGACAGGAGAAACGCAGAGGGAAGAGCAGAGGTGGCTGTGGGCACAGTGGGAAATGCAGCTGCAGGGACACAGGCAGAGCAGCAGCAGGAGCTGAGTGAGGGAACACACAGATAGCAGGGAAGCAGATGAATTCCCACCTGAGGAGTGTACAGTTGTTAGACCTTGCGCCCCCCAGGAGAAAAAACACACCTTCAGGGGCTTCTCAGCAGGCTGTTGGGAACCACTGTGCCCTCTGTGCTGCTGAGGACTGTGCTGGCCTCTCCCAGGGAAGTTCCCCTGGCTCGGAACTGGGCTTAGAAATCACAGTTGAGGCTCCAGTAGTCCCAAAAGAGAGGATGTGAGTGTTTCCAGCAAAGGACAATGTTTTCTGGAATATTTGGAGCTTCACAGGAGATGCACAGGGATGCTCCATCCGGAGAGGACTGTGACCAGGGTCCACCATTTTGACAATAATGTGTGTGGTTTGATTTTCTCACTTTGTAGCCTATAAATAAATAGTAGCCATGTCTGTTGCAGAGGATGGACACTGTACTGTGATGTTCAAACCATAGTCAATTGAATCTCATGGTATTCATAGGAACTTTCAAAGGGATTTGCAAAAGCAAATCAAGAAAAACAAGTTTACAGACAGTCAGCTCATGTGCAGCCATACTTTTAGAGATGTGCAATGAGAAATATGTTGAAAACCACAGGTAAAGAATATCCAATAGTGATGAAGAACTTGGGTTTGGGATGAGCCCACACTTTTGTTTTCTCTCCTCAGGGCTTCCTACTCCAGACTTGCCAGGATGGTTTTACACTTACTCAGAGCTCAGGATCTAGGGATGCTCATGCAGTAGCATGAGGACATGGAGCAGTCTGAAACCTGCCTGTGCCTTATTTTTGAGGTTCAAGCAGGACTTCAGTGGAGCCCAGGCATGAATCCCCATGAGACTCCTCTTGTTCCCAGTGCTGGGGTGTGGCCATTCTGAGTAAAACATGTGCATCCACACACTTCTTTCAAAATGAATGTATCTTGAAATAGAAAATTACCTGTTTGTTGCAACGTGTTCAGTAGTCAGTTTTTGGCATATTTATACCTTGCTTCCCAATATATTAAACTGCCTTCCTTTCCAATAGGAAATGAAGGATTTCTGCAAGGATGCCAAATCCTCTGTGCCACAGTTCCATTTCTTCCCACACTATTTGCTGTTGGAGGAGGAGGGGAGGAAAAAAAAAAGAGATGAAAAAAAGGAAAGAAAAAGGAGATGGGAGTCAGATGGACTAAGCACAGAGCAGGAGCTGAGAGTGTTTTTTCTGGCCGACACACTTAGTGTTGCTGGTGCATTTGCTGCTTCCTTGAAAGGCCAGTGGGGGGAAAAAAGAGATTAAGGTCATCAAGATAATACAAAGAATATTCAAACTGGAAGCAGAGGGGAAATACAGAAGGTCTGTTTTTCCAATAGTAAGTAATCAGAGTACAGGAGGATGTAATTTGCAGATTAGGAAAATGAACAAAGACTATAAAATTAACTTTATGACAGAGAGGAGAACAGTCCATTTGAAGGGGGGAATAAACTAACCTCCATAAAGCTTTATGGCTGATACAATCAGTATGTTGTTTTAAACTAAATAGGAAATATCAGCAAATAATCAACCATGGGGCAGTCCTCAGACCCTGGTAGTGTTGTAATCTGGATTTGATGTGACACAAAACCCAAGCAGATTTTGAGGCTTGAAAATTCACAGAATCCCAGTCCTGGCTCTGTGGGTGTGCTTGGAGGTGGGGAGCAGGAAGGGAGGGCTCAAGTGAGCCAAGCCCGTCACTGACAGCTGTCAATCACCTGTCCTCCCTTCCTCTGGTGACTCTTTTCCAAGCAAACAAAGCCCAACCCTCTAAATGTGCTTCCTCCACAATGAAATCAAATTGTCTCTCACACTTCTGCCAGCCTGGGAGCAGCTCAGGGTGTGGATCAGAAACAAGAGGTTTTAATTAGCGAGGGGACTGCAGGTTAGTTACAGAGCAGGTTACTATAACAGGGACCCCCCATCTCAGGGTGATAGAAGCTGTGCTCAGCTCGCTGCAGGAGAAACCATAGGCACATCCAAGGAAAATTTCTCATTTTCCTCGCAATCTCCTTTCCCTTGAATCAGTAAGCACTGAGCTCCTGATCTGGTCTGAAGAAATGGTGGTGTCAAACTGGAAGAGAAAGATTTTTGTGACATAATTTTATATTTCATCCTAATTTTTATTCCCTTCACAGTCATTCTTATTTCTCCTTCAACCGTTTTTTTTTAAGGTGAAAAGAGAGCAAAGGACTCACACTTGGTGTATTCTGTTGTTCATGTTATTCATGCCATTAAATAAATTTTCCAGTAGCCTGAGAGCCCAAATCAAGTTTTATAGGACTCCAATGTGAGCCCTCAGAGGAACTGTAACTCCAGAGCCACATTCTCAAATGGACAATTCTCTTATGTTTCTTTGCTATTCTGTTTTCTAGCAGAGAGGAAAATACACAAAGCAAAGAAATGAATACATTAAAAAAAAACCAAGTGAGGGACTGACTGTCCTCTCATGGAATTCGAAGTAAATAATTAGGAATAGATCCAAAGGTTTTAATGAAGTTGCCTGGATGTAAAACTGCTGTCAGTTCAGCAAAACTCTCCCAGGCTACTTAAAAAGGAGGAAAAACAAGTTTGCTCACAAGGCAGGTTTACTCCAGGACAGAATTCCCCTTGTTTGTGTGACATAGATCCCCCCACAAGATGTTCAAATTTAAACCTTTTTTTTCCTTTTTATTTAAATTAAAGTGCCTGATTGTGAGTGTGATACTGCCATTCCTGGGGTCTATATTCCCTCTTCAGAAACAGAGAGCAAAACTCTATAGGCCTGGGAAAGGTCAAGTGTCCTCAATAAAATACAAACAGACTCAAACTGTTTCTCAAACAATACCAGACAAAAGTATAAAAATCTTGAAGAATTAAAGAGTTCTTTTAATAAGAATGGGAAGGTTCTGCTACCAAAACCATTCTTTTTCAATTTGCTTTTTATTTTATTATCCACAGAGATTTTCCTTAGGTGTTAAAACCACAAGGTTTTAGAAGCTTTGTGTGAATTTCCGTTTTCTTGAAATTTTAGTTTTGGTCTTTTCAAAGCAGTTTTCTTCAATTTTGTAAGTTTGATCAATTGAAATTCAGGAAAAATCTTTCCCTATCAAATTTTGAATTTCCTCATTAAAAAAGCATACTTCAAACAAACATTCAGCAAGGTCTGTGAAATCCTATTCAGTCATCAGGAAAAAAAAAAGGTACAAAAAATAGCGTGCCTTTGAAAAGGTGCAGCCTGCTTTCTTTGTGCAAAATTTTCAGCATTTGTGGGGCTATATTTAGCATTAAGAATGTGATTTTTGTCTCATTGAAGTCTCAGTTAAAAATTCTGAGCCACTTTTATGGCAGAGATTTTGAAGCTTTGTTAGTTTTGTTTCATTAAACGACCGCGCTTGTCACATGGATGAACATCTTACTCCTTTAATGGGTCGCCCTGCCCCTTGTGATTAGCAGGAGGAAGGAGTTTGATATATTTGTCAAAAAGGCTGTCCTTTGTGAGACAAAATAAAATGAATTCTCTGATATGCAAGAACTTAAATACTTTTAGACTGCCTTGGCTTGGGATCTGACATCTTTTACTAACACTTATTCTTAGGTGGAATCAGTAGTCAGAGACCTCAGAGGCAAGGGCAAGATTTCAAACCAGATTTATGCTCTTGAACACTTTTAGAAGTGTGTGTGTGTATACACACATATATCACGGCAGTTATAGCCCGTGCTGTAACTAGCTGGGAGACTCCAGCTGCAACCCTTCCGAATGCCACGCCATCTTCAGTGCTTTCACCTTCACAGCTCCCCTGGGAGCTATGGAAAGATTATTTTCCCCATTTACAGATGGGAAGTGAGAGGTTCATGGGCAAGTAGGAAGATCATGACAGTGTAAGGCATTAAGCACTACTTTTCCATGACAAAAACTGTGCATCTTTGAGTTCAGTGATCCCAAACATTGGGTGTCCTCAGCCTGAGGCAGGGAAGCTCAAAGTTTACCTGTGAGGGACAGACCTTGTCAACATGAATAGCAGGGTCAGATACCCCAAAATCCAGCACTCCGTTACTAGGAATAATCTTTCCAAGGGATGCATTGGGCATTGGGAATGTGCTGTGCAGGAGGAAAAGGAAGAACTCGGGGTCCCAGAGGTAAGAGCGTCACTGTGCTCGGGCCTGGCCGTGCAGAAGGGTGAGGGGTCAGATGCTGCTGGTTCTGCTCTTATTCGCTACTTTGGGATGATGCAGGCAGCGAATTGCAGCTGTAAAAGAGCAGGGCTGGGCTGTTGCTGCCTGCCCGAGGCCCAGGCAGGCAGAGCTCACTGCAGTGAGCAATATGGCAATTATAAAACGTGCCATTCCCATTGGTGGGACACTACTGTGAGCCAATTTTACTCTGTGGTAAAGAACACATCTGTCAGGGTTCATCTCCTCATCGCAGGTCCATTGGACAATCATGCAGGGCCAACTTGTCCTGTGCAGGGGGAGAATTGGCTCCCAGCACATCTGTATCCCAAACCTGTGCCAGCAAATCATCTCCTGTGGCAGGGACTCTGCACAGTCTGGGTTACACAGAGCCTCATCCTGCAGGGTGCTGGGTGGGACAGCAGCACTCAAACCTCTTTGGGAATCAGTCAGCACTGCACTTCCTCCAGGCTTGAAAGGAAAAAGCCATTTCAAAGCCAAGATTTTAGGAACAAAAGTGAACCTCTTAATTGCATTTTTCACTTAGGAATGTGAAGGAATCACTGTGAACCTTGAAAGTTTGATATGTACCAGACCAGTAAATAGATTTGGCTTTGTTTTTTTAATGTTTTGCATACTTTGTTTTTCAAACTTTCACCAGCTCTGCTTTGTTTCAGTTAATGAAATTCTTCTATTGCAGCACTGGGACTTTTAAAGCATTTTCGTAACCTCCTGTCTTGGTCTCCAAGGTATAAACATTATTTTATAATTAGCCTTCACAACTATGTTATACATTTGAAAAGGAGGAAAAAAAAATGTTTTTCCCCCATTTTTATATAGGGGAATTACAGTTTCTATCTGGGGACTGAAAGAATGTGCGTGTATGCGAGCGCAGAGGAGAGAGAGAGAGAGATTCAATCTGTTGAAATTTCATCTCCTGCCAGTTACACATGAAATCATCGTTTAGGAGAGAGAGTGGGAAATTACTCAATGCATTAGAAAAATCCTCACTCTATCCTTAATGAAATGACACTAAAAGATGATGGCAGAGGGAAGACTTAGGACATTTGTGTTCTACCAAGAAAACGTGGGGAAAGAACATTGACTTTTTGCCCCCTGTTATGTAACTTGGCATCAGGCTCTCAGTAGCTGATACTGGTGGGAACTAATTTGTCTCTTGCCCTTATTCCTGCAATCCCCTATGGTGTTTTCTTATGGCCACTTCGTATCAGAATAAAGCTGTCACCAAGGTAACACATGTGCATATGCACAATCATGTGCACGCACTGTGTAATTAAGTCCAAGTGTAAATAATAATATTCACCACAGTGTGCAGCACTGATGTGCTTCAGGAGCCCTCACGCTGTGCCTTTGGTGGAGGGCTGGCCTCACAGCTTTCCATGATGGGGAAACTGAGTCACAGAGGAGGCTGGCAGCCTCCCAGACTACGGGAGAGGCAGTGCATCCATCAGTTTCCTGCAGTGTGGGGAGAGCACCCAGTTTTTTCCATAGGCACCACTTATTAATGCAGCCACTGATCTTTAAACTCAGGTCCTTTGAAGTGTTTCTGCCAGGTTTATTCTCATCCAGGCAGAATTTTTTGTGCAATTACTTGTAGACAGAAAAGCTGCTTCTCCACCCAGCCCAGGATGGATGCACATGCATTCGTGTAAGGATCCTTGCCTTGACTTCAGTAAAATTTGGATCTGGTCCCAGCAATCGCTCCAGCCTTTGTAGCAGGGAACAGCCCCACACGAAGGGAAGCTGCCTTGAACCATTTTTGAAGTGGTGGCTTTCCTTGCTGTAATAAATTTTCAGGATGTTTTCAACAGAGAGAATAAATCCATAGGAGAGATGGCTTAATGGATTTTGAATTTTCTAACAAGAAATGTGCCAAGTCTTTCCAATAGAAAAGTCCCCCTGAATCTTTCATTCATGCATGTGACAGATGCTTGAATTACGGTGCCTTTCCAAAGGTTTGGTTGTTTTGGGTTTTTTTTTCCTGTGGAGAAAAATGCTCATCCAAAGCCTAACCTAGAGGGAAGCTTTTACAGATAAAAGAGTAATCCAAGGAAGGGGAGTAAGTGGGAATCAAGTGGTTAATTTCTGTTTTCAGCAATCTCATAGGAAAAAAATACATGTGAGCATGGAAAAATATTAGTCTATGTCTTTTGAAAGCCTCCAAAAAGATTTGTCTGAAGCGTGCATTTAAATGGGAAGGATACAGGTGTTTTCAGAGCTCTTCCAGCCTACGAGCAGGCCTGGGGCAAACCTGAGCGCAGCGGAATAATGTAACGAGAAACATCCCTCCATGCTTCAGTGGGAAAATGCAAATAGGCTCATTTCCTCTTTGGAGGAGGACTTTAGATAAGGCACTCCTGGAGCCAAGGAGCCTGTTCGGTGTCTTCCCTGCCTGGAATATTGCGGTGGGAGGGAGCGAGGGGCAGCACGAGGGTGGGGATGTCCGTGGGCTGCCCCAGGAGCGATGCTGCAGCCAATGCCCCTCTCTCTGCTCCACTGATCGCCAAGATTTGTCAGGTGCCAGCTTTGCACTGCCCCCTCTGCCCCTCGGTCTCTGCCAGCACCCTCTGTGCTGAGCTGCTGTCATTTGGGGGCTACTGAAACTTGAAAAGGAGTAGCCCAAGTGGGAAATGCAGCAGAGACCTGCAGCCCCAAAATCCTGCAGTCACAGAATAAAGCATCCGTGCTTTGCTGGAGCCTCCTGCTCCCCCTCCTCCTCCCGCCCCATCCCTTTAAGGAAAGGCTCTGAAATATGTTTTGATTTCATTTTGCAAGTAGCCTGCTAAAAACATTTCTTTCCAGCCTTTACTCTAAGTTTGTTTTCTTTGCTGGTTCAGCCTTCAGAAGAAACAACAAGTTTCTTTTTTTCCCGTACCAATTAAGAATAATATTTTTTCAAAAGTTTAGGCAGAATCCAGTGGCATGAACTTCATTGCAAGAGCTGAAAAATCTAGTCCCCAGCTATGACTGCTGAGCTGTGCAGGTAACCAGCAAATAATTAAGGCTAATACAGAAATTCAGCGCCAGTTGGGTGACAGAATTCCCTTTCCACAAGAGAAAATCCCCGAAGAAAAGAAGATTATTTTAATTATGATGGGGTTTTCTTTTCAGAAGGTTTACAAAGTATTCCCCCTTCACCTATCACTGAATAATTTTACTAACTCTTGGAAAATACCAATTGCCATCAACACTTGTCTTCGCATTTTAAATTTTTTTTGTTATTAATTTTTTGTAATTTTTTATGATCCATGACTGTGGATGTCAAAGTAGTTAACATGTTTTAAAAACTCCAGCTCCAGGCACCATGTAAATACCTGCTTTTGTAACAAAGCAGAAAAAATATCCTGGTGGGGGAAGAACTCTGGTCAATCTTTGTGCAGCCTTAAATGAAATCAGAAAAGGATTCTAAATATTTTGAATTCTATTTTTTTAAGCAAAGCTGATCAGATCTGAGGATGCAATTCATAGAACCTGATGGCTTTAGCTTGGCAGTTCTACATTGATTGTGGTATAATTTTTGTCTAATAGAGAAAGGACTAGGCTTGAAGTCAGCTTGCATAACTAGATGTTGATGTCTTTCATCAAAGAAAAATACTGGCTTGCTATTTAGGGCTGCTCAGTTCAGTTGACATAGCAGTCCTTCTATTTTTAAAAGTTAAAATATTTTTCTTATTTCTTTAAAAACAAACTGTTCAGTAACCAACCAATGATCCAGTAGTAGAATTAATTTATGTAGCTATATCAAAGAACTAAAAGAAAATGGTAAGTGTTCCCTTACATAAAATAAATCTTTCCAATGTAAGTTTTCATCTGCTTCTGAAATACAGGAAAATCAAAATTATAACTGGCATTCACAACCCAATTATTGAACTCAACAGCCCAATTCTGAATTTTCACTGATTTAATTAAGAGCAACATTTGGCCCTAGCTAGAAGCAATAATAAGTGCTTCTTCATTAGGTGTTTTCAGCGTAATTTCTTAAGGGAAAAGATAGATGCTTCTAAATCTGTCGTTTGGTGAACTGTTCTGTGTAATAATATTAGAGCCATTGATTAGAGTAATATGGCAAAAAGCAAAGCCTGATCGATCATCCATGCAGTCAATGGGTGCCTTTGATTAAGTCCAAAAAGAGCAATATAAAATCACAGTACTTCCAAGCAATACAGAGACACACTCTTGCTTTGCATCCCTAATTCCACTCCAGGGTCTGCCGGTGCCTAATCTGGACTTCCTGGGGAGCAGCAGCAGTTCCATCTCACCCCAGCTTTCAAGGTTGCAACACTTCCCTTTTGTTCTACAGAGGAGTGAAAGCGGATGAGTTAAAGTCACAGCCAAGTTTCATTGAGGCATCTGTTGGCAGCTGTTAAAGGCCAGGGGAGTCTGAGCAGCGACTCAAATCTCTGCTTGTTGTGGCCAACCAAGCCTTGAAGTCTTGGTCTTTGCCACTCGGAAAGTGCTTTGGAGCTCAGGAACCTCCAGTGTTGTATCTCCAGGACTCATTTTGGCTCCTGTGACATCCGTGCACCTCATTTTGCACTGGCAATGCCATGACTGGCTCCTGCTTGGACCCTCCCAGATGAGGCCGTGTGTGGTCACAGGGCTGTGACTGCTTCAAGCCATTGTCCATCCTCTCCCAGCGGTGATGAGGCTCATTGTTGTCTCATAATTAGTTTATTCCGCAAAACTTCCAAAATACTTAACCTGGCTATTCCTACTCCATTTCCTGGGGTCTGACTGCTTTGTTTTACATGAGCACTTCTATTAACATCGTTACCCCTCTCACCAGTGGATAAGTCATGTTTTTTCTGACATGCCAATGGACCTCATTTCTCATTGAGATCATAGACACCAATCATCACTTATAGGTATTTTCAAATGAGTAAGTGAATTGGGTGCCTGATTTCCTTTGCTGCTCATTTAGGATTTAGCACTTTCTTGCCAAATTTTTGTATATCCTGCTGCATCCTTGACTGCTTAAGACCTTTGTAAAGTGGTTCCTTAAGCTTTTGATTTGGCCTCTATGTTTTTTTCTAAAGTACAAAATGTTCCCTTCTGCAGAAGCATTGGTGTGTGCTGTCTGTCTAGAGATTCTGTGATGAGGAGGGGAGGGAAATGGCCAGTGACAATGATTTCTCTTGCTGATTGTTTTTTTTCTCCCCTCACATAATTTAAATCAAAATATCTAAACCTCAGACCTGAAACCAACTTCACAGTCTTACTTTGTATGTAAAAATATTCCATTTAAATCAGCAGTAAAGCTAACATGAAAGTGCCAATAAATAATATATGCAAAGAGTTTTTTTTATCAATATATAAAGAAATGTGGAGTTGTGAAGCTGCTGAAAACAAGCATTAGGAAATGTAATGAAGCAAGAATTAGAACAGCATAGTTCCTCTGGCCATTATAAATGAGAACGCCAGGTACCTGGAGAACAGGAAAACTGATGAGTACAGTCTGTTCAGGAGAGAAGGAGGAAAATTTCCCCCAGGAACACATTTCAAATTACTTATTTATGAACTGATGAACTGGGAGACCACCTATAGAGAGACAGGAGCAAGCAGTCTGCTGCAGACAGCTACAGAACTCCAGCTAATTGTGCTGCTGTTTTCTGTTATAACTCCTGCTCTCCAGCTGGGCTTCGGAGGCAGGAAATTTAGGCATTGACTAGAAGTTGCACTTTCCCTCCTTCTTGTCGGCATAAATATATACATGTATATTTTAATCTGCTGGAATAATTCAGCAAAGGCCTGGGAAAACAGCTGCTGCCTTTGTCATTACAGTGTTAGGGAGTTTGTGGGGTAGAGCTTCCAAGGGAAAAGTTTTTAAGCATGCACTCATCCTTGGCAAAGGTGACTCCAAAATTTGGAGATATATGGGCTGAAATTGAAATATGGAATGTTTCTTTGTCTCTGAACATCACGTCAGGGTTTTTAGCTACACAGGAACAGAAACAGGCAGGCACATGTAACCACTAAATACAATATGTATTAACCATGTAAATGCACAGGGCTGTGCCCACAGATGTTCTTCATACAAATTTCCTACATAAATCTCTGTTGCTGATATTATTTTCTCTCTCCATGCACACATATACACAAAAATCAAAGTGTTATTTCATTTATGCAGGTACAAGTCATAGAATGGATCCAGTTTGCTCCATAGTACAGAAATCAGAACGTAGCCCAAGTTCTAAGAGCAGTTTAAGCAAAAAGAATAACTTTAGGTACTTGTTAACAAGATCTAATAAGACAGAGAAGAGATAGTTAAAGTACTGTAAATTTTAAGTGGCTGAAAATGAATTTCAAAAGTCCTAGTCACATGAAGCACAGTGGTTCTTAACAAAGAATTCGTTTTATCAGTTTAGAAGATGGAATTTAGGTGTTTGGCTTGTAGGAAGTAAAGAGAGACAGAAGAACCTTTAGCAGAGAACTGTGAGACTCCAGGGTAATTTTCATGGCTGGGCAGTCTCAGCCTGTGTTGTGATTTAGCACAGGGGCTCTGCGTGGTGGTATCCAGCGATTCAACTCATGGCCCTCTAAAAGTCCCTCTGTTGAAGGCTCACAGGAGACCTGTGGGACCAGCCTTGAGGTTAAATATAGAAGTGAAAAGACCAGTGGACTGGGGAACACTGAGCACACACATGTTTGCCTTCCAGGAGGAAAGCGAACCTGGTTGCCCTTGATGAAATATGCGACTTTATCAGTGAGGTGTTTCCTCCAGGAGTCAGGGACCAGGTGTCTGAAGGGTTGGCATTTCCAGTTGGGATCTCAGACTGTTCCTGGCCCTCGTGTTAGGGCCAGCACAGGTCCCAGGGCACTGGTGCAGTGTCCTGCCTATGTCCCAAGACGTTGTCTGCTGAGCTCAGCACTGGCTGCAGCTTTCAAACGCAGCTGGTTCAGGGCACGCTGCATTTAGCCCCCTGCAAAATGATGAAAGTGAAGAATAAAGGTGTTAAAGATGTGTCTGAAAGAGGAGGAGACAATAATTTGCCGCGTACTGGGTAATCAGGTGTGCTTGGTGAATATTGAAACTTGGTGCCTTCAAGAGGTTCAGAAGAAATGTCAAAGATTCAAACCTGCCAAGTACCAAGCGTGGTTTCAGTGGGAGCTGGGAGTGCTCTGAGTCTGCACAGACACTGTTTGCCTTTCTTCCTTCCTGCAGATACATTGGCAAGTCAATATAGAGAAACCATGCAATGCTGTTGCTGTTGCTGCATGTGTTCCATGAATAGAGAATATAGTTCTCCCATGCTGTCATTTATTATGAAATGCTAAGGATGGGACTGGAGTGACACAGTGGATCTATCCCTGCTCTTTATTAAGTCTGACACCAAGAACACTTAAGAGTTTGCAGCAATAGGACATAGAAAACTGTTAACCCCAATAAAACCCTTGTAAGGATGTGCAGAGATAAAAGGGAACTTCAACAAAGTGGAAATTTTTATAGCAATGAGACAGAGAGAGAGAAGGGCATCAAGATTTATTGCAAATGACTCTAGTAGCAAGAGGTTCAAGCATTAGCTAATTTTTATTTGCTTCTTTTATCATAAAATTTTAAACAATCAAAGAATCAGTGATGGTATTAACACTACTTCAATGAAGAAACAAATACTTTAATTTTTGCTTCTGTTCTTAAAAAAAATCCTTCAGCTAAAATGAATATGGAACAGCGTCACACCTCAGTGAAACTTTTTCCTTAAGTATTCAGAACATTTTGTGAGGCTGATCAATTGGGATTTTTTTTTAATACCCGACTTGGTTACACTGGCAGGTATTCACAAGTGACAATTATTTCAACATTAATTTGATAGCTCCCGACAGCCTCGGAGATGGGATAGAATCACCTGGAAGCTGGCATTTTGCATTGTACCATTCTGTCTATATGGGAACTGTCATCTTCCATTCAATATGGGAAATGCTATCTGCATACAGGCTTCAAAAAAGTTATAATTTCTTCTAAGTGATTGAAACTCATAGATCTCTCTCTTTCTCTCTCCCTTTTCAAGCTACACCTGAGAGGTAGCAATGATGACAGGCTGGTTTAACACAGCTCTTGCCGAGATTAAGTAGTTGTCAGACAGATATCATTGGAGACTAAGGGATTGCTTTTGGAAGTCATTCTGAATTGCTAACTAACCGGGAGCTTGTTCCTAGACGGGTGCGGATTCTTTTGTTTCCAGGGATTGACACATCTGCAGTAACAATGGAGCACTCCTCGCCTGATACCTGATTTGTGCTGGTCACCTTTTTAGCTGGAAAAGAGGACGTAATGAATGCCTCTTTCACCACTTATTTGCAAAAGCAGAAAACGCCCAGAGCTGCTATTTTTGGACTGTTGGCTTGAGAAATTTGATTATTCATGGCTAAGTGAAAATGTTTGCAGCAATACTGTTCATTGTTAGAACAGACTTGTATATTGGATGAATCTGTGTGAAGGTCCAACAATAACCTCTCCAGTGTCAGCTTTGCCAGTTTTTAAGCAGGCTGGTTGGGAGGAATTTGTGTGTGAGTGCCTGCTGTATTCTGCTCACCTCCCGCTTCATACACATCCAGTGACAGCCCCCGATGAACAGGGAGTAGCAGAGGCTGACAGGTCAGCTGTAACACAACAAGTTGTCACTGTCATGGGAACATGGCAAGTGGAAAGTAGATGAAGTTGCCTAGAGGATGTTTTCATCAATTTAGTGTTATATACAAGCTAATAAATCTGCAGACACTCTCGTTCCACTATACACGATGTGTGTGAGGGAAAATGACTGAGCTTTGGCTGGCTTGGCATTTACTGGACCAGCTGCAGTAGCCACTTGAGCTAATAGTGTCAATGATTTAATTCCTTTCACTCCCCGCCTTTCCTAACAACGTATTTCCCATGGGACTGCAGACTGAAAAGTTTATTTTTAAGCATGGCTGAGAGATTGGCTCTCTAGAGAGCTTTGGAAGTTGCAGAGAGCTGCTTCTTCAGAAGATGATGAGTTTGGTGGGAGGTAAGAGGATGCCTCCTCCACTGGAAGAGACAATTCGTAGCACAGGGAAGAGCTCACTTGCCAGAAAGCTTGGAAAACACCCTAGACCCCCCAAAACTGCCCATGTTGTCTGGTTGGACATTCTTAAATTAATCAAAACTTCCAGACCCTTGGCATGATATATTAATAGGGATGAATAGTTTGTATCCTCCCACCACCCAGATATTAAGAAGATGAACCCCAGCATAGCAGAAAGTAGCGCACTGGGAGATGTGTGTATTATAATAATGTCCTAAGGAGCCCTCCTGGATGTTCTGTGGGTCCCTTCCAACTCAGGATATTCTATCATTCTATGAAATTCTATAGTGAAGGGGTTTACCTTTATGAATATCTCACGGATAATTTGTGGCCAATCTATGTTTTGTTAGCTTAATAATTCTCATTATGTCATTTCTCTTTCCTGCATGGCTCACTACTCCCTCAGCTGACACAGTGCAAAACCTGAGCGATACAAACAGACAATTTGCAACAGGCTCTCAGTGACTTTTTGGTGTTTATGCTTGGGGATAAACTCAGGAGGACACATTGGTCCAGGTCTGGTTTCTGTGCTGTTGGGTTCAGCCACCACCACCCGACTCATAGCAGGTGTGCTGAGTGGTAGCACTTTTTACCTATTAGCACTTTTTATCTCCTGGAATCCCCTGATTATTTCCCTGATACTAAAACACGCTCTCAGCTATAGAAACATCTTGACTGAGCCTTGCACTGGTGTCATGCAAATGGTTCGATTGATTTCAAATAGAATTTGCTAATTTATTCACTGTGCTGTTATAACTTTGTTCAAAGGAAACCCAAAATACCCCATAATTTAAAACTCTTTTATATCTGTAACTCTCACCTGGGTGTCTTCTTGGTACAGAACTTACTCAAGTCATTAACTCTCAGTTCAAAGTTATGCTCATTGAAGAACTTTGTGAATAAGGCTGAGATTGCAGTTAAATATGTAAATTCAACCTCAGGATTCTCAAAATGGTCTAGTAAATCAATGTTAATGATAGTAGTTTCCCATATAACATATTTAATTCTTCCTCTTCAAAGTATTTTACAAAGAAACTCCATTTTACAATAAATACACAGAAGTAAAGAGCACAGGAAGCACAGAGAGAAATTGGTAGTCTGAAAAAAAAGGAAAGAGGCTTAGAAGTAAAAATTCTCTCATAAATGAAAAATTGGAGCCTTGAGATTTTAAGAAACATGACTGACTCTTGTTAAAAAACTGAAAACTACAAAGCAATTTGGAAAATTTTCCCAATTTCTACCTTGACCTTGGAACATAATAAAAACATAAGAGTTCAGATATTTCAGGCAGAACTATTATTTTAAGTGTGCATCAGCAGGTGCAAGTAGCCATTCCATTTGCCTGTAAACTGTTTGCTTTCTATAATGACACATTAAAAAAAAAGAAGGAAACAAACACCCCACACCTCAGAAACATCTGAAAATAAAAAAAGCCACTCTGCCACTACCACATTTTTACACCTACTCACCCAGTGTTTCCTGTACCCACCCTGAGACAATGAAGCCTCTGCAAGTTCACAAAATTCTGTGTGAATATGAAACTGAGCCACTACTCAGAGGCTGGCAAATGCTATAGCCTGACACAGAGTGGCTGTGCTAAAATATTTCTGCTCTGGATGATATTGCACACTCTGTACTAATCTGCGTCTCTCAGTTGACACAACAATAAATAGTTATTAAAACAAACATGCAAATGATGTATAGTTAAATAGTCTTAAATAAACCTACACTACCAGTGAATTTTGTGACACCAAAAATTGTCCAATACATCTACTTCCACTGGATATTGTTCCTTCAGATCTCCATTCCGAGGCAAGAAATGGTATTACAGGGTAATTTAATCTATCATGTGATTATAGTCTCCTAACCAGGCCCTTAACACACCAGACTGAATTGTCTTTGTGAGTAAGTCCAGTGCCACAAAACAGTTATGCCAGCAGAGACTTTGTCGCCCAAAATGCATCAAATGTAGAGCTTGCAAACCCCTGCAGAATTCCATTATAGAATACACGAGGAAACGTATTTAAAGCCAGCTAGGCTTATGTATTTTGGGAATCCCTATCATGCCTGTCAGAAAAGGTTTAAGGCCATGATAATTTTGCTTGGGTCACTTTTTCTCCCCACTGACCTGTGGGCTGAATTGAGATGGCTACAGCACCAACAGAAACCCATTTATTCTGCTTGCCTCTGTTCCTGCATCAAGTAAAAGCAGCTCGTGAACCCTATATTTAAACTTCCTCTTCTGATTTTTTTTTCACTGATCCTTCCAGAAAAATCATGTTATGGCAAATGAAGTTTCCTGGGGAATTTTTTTTTTGCAAAGAGAGGGTCTAAAATAGGTCAGTGACAGCTGAAAAATTGTATTCACTTCATATTCATTCGCTGAAGGAGACTGAAATTTCTCCTGAGCACTGCTTCAGTTTCACTTATACATGCCCCAAGTTTTCCTCCACTAGGACTTTTTATGGCAAGAAATGACCAAAACCACAATCAGTGTGGGACTTGTACAGTTAAAAACCAGTTTGCAACAACGAAAAACGGCTGTTGTTTTGTACCTCACTGATAAATGAATGCCTATTGTTCTTCTACCCTGGAAATTAATAATAACTGGACCAGTTGCCTTAGAGACAGCCAGGCAGCCATTAGCAATCAGTAAAAATTAATGTACTGCAGGGAATTTAGCAAGGAAATGTGTTTAAGTGTGTGGGGCACCCTGAGCACCCATCCACCATGGGTGAGTGCTGAGTCTCTCCAGCGCTGCCGCTGCCCTCAGCTACAGACAAAATGTTCTTAAGCAGCAAGGGGGCCCTTACCAAAGGCCCGAACTCAGTGAGGAGCATTGTATTTTTTGGATTTCCCTCGCCTTGAAAGCACACCTGGGAAGCTAGAAATGCAGGGGAAATGCCCAACATGGCAGCAGCTGTTTGCTTCCCTGCAGAACTCAGGCTCTTCCCGCCTGCGCAGCTTCGGTCCTGCCCCGTGAAAGGTTCTCTCAGGCGGCGTAGCTGTGCTTTAAAAAGTCCCTGAGAGCTTTTAAAGCTGTCAGCACCATTATCATTCATGATGCAACTGGTTTCCAAGCCTGGCTTCTGTTTTTGCAGTGGGCAGCTTGAGTCCCCCTGGATAATTCCCTGGGGTGTGCAGTAGCTGGGCTGGTCAGGCCAAGCTGTTACTGTGGGATTCTTTGTGCTGTGGATCTAGGGTGGCTGTGAGTGCTGCTGCCATGCCCAGCTCCAGGGTGCTCCTGGGGGATGCTTTGGACCCTCCCAGCCCCACTCCCCAGAGCAGGGCTGGATTTTCACTGTAAGGAGTCCTCTTCCTGTGGGCTTTGCATTTTACTCTACCCCCTCCTGTTTCTCCATCCTTGCTGTGAGCGTGATTCTGTGCAGGTGCTGCTGTCTGGGGTGGGATGTTTGGGTGTCTGATGGTGGATGCCCTGTGCTGTGGTAGGACAAGCTGTCATTAGATGATTACGAACTGTAATTAAAAATCTGGTTTCTGAGGGATGTAGATGGACCCAGCAAGGACATAATGACTGCAAGTGCACACGGCTTCCACTGGCTGCCTTTCGCCTTTGTCCTTGTGTCTTTGTGAGGGGATTGGCTTCCTCCTGCCTCTTGCAGGCAAATTGTACTGCAGTGTTGACCACTTGTGGTTCAGGAATTCAACAAATCTGCTGGCAAGTGCTTTCCCTGATGAGCTCACTGCAACACGGGGGTGAACACTTTTGTACAGATGCTTGGGTCAGAGCTGGACTGATCCATTGGTAACACATACACAAGTTCTCTTAAAATCAGTGGGAATGGTGAATCACTAAATGAGAACTGAATTTGGCACCTTGCTGTCCAGAGGCACAATTGCTTTATGGAATGGAGGGGGTAGGTGAGTAAAAAAGGGAAGCAGAGCTCTGGGAATTAAGGAAATAAAAAAAAAAAAAAAAAAAGTTTTGCAAACACTAAACACTGATGAGTTGCTGGCAGTCATTGCTTCCTGTGACATCTGCAGGATGGCTGAATTGAATTAGCTTCTGATTTTGGAGGGGAGTTAAAATATTAACACTAGAGTGTCACCCACAGTTCTCCACCAGCACAACTGGAGAGAGCAGCATCCAGAAATCCCTGGCCTTGAAAGTCAGGGTGTTTCAAAAGGATATCTCCAAAAGTGGGTGGGTCTCTGTTAGATATCATCAATAGACTCAGGGACATCCAAAGGGGACTCACAAAAGGGAACTACCACATCCTACTGGCAGATAGACTGGTCTGAGCTGAGAGAGATTCTCCCAAAACCCACATATTTTTTTAGAGTTTCTTGGAAAATTTCTTGTGTCATTGGTGTCAGACAAAGCAGATGGGAGTTCTGAATTGATGATCACATTTTGAGGCTGGAATGCAACATCTGGAGCTGATCAGCATTCCTCACAAACTGATCAATCATTAGGTGGAACTGATTACTACCATCTCCTCCTTTTAATTCACTTAGAATTGGTTTTGTCTTTCTATGAAAATAAAAGAAGACAGAAAGCATGAAACACAGCTCCTTTATAGAGACTGAGGTTATGTGAGTCACAGTGACTAACTCTTTACACATATCTCTTGTTGCAGTATCAAATGGAGCAGGGATGAGATAGATCTGCTCTAGTAAATATAAAATATCATGGGTCATATTACTCAGCAACAGCGATTTTGCAGCAGCAGCAG
Organism: Acanthornis magna; assembly: GCA_036785705.1. Lineage (NCBI taxonomy): Eukaryota > Metazoa > Chordata > Aves > Passeriformes > Acanthizidae > Acanthornis > Acanthornis magna. Next base: position 7,844,500 of record JAWUZG010000092.1, read on the forward strand.
TTTTGAAGTAAGACCTTTTCAATAAGTCACTATATATAGAAAGATTGGGACTAATGCTGCGAGCGTCACTGTCTGACATCAGGGTTATTTAGGAGTGTGCTACGTTTGGTACAAACACACTCGACGCTGTGCCAGTCTCGCCACAAGCTAAAACAGAATTGCAAAACACAAAAATAATTTCCCAGCCTCTGAAAACTCTATCATCTTCCTTGCATTTGTCTTCCAGGGAAGAGAAAATGACAAGGCAATGTGCAAACCAGGCCACATGTGCACTGCACTGCGCTCACATGTGTTTCATATATCAGCACCATTGTCAGACACTGCAACCACTTCCCAAGTGCTGATAAAACCAGCTCCACCACTGCTCCCCGGGAGAAACACTGGCTCGTCTCTCCCAGTGTGTCCCAGAGATGTGCTGGAGGACCACAGAACACAGCGAATACCATTTCAGGTCTGTGGTACGTGTGTTTCCAGTGCCAACACAAAAGTGAAATACTGAAAACAAGCCAAGCCCAGTATTTGGGTTCTGTGTGCACATCTCCACTGAGTTTGGATCTTAATTTCCCAGAGGATATTCCTGCACCCAGGAGGGTTGGTGGAGATGCAGATAAATTGCTCAAGGGAAAATGGACTCTGACTGAAATTGTAGAAAATGTCCATTGTGCAACTTGAGAGTGAGCCAGTTTTGGGACTATCTTATTCTAACTCATTTACTTTCAAATATTTTTTTTTAATTGACAGGAAACCCAGGCCAAGTTCACTGCGTAGTTCCTGGGCATTGTTCCCCTGAATCGTGTTTGCTTACTCTGGCATAAATCAGGGATTCCTCGCTAAAATCTGGGCAAGGTTTGATTAGGATCTTTCCTTAAACCAGCTGATGGTTTTTCATAGAAAGTGTGAGCATTCTGTGGATTTTCTTGGATTTAAAACAAAGACCAAAGAAATGTCGTGGTTTCCAATGAGTTTCTCTTTGAGGTTCTGGGTCTGTTCATCATTTCATGCCCAAAATGAAACATGAGAAGTGAAAAAACAGAACTTGTGTGATGAAACTGAACAAAATGTTCCCATGAAGTTTATATGGAAGAAACCACAGAGTAACCTGCAAGTTTTAGAGAAGCGTGACCACGCAACTCATTTCCCACTGCTGAGTCAGGTTCCCACACCGTGCTGCAGCCCTGGAGATGGACTGTTCCCTTGAACCCCTGTGACCCAATCTCTCCCATCGTTTCTTTGTGCTCTTGCCTTTGACAATTTGCATTTTGAGAGTTCTGCAAACTCTGCAGCCAGATCTGAGTTCCTGTGTACGAGTGGCTGGATGTAGAGAAAAGTGATCCACAAACATCAAAGAACTTATAATTTTCCCACCAGTAAGCAGTTATCTGAATAATTTTCCTTTTAAAAACACAGGCACTTGTTTTGAAAATAGCAGAATACCGATGGGGACAAGAGGTTATTTATCTGGTTCTAAAGAAACAACCAGAAAGAGAGAATAATGAATACAGAGATTTCACTGATTCACCTAAGCTAAGTCAAGGAACTTCTGGCAAAGCCAAAAGCCAAACTCCGTTCCTTGGAGTCCCTGTCTCGTCAGAGGAACATCTCTCCAGACACTTTAATTCTGAATCTAATGCTGTGCATTTTCTGTTTTAACACTTTTAACAGCTCAATTTTTCAAACTGTGTAGTATTATAGGAAAACAGTAACCCTGCAGCAGTGAAGGCAGCTGTAAGCAAGAAAATGCAGTGCTGTTCCTGTGAATTCCTGCAGCCCGCTCTGTCAGGATCTCCATGTGCTAGCTTTCCAAGAAAGAGATGAACTAAAACATTTAAGTTGAAGTTATGATTTTCCCAGGGAAAGGAAAAGGGTTATGCGCAGTTTTCTCCCTTTTAAAATGACTCTGTTTGTTTACTATTCTAAAATTATTGCAAATGCCTTTTCAAAAGGGATAATGAAGTAGCAAGGAAGATGACAAACAGCTGATTATAGATAAAAGCTCCTTAACAGCAGTGTCAGGCAGAGCAAAGCAGAGAGAATTGTCTTCAGAGACATTAGTTGGCATTGGCAGCCTGATCCTCTCCAGAGCTTTGATCCCATTCGTGCCTGAGCTGGTGAGCTCCCCAAGAAGAGAGTTTGTCCCCACGGTGCCTGACACAAGCATCTGCCTCCTCTTCCAGCATCACTCTACACCCACAGATTTCCTGGCTGGGAGTGCACTTGGACAACTCACCCAGGATGTCCCTTAGGGCTTTGTGTTTCTGGTAGCCTGGGAATTAAGTGATTGAGGGTTGACAAGCAAAGCAGAGTCTCCTGTAAGGGCAGTGCGTTCTCCACCGTGCCATTGTGGGGTGTAGCGAGGAGCCTTTTAGATATGGAACAAGGAAACCTGGGTGCATTTACTAAGGAAGCAAAAATACATGTGAGATATAAGCAGTAATGTGCACAAATAAGATACAGCCTCGAGAGCACAACACATGGGATTCAAGCATTCCTAGCTGAATGGTTTTACACCCCAAAGCTCCTTCAGTGCTTGTTGTATTCATAGTCATACTGTACGTGAAATTCATCTGAATCTTGTTTCTTTGGCCTATGGGGTATTTTCATGTACAAATTAGGCTGGCCAATGTTCCCATTCTGCAAAAATTCCCAGGAGTGCAACTTAAATGTTATTAAAAAGCCTAATAAAAGAAGAGTGCACATTTAATAATGTTAGAATAACACAGCCATTGCAGCGCCGTGTGCCTGCGGTTCCAACCAAGCGAGAATATGAGGCACTAATGCACTTATTCAGAAAAAAACCCCATAATTATCAACAACTAGGAAGAACCACTGATGCCATTCAGGATGCACAGAAACCTTTTCAGGAGCTCCAGTTTGGACCTTGCCCATGACCTGCTGGTTTGGCACAGTCCCAGCCAAACTGGGACGCTCCTGTTCTTACATCCAACCTAGGAAAGGCTGTGGCCACTGAGGCCAGTGCAGTAACACCTCCCCCACAAGCATCAGCTCAGCTTCCCTTTATCTAAAAGAGCTGGATAGTCTCAGTAGATGGTGCAAACTTTGCACATTCATCAGCTACCCCTGCTGTGATACATCTCCGTGCAGTTTTCCTTCACCTTTGCCCTGTCACACTGACATCTCTTCCTCTCATACATCCTTCCTCTACATCACATCATTCTTTCCTCCCACTTATGTATCCTAGGATGACTTTTCTCCGGGGCACAAGGTCTAACACAAGACCCAGATATTAACTCAGGCCCACTCGTTGGAGGGATTAAATTCAACATTCTCACGATATTAATTAACAACTGCTCCTTCAGCGGGAGAACTGAAACCCTGCATTAATCCAGGAGGGTGGGTGGTTTCACTGAAAGGATGGGAAGAGAGGCTGCAGGGCATGGCCTGCTCCAAACCACACTTCAGGTCTCCGTAGTCTGTACCCAATGATGGCTCTATCCACCAGCCCACACTATCTCCCCAGAGCAGAAAGCAATATCCTTGGAAAAGGGAAGCCTCAGGAACTGTAAATTAACCCTCTGCAAATAAATACACAATATAAGAAACAAACCTTTAAAAAGCAAAACAAAACCTGGAACAGCAGGGCAATATCTGAGTTTTGAATAGAAATGGATTTAGTTTGGCTGGGGCACAAGGACAGCAGGAGTGTTCAAAGCGCTGGGAGCCACACGCGGGGGCTGTGGAGGGGACGTTTCCTTCCAGGCAGGAATTCTCCCGCACACGATGGCATTGTTATGCATTAAGCAATTTTTTTTCCCCCTCTTGGGGTGTGGGGGCGTGATGGGAGAGGGGAAGGCTCACTCTGGGATGTGGTCACATCAGCCATACTTAGAAATGACTGCTCCCCAGCTTAGCACCACACTGGTGGCTTGGTAGGTTCCTTTTGGTTTTTATTTTTTTCCCAAGGTGAAGTAGAGAACAGGGACAGAAGACCCAATGGGCTCTCTTTGCAGGAAGCAGGTCCTACATGCCAGTGTTTCAGAGGTTCACAAAAATTGTCACATCTGAGAAAGCAAAATGAAACATTGGCACTTCACCCCTGCCAAGGAGAAAGAGAAGAGGGGCTGGGATGGAGAGAAGGAACTTGTATTTTCCTTTTCTAGTTCAAAATGAAGAAAATACAGAGCAGCAAGACAGGGCAAGGCCCTCTTTTAGCCAATGCTTATCTCTCAAAATCCCATGAATGTTTTGTTCCTGATGTGTGAATCGTGTGGCTCCAGAGTTCACACTGCAATAAGCCCCTACAGCCTGTTTTTCTTGTGTAGCTTCATATGGCTTTTTTCCTGTCTCAAACAGTTTTGCTCCATCCTCCTTCTGACCTGCTGGTTATCTTTTGCAGAAAGTTAAAGAGAATTTTTGAAAAAAAAAAATTATAGGAAGTCGATCAAGCTGGGTTTGAGTTACAGGTCATTAAAGTTCACTGTAAGATGAAATTTTTACTATATAAACACTGTTAAAGCCCAGACTGCCAGCCAAGTGTATCCATGAACCATGGGAAACTTAGGAGCAGTGGAGGCAGGTAAACCTCAGCAGATCTGTGCTAGATGCTTGTGCAGTGCTTTCCTTGCTTGTTAAAGGAAAAGAGCAGTCAAACACACTTTAATGTTAAAATTTAATAGTATTGGGTTGGGTTGCTTTAGGTAGACAAGATGACACTTCTTCCTGTAGGCTTTTTGTGCCTTGTAAAATCCAGCCACTGAGGGATTTTTTGCTGCTTTTACATTTCAGCTCTAACATTAACAAATGCAAAGGTAATGAGATTTTCTGTCTTTTTTAAAAACTAATTTTGCAAGTAAACTCCCCTGAATTCTTTGAACATGTCGCTCAAAGTTCTACGGTCATATCCCCTGTGATTATTTAAAACACTTTGGGTTTGAAGAATATGTTTTCTTTTCAAGTGTTATTTGCAGCAAGTATGGGAGGGAAAGAGTTAATTTATTTTTCTGGGGCTTATATGTAAGTGAAATGACATTTTAACAATCTCTTTAGTATAGCCTTGCTGTGCTGGGACCTCTGTTGCCTGCTGTCTTACTTCTTGGCCTCTAAATAGAGAGTTATTTTCAATTTCTCCAGTTCCTAATGTTTTAAATGGAACTACTGTTCCCCTTAGAGCACCCAGTGGCTGGCTGGAGACCTTTATTGATATATATAAATTACTCCAGTCCACAGGGCTGGCTACAGATCCAATCATATTGAGCTAATGCGCATATAAATAAAAACCTGGAAGTATGGTTTATGGCAATAAGTAGTGCAGTAGAAGTTTATACCATCCTGCAAAGACACCTTGATACATTGCTGATAATCTCTATAATGTATTTAAAGCATCAGTCTGTAGATTCAAGGCTGAAAATTTCACTCATCAAAGCCATAAATCTCTGTGAGCTTCTGTTGATTGGCCTGGAAAAGAAGGAATTTCCCCATTCCATGGAAAAGACAAAATTAAGGACGTTGGCCTTTTGGAGGAAGGGACCAAACTGTGTAAGCCAAGTGCATCAGGCCCAGAAGTTCCCTGACATCTTGGTGTTCGTCTGGTTGCCAGCTTTTGCAGTTCACAGATGATTCCCACTTTCCCATGGAATGATTTGCTGCCCTCTAAACAGTAATAACCTGATGTCCAGCTGATAAAGCTGACAGCAACTGAATTATTTAGGCAAGCAATCATTTCACTAGGCAGGTGAAAGCAAATTTCAAGGGTTAGGTTGAACCTTCGGGCTAAATCCTGTCTGGGGAGTGCAGCAGGCAGCTGTTTTGTGCTTGGAGCATCGCTGGGACAGGTATGTGAATCTGGATTTCCCTGGTTTAAACACCTCAGCTGTTAGAGTTGTAACTCACACAGCACGGGGGGCCAGTGCCATCCCAGCAGTGCCAGTCCTCACAGACTCGTGTGTCCCTTCCCTTCCTCGCTGGGCTCTGGGGAAGGGATTGTCCAGCAGAATGGCCACAGTGCCTTGTCACTGCACAGAGAGCAGGGAGCAAACCTCAACGTGTTCATGACAGTGACACTAATCCAGTAATCCCTCTGACTAACTAGGAGCACCTGGAGCAGGGAAGGTGACAACAGTCCCATTATCAGGTTTTGGGAAGGTCCTGAGAAGGCCTGGCAGTGTCACCAAGGGAGCAGGACAGGTACCAGTGTGGCAGCCCAGGACATCAGCCCACACTTCCTCCCTGTGTGCTGCCTTGGAGCTGTCAGGAGCAGAGCAGGAGCTTTATTAATAATCTGCTGTACCACGGCACAGCAAAAGGGTCTTGAGGCAACTTTGGCAGGTGTAAGACAGGGCATTATAGATATAACTGATGCTCCATGAGCACTGTTAGATACTACCAACTTTACACAAGTTTATTTCTTCATTTTCAGATCCTTCAGGCACCAATTTCACTGCTTCAGAAGAGTGATTGTAACTTAAAGGGAAACTCCAGTATAAGTTGTCAAAGCAGCCTTTAGAAATACTTGTCACTCTTTCAGCATCATAGTCTGTGGAGCTGTCATTGCTGTCTCTGGGTGCTGCCATTTTATTGTCACCTCTTTGCTTTCTGTCTCAGAAAGTCATGGAGGAACCAAAAAAAAAAAAAGTTTAAAAGTTCTTGTGAAGTCTCCTGGAGTGTCAAACCCAGTAGACTCCAATGAGTATGAGAGCTGCAGAGATTTGCTCTAGAAAACCATTTACCAGTAGTCAACAGAGCATTTAAAAATTGTACAGAACAATTAAGAAAGCAAATATATCAGTTTTTAGAATTCTAACTCTCTGTCTCAGCGGACAAGGTTCTGTGTGTTCAGTGTGTTTAGTGAGATGATGTGTCTCCATCCTATATTTAATGGTCTTCCTGTGTTTAAAGCTTTTTCCACACTTAGGTATAAGATGGTTTGACTGAAATTGCGTTGAAAACTTGGCTCAGTTTTTCTTGTGCACAGTGCTGTGTGGCTACTTGCAGAACAATTTAAAGTTAGCACAGTCTAATTTAGTAAGGAATCATGAAGCCAATTCAATTTAAAACCATTAAAACAATTTTAGAGTGTCTGCCCAAGGGTTTTGCATGTTTTCACTAAATGAGTTTTAAAAATACATTTAGTTAAACTGATGGAACTTTAAGTATCAATAAAGGCTTTATCTTACAAACACTAATGCTTGTCTTCAACGAGTCTTTTGCATCTGCTTAGATGTCTGTCTCCAGGATCAGGGCATTCTCAGTTATCATATTTAAGAAGAAGATTTATTTTCTATCTCTTCCAGATGAACTCCTTTAAAAGAAAAGCCTTCCATTTCTCTCCTGTTTGGGGGGTGAGATGATGTGATCATTGCTTCCCTGGGCTGAAAGTTTTGTGCTGCAACCTCAGTCTTCTAAATCACACCAGCCTGCCTGGCATGAGTGGGCTTGGTACCCATCAGCTTTTTATCTCCCAGTCCCAGAGCCCCCAGGGAAGGTAAACAGCTCAGGCCATACCAGAGCAGTGCCTACTCATCCAAAAGGGGTGACACCTATATATTTCTATTTCTTCTCAATAAGACTTTCCATTTAACCCCATGGTTGGTTGGAAAAACTTTGCTAGACCTTCTGCATGTCATTTTCCCTTTGTCTCATCTCCTCCAGGAAACTGACTTCAGGGAACTTGTTTTCTAGGAGGTATTTTTTAAGCCTGATTTGGTTTAGGTGTGAAGAGAGTGGCTCTTCCTAGTCTGGATTTCTGCCTTTTTGCCTCCTGTCTGCTGCTCTGAGCTCTGGTGTTCAGGCTTCATGTGCCTGAGAAGGACAACACCAAGGAGGCAAAGCAAGATGTATTTATGAAAAATAATGTTGCAACTCACTCTTTTATGATCCCAGCTTTTTTCTCCAATTCTGAAAAAAATAGGAAACTGAGACAAGTAAATATGTCTTAGAAATTCTAAATTTCATGTCCCAGGATCCTTGGTCTCCCAGACAGAAACTTGCAAGATCTCCAAGGGATTTGTGTATGATAAATGTTGAGGACAGGGAACCAACAGCTTTTCTTTCAATTAGCAACACAGCAGCAAAAGACTGGAAGGCACCTCCCGAGTCACTGAGTCCGGTGCTTTGTGGTTGCAAACAAACAATGGTGCATAATCCCTTTAATAAAATGATCACGTTCCACGTTGAAAGCCACTGGGTTTTGGGGGCAGGACTGATCCCTACTGCTAACCCTGTGAAGCCCAGAACAAATATCTGAGCTCAAGATAATGCTGCTTACAACAGGATTAAATCCCTGCTGGGTGCCCTATAGTGGCAACCACAGGGGAACTCCGCCAGTAGCAGCACGGCTTTGGCTCTCCGTGTCCATGTAAGGGGAAAATTCGCTCTATTCTTCCTCACAATGAGGTGCAGTGACTAGACCAGGCTTTATATTGCGTCATACTGGCTTCTATGCAGGGGCAGATGCAGCACTGAATGAGGGCTGAGCAGCCACATGACTTGGGGACATGTGTGGCACAGACAGTACCAGAGGGATGCTCCATTTCCTTTGGTGCCCTCCGGTTCCCTGTGCTCACTCTTGGGATCGCTTGGGAATTTGTGCATCGCTTCCCTCTGAGCAAGGATGGTTTGGGGTCCTGGGAGAGGAGAATGGGATGCAGAGGTAAATCTTCGCTTTCTGCTAGAGTTGTTGCTATTTTTCCTCCTGAAGGGTCTGATCCAAGTGACGTTGAAAGCCGCCTAAGTCAGCTCACTTGAGGCGGATTTGGATCAGCGCCTGGAGCTCTTCCGCTGCGGGAATTCCTGCCATGCCTTCTCAGACAAAGAGGGCGACCACATCCTTACATCATGAGAGTTGTTTAGTTTTCACTGAGGGAACCAATCTGTCAAACAGGCAAACAAGTGGGCAGGAGCCAAAGCACTGGTGGGAGAGGTGGGATGACCCAGTGGTTGGACTATAACAGTCCCTACAAGACTCTAAGGAAAATCCATGTTCTCTTATGCTGTGGGGTGAGTCCCAGGCGTGTGCCTCATCCTGCTCAGTGCAGGAAGGGGTGGAAAAGGTCTGCCCAGCCATGCCTCCAGCACGGACTCAGGGCAGGAACATCACATCTGTGGGATGCTAATGGCATGCTGCAGCCCTGATAGCTCTGTGCTAAATGCCCTCCTGCCCTACATCCTGGGCCGTGCAGAGGGATGAGGGGATGCCACCCCACAACAGGACTGCAGAGGGAGGACAGCGCAGTCTGGGTGGCTCCTGGATATGGCCCTGCATCAGGCCTGGCTCATGTGGCTGCAGTTAAGCCCCCTCAATAAGAGTTTAAAGGTGCAGAGTGCAGCAAAGGCAGTCGCAAGGCCATAATGTCACCTCACGCGGGAGCCCGCGCCGTTTCCTTGGCTGCCGGCTCTCTTCTGCTGTTTTTGATGCCCTAACCTGCTGACCTGAGCCCTGCCCCGGTCTCCTCATATCCCTTTCTGAGTTGCCACCTGCTTAGCTGCCCTGTTTTCAAAAGAAAAGGGTTTTGGACAAACAGAAGTGCCGTTATTTCTCTTCTTCTCTGAAAACCTCAGCCCTGTGGCGTTGCTGGGAAATTGCTGGACCTGCATACCTGGATGTGCCTTTGGATGGGCACTTTGGGGGGCTTAGGGCAGCTCTTTGCAGCGTGGGGGGACACGCCAGGGCTGGGAAAGGCACAGGCACTGGTGGGTTTGCTGTGGTTAAAGAAAGACTGAAAGTAAGAGAGAGCAAGGGGTGTGAGACAGTGCCATGACCACACACTTGTGTTGAAGCAATTTAATGCAAACCTGGTCCAAAGAGAGAGAAGCACAAAGCCTCACTGACTTCAGACAGTCTCTCCTTGTCTTGGTTTTCATCCTGCACACAGTGGAAGGCCTCCTTTAGTTGTTTACATCCTCCACAAGCATTCAATTCATGCAAAAGAGGGTAAGAGGGAAAGGAAATGAATATTGTACACCGTCTGGATTTCAGAGACCCGCGCTATCTATCTGCATCCTTCAAGCCATCACAAGCAATCTGAGAGCAGTCTCCACAAGCACATGCAGACCCGACCATTAACATAATTCTCTCTTTTATTCCTCATCATTGTGGTACCGTATGCTACAGCCTTAAACATTATTTGTTTTATCCACTTTTCAGCCGTTTAAGCTCATTCTATGCTGGCTAAAAAAAATTCCATTTTTATCTCATCTGATTTGATATTCATCTGTCCCTCACTGATTTTTTTCTCCCCCTTTACCATAATTTTGGTTGGTATTTTTTTACCTCAGAGAACATTGAGAACTCTGTCTCAAGGCTTCCAGATTAGACAGAAGACTGATAGGATAATGATGATAGTATGTTAAATGCTATCTATGTAAATCAGCTCTCTCCATCAATGGATACAAGATGCAGCTACATTAGATCCTTTTTTGACATACATTTTCATTTTTTAAGGAAGAGAATATTGGATTGTTATTAAGCTACTTTAGAAAAATCTTTGCATTACCAGGCACATTACTATTGTGCATAAAGTCATATTAAATTTTGGGATGATGTACAACATCATTTTCTTTTAAAGGCTGCTTTTAACCTCAAAGTATCTTCTTTTTAGCTTCTGCTGAGGGATTTGTTTATGATAACCAGTGACTGGGGGAGGGGGAAAGGGTGTTTTTTATTAAGCTCCTTGTAGTAGATAAATCTGAATTTGCACCTCTGATAGGAAACTGGCCCTGGCTAAGGGAAAAAAAGTGCTGTTACATCTCATCTGTTTCAAATGTCTGGGAAAGTAGCTCAGCAGATAGCTTAAAGTCTTAAAGTCAAATTCAGACTGCCTTGGACTCAGTTGGAAGCCAGTTGCAATAGTAAGACCCATTCACTGGAAAAATCTTGCCAACTAACCCCTCCCACTTTGACTTTTTTAAATGAAAAAGGCTATTTTTGTTTTTCTCTTTGAACTCAGAGACACGGGAATGAATATATTCTCAACAATAATGAGTAAAGTGGTGGAAATCAGCTTTGCTTTATTTGCGCCTGTGGACTCATGCTGGTTTTCAGTGGCAGAGGGACTGGCCAGCTAAAAATATATCATTAAAATTCATCTTCAGCCTGTCACTAATTTGGGGAACGTCACCTCAAATGTAGGGTGGGCTTTGTTAGCTAATTTATAAGAGAATGTACAGGCAACTCTTATTTTTTTAGAGTTATCTTTGGCTGTTGTGGCCAAGAGCAAACGAAATCCAGATTAGACAATGTTTTCCATGAAAACCAGGACTGACGAGCTGGGATTCCAATATTTCTTTTCTACATTGACTCTCTAATGTCTAATAAAGGGTGAGTTTATTAGCATTTTCTCTGTAGCAGGCATTAATAAAAGCAGTTCCCCTTTTCAGGAATCTATTTTTGTAAAACCTGTGTGAACTTCCTATCTCTGAGACCTCAGTTTCTCCATCAAATTTTCTCTGAAATTTGCCCCTACATCTTAAAGTCATTAAAGGGGACCTACAGATGTAAACACACGGAGTTATACAAGTGTGCTGAATCTCATCCACCTTTAGAAGAATAATGAGAGTACAGCAGGACAGAGAAAAGCCGTTTGCACTGATGGTCAGAGGCAGCACTGCTGGTGAGTGGTGATCTGAGCAGAGCCACAACCTGCTGCAAATGCAGTGTCTGAGTGGGTTTGAGTTAATGCATTGTTTTTTGGGTTTTTTTTTTTTTAGTGGGGTAGAGCTGTGTCTCAGCTTAATGTGGACAACCCATCAATGAGGAATGAAGAGTTAACTAAAAAAAAATGCCTCTTAACAGTCATGTGGAGCATGTGTGTGTACACATATTTGTGTGTATCCTTTGGCATAGGGCTGTGTTTCCACTGTGATTACACAGTTTCAAGACTAAGTTTTAACTTAAGCCTTTATGCATGCAAAATCTCCAATATATCTCAGGAACACTCCCCTGAAAACTGAGATTATCAGAGCAGGAGGTATTAATTTGTAGCTTTGTGGTGGATGGTGGATATGTGGGGTTTTTGGCCTAAGAAATCACTTTTGAGCTGCCCCGTCTCTCGATGTGAACCCAGTCCTGCAGTCCTGTCCATCCAGCTGTGCATCCAGCTGTGTGCCCAGGCTGCTACTGTGGGCAGGGATGCCTGCACTTAAAACTGGGGCCCACTGGTGCTGTTATGTCAGAAGGGATCAGAGCTGGAGTCACTCCGAAGGCATAAGTATTTTTCTTAACACGTCCTAAATGGCAAAATTCACATTGAATAATTTTGGTAATAAATGGCAACCCAAATATGTCAGGAGTGATTTAGTACCTGTGAACCATGTAGCTGAAATGTAGATGAGGCTAATTAGCTGATTCCTTATCCCAGTTCCCCCTTTCCTCTCACTCTCTCCCCACCAAAAATGTGCTCTTTTTTCCCTGCAGTTTTCAGAACACGCAGGGTTGGGTTACAGCTTTGGCATCACTCTGGTTATTTTGTCCATGTGTCCTACACTTAACACAAATAAGTTGAGACAAGAGGCTTGAGAGCAAGGTAGACACAGCCAAATTCAGAGTGAGTAATGCAGGCGTTGAGGCAAAATGAGGTCAAAAAGAGCATTTGCAGGCACCGCTCTGCAGGAGGGATCCTGCCTCTGCAAAGCACCCACCATGAATGCTCTCACACCTCGTCCGGTTTTTATATTCAGAGGTAAAGAAGGATCAAAAATCAATTGTTGACCAGGAGGGGCTTCTAAGGTACCTCTGCCTGGGCCCAGGCTGCACCATGCAGTTTGTGCTCTAGAGATGTGTGCATAATTAATTTTTCAGCTTGCTCACCATTTTAAGAGAACACAAAGCAAGTTTTCTTCTGAAATAGCTCTCTCCACCGTCATCTCTTCTGAAAACTATCACTTCGAATTATGCAAAACATGTTGTTTTGTTCTGTTTTTAAAAAGGGTATACATCTATCTATAAAAAGCCTGAGTTTGAGCAAATTTGGTCTCAAAACCTTCCAGCTGAAATACAGAGCTGTAACATTTCATTTTGAAAATGTCAAACAACATGATTGGACTTTTTCCTAAATAATACTGGATTTTTTTTTTTTTTAACTGGATTTTTCTGGGTAACCCTTAACTGCATTTTCTGGATGAGTAAACTAATTACCTGAGAACCTGTCACTGCCCACACAGCCCCAGAGCTCTCACCTGGCTTAGCTGGACATGTGGAGAGCCTTGAGAAGGGGCACAGGTGGGGCTGCAGACTCATGACCTCTGCATTTTCAATATGCACATCTCACAGAAAGAGTGATTAGCAGTGTCAAGGCAAAGGAGGCTCCACCTAGAGTCCCTCAGCCAAAACACAGAATTGTTGGAGACATCTGTGCATCCACATCCCTATCACATCCTCTCCCAGCGAAGAGAGGTGGAGTCAGCACCCTAAAAAATAGTAGGGAGAAATTGAACAAAAGCGGTAAGGAAGAAAACTGGTTTCTCTGGTATAAGATGGTTTTCCTTCCTCGAGAGCTTCCCCTGCAGGGCTGACTCTTGCTCACCTGTGTCTGAGCAGTGGCACAGGTACAGTTTGGCACAGCTGTGATGCAGATGAGGGATGGTCACTGCCAACACCCAGTTGGATTTACATTGCAGTGATGCTGAAAAAAGCCATAAAATGACCATTTTGCGTGAACTGGAACTTCACCCTTTTGAGCTAAAGGTGCACCTTGAGCCAGGGTAGCATGTCCTGTTGGTCTTCTCTGGTTTTTAGCTGCTCCCAGGCCTGTTCTTCAGCTCTCTGGGAGCAGGGAGGGGGATAAAATATTCATCACATGGTGCTAATGCTGCTCTCTCCCAGGCACAAGAATTGGCCTGGCTGAGGCATCACAATGAATATGAGCAGGAAAGAGCCCTTGCCAAACAGCTGGCTGGCATAAGGAGAAGCTCTTGCTCGTAGGAGAATTTAGGAACAAATATTTGTCTTGTGCCAGCTCTGCTGAGCTGCACAGCTGATCCCATGTCAGCCCCAGAGCTTCCAGTGAGCTGGAGAGTGCTGGAGAATCACACCTGGATCCTGCATGGGTCATGTCCAAGCAGGGAGGGGGACACACCAACAATTTCTGCTCTGATCTAGGTCAGGGAGTGATGGTAACCCCGTAGGTATTGGCTCACTGGGACTTTGTGTGCCGAGCTGGGGTTGCCCTGGGTGCTGCCCTCGTCCCTGTCACCAGAACCCGCTGCTGGGATGCTGGGGCTGGTGCTCCCTGGGGCTCAGCAGGACACACTTTCCCCTGAAATGGCAAGGGCTAGGGCACCTGGTGATGTTTCCAGCTTTTCTCCTGCCTGTGCAGAGCTGCTGCGTGTGGGTGTCAGCAGGACCCTGTGTCTGTGTTGGGTCTTTAGCAGATGCTGGTCACAGACAGCCACCAGGATCTGTGCTGCCCCAAGAGAGACTTTCTGATGGCTTTAGCTCCCAAATCCCATGCTTTGGGGTGGGTGTCTATTCCGAGCTGTGGGGCAGAGCAAGCCCAGGCAGAGGGAAGAGTCTGACTATGGGATTTTAGCAACTTCTGCTGCTTCCGCCTGCTGTGATCTGTGCTTCTAGGAACTGAGAGCCCTGAATGTAAACACACAACTGCATCATCTGATCCTTCTCAGAGCATTGTTTGTTTGGGGTCAACTTATTTCCTTTTCAAGAACAGGATGTTTAAGAAAAAAAAATATAAAGCCTATCTGTAATAGTCTTAATTGTAAACCAGCCTCTATACTTTCAGACTGGAACCTAATTAATCATTGGCTGTACAGGGAACTGATTAATTGCTTTGCTGCTCTTTACTCATATAAATCTTTGATTTAGTGATTACTGCATTTTGATTTATCACTTACTACGCAAGTAATCAATATTTATGATGAATGGATAAATTCAACTACCACCTATTTTGCAATGTTATATATACATATATATATATATGATGTGATATATAAAATATGCATTGTTTTCAATGCCTATTTCTAATTATCCAGACTGGAAATATGTATCTTTTCTCCAACAGTGATGTCTGTTTTCTGATGGTGTCTTACAATGGTGTAAATTAGGAGTATCTCCACTATGGCCAACACTGAAGTAGTAATGAAGAAGAATCTGGGTTTAAGATAGAGAAAACATCCGAAGGGGGAAAGAGCTTATGCAAATAAAAAACTAACTGAAGAAAAAGCCTCACATTTTTGCTAAACCCCCTTCTAGGGACAGAGCTTTTACTCGTGTAAACTGGTATAGATCCTGGCCTAATTTTTGTTGCGTATCTTTCTTCAAAGTCCTTCAATTCAATGTGAATCTGATCTCAGGGATTATTACACAGGAGTCTGACTGTCTGCAGTCCTTCAGAATTACAAACTAATTGTGGGATAAGAGCTATATATAATTTACTAGCTATGGATTTGTTTTCCTGCTTTCAGAAGTCCCCCCCCCCAATAGCTGAGCATGGGTTGAGTGGGAATGGGCCCTCACTGGTGGCAGCTCACAAAGCTTAGTGCCCATGGCCACCCCAGACCCTGGGAAGGCAGAGGAGGTTAGCAGGGAGAGCCCCGTTCTGGAGCCTGGCAACTTTAGAAATTGGTAATAAGACACATTTGATAATGTCTTTGATTCCATGAGGGCTTAGTAGATATTAAACAGACTCTGTCTGGCCCATGGCTTCCTGAAAATAATGTAGAAGGGTGTGGTCAGCATGGGCCCCAACCTGCTCTAAGAGCTGCGTCTTCTTTCATCTTTGCTGTGGAGAAAAAACCTCACCAGCAAGTCATTCAGTTGTGAGTCCAGGGCAGATCCAAGGTCAGCTGGAGTTGATGGAAGAACTTTTGCTCTCTTCAGAGGATTTGTGATTGGGTTATTGTGCTTGTAAATGTT
This sequence comes from Acanthornis magna, assembly GCA_036785705.1. NCBI lineage: Eukaryota > Metazoa > Chordata > Aves > Passeriformes > Acanthizidae > Acanthornis > Acanthornis magna. The sequence goes on from JAWUZG010000092.1 coordinate 7,860,323, forward strand.
CTCAGGAAGGGATGGTCCTCTCTGCTCCTTTCACTGCCACACGGATGCTCATGCAGTGGAAAGCCCAACTGAAAACTAAAACAAGGCTATGATCTGTGCCCTTTTTTAGAGCTCATGTTAAGGCTTTGGTCCATCTGTGGACTCCTACTCACACAGTCAAAGGTCAGATTGACTCACCCTGAAGCCTCTGGTAGAGCTGGGTAACCAGTGGACATCTCCCTCTCCCTGCTGCACACCAGTTTTATTCCTGTCACACCAGTCCTTGTTGGAATTAAGCACACTGAGAAAAAATGTAAACTTCTTCCACAGTGCTCCATACTTCTCTTAAACTGTTTTACCAAACAAACCTGATCCCCAGTAGAAGGAGGACCTTTGGCATTTTATATAGGCCTATTCATCACCTGGAATACCTCAATATAGTTCCTGTGATGTACACATAACTGTGGAAAGTTAAGCTGACACTCATTAGGGAAGACACGTTGTACTTCTAGGGAGTTGTGAGTCAGTTGGGTTATTTTCCCCCACCTCCAATAACTGTTCAGGTAAAACCAGATGCCTACTGTGAGCAGAAAGAAGAGAGGAACTCTCTGTTTGCAGGGTGTCCAGGCTCAGCCCTCCTGCTCCAAACAGCCCGTGAGGTGAGCCCGGCACTCCTCATTATTTATTTTGTCCTGGGGCACCGTCCAAGAGTTATGGCCAATATTCTTCAGACACTGATATATATTACATGTGCTTAGAGGAAACCCATTCATCTGTCCCTTGTCTCTCTCCCCCAGAGCCCGGATTTCCTTGATTGTAAAGCAAGATAAAGCTGCTATCTTGACTTTAAAGACTCTGGGAAGAAATGTGTTCACAATCTCCCTCTCTCTTCAGCTTATTATGCACCCCCACTGTGATGGACACAATTTTTGTCTCCCTCCAGCTTCCTCCATTCTTGTCTAAACAGCAAAGAAATTTCTAGCTGAAGAATTAAGAGCCTCTTTACTCCACACAAATATATTCCCACCTCGTTGCTTTTGGATATGGAAGGTAGAAGGTCATTGTCCTGCAGGGGTTGTCTCATCTCTCCTGAAGTGAAGCTGATGCCTCGCTGAGGAGGATTAGCCAAAACTGTTGGGATATCCAGGTTTCAGTTGCATTTATGGTCTCCCAAAAGCTGGAAGAAGACAAAAGGGCCCTGTTTTCTGTCATGTTGTTGCACTGTAGCTGTAGCTGGGATGGGGAGCCACAGAATTCTACATTGCTGGAATTAAAGGAGGGAAGGGAAAAAGGAAACAGAACTAGAGAAGCTTTTTCAACTGGAAAAAAACATAATAAATCCATGAGCTATGCATAGCCCCAGGGCTTTATGACCACGAGCAGCCATGAGGGAATGACTTGAACTTAACCAAAGCCGTTAATTACCTGGCTGAGATCAAAAGCCTAAGTAAGGGAGTATATTTACGATGCACCTTACAGGATATGTTTCAACTTTCTAGATTTTTTTTTATTAATTGGTTTGATTAAATAGATTTAAAGAGCCTGGGCAGAGGCTCCTAAATCATACTCCATATTGATCTAATGAAATACTCAATAAATTTACTAATATGGCTCCTTTGCTTTGTGCAGTCTGAAAGAAAATGCCACTCTAAATGGCGATAACTCAATGTGGAGCCTCAGGAGTGACTCATGGCGTGCCAGGAGGATGCTGGGAAGATGCTGTCCTGCAATTTGCAGCACTTCCAGGCTCCTGCCCTCTCTGCCCCAGCTTTCCTACCCATTTTCCATTCTCTTGACCATCTTCTTCTGCCACTTCTAGATTTCACTGACGTTCACCAGCTCGCCAAAGTGTGTTCAATATATGGCTCAGCTGAGACCTCCCTGAGCAGAACTCTATTTCAGAGTACTCTGCTTTATAAATACACCACACAATGTGTGGTCTAAATAAAATAAATCCTGCTCAGCTCAGGGTAGATCTAATGTAGAAAATGTATGATGTTTATTCCCTCCTGATGCAATAAATTGAGAATGGCTGGATGGAAAGTTTACAGCTTTTCAGCGTTCACTTATATTGATGGAAATCAAGAGTTTGGGCAAGGAAAAACAGGAGTTTGGGCAAGGACAAGCCCTTCCTGCCCCAGGGCAGAAGGCTGATCACACAGTCTCTTTTGGCTGTGGTTTTGCTGGCTGAGCATGTGTCCATGTCCTGCATTTCCCTGCTCCCAGATCTGACTGTTTCCCTGAGCAATATTCAGCTATTTGTATGGGGGATCCTTAGAGCTGGTTTTGCCTAAATGAGCTAACTTAGTAAAGATTACTTTATTATGTTAACACTAAGTAAATATACTAAATAATAAATAAATAAATACACTAAAGTTCATTTAGTTAGTAAATGGCTTCTCCAGGACGTGGCCATGCAGATGATCCAGCTGCTGTATGTACAAGGTGGGGGAAAGATGGAGCCTGGAGGTGATGGGGAGCAATGCCCCCCTGGTCCAGCCTCCAGCCCGTCACACACAGCACCTGAGCTGGTTTACCTGAATTTTAAACTATTTAAACTTCCTTGAGCCATGTAAGTTAATGTTCATTTCGTGTGTGCCTGGGAAATGGTAATGCAAACTAATCTGCTAGAAGGCAAATTTAAATACATGCCAGCTTGTCTGCACAGAGCTCTGGCAATTTGGAGTTGAATTTCACCAGACAATTACAGGATGTCCCAGCAGTTTGTGTGAGCAACCATTGCTTCTGGCAAACATCAACAATTTCATTCATATGCAATTTTTGTGTCATGCTGGAATATAGTTTTAATAGTCAGGCTAATATGGGTTTTAATTTTTTTATCTTCTCTATATTTTTATTAATAAATTGAGAACAATATATTTTTGAACATTGTGACTCAAAACCATTATATGGCATCAGTGCTCTCCCAATAAATTGAGGATACTGTTCAGTCTCATCCAAATATTTCTGTGATTTCTCTCTTTATTTTTATTATATTTTTCTCCTTTTCTTGCACTTTTTTCCCTTCACTCTCTTTTCTGGGATGAAATTAATTTTTAACTCCAAACATAAATCCTAGAGAAGAGATCCCACTGGTGATGTATTTACTAATGGCTGTGAAAATCAGAACCAGAGAGGCAGGGAAAGAGGAAGATGGCAAAGACAAATATATTTGGAAACAGCCAACTGAGGAACAAATTAAAAATGCCCTTTGAGTAAAAACAAACCAACCAAACAAAAGAGGGTCCCCTCTGAAGAACATAACCTCAAATCTTTTGTCTGCCTTTATTGAATCTGCATCCCCGGATCTTGGGAACAGCTTATAAATTTTGCCTGCTAGAAAATAACCCTTGACATTAAACAAAAACGTCAAAGCTTTCTTGGGCTCACAAAACCCACAGTTCTCTCCTTTTAAGGGGGTGCAGGTTTGTGATGCCTCTCAGATCCTGAGAGTGAAGATGAGGAAGGAATAGGATGGAAGGAAAAGGATGAAGCAGATTTTAGTGGCAAGACCAGACCGCTGCTGGGTGGGGGTCAGTGTTCCCAGGTTGAGTTTTGGTCACTAATCACAAGCCAGCAGCCCCAGCAGAGAATCTGAGGCTCTTGCATGACTTGGTTTGACCCCCAAACTTCTGCAGTTCATTGCACACCTCAGGGGTGCTACCCTGGGGGCTGATGCACCTCCCACATTAATACAACTGTGTGTTTAGGTTTCTTCCTTTTAATTGCAATATTTTCACCTCCAAGAACACCAAATACCAGGCTATCATACCTTTTCAGACAGTTTTATGATACATGCGCTACCAATGCTCCTCGTTTCCACCTTTGCTTCTGCCTTACAGAAACATCCATTGCTCTTCTACATTTTCCCCCTGTAAGGGAACTGTGGCTCTTTGGAAAATGCACTAAGGGAAAATACAGGAAAATCTTGCTAGCACTGATGCATTCAGCAATGCCTGCAGGTGTTGGGAGCAGGCTCAGTGATGTCCCTGTCCCCCTTTGCTAAACGTGCCCTCATCTGCTGTGCTACAGACATTCAATTCCTCTTAAAATCACTGCTTCACTCCCACCAGTGTGAGCGGACAGAAGGGACTTTCGTGTTTCCAAGAAATGAGAAGGACTCCATAAATACCTATATCTGGGTATTTGCTACAGAGGACTCTTAATTTTCTGAGAGAAAAAATGCCCACAGAATACACCTGAAAATAATTTCTGAGTTTACAAGGCAACATGCAGCTTCTCAACACATGATCAAATGATGCTGTTTCTTGAGCTAAACACAATAAAAGGCATCCAGGAAAGAGTTGGTGAAATTATCAAGTTTCTGCATGAGAAAAAAACCTGAAAACCCAAACAAAACAATCACACCCCTCCGCCCCAAACCAGTAGATTGCTCTAGCCATGATCTTGGGGTGTGTGACTGCAGTGTGGGACACCAGGGGATATAACACCTAGCTGGAATGTGGTCCTCAGGAATTCACCACTTGCCTGTGAAAGGAGCCAAGAGCTGTAATCAACTTACCCACTGCATTTGCTCCTGCTGTTCACTAATGAGCGAAGGCAAAGCAAACAGCACACTTCCAGCTCGATCAGACCAAGATTTTACCTGTAGCCAGTGAGTCCCTAATCAAAATTAAAGCAACACAGGCAAAATTAGCTTGTTAGCATTTTTCTCTGTTAGCATTGGAGAAATGTCACTTTTTGCCTGGGGCAGTTTTGGTTGCTTTACCACAAAGGAAAAAGCTGCTGTACCAGCTACGTCCCTAAACGTTTAGTCCTGGGCATTCAAATGTAGCAAGACTGATGATATGACACTTCTCTCTTAATTTATGCAGGAAATGAAGGAGGCTGGGGATGGGGCAGCCCAGTCCTTAGCTCAAAGCATCATGTAACTGGCAACTAACAAACGCTTTTTAGTAGTCTTTGATGTATGGATTTCTAACTTTTTGTCCTAACAGAGAGATAATCCTTTGTAGAATAATTTCAAGCCAACTGGAAATATATTTCCTTCTTTTAGTTTTAATTTCTATGCCCTTTGGGAGTAGTCCCCACAGGCTAAACATCTGATTCTCTTTCTTGTTAGTCGTGACAAGCAGCATGCAGGTCAGGGCTATTTTGTGAGCTGCTTCCTCCACACCCCCTCCACAGCCAAAAGCAGAAGGTGCCAGTCCCGGGAAGAGCCCATACCTTGGGGAAGGGAGGCCAATTGTTCAGAGCCCAAGGAACTGTAACTCTTGTGTTCAGTTCCCACCTCTGCCGCAGATTGCCAGCACCATCCCAGACAAGTCCTGCATCCCCTTCACACTTACTGTGTCTGTAGCATGAGGAGAGCACCAGGTCCTGTCTTAAAGATGGATCCTCACCCGTGAGCAAGTGAGGTGTGATGCAGGGGTGGGGGCTGGCTAAGCAGATGTGCTGATTTTGGGAATGACATTTCTAGTGAGTAGGCTGAAATTGTTCATAAAACTGCCAGAGCTTTTGAGTTCGTAGACCAGTGCATGGAGAAACAGAGAGATTATGAGTCAGCCTGACTCAGGTGAAGCTTTAGAAAGCACCATGGACCTGGGGAACCCAGAAACCTGGGTTAAACCAACAGGAAATAGTCTATGTGCACAACAGCTCTTGCATTCGGAGTGAAGGCAGAATCCCTGCACACTTTGACGTGCCAGAAAGGGCTTCAACACTGCCCACAGCTACCTACAGCCAGAACGGTGAAGACAACCTCTTCTTTAGACAGCAGCCAGTTGAATCATCAACCCCTGTAAGAGGGGTTTCTAAAAAGGTGATGGTTTCTAAAAAGGCCCCAAGGGCCTCTGTTGGAAATGTCGATGCACGAGCACAGAGCTTTGTGTGTTCAATCCCCTCCACAACCTGCAGACAGGCAGCCAACAGCCCCGTGTCTGTGAGCACTTTGCTGGAACTGCGTTAGTGTGCTGGGGCACTTCCAAGGCCAGCAGAAACATCCTGGAAATTGGAGAATGCGTATTAAAGGCAACTCTTTAAAGTATCATTGCCTGTCTGAACAGCCAGTTCTTCACTGGGCAGGGCAATGAGGACAGGGGGCAGTGGAAAACCCAGACGAGGGCTCTGCTTTTGTGGGGCAGAGCTCCTTGGGCAGAAAACTGAGAAACCATTTCTCCTGGTGAGTGAAAGTGTGCTGCTGAGTTCGTAAACCACTGCATCTGAGCTAATATCAGCCCTGCTGAGACCCCTGCCCAGAGGAGCCCCCCATGGACAGCAGAGAACAGACTCTTCCTGTCTCTCAGGTGTGAGCTGCTCCTAGAGGCACAAGGTCTGTCCCAAATTGCTTTCTTTCAAAATGAATCCTGGTCTTTATTATTTATCTAAAATACAGCCCTGGAAATGGCACATCTCTAGATGTTCCCTGTTTAATATATTTTAAATAACACCACTGATATAAGGTACTTTTGGAATAACATTAACATCTGGGCTGACCCCACCTCCCTACCAAGTTTGAGCCTGATGTTAATTAAAACAGGCAAGTTATAAACCCCAGGAAATGGCAGCTGACCCTTGACTATGAATGTAATGCTGTAATAATATGCTGTAAAAAAGAGGCATAGTCAAACTGCTGCCCAGGTTGTTCCTAAAACGATGCTCTTTCTTTCTCACCACTGCACTCCCTCTCTCCAGGAATGAGATCATTATCCCACTGGCACCCTCAACAGGCTCTGTTTTTGGGGTGGGACGTGGCAGGGAAGGAGCCTCCACACTCGAAGTCACCCCAAGGAAATTATCCCTCCTGACAGGAAAAATTGCCTCTCTTCTGAGAGGCACTTCTCATTGCTGTGTGAAAACTGTTTCCTGACCACATGTGGTCGCTGAGGATCCCGTGATGCTCTGTCAGGACAGACTTAACCTGAGCTGCCCTGATGTTTGGAAAAATATGGAAAAATATGGAGGAGTACTTTTTTCCTTCCGCTCTGTATTCCCAGCTGTACATGAACGGGGAGAGTGGAGGAGGATGGCCCCAGGAAAGAGGGAGGTGAACCCTGGAGCTGAGGGCAGAGGGGACGTTTGCTCTGAGCCACCTCCAGAGGTGGCAGCGAGAGGCTGCACTTTCCACCTGTGTGTGTCCTCCCCTGTAACTTCCCTCTCTTTGGTGGGCCTGAAGTGAAAGGTTGTAGGTGGCTGTGATGGTGAGCCAGATAAGAGCTGGGAGCAGGGGGGTGAGATGGGGTCAGAGAAACCCCCAGACTCACCACCACATCTCTCACTGACTAAATATTAGATGCGATTTGGAAGTAATTAATGGAACATTTCTGTTGTTGTTGGAAAACGCAACACTGTTGAAATTGGAGCGTTTCCTCTCAAGATGTTGCTTTTTGTCAAGCTATGAATGAAAAAAAAAACAACAAACCCAAACAGAAAAACCCTTCCAAAACGAAACAAAACAAGCAAACCCCAAATGCAAAGGGTTCCTTGTCCTGCAAACTCCTCTGAAGAGACCCTACAGGTTTCAGTTCCTGTGGCCCATCGGAACCAGCCCAGCAGCATTCCCTGTCCCAGAGAATATGTCCCATTGTTTGTAAACAAATTAAACAAGCTTTAGAGCAGATACATTTTATCTTCTGTGTGAGCTGAAGGAACCAGGATATGAGCCTACGAAAATCTGGACTGTAATGGATACACCCTGCCCCTTCTCTCTTTGAGGCATGGGAAAGGTCAACTTTTGTCCTCTAAAATGTGTCACTGCTATAAATATGACTGCATAATTTATTGCAAATTGTTTAGCAAATTTATTGCAAACTATTAATAAACCTCCTTGAAACAGCACAATGAGTGTGTGCAATAAACAAGGAAAATATTTGCTTGATTCAAACCACATTGGATGATGTTAAATTAATGTTGAATAGATACATTTGAAGGCCTAGAGGGATGAGTGCAGCCAGCGACCGGATGCTGCAGCGCTCGCCCTGAGCACACATGTCAGAAGATGTCAGGGAAGTGACCAAACCTTTTTGTCAATGGCTTAAAGCTGAGATAAGCCCCGAGTGTTTAAATTGGCAATTCTAATAGCTACCTGAATCCAATCCAATTCACAGCAGCTTGGCTTGTAAGGCAATCGGTGATACAGTGTTAATGCCAACTAATCTGATAAAAATTGACACAATGACAACGTTGGGCCATTAGTTACCAGCAGTTTTTATGTCTGTGTAAATCCATCGTGTTTTACAAGGTACAGGGGGATTCTGGGAGAATCTTTTTTGGTTTGGTTTTTTTTTTTTTTTTGGAACTGTGGAAATAAAGTGGTTTTGCCGCTGAAGCAAACTCATCCTCTCACTGTGTGTGCTGCTGCTGAGAGTGTTAAATGGCAAAATTCATCACAACTAATTTCTATTTGCCATCTATTAGGCTACATTGTTTTGTCCTCAACGTCAGGTTAAATAATGAACCTCTCGGAATAGAGTAAATTAACCTCCACTTTATGTTCATGTCATTGTCAAATGGAAACATCACTTGTACAAATGAAAAAGATTCATTAGTAAAGCTAATGCATAGGCTCCACTCCAGTAAAAGATAAGAGCGATTGAGGCCTTGTCATAATGCAGTGTCGAACCGCTGGCTTGTTATTTATGATGCCTGCCATAATCTTTGGAGATTATTTTCAGCAATGGTAATTAGCACACAATGCATCAGGAACAATTATGGAACAATGTCTTAGCTTGACAGGTATGCCACCCTGCTGCAGGCGGGCTATGATCCATGAGAAATTCAATCAAATCTGCATGCTGCAGGGAGTTTATTAATATTTCTCCTTCCGAGGCAGTTTGAAAGGCAGCTATGCTTGACCGGCCACCCAAAAATACTTAGCAGAGTGATATGAGTGTGCTCCTTGTTAATACACACCTATCTGCACAGAGCCTTCCTGTGCACTTGGAGCTGATTAAAATAATGTCTGTGAGTTTGCTATTTACCACGGTGAAGAGAAAATTGCTACCTCTGCTAGCTGGCCATGGGGCCTCGTTCAGGGTAGGCTGTTGCTAAAGGAGCTCTGTAACGAAGTGGCAAATTCCAGTACTGACACAAATCCTGTAAGTCTGCTAGAAGCAGGGGGACTACACTGATTTACAGCTCCTCACATCCCAGCTTAGGAATCAAAGTGCCCCCGATGAAGGCAATTTTCCATCGAATAACACAAATGCAACAGCGTGGCAGTTTCTTGTTTCAGGCATCCCAACAATCCTGTGTGAAGCCTCTCCTGAGGGGTCTGGGCCATGGACAGGGCACAGAGGAGAAACACATCTTAGAGCACAGGCACTTGCCTGAGCCAGCAGAATTCATGTGAGTGTGTGACACAGGGAGGTTGCAGCCCCCCCTTGCACTGTGGATGTTCCTCTGTTCCTACCAAGCAATCCTTCTGGGGTTTTAGGGATGACCTCACAGACACCATTTTTGATCTTCCAGCCAATTTCTAATCCCGCCCTGGAGTCCCTGGCAGAACTGCACAAGCTAGAGCCAAGCTGAGGTGAGAAGAGAGACAAATCAATCATGCACTGGTCTTTGGAAAGACAACTGTTTTCAAACTTTATTAAAAAATAACACTGTAAAGCCAGGGAACATCTTGGCCAGGTCTTACAGGACTTTTGGCTTCGAGTTTTCTAGGTGTACAGTTTGAGATAACTTCCTGATAAATATTGTTTAACATCTTGTTTGATTACTAATAGACTGGGGAATACTTCATCATCCTCATTCAATAAAAATACATCATCCTGCTTCTTTCGACATGCAGAAGTGTCAGTGCTAAATGCACATTTCTGCCCATTCTGCATCATTATTAATGATTTATCATTGTCATCCTTTAATAGGCTTATATCATTATTAGGATTTCTTTTGTTCTTAATAATGCTTAAAGATCATTAAGAAAGAGAATTCATGTGCATGTGTCAGTGGGTGAAGAGACACCCTTAAAAGAGGGGGACAGCTCTGAGTGGAGAGCAGGAGTGTGGGAGGGACGGCTGGATGCATTTAGCAGCACCAACCATATTATAAAATCATCAGTCAGAAAGGAATTGTTGCTTTTTGTTTATTTTAACATTATTTTCCATGGGGACTGCTGCTAGGGGCTGAAAGGCATGTCTAAGTTGTTTTTTTCTAATGCAAACATTGTTTGGTATTTCTGTTGCACACAAGCTCTTTCCTTCCTCTTGTTTGGTATTTAAATGTATGGAGGGCTTGTGATTAGGAGCAGGTGGAGGGGGAGAACAGGACAAAGTGAATTTAAGTCACTCCTCTTTTGTGCCACCATCTGTTCCTGGGCTGGAGTGAAACTGAATGCACAAAAAACTGATCGGCACCATAACTTTTCCAAAGAAAATGAGGATGATCAGGAGAAGCCCAAGGGACATGGGCCTGATGGGAGAGGTCACACCCTCCTCCTCTATACCCTGACAGATTGCTGCGCTGCTTTTCTGCTTGGAACAGACGAGCCACCATTTATTAATTATGGGTTGTTCTGCTGCTGAACCTAAAAATCGGGCCCCCCTGTGCTCGGTGCTGTATTAACACAGGGCTCAGTGGCAGCCATTGGCCCCAAAGACCTTACAGTTTGCATGGAAGAAAAAAGAAAACAGATGGATACAACAAACCGACTGCGGGAGCATGAAGTAACCATGAGACAATTATGATCCGTTAAACTATTCAGGTCAGGAAATGCACTGCAATACCATCCCCAATTGAAACACTAGAAGGATGCTAAATGGGCAGAGGGCAGAGTGTAATGATTAGATTTGGGACAATGGATCGAACGTTCTGTTGCAGAGATTGCCACAGGATTTTTAATGACCAGTTCTGATCATGGCTGGAGTTTTACAGACTGCCCAACGAAATTGTGTCTCCAGTTACTTTATACCTTCTTGGTGTGCACCTTGTGGAGGCCTGGAGGGCTGGTGTTTAACACTCACATTAATTTTGATAAGATGGTCTGCAATAACAGAGCAGCAATCAGCACTAAGGGATCGCTGCAGCCAAAGTGAAGCATCTCCCCTCAGCAAACAGCTTTTGGTTGTTGTAGTTATCCCTGCAAAAATACCTGTGGCTCTACATCCCTAGGAGCTCTGGAAATTGTTTAGGGAACAGTTCAGGATGTTCCCAGGGCATTTGCTCAGCGTGTCTGTGAGTCAGCTCAAGGAGAGGAACCTTCAGAGGGCACTGAACACCTCGCTGAGCTCCCAGGTTCGGCAGGGATGGTGCTGTGGATGTGGTATCTGGCAGAAGGAAGCCTCATGCTCGTTCCCACCCCAGGCTAGTGGCTCTGCTTGACTGGGACAGAGCCTGAAAGCAGTGCAGGAGATGAGCAGCTCTCCCAGGAAGATAAGTGCAGAGATAATCATCTCATCTCCCAGGAGATAAGTGCAGATGTCCACAGCCCTCCTGCTCTGCCCTGTGCTCAGGGACCCCCAAAGCTCTGTGTGAGAGCAGCACTGGGCAGGACACTGCGGTGCCCAGCAGAGAAGGTCCCCGTGGGCATTGAGGGGCTGAAGACAGTCCCAATCCACCAAACTCACGAGGGCTTCCCACCTTTGTCCACCCCAAAGGAGGCTGAGATCTTTCAAGTCTTGGCTCCTAAGTGAGCTTCTCTGGAGGTGATGCTGGCCTGACATCCTCAGTGATGCAAACATTCAGTGAGCGAGGAGAGAGCAATGATGTCCCTCAGAGACTGAGAACAGTTCATTGGCCAGAGCAAAGCTCCTGCCTGTTGCTGAAGGAGCCTATCCAGGTTGTGGGGTTCGCTGTTCTTGTACTCACCTTCTGTGAATGGTTGGGTTGGCTCCAACCTGTTGTAGCTCTCCAGAGTTTTACATCTTTAAATCAGGTATTCAGTGCTCTTCAGACTCCAGGTTGGTCCATACAGCCAAATCCTGACAAGAACTGTTTAATGCTTTATACAAGCATTTTCTTTTTAATGATTCCGGCCAGAGATGCTGAGTTGAAGAACCAAACTAATTTCATGTGCTTCTCCAACACCCCATTATGACATTTATGACATATTTTTCTGTTTAGAGGGATGATATTTTCCAGATGCCAGTACATCTAAAACTACCTAATGAGATTTCCACAGATGTAGAGCTTAAAACCATCTATGGTATTTTTATTTTTCTCTCTAAGTAATGATGCTTTCCAATGGGAACATTTCCCGAATAAAGCACTAGAAACAATTGAATGTGTATCATATTCATAGAAAGAAAAGCTTTTTCATTGGAAGGCAGGTATTGTGATTGAATCTTGGGTTTTCAGCCTCTCGATTTGAAAAGGGCTTTACTTTCTTTGGAGTTGGTCAAGATTTAAAGACAAAATTTCAAATCTAGAGTTTGGGGTGGACAGGGAGTACTTCAAAGGCCCTGTAGCTCTTCCCTGCAGTAACATCACCTCCCTACCTACAGTGTCTTGCTCTGTACATTGCAAAGGAGGTATTATTGGTCATGTTTTACACTGGGAAAACACAGGGACAGAAAGATGAAGCGACTAATGGGTGATTCTCCCTCTTTTCTTCATGGCTGGGCAAAGCTTCTGTTTCCTTGAGGACAGTTGACGCCTGCTCTGTCTAGTATTTTCATCTTTTGGGGGACGGTGGTGATGAGTGGTTTGTATCCCTCTATCCCTGCTCTTTTTGCCATCCCTAATCAGCCTATTTAGGAGGGAGGAAGCCAGGATGACAAGTGTTATCCCACCAGACTGTAGGGTCATTTAGGATGCCCAGATAAAATGGGAAGCTGCTTGTAGTGATTATTTGATCTGAGCCTCAGCAAGGCAGGGTGTTTATAGTGCTGCTGGATGGTCTTTTTCGTCCCTTTTGTTCTTCACGCTTTTCTTTCCTAACACAGCTGGGGAGACCCACGGTTTGTTCAGGATCAGGAAAAGCATCTGACTCCTGGTGAGCCTTTTCCCTAGTGAATATGGAATAACACAAGGAAAGGATCCTGTTATTTGGTGGCTGGTGCTGGGATTACTGGCCTGGGTGTGATACCCAAGATGTGGAGACATGAGAAAGCTGTTTAACTGTGACTTGGGTGGGTGTAAGTCCTGCTATCTCCTGCTTCCCCACATGTCTTTTTGCTTTCACACAGAAAAATTATTATATTCTTTCAGTGAAGAATGACCCCTATTACACTTAAAATAAATTGCAGCATTGTCTGGAAATATTTAAGCTGAATCTCTCTCAGTCTTGTAAGAGCAGAACACCCACAACCAAGGAAGGGAGGCTGGGCTGTTCCAGCACTGAACTCAGCCTTGCAGATGTCTGTCACCTGTTTCTAAGGAAATGTGCAAGTGTTTGGGAAAGAGCTGGGCTTCGTTGTTATTGTGGGAATCTGAAACCACTCTGAACTTTGCCCTTCTATCCCCTTTCCAAATTTTTCTTTGGGGTTTTTTTTTAAATTTTTTTTGGTTTTTGGGGTTTTTTTCCCTTTTTGCAGAAGAAAAATTGCTGGGCTCATACTCCACTAACTGGTTTGCATTAAGGGCTTTTATCTGCAAAATGCCAAGTGCTCTTAACTCTTGCCCAAGCCAAAGCTGCTCATCACCTTGCCAGAACTGAGCTGTAAGATTCAGATCTGGGCCATAAGCTAGAAAGTCAATCTCCATTTGGTGTCAACTGATCCCTTCAGCCAACGCCCCCACTCCTGGCTGGGGAAGACTGTCACTCAGCATCACACATGGAATTAATACAGAAACCCAGACTGTACCTGCAGCAGCTTTTCCATTCATGGGGCCCGCACTGCTTGCCCTACTAGGCAGAGATCTGGGCAGCAAAACAGTGAGTAGTTTGCTTCTATCTGCTGCTGGGAGCTGCTGCACAAAAAGCTGTTGGGCTCTGGAAAGGCAGAAGCTGGATGTCTGCACAGCAGGAGGGGAAACCTCCTGGCCTGGGTCTGGCCCTCATTTTCTTTTTGAACAGCCCAGAGCTTGGTTATTCCCTTTCCATCTTCTGCATGAGACTCTTTCCTGTGCTCCATCACCAAAATCCTGTGCCTTCAGCCCCCTGGCTTGCCAGGGCACTGTTCCTCTCAGGAATGTGAATAGCAGAAAGCCTTAGCCAGTGGAAAGCATGGCATGGTGCTTGGCAGGAGGAATCTTCCCAAATTGGTGCCATTGCTGTGCAGGAGTCTGTCCTCCACCCCAGCACAATCCTGTCTTGGATAAGCTTCTTTCCAGGCTCCAGATTGTGTGGGCAGAGCTCAGCTGCCTCCACTTCTCCACAGGAAACAACCACACTGCAGAGTGGGACGTTGTTTTACAGGAGAGGTGTGCCACATCTGGCACAACCTCACGGACACCAAATGCAATAAATCAAGATCAGGATCAAGAGAATCATCCAGCTGCTGTATTGGGTGGGACTGCCAGCTGAGATCATTTTGGCTCCAGAAGCAGGTTTGTGTCCCAGCTAACAAAAGAGGTATGGGCTTGCTTGGAGTTAGAGCCAGCTTGAATATCTGCCTGCCACTCACTCAGTGAAATGTTTTGGTCTTAGAAACCACCTTGAGGAAGGTGTCAATAATGTACACCTTTGTATTTCATGTAATAAAACGGTTCCTGGTCAGCTGCCCTGTCAGTTAAGAATTATACACCCACCCCTTTTCATGATTAATCAGATGTCAGGATGTATGTGCTCTCCCAGCATATCATCCCATGGCAAGCAGCAGCACTTTTACAAATGTAGAAAGAAGAAAAAAAGAAACAATAATAGGAAAAAGAATTATTTTTATGTGTACTTGTCTTAAGACATATTTTTCCATTCAGTAATTTGAAAAAAAATAACCATCTGGAAAAAATCATATTATGGACAAGGCGTGTCATGACATTTACAGCAAATATTTTTGCTGTTAGTATCAAAACCAGCTCTTTGCTCTATCAAGGGCTGAATATTCATATACACATAAATGTTCAGTAAATAAAAGGGCCTCTGCAGAAACTCAGAGCTGGCCCATCTTGTGCACCCAGCATTCTCATTCTCATTTGTTTATACTTCTTTGAAACCCGTATTTTTTACATCTCAGATGTGAGTGCCTGTAGTTCTTTTCCCTCTGCCCTTTTGGTCTCAGGAGGATGACAATAAACTGCCCTCCTGTGGAAGAAGTCCTGATGTAAGTAAAGGTATCAGGAGGCTACGAGGTCATGGACATAAATGAGGCAAAGTTTCCAAAAAAATCACCAAGATGATTTATAATCATGGGCAACTTTGTCCAGCCAGAAGAAGATATTAAATGTGTGTATCATGCACCAGGTTTTGAGACAGAGCAGAGAAAGAAACCCAAGAGCTTCTCTCATCTTCTGGATGGGATGGAGCCTCCTAATGAAGCTGTTGGCCCTCTGGGAGCAGTGCTTGGGTGGGATGGCAGCTCTCCTCTCTTTGGGACCCTTTTGGGACTCTGCTGAGGTAAAAGAGCCTTTGTTCAGGCTCTGCACTTGGTTTGAGTCTGCGTTTGAAGGTGAATGTGTGGTTCACACAAGGTGCGAGCCTTGCACAGTCTCTTCACAGAGCCAGGCTGCATGTCCTGCACCACTTTGGGATCTCTGCAGTCTGTGCAGCCCACGGGCTGCTGTCTCTGTTGGGGCACCTGGAGCACATTCCCGGGATGCTGCTGTGTCCTGTACCCCTGCGAGAGTTACCTTCACCCTCTCCAAAGGGGCAGCTCTGAGGGTAATGTTTCCAGAAGGACCATGCCTTGAAAAGGTGAGTGGAAGTGAGATGTCAGCACCTGTGTGGGGGTGGCAGAAAGCAGGAAATGAAGGTGTTGGTTTGCAGAATGGGGACACTGACAGCCAGAAGTTCCCAGGGTGTGGGTGTTTGGATGCACAGATTTCCCTGAGGCCAACCTCTGCCTGTCGAGAGGCTGTAACGGGGGCTGTAATGTCCACTACCACTTGGAATTCCAATTACCATCTCTACTGCAAACTTACATACCTCATGTTTCAAATGTCCCCCTAAAAATAGAACTTAAAATATTACCTAAAATTATAGAAAATGTCAGGTAGTACTGATATTTATATGTTTATTTATTGCACATATTATGCAATAATTAAAATCTAGAAGAAAAAAAGTAATTCTTTGTTTCACATGGATTTTGAACATAATCTACTTTAGGAACATAAGCTGGGAAACAGCAAGTAATATGATTATTTTAAAATATATTTGCCTTTCAGCAGCTTACAAGCACTGTTTCCTAAGGTGTCTTCACCAAGCAGACAAGTTGTTCTGTTTAGCCCTGGCTTAGAAATCCTGAGTGTACCAAAATCTCCTTGAAGTGGTAAGGTGGTAATTCTTAATCTCAGCATGATACTACTTTGACATAAAGGAACAGTGATTCTTTCTCTAGGAGGAGGGTCAGTGGAAATGAATCTTCTTAACAAAAATCAATATCCCAAAATTTGAAATCACTTGATGCAACTATCTGCAATTCAACTTGCTTATTAACAGACCCAACCAATCAGTTCCATGTGCTCCCTGTTGCTAAGTTGCCTCCATAAACAAATTGATTAATTGATTTTCTCACCCCCCCCAAGGCCTTTTAGTGTATAAGCAGGTCAGGCAGCTATGATTTCATTTGCTCATCTACTTGGTGCTGGCTTTGTAAGTCAGTCTGGAATCCCAGTTCTTCATCTCAAAGATCAGCAGTGTCACCTGCAAGCTCAGATGGAGAAGTGGATCTGTGGAGAAACTTCAGCTCCGTGGGAAGATGGGGAGAGAGTGGGACTGGGTTTCAATGGCAGAGTGGAACCCATCTCCTCTGGCCCTGAATTTGGAGCACTTGGATCAGAACCTCTACTTACAGCTTCAGGTCTAGGTTAAGATGGAAAAACCCCTAGGAAACAAAAGTGTGTTTTTAATCTGGCTTTTTCTTCCAGCTGTTCCTGAGTGAGATCTTGACTGAAAATCTGTTTGAACAGGCTAATATTAACCTGCTTCCATGATTTGAGGCCAGATTGTAGTGAGAACAATGTCTGAGATTTTAGAGATGTCACGTTTGGCCCTAGGCCTCCGTTTGCTATTAAATTTGTGTTTGATGTCACCTCTAAAGAAAGGCTGCCTTTGCAGCTGGTCCTGGCAGCCCTATTGCTGGGCATGCTTTGAAGCTGTCCTGTTCTGCTTGAGAATTCACCGTGGTGTTTTTGAAACTAACACTAAACAAAACTAAAAATTAAAAAAAAAATGAAGGACCATGGGCAGAAGAGGAAACTTTGAGTCTTCACTGGGTCAGCAGTAAGAAAGGAGCCACAAAGGGTCAGATCTGGAGGGAAGGAAGCCACGAGGGGAAGAAGAGCCACAGCTGCCCATTATTCCTAATAATGCAAAGTGGTGCAGGCTGCTTGCAGGCAACTCCTGTTGTGACTTCCTTAGACACACTTTCTTTCCCTGCTCTTCTACCCTACACTGGAGAGGCAAGACAAACATCTTGCTGAATGGCTTTGGAGGCTTGTTACCAGTAGCAGAACATTTAACTCCTCAGCAAAGGTTTGCCGGACTGCTATTTATTTATTAATTAATTAGTTGTATTGAATTGATCCCTTGTCTTAGAGCTGAATGGGAAACATCCATGTGCAAGGAATGGGGACTGCAGGACCATTGCAAATGGCAAATTTACCCTGGAGGTGTGTGGAAGTCGTTGCTTGGAAATTGTTAATGAGGAACAGGTTAATAAAATGGTGGTATTTTAGGAGATGGCAAGATGGGCTTGTGTCCACTGGCTGTCCTAGGAAAGAGATCAAACCCAAAATGTTCTAGCCAAAATATGGATTGCTTTTCATTGTCAAAAGGTGTCTTTCCTGAGTCTGGCAACACATTTCAAACTGTGTATCCAAGTGGGTATGTGGGTATAAAAGCAGTAATTTCAAAATATTAATAGATTAAGTACTGACATTTCAGATACTTCCTTCTTTTTTGTGTCTGTACCCCGCACATAGCCAAGGAAGTCAGAGAATGTAATAACATACAGAACTTTCTGGAGTGGAACTTTCTCCCTCATTTTTATCTCTTAAAGCTGTGGAGCTGATTTTTTTTTGTTTGTTTTTTTTTTTTTAAATCTTTTCATGATTCTTCAACTGGACACAAACTGAAAAACAGGAGAAAGAAAACTGGAAAAAAAGCCAGTAAAAATGAAGGGGGAAAAAATGGGTGAAATATCAGTGATTCTGTCATACTCAGTGACAAAACCTAGTGAAAAAGAAAAAAGAAGGAAAAAAAGACTTAAAAAATTGCCCCAAATATTTTAAAGTGAAAAGTTTTAGGAAGAAAAAACCCTCATATTTTTTAACAGGTTTTTTTCTATTTGTTTAAATAAGTTCCAGTGCTACCAAGTTAGCTTAGGAACATAAGTGTTAGAGTCAACAGCTTCAAAATGTAGCCTTTTAAACAGAAGCCTTCTCCAGAAGGAATTTATGGTCTTTGGAAGAAAAAAAAACTGATGCTTTTTGGGAGCCAAGTTTTGAGTTGGGCTTTGGGTTGAATTCTAAAATCTTGCAAACTTTGTTTCTGGAGATTTTATTTACAAAAGCATTATAAAAGTAGTTACTCTAATGAATTGTTGGTCTTTTTCCCATTTTAGATTAGATGCAAAACCAAAACACTGGTGGCTAATTCAGGCCTTGGGAGTTGTGCCTGAACTTATCCCAAAATTTAGAAGCATTAATCTTCAGGATTTTGGCTTTTACCTATCTCCAGTCAAAATACGTTTCGCATGACTTCATCACTTTGCTAAGTGAATTGAAGGCAGTTAATTGCTTGTTTGTTTCTTTATTCTCAAAGTAATTAAATGTTAAATCTCTCCATAGCTGAAACAATACTCTGAAGCAGAAAAAAATATGATTTTTTTATTACTACCAAGGGTTTTGTTGTTGATCCTAACAATAAAATTCAAGGTGATCCAAGGTAATAAGGCCTCTTCTCCATAGATTTCAGGTCTCACCAAGCATTAATTGAATACCTGTGGCTGTTTTTGCTTGGGGTAGGGTTAATTTTCTTCATAGTAGTTGGTCCGAAGCTGTGTTTTGGATTTGTGCTGCAAGCAGTGCGGATAATTCAGGACTGTTTTCATGGCTGCTGAGCAGGGCTTATACAGAAGAAGGAATTGGGGGGACACAGCCAGGACAGTCACCCCAGGGATATCTCAGACCACGTGCTGTCCTGCTCAGCATATAAAGCTGATGGAAGAAGGAGAAGGGGGACGTTTGGAGTGATGGGGTTTGTCTTTCTAAGTCCCCATAGCAGTGCTTTGAGGCCCTCTGGGGTTAAACCATGACAATACCCCACCTCAGAAACAAAATAGGCTGAAACTCATGTGCTATGGTGGATATTATTATTACATCAGCTTTAAATGTAGGGAAATTGGGGCATAACATTGCCAAGGGACACCTCCAAGCATTGCTCTGTGCATCCCTATAGCCAGCAGGGTAGGAAGGGTGTGCAATGGCCCTGGGACTGGTGCTGGTGCTCCTCTTGCCCTCAGCCAGGACCGTGGTGGGACCTCAGAGGTGCTCTGGTCCCACCATCTGGGACAGCCCTGAGCTGTGCCCCATTTCACACAGCTGAATGACCCCAGAGCAGGATGCAATGAAGAGTGACAGGCCCATGTGTACTTAGGAGTAGGAAAAGAAGATCTTCCTATTTCCATCCATGGCCTTCCCTGGTACTTGCTAATTTTTTGTTTTGTTTCTCTCCTCTTGCCTCTTTGACCCTTATTTGCATTTCTTCACTGTACTAAAAATTTCTTTTATATATCAAAGAAAAAAGCCTTAAAAGATTCCTTCAAATGCCAGAACCTCAGCAACGGTGGGGAAATGTGCCGTGACATTCAAGTTTAGGCATGTTTTTCCTTTGACTGCCACTTTCAATCTCTAGAGGAAAGAGGGACCTTTTAATATGGGTCTTGTTGAGTGTTCATTTTCTTTTCAGAGGTAGGGCACTAACTCTGCCATCCCCAGGAGTGTACGACCTCTATCCTTCAAAAAATATGACAGACAAAAACACCCATCATCATTAATCTTAAACTTTATCTCTGATTAGCGCATCAACAAAACAACCTTTTCTTATGCCACCGTTTGATATGCTGGACATATGTCAGGAAGACATGGGCCATCCATATCTTATCTTGCATTAAGAAGAGTTATCCAGAAATGTACCTTCATTACTGCGACAGCCATGTCAAAAAGAATCGATTTATTGTCAACGCATCCAAGCTAACAATGTTAATGGACTCTTCAAACATCTTCTCCTTCTCATTTGTTTCCTACATGCCTATCAAAGAGACAAAGCGAGATGGTTGCCAAGCTCTGGGGAGTGGGCTGTGTGTGTATTCAGAGAGACCGTGGCTGCTCCTTGGGCTGCCTGTGATGAAGTGAGATGGGCGTGCAGGAGGAGGAATTCGGAAGAGGTTTCTCCAACACCGGGAGAGACTTAGAGTAGAACTTCAGCTTCCTCTGCTGCTGTATTTCCTCAAACTTTAACAGTTCTTTTGGGGATTACTTAGCAATGAGGTTGGTTACTCCATTAGTTAGCAATCTCTGGAAAGGTTTTACCTGCATTTCACCTCTGTGTATTTACTTGTGGCTCTCTCTGATGCAGCCAAAGGCTTGAGCCGGTGGTGCTCAGCACTGCTGTGAAGGAGAGATGTCCTCTGGAGCTGTCAGAAGGTGAATGTTTGATATTGGGCAGAAGTGTTTTCTCCGTTGTGTCTTTGCCAAGTCAGTCACTGGGAAACCTATTCTGAGAAAGACTCTGCATTCCTGCTATGAATGAACTCTCCTTTTGCCAAACTATGACTGGCTGTCTGGTGCTAATCAGTGCTAACAGGATGACCTTTGTGAGTGAATAGAGCAAAAGGCAATTTGTCTTATAGAACTTGTACAACTGTTTTGTTTAATGAAACAACATGATTATAATCTTCCCACAAAGGCACATAAACAATTAGAGTAAATCTCCCTCACATGTTGCTAGGTGTTTACATAACTCATCCTTCTCTCTTATCAAATAATGTGTACAATGCACTCCTGACTCTGGCAGAACTTGGATCGTGTAAGCTTAATCAGACCTGATAAACAAATGTGTTTCCTATAATGCTGGAGGAGTATCAGCACAAGTCAGCACACATTTATTTATGCACTCAGGTTCTGTTTTAAAAAAGACTCCCAGTCCAGCAGTGTGTAGTATTTAAACAACCAGAGGGAATGCAGAAATGGATGCTGTTATCAAGGGCATTGATATTACTCTCTTGGTGCTGCTATATTCTTCACTCATTCCAAAATATCAGGTTTTGGGTTGAGTTCATTATTTGAAAGAGGATTGAGAGGGACAAGTTGTTGATACCTGTGTTTTTTATTTCAAATTAAAGCTATCACAGAATTATTTGTTGACAAGCATTTACTAAGCATACACCAAAGAGGGCACAAGAAGATTTCTGCTGCCTACTTCAGCACTGCCCTACTTGTTTCGTCTTGGTTCATTCAAATGTCATTTCACAGAATGATCAAACTACTCATAGAACCCTAAGGTCTGAGTCTTAAAAGTTTTATTTTTCTCTTTCTTTCTTTTTTTTTTTTCCCCACTTTATGTGGGGAAACTACAGAACCTACTTTCAGTGCACAGGAAAAAGTGCGTTAATGTGCCAACATCAAGTGAATTCCACGAGTCTTCTATTCATTAAACTCCCGCTTCCTCTGCATGTAATTTATGTCAGTTCAGTTATGCTCCTCCAGGGTGTGCTACTAAAAGAAAAAAGAAACAGGTATTTAGCCAAAAAGAGGTGTTTTGGGCTCCAGAAATCAACTTGCACCTACTGACAAAGGAAAAACAGACATGTTTTGCCAAGAAACAAATAACCAGGCCTATTTTTTTAGTGAGAGGTATAACATTTACAGTTGGAAGGTATAACATTTACATTGTTCTGTAGTGATTTCCCTTTACTAACACATATGCAAAACAAACAAACCCCAGCCCTCTCCCCCCATTTCTCCCTGTGGCTGACCTCGTACATACATGACCCCGCTCTAATACCTTGTGGTGACTTCGTGCCTGTCGAGGACTGTTCGGTGACAAATCTGACCCAGACCTTGGGCCTGAACACAGCTCTGCAGCTGGGAGTCATTAACTCTGCGCCCAGGTTTTGACTTGGGCTCCTGGATACTGGAGCTGACTATTGGATAGTGTGAGACAGAGCGAGTCCAGAACTCTCAGCCAAACACAGTAATGTTACAAACAAAGGGCTAAATTACTTCTGTTCATGGAAAATTACTTTCACTGTGAGCAAAACTCAAATTCCTGCTCCCCCTCTCCCCTGACTCTGGCCCTCTCCCCAAAACCACCCCAGTCCTTAAAGCCTCAGATCTGGGGGCTGGGGAGAGCCTGTGAGGCTGGTTTGCTGGGAGGGATCAGGTTGCACAGTGCCCTTTATTACACTCTCTAAGTTAATTATGCTAATTGGAGCCCTGAGATTCCTCAAACATGCCATGTTAGATACATTTCCTTCCCCTTTTGTGGAGCTGGGACCCTGTGGCAGCCCCGTACAAGGCCCTCTGTGGCTGTAGGGATGCAGGAGCAGATGAAGGCTTAAGGAGAGAGAACAGCTGCTGGTCCACCTTGTGATGGGGGACAAGGAGGAGATGTGCCATGAGAATATCGGAACCTGTTTTCTCAGGTCCTGGCTGAATCCATGTTACTTCCTTCCATAAATTCTGGCAGGCACTAAAACCTCATCTATAAAAGAAAGTGAGAGACAGAGAAACTCTAAAGACAGGCTGTGAGTGGGTGGGAGACTTGATTAATTGCAATGTCAGACAAAAAGAGAAGGACATATTTTAAAGTAGCAGCAAGACCTTTCCACTGAAATAAAGTAATTCTTAAATCTGCTCTGCTACATGGGCATTAATCTCGAGTCCCTCCTAGAAAGCCAATGGAGGTGATGAGGGTTGGCAAGGGGAAAGTGAGAACAAGGTCTGCCCTCTAAGGATCGAGAGAAACAGGGTGAAGGAAAGGAATGATGTCGCTTTCTCTGGGACATTTAATCGAATTTGGATAAACCCCTCGTGCTGGAACAATCTGCCCAGCTCCATCCTCTACAACCTCTGCTATTTATGTCTTGGGTGCTTGTTCCTCTCGTGCCACTGGTACAAATAACAATTTACAACTAAATCTGTAAGTCAGAAAATTCCTGAGCTTTTTATTTATGGTCTTAGTATTTGGAAGATTCATGTGAAAAATAACAGGGAGTGCTGATTGCTCAGAATTGTCTTCACAGTGAATTTCTTCTAGGGGAGCTCTGATACAGAGCATAAGGGAAACTGTATGGAAAAAAATTTAAGTGTTGAGGTCGCAGTGCCTCTCCCTTCCCATTCCATAAACAGCTGCTCAAAGGACAAGAGAGAAAAATCCCTTTTTACTTTTACTAGTTATGTCCACAGAAGTCCCATTTCTAATCTCTCATGAGAGGAACTAAGAAGTAACTCTTTGTAATATTTAGCGATTTATAGAGCTGGAGACAGTGAAAGCATTTACTGTTAATGGGGAGCATCATTTGCAACAATTGTCTGCACTTTGAGGAGTTATATGGGCAAAGCCCACTCAACAGCAGATCCCATTCCAGTGGAAACAGTGGTGTTGAAGAGTAAAAATACACTACGGGAGAGAGAAATGGGTTCAATTTCCCAAAACCCTACCCAAACATGTACAGCGTAAGGGGTTAGAGCCCTTCGTAGTTGAAATGCTATTCACCTTGCTAAGGTGCTCTGTTTTTAATTTCCTTCTGATGCTCTTAAGATAAAGCTGGAGATAAACAAGCATGGTTCTGAGATCACTGGTGTCAATGGGAATTGCTTGATTCACTTTAGTAGACTTTGGTGTTAAACTTAAATGAAGAGATCTGAACTGGGATGAAATCTATAGCCTGCTAAGCCCAGTGGAAACACAGACACTAAATCTAATGATTTTTGAACCAGACTCTGGACACCAGATGAAGTTTGACTACATGGGTTGGTGAAGTTAAATGCATTTGCTCACACTTGGGGATCAAGCCTTAAAAACACCTTCAGGAGGAAAACATGTATTTAATGAAAATCCAATCATCATCAGACAAATCAAACGCCTTAGATTTCAATTGAACTAATCCCAAATTGATGGAGAGTCTGTTAGGCCAAATATGTGAACAGAAATTGCTTTTTCGATAACTATTTATTAAAATGCAGTCCCCAGACTGAGTTTTTGGTTATTGAGATACAGGTTCAGGATGGGCTTCCCACTATTCATGCTGATGGTATGGTATGTACTGTACATGCTGAAGGAAGAGCACAAAAGTGCTCTCCTTTAGCTGTTAATCAGCTTACCACTTCTTGCACAGAAAATGCTATATTCTGGACTGTGATCCTGGCAAATAACCAAAGGGGAAGTGGATTTTCAAATGCTTATTTTATTAATCTTTAAATATCGCCTCGCTCGGGCTCCAGGTGCTGAGTGGTTTATAACACTCTAAATTGTAATCATGGATAATTTTTAATCCTGTGCATACATTCCCCTACTGCAGCTGAATGGGGATCTCACTGTAAAATGAAGAGCTGCCTACCAGATCTGTTCCTTGTCTCTGGCACAGCAGCACAAAGGAAATTTCCTGCTAACCCATCAAGTCCTTGAATGATTTGTAAAATACCATAAGAGTCTGAGAGCATTTAAAAGGAGGAGAAAGATACAGAATTGCACGTTCCTGCCCCCGGCACATCAGCCAAGTGGGATCTAATCCAACCACCCCCTGTAGTTAAATGAAGAACTTGACTAATTTTTGGATCAAACCCAGGTAGTGCACTGCCTCACATTAACAGCAGTTCCACTTATCTTTGAGTTGGATTTTCCTGACTTTGTTTCTCTACAGATACTTCTTTGCTTGAGGGCTGGAGGATTTACAGGCCAACAATATTTGAGTTTTTCACCGCTATCTTTATGTTTCAGGCACATTTTTACAAGGAACTTAGGGGTGCTGCATTGTGACAATAAGTTTATTCACTTGGCACAAGAGATATTTATCGAAGGCTTCAGCTCACCCTCTTTTCAACATTTATTGACTCAGGGATACAAGGTGCAGACCTGATTCACCTATTGACTGTGGCTTCCTTCCAGCAGAAGGTAGTGGTATAAGTGATGGGTTTTTTTAAATTACAGAAAGGATTGGATATAGGTCTGTCTGAGTGAGGAGTAAATGTTGGAGGTAGTGGAAAAGGGCTGGCAGCTGGCAGGGTTTGGGGAGATGGGGGAGAATTTCATTGCAAATTGAATTTTAAGAGGATCTATGTGATAAAAGGAAACCTCCTAATGGAGGTTAGTGCTTGTTCCCTGTGAAAAGCCATCAGGGTTTGGATGGCTGGCATTTCTAATTCTGTTAAGTGTCAAAATCGATGCTTGATGGGTCTGTGGGAGCTGGGCAATGGGCAGCCTGTGCTGACAAACCAATCCAGGACAAGAAAGGGACGAGGAAGGGACTTCCCAGAATAAGAGTGAGATGTCTCTTGAAATTTAATTTGCTTAATAAGGTTTTAAAAGCATTAAAAAAAAAAAAATTAAATAACAGGGCCATTTCTACCCTCCTTCTAAAACAAACCTCGAACTTCGTTTGCAGTTTTCCACTTGTAAGCGACACATGTAAGCAAAGGGCCTGTTGTTGCAACCCTGGAATGCTCCCAAGCAAATGATGCTTCTTTATTGAAAGCAAATGAAGAAAAAAGAGACTCTGTCAAGGGGAGAGAACAGTTTAATTGGATTAAAACCTATGAGCATGTACAGTAGGGGAGGAGAGAGCTCCTCTATCCCTGATTCCTGTGGAGAAGGCAAGGAGATTACTGGGGGGTGAAGTGAGATCTGTGCAACACAGCATGAGCAGCCATCCAAAGGCTGGAGTTAGCCAGCACCAGGGCCCCAGGGAATTGCTGGTTCCTTTGGGGTGGCTGGGGAGTTCTCCCTGGGAAAGGGTGGCTGGCAGTGCTCATTAGAGGGAGTGCAGGTCTCCTCTGGCACTGAATGCAAATTAAGGAGCAATATTTGTGTTTGTGGTTCATAAGCAGTCAAGTGGTTTGTCCAAAATACATTTTGCTTTTTCTCTAAAGGGGCAGACTGTAGATTCAAGCCTCAGATTTTTTTTTTAATGCATTTTAAATGACTCGCTCCAGCCCTGCTCTTTCATCCCCACACTGTTATTGAAAAGAACTCTGAGTTTTGAATTCCTTTTCATGGGCTCTTGAGGAAGCAGGAACTTTGCAGGGAAAGGCACAGTTATGCTGAACAGCCAAGTTGGGAGAATGTAGAAAGTTACTTGTTGGGATGTGTTGGGAAAAAACTTGGACAGAGGGGATCTTTGCAAACTCAGTCTTACTGCAAAGCCACAGCTAATGATGGTCCAGGATCAACCCAAAATATTCCTGAACTCTCAGGCTGATATCCTAACTCTAGACCAAAATTTCTTAAGGGCTTAGCATTTTAGATGCTCCTCTCAGCATTGAGGAAATGTGGGTCCTTAGTAATTTCTGGAATAACTCATGGAACACAAGGGGAGCCACACCAATGTTACAGTTCTAAAGCCCAAATCTTAGAGTAAATTGAAATTTTGAGGCCTGGGATGTGGCTGCTGCCCCTGCCCTCTCCACTGCCACCAGAAGGGATGGAGAGTAAAACTGGGCTGGGGAATTGCACATCGAGGCAGGGACAGGGAAGCGAGGAAGTTTTTCAGGTTGGGTTGGGGGAAGGGGCTTTGATTTGAATACGAAGAAGCATTTGGAGCCAAACCAGCAGCAGATTGTGGTACCTTCTTAATTCTGTGAGCCACACATGAATGACCTTTTTGTCTGCCTCCGCCTGCCTGCAGTGGGGGGCTCCCCCCCTGCCCTTCCCCACCACACACACTCATTGATAATATACATGTGCTAAATAGGATTAACTCTCCCTCATCTGCATGAGTTGTTTCTCTCCCTTGGCCACTCTGGCCAGCTTCCCCCTCTCCTCTCCCGCACCCTGCAGCCCCCCAGCTCCTTCTGGAGCTCCATGTGGGCCTTGTGTGGAGTTTAGCTCCCTCATTGTAGGGCAGCTGGTAATGGGAGCGGGGCTGAAAGGCCGGCTGTCAGGCTCAGTGCTCGGGAAGAATAGGCGGGCGTCTGCTCCGCAGCTTTCCCTTTGATAGAGGAGGATAATCCCTGCTATGAGAAGGCTGAGTCAAATGGAAAGGGAGAGTGAGCCCAGCGCCCTCCCACAGCCCCGGAGCAGCACAAATTGCAAATCCCGGGATTTGAGTGGAGACGGCTCATCTCGCTAAGCACCTTGTGATGAATCCATTTCATCCTGGAGATGGAGGGAGGCAGGGAAGACACTCTCTGGAGGAGAAGTGCGCTTTTTGCAGCCTGAGCAGAGAGCTGGGAATAGGTTGTTTCCCTCCAGGAGCTGGGACAAGGTGTAGGACTGCTGTCGGATTGTTGTAGGACTGTGCCCCTTCCACTCATATTTCATTGGGAGCGTTCCCGCTGCCACATGCAATGAGCATTGAGGGGACTTTGGGAAATGAGCTCAGTCAGCACTGCCAGGATCAGACCTCCCAGGCTTCTTCTCCATCAGCAGCCATCCATGCTTTGAGTTGGGAAACCAGTGAGGGGACACTCAGGGTGTGGATCTGGGATGTGGGACAGCAGCCAGGGGAGCGAGTCCTAAGGAAGATGTGTTGGTGTCTGAGGGGCTCCTGCGGCTGGTTTAGGAAGTGGATGTGGGACCCCGCAAGTGGGAGAAACATCATTGCAGAGGTGGGAAATGGTTGTTTGGGTATCAGTCTCAGTGTGGCAGATGTGATGGTTTATTGGTGTCCCATCAGATAGGGACTTGCCTCAGGGGGCAAAACCCTTGGTTCAAAATCCCCTCTCCAGCTCAAGCCATGGGGAAACTTGAATTCCTGTAGTTCAAGTGGATGCTTCGCCCTCAGTCAGGCACTGCT
Source organism: Acanthornis magna (assembly GCA_036785705.1). Taxonomy (NCBI): domain Eukaryota; kingdom Metazoa; phylum Chordata; class Aves; order Passeriformes; family Acanthizidae; genus Acanthornis; species Acanthornis magna. The sequence continues at coordinate 7,888,258 of JAWUZG010000092.1, forward strand.
TGGGTGTCTCTGACTATATCTCACTTTCTGCAGAATAGTCCTTGATTTTGAGATGTTCATGTGTCAAGAAATGGTGACATAAAATTCACTCAGAGAGAAGCCTTTTTCTCTTCTGCATGTAAGTTTTATGGGCCTGGCATTCCCTCACGTGTACCCAGAGGTTTAAAACAATGTTCAGGCAGGATGTTAAACAATTTTATTCACTGATGTTTACAAAAATCCATGGTTTAGGATGTGGGCCAAGTATTACCCTGCAGCTCGGTAACACCCATGGCCCACTGAGAGAAGAGGATGAGACAGAGCCAGGACAAGAAACAAGAAATATAAACCAGTGAGAAACGAGAAAGGTTTTTTAGCTGAACTTTGCATTTCTTTTGTATATTATGAATCAACTCTTGATCAAGCCAAAAGTGGCTTATCCACTCTTGGTGCATCTAGTCCTTCAGATGTGTTGGGTTAACTCCAGATTTAACACTTTCTTCAGTCACATTCTCCAATGCTGAATATTTACCTGTGCTCTCTGAGCTCTTCTGGTCCAAAAACTTTGGGTTAATGTTTCCACAAAGCAGGTTTTCTACAAGCTCCCTCTGCTTCCAAGCAGCCTGGGAGGGCAGTGGGAGAAAAGCTCTCCCAGTGTTTCAGGGCCTGCTCTCCCATATGGGATCCAAAAACGGAGCAGCATAATAATCAAATGGGTGGCACAAACCGAGCGTTTGAGAACCTGGAAAGAACTTTTGTTTCCAATTCAGCTTTGAAAAGAGGCAAAAGGCCAAGGGCTTTCACATTATTTATTCCAACCCATTTTCCCATCCTTACTTGAGGCTCAAACAAAAGTGGCCCACGCCGAGCCCTGCAGATGGATTAGCAATCAAGCACGCAGCTGCACATACCTGGCACTGGAGTGTTCGTGCTAGCCAGCCTCCGAAGAGCAGATCTCATTTTTACTTTTTGGGTGCTGGAATGTGGGAGTGGGTGGAAGGGCCAGGATATGAGCAGCCTCCACAGATGTTTCACAAGAAGGAAGTGAATCTATAGTTTAGGCAATCTGATTTACTTGATTCTCCAGATTTGTTTTCTTGGAGGGTTTTTGAGTTCTGCTGGTATTTGTGGTGGAGGTTTGGGCTGCAGTTTATTTTTTTTAGAATTGGTAAATTTTAGAATTTATATTTTTAGAATTTAAAATCCTATATCCTTTCTGTAATCTTCATTTCCTTCTCTTGGGACTATCCTGATCATATGGAGGTGAGGAGCTGACCTTGCTACATAAGCAATGAAAAATATGGGAGCTTGCCTCCAATGTAAAAGTCTTCATCATGTCACTACCACTAACAGCTTTATCTTTATCATCCTAGATAGACCTTGGAAGCCTTTCCCTAATTAATTTCAAAATGTCGATCATTATTCATAAGGACTGACCCATTGAATGCCAGCTAACTGTGACAACTCAGTGTGTCACCCTGCTCTGTTAATCTGAAGGAACAGTCTGCTGGACAATAAACTTCCCACCAGAGCAACAGAGAGCTCAAAATACTGACAGCAGGTCAGGTAAAATTTAGAGGCTTGTTGGAACTGTGAGCTTCACTCTGTTGAAAGGGTTGCACTTGAAACCTGGCCCATGGTGGGCTTGAAACACTCCACATGTGGCTTCACCGAGACAAGGAGCACGGCAGAGGCTGCCAGAGTGGAGTGAGATTTCAGCTGAGATTTAGGCTTTTTTCAAATCCAGAAATTCAGGGAAAAAGAAACAGAGTGAGCTGGAAACAAAAGGCGAGGGGCTGGATTTGCCCAGAGGGACACAGTGTTGAGATGGGCAATGAGACTCCATGGTGAGGAGCTTTGTGCTGGCTCTAGAAATGCCCAGTCCAGCAGGAACGCTTTGCCTCTGTGTGTACTGAGCAAAGATGTTCCTCCACAGGAAATACAAGGATTGCACCAAGGTGCACCAGGAGCCCCCTGTGCAGCCAAATCCCTGTCTTTGTGCCTGTGCTTGGAGTGGGGGTCAGCAGAACGTTGCAGGGCAGATGCTGCACGCCTGTGTGCGCACACCAGGTTGTAAAAATCCGTGAAAGCCTTTCACAGAAAACGAATGGGCAGGCCTCCCTGTAATGCAAAGCAGCCTGTGGTCTGTTTGCACTTGGAAAGCTTGGAAATGGGAGTGAGGTCTGCGTTGGCGCAGGGAAAATCTTGAATCCTCACAGCCAGCAGTGCTGGCAGCCGGAGATGATCATTGTCAATAATACGCAGGAAGATTGTGCTCCATTGTTGCGGTTCATTATTAAATTACATGATTTTCATTTTTTCCATCCTTAAGCTTTACCACTTAAAATGGTTTGTCCTATGCAATCAAATGTGATCCTTGAGCCTCAGCTCAAAAACCCAATAACAATGAGCATTCTCTGGAATGGAAAAATAGAAAGAAAATAAAGGGACTCTATAGTAATTCACTTAAATATGTGTGTAGAATCTAACCAAGAGCCTGATACAAAAATACTGAGTGATCTGAATCCAGACCACTGCTTTGAAGGCACAGATATAATATCTTAGTGCTAGGTCAGCCTGATCTCCTGACCCCAGGGAAAAATGCCTCTGGTATGAAGTGGGGCAACAGGAAGGATAATTTTCTCAAGGATTTTACTGGCTCTCTGATGAGAAATTTGATCACAATTTAAGCTCCCCAGTATAACATTTGCAAGGGACTTCAGGTTTTGACATGGTGGTCCCTGTGGCTCAGCTGGAGAGAGGTAACTTTTAAAGTTAAGTTCGTGCAATTGCTTGTGATGATGTCAGTGAAAGTCAAGATGTGGAGACTCAAACATTATAAGTTCAAAACTGACAGAATTGCTTAATTGGTATGATTGCTTTTATAACACACCAGGCAGCCATGGGGGAACTGAGCTGAGTATTAGAGAGCAGGTAAGAATCTGGACCAACAAGTAAGAGCTTTGTCTAAGCCCAGTTATCCTACTCCACCAAGAATTAGTTGCTAATGTGTCCAAGTAAGTGCCCCAATACAATTTTTAAAAAAAATTTTCCTCATGCTAGCAGCTCTCTGTGGTACACACTCAAGTGTGCTGGGAAATGTTGCTGTAACTCATTGCCCTGAGATTTCAGCTAACCACCAGACCCTGCTGTAGTCAATGCCTTTGGATCTTCTTCTCCTTTTTGGATCTTCTTCTCCTTTTTTGGATCATCTTCTCCTTTTTGGATCATCTTCTTCTCCTTTTTGGATCTTCTTCTCCTTTTTTGGATCACCTTCTCCTTTTTTGGATCTACTTCTCCTTTTTTGGATCTTCTCCTTTTTTGGACCTTCTTTTCCTTTTTTGGATCTTCTTCTCCCTTTTTGGATCTTCTTCTCCTTTTTTGGATCATCTTCTCCTTTTTTGCATCTTCTTCTCCCTTTTTGGATCATCTTCTCCCTTTTTGGATCATCGTCTCCTTTTTTGGATCATCTTCTCCTTTTTTGGATCATCCTCTCCTTTTTCGGATCATCTTCTCCTTTTTTGGATCTTCTTCTCCTTTTTTTGATCTTCTTCTCCTTTTTGGATCCAGTTTGTGCTTGGTTTAACTTGGGATTTTAAATCCAACATCACGTCCTTCTCCCCCACTACTAATAATAGGTCTTATGGTGTCTGAGTTTGGATTTCCAGCCAAGAGTTGATTTCTTGGCCCTGCTGTCCTTGTGTGCCGAGGCCTGAGCTGCAACCTGTCTTTTCTTGGTGCTCTCACTTGCCAGAGTCTGGTCTGTGCTGGCCATTGGGAATTGCATGGATTACCTCCTTCCAGGCCAAATCAGAGCTGATGAAAACCGGCAATGCTGCATTAAAAACCAAACTGAAACAAAGCAATTTTTTTTTTTTTTTTTTAGATTCTCTGGACCAATCTCTTTTTGTCAGGTAGAGACAACAGGAAATTTATGCCTTCTCCCAAAACCTACATCAGGGATTTTATGAGTTTGGGGGTTTTGTTTATCCTTTTTTGAGCAGGGAGAACCCAAAACACCCGAAGTGGAGAGAGGAAGCAGCAGCATGAGCCCACACACACATTGAGAAGAGGAAGCAGGGACAGGATTTCAGCAGCCCAAGCTGCTGTGTCGGAAGGATCCACTTAAGACCTAGTGATTCACACTGGAAAAGTTGTTCTACTTTTTCAGTCTTTCTTCCCCCCCCGCCTCTTTGTTTGGTTGTGTTGCGTTGCTCCTGGGACATCCAGAGTGACAATAAGGCAATTGTTCCTTCAGGAAAATGGCCTCAATGAAACAGTGCAGAAAAAGTGACACAGCAAGAAAATATGACAAATACTCTGTACTTCAGTGTGGAATACTGCCATTTCCTAGTGTGTATTCCTGAGAAGAAATATACCCATCAAGATATTTCTTTCTAAAAGGGAGTTGCCAGTTGTGTTTCTCCTCTTTCTGAGAATCTAAAGCTCAGATCTCTCCCTTGCCTGCCCTGCAAAGAGCAAACGCACCCAATATCAATTATGTTTTTAATCTCTAAGACCCAGTCTCCAAATGCATTTGTGTCTGTGTATACACACGAACTGTTTTCCCTTTGTCTTCCTATCCAAAATGCAAAAGCATCTCAGATGTTGTGATTCCTCCAGGTTTTTCCCCCCGTGGGAGGATGGAAACATGTAACATTATCTTCTAGCTGCCTACTGCCAGTCTCTGAAATTAGCATTTCAGTGACTGAAAGGTAGTTAGTTTCCACACACACCACCCCCCCCGAAAAAAAAAAAAAAAAAAAAAAAAGAAAAAAAGAAGGGTTAGTACAACAGACACTAATAGTAATAGAAGATGAGGGAGAGGGTACAGGACATGTTGGATTACTAAATAAAACTCTGATTTTACCAGATGTGCTAACAGAACAATGAAAGGCGCTTTTACAGAATAATTAACTCTGAGTTTTTGTAATTAGCTACCTCAAGAAAGAAAAGCCTTACAGGACATGTTAACACAGAGTTAAAGGATAACTCTCTTACTATCCTAAATCTGTTCTTCTTTTTTTTTTTAAGTGTTTTTGGTTTTATTTCTGGGATATTCTCCAGATGAGCAAGGGCAGAATAGGTGCTATTGGATGCAAAACTGAGGAACAACACGGATACTCCCATCTCATGTTAATTAATGGAGTCTGTTGTTTATGGCTGTCATGCCAACAAATCACTCGTTGCCCAAAAATTAATCACGTATCCTGTGTGGGGCTGCAGCCCAGGTGGCTTGGCTTCGCCCTTCCAAGAGGGATAGCCAGGGCTGGAGCTGTGTTTCGGCAGCTGGCTTTGCTAGGCTCAGCTCAGAGAGGCAGGATTTGGACGAGCTCTAAAGAAAACAGTCTAAAGAAAACTTTTGTCCTTTCTCCTTCTATCCCAAAGGACTCCAGGTTTTTCTTGTGGCTGAAGAAATTCTTGTCCCAACTCAGTGACACAAGGCTTCCAGTCTTCTCCTTTTGCTATTAGAAAGTTCACGTCTCTTGCCGAAGTAGCGGAGAGGTGATATGGTGAAAATCTTGGTCTTAGCTCTTTCTTTCCATCTGAGCTCTGTTCAGAGTCTGTAGCTGGGGGAAAAGATTTGCTCTGTGCTGCTCTTGTGAGTGGAAACCTCGGGGAGCTGCCAGCTGCCCATGGAGGTCAGAGGGACACTCACCAGTGTGCACAGTGTCCCTCGAGAAGCTCCTCAGGTTGGCATTGTGGGCCACCAGTGATGTCACATCAGACACGGAACAGTCAGCGAGACCAAACATCCAAGCAGTGAAAAGCATCGAGGATGGACTTGATATCCACACCTAGAAGAGACTTGGCCACTGAAATAAGGGCAGATGCAGAGGTGGGAAATCCCTGGGATTTTTCAATTTGTTTCCAACTTTTTATTTTAAAAGGCCAGAAAAACCTCTAAAACCTCCCTGAGCCAAATCCATAGGGGAAAGAGAGTTGAGAGAGGAAGGAGCATATTTTTGAAATCACACAAAAAATGTTGATGATGTTGAGGGAAGGGGTAAAAACCTGAACTATTTTTTCTTTGTTTTGTAGCGTTATAATAGTTTTTGACTCGTGGTGGAGAACCAGGGAATGTGGCAATCCCCATTTGGAGTGGGGTCCTGTCACTTGGTTTCAGCACCATGTGATCATGGCTTCCTGCAAAGTCTAAAATAAATGTTGGCCCCTATTCTGGCATCCACCATGGCTAACAGCCCAACATTATCCAGTGTGGGACTGCACTACACAGGCCATTTCACCCCTGCTGGGACAGTGGCTTCCCAGATGGCTGACAGGGACATGTTGGGGATTGCTTCACTGTCTGAGCTCCAGTTGTGGAGGGAGCTGACATCTGGTAGTGCTGGAGAGTGGATGAACCAAATTCCTCCCTGTCCCCGCGGCCTTGGATGCAGCATGGGAGCTGTCAACCTGCTGGAGGCACCCTGGTCTGTGCTCTGAATCAGGAATGCTAAACTCAGGGTTACCTTTCAATAATATATTTCTCTTTCTCACTATTATTTCAAGAAGTGAAATGATTCCTGCCACCTCCCCACCTTTGCTGGAGGATTCCCATCCTCAGTTAGAGTGGCTGCCTTTTTTTTGGGAAAACTTCCCAGGAGGGAAGAGTAGGAAGAATATTTACATGTTTGAGTTTTTTTCCTGGAAGAGTTTTAAACTTGAATTTTGGAGCATTCACAAGTCAAAATTAACAGTGTCTTCTGATGACTTTGCTTATTTTAAATCAGCAAGGGAGAAGATGAAAGCAGAGCCCCTGGGGCTTGTTCAGGGGCTTTCCTGCAGGCAGTGTCCCCTGGGTTAGGAAATGTGGCTGATGGGCACTTAGCAGGGGTTGGGTTTAGTATCCACTGTGCTGGGCTCCTACAAATAGTTTCAATGGAACCAGTATTATATGCTTCCAGCAACTTGGGAAGAAATTTTGGGGGAAAGCAGCTTTGTGAAGACTTCAAAAAATACTTCTCTTGTCCCCCAAAGTGTTTAAAAGTCAGGGTAAATCTCAGTCCTGTGCTTACAGAGTCCTTCATCTCAGCAGGACCACAAACCAGATACCAAATTTCAGGCACCCAGTTTGGAAGTAGGTGAGTCAGGTGCAAGATTTTCAGCTTTCACCAGCGTCCCAGACCCAGTACAAAGCTGAAGCTCTGGAGGATGGTTTTTAACCTTCCTTGCCACAATTAAAAATGTTGTGTTTAATATTAAATGCACATTCATTTTTAATCCAGAAGTCTGGCTTTCTGTTCTCAAACAACCCATTTGTAATGGGTTCTTCATCCAAGCAGGGGAAAGAAATACTTGGTCCTGGAAGCCAGCTCCATAAAGAAACACAAAGAGCATCTTTCTGAATAGCACACAAGTGTGAAAGGAAACATGCAACTGCTGGAGAAATGGAATCATTTGTACTCAGTGAAGGGAAAAAGAAGAAGGAAAAAAAAAGAAAAAGCTTTTGAAAAGGAGATCTGTGACTGAAGCTCTCCAGAACTGTTTAACCTGTTGGGGATATTTGGCAGATGAATTCTGACCCACGTTCTCCACTTTGCTATACCCTGACAGAGCGACGCAGCATCTGCCGCTTGTGTTCCTCTCCAGACACGCTCACAATGCCGGAGGAAACGGGGGAGAAAATTATGCAAATTGCTCTGAGCAGATTACTTTGACCAGCTGCTCTTCTTCCTCCTCAATCAAAGGTCTGCCTGGGAGAGCCAATCTAGATTATATATGTCAGTCGCACGCTCCGAGGCTGAGCCGCTGCCTCGCGGTTCCTTTCTCCCAAACAGGGACGTTTCTGACAGCGAGGTAAAATGCAAAGCACTGGGGATATCAATTGCTCGAAGGAGGGCACGAGAGGCTGGGAATTCCTTTTGGGTTTTGTGCAGTAGCACTTCACCACGTTGCTTGCTGTTTTTTCAGGGCTATTCCCAGAGAAAGTGGTTCATCTCCATGCTAACAATTATTGAATTTTATTATTAAGCATGATGAAATGTGGCAGAGAGGGAAAAAAATGAGCAAAAAGGCTCCCTAGACAAAGTGTTCACGGCATGGCCTTAGGTGATATTATTAAGCACACGGGCTGAAAGCCGAGTAGCTTTACCCTGTGCAGCCAGGGGTATTGCTGCCTTTTTTTTTCTTTTTTTTTTTTTTCAAAATGAAATTTATTCATGAACACAAACTGGAGGCCAACCTGCTGACGTGTGTTTCCAAACCCGCCAGATGTGGCCATGACGTCGTTCTCAGACAGACCCAGAGCTCCAGCCACGTCCAGGCTCTCCCTCCCTGCCCTCTCCTGCCACATGCTGCCTACCATGTGTCTTTAACAGTGCTCAGAGTCCAGGAAAGATTCCACAGCTTCATAAATGATTAATATATTCTTCGTTTAAAAAAAAAAAAAAAAAAAAGATAAAGAATGCTGCTGCACCAGAGAGCACCTAACCCTGGCAGAAAAAAATACAGTGCTGTCACAGTCTGGTGGCAAGCCAGATTTCACTGCCTTAAATCACCATTAAGGTTTTCCCTGAGTTTGATGGAAACTTCGCTTTTTTTAATCCCATATACAAATCAGAGAAAGTCCCATGTTAGCATGTGATAAAACACACACACATAAATATGTGAGCTGAGCGTGGCTGCGGAGCAGTGGGGATGCATCCTCGGGAGGCTGCAGTGCCACGCAGGGAGCCCTCACTGAGCTTCAGAGAGATTAATAATTCTCTTGCCCTAGTTTATTTTTTATTGGTCCTATCCCATAGATTTTTCCCAGAGGATGCCAGAATTGCTGAAGATTTTAACATTTCAATATGCATCCCCTCCCCTGAATTTCCGATCTGATTCGGCAAGTACTGAGGACCCACCAAACAGGTAAAAAGGACCCAGGCTTGGAGTTGCTTTGGTGAGCTGGAGTCTGGAGTGTGTGGTGTCACAGTCTGGCTCACTTTTTTGCTGTTTTTACCTATTTTGTGTTCCTCAGTTAATATGGGAATGGGTATGATTAGTGTAAATAAAAAGGGAGCCAAGCCAGCAATTTATCATGAGTGGGCCAAAGATTTGTGACAAAAACAGTGAAACAGTGTGTGTTGAGCTGCTCAAGGCAGTCAGCACAAAGACGCAGACCCATCCCTTCCCACCGTCAGTGGTGAAGATGACAGTTTTAAAATTTCAATTAGAAAAAATAATTTTGATTTATTAATTATGTGTTGTGAAAACTAGGTAAGTTAATGCAACTGAATACAGTATTTCTTTTTCTTCTCCTGGTCTTTAGGTGCTTTTTAAAAGGTGTTTTCTCATATTTTTCCCATGTTTAAAACCAATGATTTGATTTCAGCAGAAGTAATATTATTGTTCAGAAGTAATATTATTGTTTATGCTGTTGTTTCGTGTACCATGCCCTTAACTTTCTTTGCAGAAAATATTTATAAAAAGGAGACAGTGACAAATAAAGCCCACTGCAGGTTTGCCCTGTTGTTTCTGCATTGCCTGTAGATCTCGCCTCGGTGTGAGCTGACTGAGGCGTCTCTGGGACTTGCTGCTCTGTCTAATTTCTGTTTGCTGCCAGATAAGTCAGAGCAGCCCCTGCTCAGGGAAAAGCTACAATTATAGCTGTGATCTTGACACCAGAGTTCACCTGCATTTCGGGAGAAGTTTGGGGAGGTTTGGAAGCTAATGAGCTGCAGCCAAAGCAGGGGGAGCTCTGCAGCCACTTCTTCAGGGGGGTTTATGTTCATCAGCACTGGGTGTTATTCAGCTTTTCTCTCTTGCTCTGGGCTCACAGAGTGCACATTCTCTCTTTATTTCTCCAAGCCTTGGCTCTATTCTGCGTTTTCAGGGCTGTCTTGTACAAAGAATTGTATTGATGGAATGAAAGTTAGCAGTGAAAAAAAAACCAGCCCTTGAGATATGATGAATTAGCTGCAATTTCAGTGGTAAAAATGGTCTCTCGTAGCTGGCTATTAACTACACTCTGGTGAATACATTTTCATGCAAGAGATGGTTTGCTATTTCAAAGGAGTCTCATTGAGACTTGATCAAGTTATTTTCAAAAGTTTAAAGTATTATTAGCTGGTAAATCCTACTGCTCAATTTTACAGTCACATTTTTTATTTGCAGTTGCTTCTCTGTGTATATTCTGGGTGGGCACTGAAGGAAAAGTGGAGCTAACTACCCTGGAGAAACTGGAAACGTAGAAATCCTTCCCTGTTACTCTGGCTTTAAGGAAGTATGACCTTGTACTTCGTGGTGCTGTGGGGAAGCTGGAAATCACTCCCTCACCAGCATGCCTGCATTTCTAAGCTGCAGCCAGGATTCTCCTTATCTTTCACAGAGCACAGTCACTGATGTGCCATCACGGGTCATTTGTTAAAAAAACTCTGTTTGCTATTTTTAACACTCAGTCAAGGGGAATTTTTTTGTTTTATTTTGGTTTTAGATTAATAAGGCAAGGAAGAATCTAGCCAGTAGGGTAGCTCAAAAAGTTCAGTAAAATGAATAGTGTGAGATCAAGATCTCTAAGAAAGGCAACAGAGGGGAGGTCGCTGCCTGAGATCCCATCAGTGGCGACTGGGAAGGAATGGCTGGTCCTGAGCAAGCCCAGGAGATGGACATTACTCAAGAGTCACCGATCAAAACAATTAATAATTGGCAATTCAGCAGAGTAGCTAATGAGTTCTGTATGAGACAGCTACCCCCTCACCTGAAGAAAGAAGTTTCTTTCCAGGTCTGGACTAGGCTGGGCTGTTTCTGCACATGATCTGAGGGCATCTTGGATGCACTAATGCCATCGGAAATTTGAAATCTGTAAGGTATTGGATCATCCTGCATTTACTGTGGCTCTGCAGGGAGCCTTAATTACAGAGAGGAAATGACTTGCCGACATTTGCACTTTCCTGCCTTGCCATTGAATTCATCATGGTCAGTGTTTTCCTTGTCTACTTTCAGTTTTCTTGGGCTGTAACCTCAGTGGATCTCAATCCCAGTTAGCCCAACCCAGTGCTTGGTGAGGAGATATCCAAGGGAAAACTCAAGTGATGAATCATTTCTGTTGAACCAACATTTTCAGGGACATATTCTTATTAAAAGTACAGCAGATCCATGGTGGATGTCCATGTTCAGTGAGTAAAGGAATAGCATTAACTTTTGTGCCCTTCCTAAGTTCTAGCTCTTGCCTTCCCTGAAACCTGTAATTTCAGGTTGATAAGACTGTGAACTATGGCTATTTTTTGCTGCTGACAGTTCATTGTCTCCTGTCCCAGAATTTACTGCATTTCACTATGAATTTCACTACTATTTGCTGAACAAATCCCTACACATACAGACAACTGATGATCGCATGAGCTTGTTCATTCCCAGTTCAGTCATGTCTTAAAAGATTGGACCTTGTTTTCACATCTTGGGGAAGGCACTAACTTAATATAAACCTGTCCACTGAAAATCAGTTTTGCATGTTCCCAGCACCACTGTGGGCAGGAGATGGAAATGGAGATCTGCCCTGCTGCAGCAAGGCTGAGCTGCTTCACCTTTTCCTTTTTATTTTCCTCTCTGAGACATCATTGGGATCTAAAAGTAGTTCTATCATGGTGGCACATGGCTCTTCCTCTCAGGATGCCTTGTGAGTCCGACCCACATAGGATGTGCATATTTTCTTTTTGAATTAACATTGCCATCTGTGGCACTTCCAGGAGCACAGAGCAAACAGGGAGAGGGAAGAGCAGGCTCGCTCTGCTCAGCCTGTCACACTGAGATGCACCCAGGTTTGTTTGCTAAGCTCATCCTGACTTTAGTACTGATCAGGGATGTGGATTCACCCCATTTCATTTTCAGATGCACAAGCTGGGATTAGAGCTGGGATTGGTGGATGCAGGTTTTCCTGGCCTGCAGGGCAAGCTGGTTTCACAGGAGCATCATCAGGGGAGAGTAAGTACAGAGAGAACCTGTGTGATCCTAATCACTGCTAAAGCCCACCTTGATGCTTCAGAGCAAGTCCTCAAATGAAGCAAGTAAGCAAGGGCTTCTCTCTCAACTCAGTCCTGTAATGCCTTCCCTCTTCTTTCTCTGCCCCCTCCCCAAAATCCCCAGGAAGGCAGTGAAATCCGACAGGCTGCGAGATCAAAGCTCTGCCCTGTTACCAGGTTACCCACCACTAAATCTGCAAGGGACTTGGGGACATTCTCTATGACTGAACAAGTGACTGCTCTGTCCTGGGGGTATAAATCTAATGCAAGCTTGTCAGCATAAGCCTTGTATATTTATGGGAAGCTTTCAGAGGAACTGCACGGGATCAGAGCTTCTGTTCAGCTCCAAGGCGCAGCATCCCCAGCATGCCTGTGAATGGAGAGCCACGTCCCAGGCACACTCTGCTGCCTCACCCTGCAGAGCAGTGATGCATTTGTACTGATTTGTCACTTCTGGAACCGGTGTAAGAGACCTGGAGTGGGAGCATGAAGGATGGAAGTGACACCAGGGTAAGGGCAAGGAACATTCGCACTATATTTAGGGCAGAAGCAGATAGTGGTAACAATTGCAAGGATCATATATAATGCAGTAAAACTGTCTGCCTGAAATATAAACAAAAGCCCTTTCCTGAGGCAGTGAGGGGTGATCAGTCATGTTGACAGTCTCCTCAGCTAAGCAGCCAGGACATCTCATTCAGAAAGCATGGACCAAGTGTAGGGCACTGCTTATTCCTTTAAAAGCATCCTGGAAACAGCATCTTTGCTCTGGTGCAGAGGAATGTCTCCTCTCCAGATGTTTTACGTGAGCATCATGAGTGTGTGCTGGCACCTTTGGTGTCTCCTCCACCCTGAGCAGCACAAAGGTGGGATGTGCCAGGATGCAGCAGCAAATTGGAGAATCTGACTTAGTTTGGAGTATGCTCAGAGTCTGAGTAACTTGCTTAAGGAGGTATGTTGGTCAGCTTGTATTGCATTGGATCACAAACCAAAACATCATAATTTACCTCCTGGATACATTCATCCTGCTTCTAGGATATTTCGTTTAGCAAGCAAACCAGCAGAATTCAGTTCTGTACAAATATGCCTCAGAACTGAGGAATGGGCTCTGCTTTGATCTGCCCTTTCACATATTTTCTTTCAGCTAACATGGAGCAAATGGAAAAATTTCAATATCCTTCCTATATTGTTTTTACCCTTTCCCAGGGTAAAACCAGATATAATTTTCTGGCTGCTCTCAGTTAGAAGATGCTGGCTGGATTTCACCTAACACAGCTATACCAGTGTTGCGCTAAGAAGGAAAACTGCTCTCATTCTTCAAGGAGCAGAAAGGAGGCAGATGCCATCCACTGCTTCCCAGGCTAATTCCCACATTCTGGAGAGCATCATCTTTTCCAGGCAGCACCAATAAAATAGTGACAGAGAGCTCTGTGAGCTCCAGGCTGCTCTGTGTGCTCCCTGTCCCTTGCTAATTCTTTACTTGGTCTACTTTTAAAAGCCTCAGAAGAATGAAATTCCACTCTGAGATATGCAGATACAATTCAAGACTAAACCCTTCAAAGTGGTGGAAGGAAGGTAAGAGATACAAGGGGAACCTGATCCCCAGCCTCTGCACACAGGAGGAAGGCTTTCGATTGCAGTTTTATTGTTCCTCTTGTCAAAACTGATGGACTGTCAGGAACAAGAGGCTGTCCCTGGGGAAAAGTGGCCCAAGGCTGGGCTAGCAGAGGCTCCTCTGGGTCCAAGAGCAAGTGGCAGGGAGAGGCTGGGGCTTGTGGCAGCTGTGATGCTGAGCTGCTGTGCATTACTGAGGCTCCCACCAGCAAAGTGCCCCTTCCTATCTGCCTTGGCTACCAGCCCTGCATTTACACACGTAATAAATTCACTTGTTAATTAGAAGAAGTAAATATGATGAGCTTTTGATATAGTTCAAAGGAGCAATAGCCAGTTTCTTGATTCCCAGGTTGGCAGCCGTCCTTCCTGTGTGCCCCAGAATCAAAGTGCAGCTCTTGCTCCAGCAACTGTCAGGCTTTTTACATCTTTTGATCAAGAGCCTGGCTGCAGAAAGTGGAAAAACCAACACCCAACTGTTTGGATCTTTCCCCCTACAATTATTATCACATCCATTACTCAGCAGAAGCCTGGGATGCCCTTTCATTCTTACACAAATACTTTCTTTTGGGATTCATTTAAAGTTTCCTTGTGCGTGAAATGGTCACTTGTCAGCCATCCACCTGAAGGGGTGAGGCAGAGAAAGCACAGTCAGCTAAAAAGGAACCCTGACTTCAAGCATTTATAATGAATATTGACAAAAAGAGGGGGTGGGGAGGAGTGGGAATCAAAAGCTCGAAAATTGCTGATTAGGCAAAAGCTGACTGCCTCCTGCCTATGGAGAAAATGGCATCCTTAGAGGGATGCAACAGGGCTGGCATTATGCAACGCCTGGTCAGGAGCAGAGAGCAGCACAACAGTAACTCCTACTTGGACCAGAAAAGCAGGAGCTTGCCCTTTTGTCTGACTTGTGAAATTTCAGTCCTCGAAAATCCCAGGCTGTGGTGTTCCCCAAACAGGATCACCACTTAGGACTGGGCAGCCCAGGTGCTTCCTGCGGCCAGAGGTGCCCCACAGAGCAGCACCAGGAGCCCTGCAGCAGGCAGGAGTGGGGATTCTGTTTCCCTGTCACAGATAACAGCAACCCCTGCGTTAATTAAGGCACAGACTTTGGTGTTTCTATGCCTTCTCATGTTTTACTCTAATCTAAGGGTACCAGTGAACCCATAGACCGAGTGGCTCAGGATGGACTGGGATGCAGCAGCACCTCAAGTTCCTGGAGACCTGCAAAGGGCCAGGGACTGGGGACACAGAAAGCTGAGCATTCTGCACAGAGCCCTCCCTCTGCACGTGTTTAGTGGTGAGTAGGGCTGGGGGTGCCAGTGATGACCAGCCTTTGTTGGCCATGAGGTGCCTCCCAGCCGAGCAATGGTGCTCCCAGGCTGGCTGCGTGCACAGCCTAAAGGAAAACCAGCAGGGCTGGGATCTCCTGGTGGTGCTGTGCCAAGAGAAATGGAGCTCACTAGTTACATTTTTTTTTTTTTTTTAACAATCTCCAAGCATTTACTGCAAGTCAGGACTGAGACACTGGAAGGGAAAGCTGCAGCACTGCTTCCCATCTACTCTGCTCTGTGTTGAGTAGACCCAGGCCCCTGGGATATGGATTTCAAGAGCAATAAATTCACTCTAAAAATTTAAAGAGGATGACGCAGAAAACTTCAAAAAAACAAACAAACCAGCTCCACACAATAAAAGCCATTTCTCTCCTGACGTTTCTCTCCAGTTACAGCGTGACACATCAAGGTCAGATACCCTGTCCCACAGGAGCCTGGCTCTGTACAGGGTGAGAATCGTCCCCTAATGGTGTGTGATGGCTGATGTTTCATAACGATAAACTCCTTATATAAACCCCAGCATCCTCATAGTGGGACACCATTTCCAGCAAGCGTTCCCTCTCCCAGGGCAGGAAGCTGAAGAGCCTTCAGGAGGCAGGAAGAGTCAAAGAGAGGTTTAACCTGTGCGAGCTGGTCCCAGCCCTGCCGTCTGCTCCCGTGTCCGACCGCGTCCCTCGCGCCAAGGAGAGCTCCTGTCTGCAGCTCAATAAATCACCCATTCAGACCAGGAGCTTTCCCTATGGCAGAAGCTGAACCCAACAGCAAGAATAACAATCCATATGTTTGTAATTGTGATTAGCTCCTCTGAAAGGTAAAACTCAGAAAGCTCTGCTGGAGCATCACAAACGCTGCAGCACTCAAGGCCCCCGATGCTCTCGATCAGGAAAGGGAGTGGAACAGGGAGCCCCTCCCTGCCTGGAGCATTCCCACCCCACCAGTCTCCTCCATGGCTTATTTGGCTTCCCTTTTTTTAGAAAAATCTCTCTCTTTTTTTTTTTTTTTTTTTCTGTAATGCAGTGGGTTTTCTTGTGCATAGTCTCCTAAATGAATGCACAGGCTGTTTCTGGCTTGCTTTAAACCTTCATGCATTTTTAATGATTTACAAGGAAAAGAATTTTTTCTCTCTTTCTCTCTTTCCTTTTATTCCCCCCCTTTTCCTCCTCCTTGACTCCCTTTTTCTTTCCTTACAAAAACAAAAAAGTAATGACTTAATACATATCAAGTGGAATTGCTGGTTTGTGGTGACGGTTTTATAATTCCAGGTTCAAGTTTTTTCTATTTAATTATGCACTATAATTCTCATGAACTATAATGCAATAACAAAAGCATGCACCAGGGTTGGCACAAGTCTGTTCTTTATTAGCATGGGTATGGGTACTGTGCTTTATGTGTGAAATAAAATATTTGGACCTAATGCTGAGTCTGTTTCTTTGGAATTACCCAGAACGCTTCTTCCTTTCAAACACTGAACCTGGAGCTCTCTATTCCCTGCCTGGCCTGTTTCTCCCCTGATAAATTCAGTTGTACTTCATTTCATGAAGCCTTATTTGTTTGTAACTGCCTTTGCAATGCCTTGATTGAATAGAGGGCTCATACATTAACCTGAAGTCCTCTAAAGTATCTTCGTTTATGAAGGTTAAAAGTGATTAACTGATGAAAGGCTGCTTGCTGTAAATATTGACATTTCCCCAACCTGCCAGGGTTTTGATTAGCTCCTGAAGTTGCCTTAACATTTTTGTTTATCAGGTTATCAGCATTTCCAAAAGCTTATAAACATCAGGACTTTTCTCATGCCAATTAATGTTTCAGACCCCGAAGGCAATGCAAAACAATAAATGGTGAGTACATTCATCACCTTTGAGTGGGAGTGTGTGTGTAATATTAAGCTTGATTGTAAATATTTGCACAAATGGGAATAATTGTGCAAAAATTATTCTTGCAGGCGCTGTATTTCCTTTTCATTCAGTTTTGATGATAAGGTTTGTGAATCATTTTGGTTTTTGGAAAGAATACTCTCTAGAGCAAGTGGGACTGCTTTTTACAGCTGCAAATGGTTTATTTGCAGGATTCTGCCTTGCCCAAAAGCAGCTTGGATTCGACAGCAAGTGCTGGTGAACTTTGTAACGTTTGTAGCTGGTGTTTTAGAGAATTCCTCTGAAATCTGCCTTTGCTCCTGGCTCTGACTTCCTTAGCATTTCCATAAGTGTTGTTGGCAATGAATATTTAACCCTTCTGCTTACCAGAATCTTGTAGAGATTAAAAGCTCCTGGGCCTGTAAGAAGTCAGATTTTGGGAGATAGCTACCTTTGAAATGCCTTGGGAGTACAAAAATGGGATCAGGTAACTTAAGTAACTCGTCATGCAGCTTGTAAAGTCAATTTTATGTATATGTATATATGTGTATGTACACATAAAATAAATAACATGTAGCTTTAGCATTCCTTACTGCAAATTTCTCACAGCTGACCCAGATTCACAAACAGGAGGGGAAACCCTCCCAAACACTCAGGAATAATCCCAGGGGCAATTCAGCAGGGCAGTGTGGCTGTGTGGCTCCCCAGGCTGGGAGCTGCTGGGATGGGCAGAGATGCTGGCAACAGCAGCCTCAGCAAGGAACAGATGCCAAGGAATGGTAGACTTCGGCTTGCTGGTTTTTCTTTTGTGGCTTTTTAAAAATCTGTTTCCTGTGCAGAAGGGACATTTCATAGCATGGTTGGCAAGATTTTTTTTTATAATCTGTTTTTATGGTGGTGTTTTCCTTTAAAACTGTGATTTGACCTGCCCAATGGTGATTTCTTTAGTGTTTGGGGATTCTGAAAATCTTCCTAATGAAGCTGAGATTTCATCTCTGGCCATGCACACGAATAATACTTCTGAAGTACTTGCAAGAGAAACTATTTAATAACTAAAAATATTGAAAGCAATTATGTTATTCTGGGTTAGGGGAATTACAAACTTTGTGCTTCTTTTTTTTTTCCTACCCAAACAATCTAATATGCATTTTTTTCGTTTCTGTCATCCTGGTCTGAACTTCTCAAGGGCTTATGTTGCATTAAAGGCATGAATGATGAAAATATTAGTTATGGATTCATAAACCTCACCCTTAAGAACTGTGACATGTTGCAGACTCACTTGTAAGTGGACAGACAATTTCACAGCAACTCCCAGAGCTGTGACACCGTCAAGTAGCAGTTGCAAAGAAAGCTGTGTGCTGAAACTTGTGGTGAAGCATAAAATCAAAGAAGAGTTCCTCTTTTCTTTTCCTTTTTTCTTTTCTTTTTTCTTTTTTTTTTTTTTTTTTGGTTAGGTGACAAATCTAAGAATTATTTAGTTTACCAATATTTCACTGATTCAGAGCACTTTTCAGTAAACAGTGAGATGTGATGGTTTTGACTGAGTTCTGCTGTCCTCCTCCATCCCCGGCTGCATTTACTTTCCCACAAGTCCTTAGTTTAACCAAGTCCTTTTTGTTCCCTCCATGTCATTCCCATTCAACCACAGGAAATGAACATCTGGACACAGACACCCTTCTGTTCCATCAGCCAGGAGTGCAAGCAAGCACCGGGCCAAGTTCTCCAACCAATGCATTGTCCTGTGTCTCTGGAGAGGAGGAGGGTAAATAAATCACCTTCTTTTATGGATAAATGCAATTTATACTGAAGCAGTGCTGCATTTTAATAAAAACACTATAAGGTGTGCTGCTTTAATCTTAAGAGGACAGTATCTTTACCTTTTTTTTTGCTACTTGATGTGTTCCTAAGAGTGTGCTGCACATTCAGCTGCTGGTTTACTGCTGACTGAGGACCTTTTCATTTTTAAGCTCTCTTTGATACCTGCTTTTTCTACTTTTGTGCTCAGGCTTTAAAGTGAACCCACGGGCTGAGTGCTGCAAAGGTGGAGTCGCTTCCTAAAAGCTCTCCTTGAGCCTCCTGTGTGTGGAAAGGATGTGTTGCTGCCTGCTCGAAGGGGTGGGCACTGTAATTGGGTGGGAAAGCCAAAGGCATTGCCAACATCTGCCTGGCATTAAGGCAGGCAGGTTTCAAAGGCACTGAAACTGCCAAGTTCCTCTGGAAGTGAATGGGTGTGTGCCATCTCTTTGAACTCCTTGCAAAATCCAGGCTCTGCTTGCTGGGAAAAGGAAGCTTAACCTTTTTGTGTCAGCTCCACCTCCCTCACCTCTTTATGATGCACTGAAAAGTAATCCTGCACCTCCCTGGAAGAGCAGATCTCCCTGAACACCCATCCTGGCAGGATGAGCCGCTTCCATGAGTCACGGCTGCAGAGGCTTCCCATCCTTTTGACTGAAAGGTGTGTAATGAATTTCATCTTAAATGTACCCTGAATTAGTAACAGCCAGGCAGATGTAGCTATTCCGGTGCTGGGTGTCAAAAATTCAAAAAAAAGAGAAAAAAGGCACTTTACACATCTGAGTCGCTGGAAGGATGAAGCCAGGGTGCTTCCCTGGGATCAGAGCTTCTGCTGGATCCCATCTCAGCAGCAACAGCCCCATCTAGTCCTGTCACCTGGCGCTGGCTTGCAGCACTGTGACACCTGTGGCATGGCCCAGCCAGCCCTGCTGGGATGGATTATTGATGCTGAGGAAATGGGAGTGTTACAAGGGCTTTGTTCAGAGCCGCTGAGCCAAATAACACTACAGAAGTAGCTAAAAGCAGGGAGTGCCCATAAATTCACAAATGCACTTGTTTAGCCATTGATTTAGATGTCTGGCCATTTATTCTGGTGGCCCAAACCTCCGGCTCTATTTTTCTTGTATCTGCAATGGTGACTGTAAGTGCTCCAGGGAATCCTGTGGAGAAAGCAGAGCCTCAGAGGAAGCTGCAGAGGAGCAGGGGCTGTAAAACTGCTCAGAGCCTAAAGGGGAGGAAAAAGGGACATTTATGTGTCCCCATGAGCCTGTCTCCAGCCACCAGGGAAAAAAACGAGCAAAACCTAGCACTAAAGACATCTGTAAGGTTTTGGTGTCTCCTGTAAGTTGGTGTAAGCTAGCATCTGAGTTTGAGAGGGTCCCCAAAGGCTTGGCAGAAGTGCCTGAGTATGCAGCAGCTCCTGGAGCATCGTCCCTCTCTGTCCTTGTACCTGTCACAGCCTCGGCCACACAGCAACGCCGCTCCCTGCAAAGACTATGAAAGTCATAAAAATATCAGCTTGTGTATTCCAGCTCTGTAAACGCCACGTGCACAACACTCTCCTCTCATCCTGTCCACCCAGCAAGGGCTGCCTTTGGCTTTCTGCTTGGATAAAAACTGGAACATCTCCCACACTCCCAGGGCTGCGCTTCAGCTGAGCACCTCCCTGGCACCGCTGCCTTCACACAGCTCTGGGTGGAGCTGAGCCCACAGGGCTCTTGGGGTGCATGAAGGTGTGACGGCTGCACCACCACCACCAATTTCAAACAGGCTGTGATGGCCAAAAGATAGCTGGAGTTTTTAATGCTGGTGGTGTTACCATGGCTTGTGCAGAGTGGGATGGGTATTTCAGGTTGCTGCAGCTGCTGGTTTGCTGTGAACGACATTAGAGCTGTTGTTTCAAAAATAACTGTCTAAAATGCATTATTAAAGTAATGTGTAGCTCTGGGTAGTAAAACCCTCAGTTTAGAGGGTGAATCTTGGCAGCTGTCCATCAAAAGGGGATCCCTACACTTGGGATCTTGAAAGGATTTTAAAAAAAAAGAGGCAGATGCCTACTGTGGGAATATTGTGGAGCATGGAGATGTGTGTGACTGTGGCACCAAGTCCGTCAGACCTCTGAGAGCACACCTGGGTTTAACACCCATCCCCAGCAAAGCCACAAGCGTTTAGGAGTTGCCTCCTGGCTCTGTGGGCTGCAGCAGCTGCTCTCTCCCTGTCACCTGTACCTGCACCAGGCAGGGTTTGCAGCAGCCACAGCCCTTTGTCCCCAAGCACTGATTCAGGGGGAGCTGCAGGGCTTTGGAGCATGCACTGGTGGCTGTGCCAGAGGTCAGGTCCTTGGAGCCTGAGTCACGTTCCGATAGACTCCGTATGAGCCTCTCCATTGATTTCAGGGCTTTGTATTGGTCCCTTATCTGTGATTAAAACTTTTTTTGAAATGGAACTTGGCAGGAAAGGCAGGTGTGAGTGTTATGTTCCTGGCACAGAGCCAGCGCAGCCCCTGGTCTCCAAAGGCTGGTGGCCTTGGGTTTTGTGTTCCTTTGCCTATTGTTAGAGCAACATCCTTCTGTTACAGACTGTTTGTTTTTGTTTTTTTTCTATTTGCAGAAGTGACTGCCCTTACTGCACACATGGAAGTTTTAATAATTATTCCCAAGCAGCTCTGAGAGTTTTTTAACATGGAAACAAGTTCTACATTACTCGTTAAATTGGTCAAATTTCAATAAAGTCAGGAAAACATCTTGAAAACAGCATGAATATAATTTACAAAGAAAACAATCCAAGCGTTACTGCCAAAGAGTTTTCCAACAGGAAGGAAGAAAGAATTTCTCTTTCCCCCCGCATAGAATGACTGTACTGTACGTTAAATTAGTGGTTTTGGGAGTGAAGGAAACCACCACAGGATCCACAATGTTAATAAGAGCAAAGCTGGTACCCGATGTGAAGATAGGTCTTGATTCTTTGTTCCCTTCCTAGGTGGGTTGCATGAATCCTGGCTGCCAAAACTCATATTCCTGTAAGTAGCTCTGCATCGGCTTTTTATCCTAGAGGAACTCTTTCTTGCTGTGTTTTTAAGTGCAGCAGTCGAACTCCATGCAGGGGCTGAAGTTTGGCTTCTCAGCAAGCATGGGAGTGAATGAGATGCCCTCTTTCCCACAATATCATATTGCCTTTAATTAATCTGCTGAATCGGAGCCTGCATGAACCAAGTGCAAACCCATGGGCTGATCTGTCCCCCTGCAAACCTCTCTGGAGTCCTCAGATCCATGAGCCTCAGTGCCCAAACCACTGTGCTCTGTCCTTGGCTAAAGGGCTCAGGTAAAACCTTTGTGATTTTCCTACCCAGAGTAAAAAGATGAACAGCGTAGCAGAGATTAAGAGCAATATAATGTTTATTTCTTAATAAAGTAAATTCAGAGGTCTACATGCCATGTTGCATGTCCAAGCCATGCAAAGGGATTTTTACAAGTAGGTACTGACTGGAGGCATTATTGTTGTAATTACTTGTACTATCAACTGCACTACCTGAAAGGGAAATATAAACCAGACCCGAACTTGCCTGATGATAGAATAAGATGTAAAACTACAACTGTGTCTGGTGACCACATTTTGCAATTTTGAGATGCTTTTGCGCTGACATGAAAGGTAATCTTTCCAAGTTTTTTGCAATATGAGACTCAGACCTCAAGATCAGGGTCTGGACTGATTGCACATTCTCCTCTTTCACCGAGGGGGACAAGTTAGTCCATGCTGAACTTCATGAACTTTTCTATTGAAATTTTGTGTGAAATCAAGGTAATTATTGCAAAACACTTTAGTTTTGGTAAAAGGGTGATTTTTTGCTTTAAAGTAACCTCTCCAAACCTTTTAGTAAGAACAGTTCCAATGCATTTGCTCTGTCAATTTGTATATAACCTTCTCCTGAGGTTCCTTTGCAATTGATACAGAGTGGGAGAGTGGCTGCGCAAAACCCACAAACACATTTTTGGAAGAGCTGTGTTTTGCAAGGAGATTGCTGCACTGTTTAGTATGACACTTTCAGAAATGTTGTGAGGTTTAATTAGCTAAAGTACTTAATCATCATTAGAGGAATGGAGTTCTATGAGGTTATTACTAGACTTTCTAAGGGCAACGTCTGCATAGGAAAGAATTAAAATTTCAAACTGGTGACAAACTATTGGTTTGTCACCAATGGCATTGGGGGGAGAAACATAGAATGGGCACAGCTACTTAATTAAATTATTGTGCACTTTTTTCCCTCTTCACTGTTATGTTAACAGCTGTGCTCCATCTCTGAGGCATATTTGTCTTTATCTTTGGCCACTTTGTCAGAGTTGGCAGAAGGACTCTTAGGTGGGGTTGTTCTCTTAGCGAATTAAACAATGACCAAAACTTTGCTCATTTCTTCCATCATTATTTCAGATTTCCATGTCTTCATTTTGACTTAGCAATATATGTCTCTGCTCTGGAATATGGGAACAGCTCAAGGACTGTAGGGCCTTCAAGGGTCTGCCTTTTTCAGGAGAGTGTTCAGGGACTGCTCTGTGCACTGTACCATCCACCTACGCACAAAGACAATACAGTAAAATGCTTTTACAGCATTTTAAAGTGCATAAAAGTGCTCGGGTCTATAGTTTGTGCTCAGGCAGAGTAATGCACTGAGGAGATGGATTTTATCTGAGCTAGGTGACTATTAGGGGTAGTAAATACTATTTAATATAAGCTATTTGAAATCCAAACAGTTCCAGTACTTTCTATTTCTTCATTTTAGTGCCTGGCGACTATCGGAGGATTTAATTGGTCAATAGATGCTGCAAATACCAAAGCCACCTCCATCTGCTGCTGTGACAGGATACGATTAACAGGAAAAACCCAGGTACTTGCCTTTGCTAATCTCTAAAGTCTCCTTCTGGCAAGTTTGGCAAACCCATATAAGAAATTTGTCTTTGAAGCTCAGGCTTGTATTCAAGTGTTGTTGTTTGGTTGTGTTGGTCTCGGTGCAGAGTGTAGGCAAAGGGGGGAAGGAGCAGGACAGGTGAAAACAGCGCAGAGAAATGTCAAGAGATGAATCTAAGTGGAATTTAAGGAATTAAAATGCTCAGGCAGTGAGAGCAGTGGGAGAAGAGGGTCCCAGAAAGTGGACCCTTTGTACAGAAAGTGCCAAGTCTGTTGTATTCCTGGGATTTAGCAGT
The DNA here is from genome assembly GCA_036785705.1 of Acanthornis magna. NCBI lineage: Eukaryota > Metazoa > Chordata > Aves > Passeriformes > Acanthizidae > Acanthornis > Acanthornis magna. The sequence continues at coordinate 7,911,963 of JAWUZG010000092.1, forward strand.
GATGGCATGGTTACTAGTTGCTGTAACAGATTTCAGGAATGTCTCAGGTTATCCTTTCCATCCGATGTTCAGTTGAGCAAAAAAAGAAGGCCAGGTTCAGATGTTTAGAGGGATGCAGGTTCCAGTGCCCTGGTGTCAGCCCTGGTTGCCCTGGTCAGTGTGGCTGCAGCCTGAGCCCCACACTCCTGGCCGTGGTTTGTGGCTGCTGAGATCTTGGGCTGAGGGAGCTCGAGCGCAGGGTGTCAGACACAGTCTGGGTCTCCCTTCCTTTCCCTTTCCCTTGCAAAACTTCAAAAACAAATAATCAAACCCCCCCTGGGCCAGGCAGGTTAAACCCCCTGCAAACTTCTCCAGAAAATCTAAAAAAATATCCGTGAATGTGTTGGGCAAGGCTTTCTGGGCAGTTGGTGTGTTTTGGTGTGTCCCTGGAGATACCTTAAAGGCCTGGAGCAGGACACAGAGCCTTCCTCTGGCTGAACCCTCCCTGAGCTGCTGACAGCCACATCCCTGTGAGTCAATTCCAGCTGTACACCCGGAGTTTAATGCTGGCATGTCTGTGAGGATGGGAACTGGTCAGGTGCTGTGACACCTGCCCACCTCCTTTAGAAAATACACTCAGTCAGTGCCCACATGTGACCAAACCATCCTGCAGGGACCTGCTGCCCCAGTGTCACTTGCTGGTGTCCCTGTCACCCTTACTGGTGGTGTGCAGAAGTGTTATGATGATCTTTTGGCAATCTCAGATAGAAGAAATAGAACACCAATTTAAAACACAAAGAAAAGGCTCAAGGAATCTATCATTATTAATCCTGCTGTCAGTTTTAATTTTGGGGACATTACCTCACTCAACACTCGTTGGAGAGAGCTGCCAAAAATGGTGATGTCATCATCCCAGGCACATCTGACCCTGGCTGCTGATTGCCAGAGCTGAGTGCAAGTTAATAAATCCCCTGGTACCTGGATGCACTCTGGAGTTTTATTACAATACAGGCATTCCGTGATACCCTGGTAATTAAACAGTCTGGGCAGGAAAGAAACCAAACTACCTTTTTCCCCTGTTTAGAGGAATTGTACAATATAATTGTCTTTCATGTCAACTTCCTACGACTGTCATGTAAACCTGTGTTTGGATTGTGAGGGAAACGTGGATGTAGGCAGAAATTCAAGATGAAATGTACGTGAGAAATCAGATCTGCTTCCCCAGATTGACATGTGCAGAGCAAAGTGGCTCCTGACAGTCAGGGCACTCCACCTCCAAGAGCCAGAAGCATTTTCATTTCTCAGGAAAATGCTATTCCAACATCTTCATATGGATTTGGGGATGAGGATCCCACCACTGCCATGCCTGTGTCTCCCTGCCACCCCTGTGAGCTCCCGGCCATGGGAATTTTGGGTGCTGCTCCCTAGAACAGCAGAGCATCCAAGTCTGAGCCCAGTCTGAAATCCTGAATAGAAGCAACACATATTTCTTGTAAGGGATCTTAGCCCATCTCCAGACATAGCCACGAGACAGACACAGCATTCATAGGGTTGCCACATTCCCATGGCAGTAGCAGCATAACTTCTCCCAAATTTATAGAGCCCATTGAATAAAAGAGCAATTGAAGAAGTCATGTTGATGAAGCAAAACCTTTGAAAATGGGAGCAGAGCTGGGGACTTTCACACCAGAGAAAGCTTTCAAGTCACGCTTGTTTGGAGCTGACATCTGTTTACCTTTAAAGGTCTATAAATAATATTACCTTACCTCTTTACTGACTGGAGATGATGCTTTGCTTCTGTTTATAGACCCCCTCCTCCTCTATCTTGATATTGGTGTTATCTGGCCGAGCAATTTGACATCATCATCATCACAGACGTTTCTCTGTCTCCATAGCAACGTCTGATGATGCCACAAACAGAGGATTATGCAATCTGTGTAGGCTCAGATGGAAGGAGAGGCAGGGCTGGGACTTCTGATTTAAGCACAAATGTCTCTAATAACAGTAAGGGGAATGCAGAAACTTGTTGGCAAAGGAACTGTTTTTTTGTGTAAACATTCTCTTTTCCAAGTTTTACTCTGGTGGGAAAGTTCCTCCTCAAAGTCCTCTTATAGACATATATGTATTATATATGCACAGCCCCAGATATGCATATTTGTGTGTAAATGGAGATATACAAATGCAATATTGTTCCTAGGATTTGCAGAGGTGTTGCCAGTTCCCTGCACAGCAACTCTAAAGCATCCAGGATCTCCTGAGCTTCACCCATCCCAAGCACAAAGGTGCTCTGGGTCTGCCCAGACCTCACCTTTGCTCCCTCTTCAGCAAAGGCCAGCCCTGCCAGCCCTGTCCTCGGTCACATCTGGGGATATTTGTGCCCTTGGCTAGGTTGGATTTGTTCTTTGGATTCTCCTTTTTCAGACCCACCCTGGTCTTTAGCAGGTTTATCCTGTGGTTAAATCACAGGAGAGATCTAAGGGGAGTTTAAAATCTCTGCCCTCCCAAAAGCTGTTTTGCAAAGCCTAAGAAAAATGCCTTTGTTGCCCTCTATGTGCCTCAGTTTCCCCAACAACAGGGAAAATAAATCTCATTCTCAGGGAGGCACTGAGGATAACTTTGTTCTAGTTTCTGAATGCTCTGACATTTTGGTGAGGGGATCCATGGATACTCTGGAAAACATGCTTGTTTATCTTATTTTTATTGAATGTATGAATGCATCCTATCTGGCACATGTTGTCAGAATCAATAACTGTGTCTTGTTACCAGTTTTTCCATTTATGGCATATTGTCCTGACATAGCTGTAAAACCTCAATGAATATGGTTTTAATAACCCAATGGTATTTAATGTACAATCGCTGTCTTATTAAGTCTAAATTAAATCCTTACTTGAGACACTTAATTTAAAGTGTGACTGATCTTTTCCTGGCCTGGAAGGAGATACTTAAGTGACACTTCTTCCAATTTGGCCACATGGTTGAGGGGGTGGGATTTAAATAATGTATTTTGATGATACCACTCATCTGGTTAAAGCTGAATTGCATCATTTTATGAACACTCAGAGACAGGATCAAATTAAACCCAACTTCCCACCAAGTTAACTCAGCTGAGTTTCAGAGCTTAATAGTGCATTCAAAACACACACTTATTGTGACTATCCACTCATCAGCATCTGCTTGGATTTTCCAAAGGAAAAAATGAACTGCACCATATTTTTCTACTCAGGGCCTCTTGTGGGGTGCCTTTAGAGCTGACAAAGACAAGGCTTACATTCTGCTGTGGGCACACTAATAAAATAAACCTAATAAAATAAACATTACATGCAATAACGATGCTACTAAATCTAAGTTCAATGTGTAGCTAAAGTGTTACCCACAGATCTATTTAGAGTGATGTGCCTGGACTCTTTTTCCATCCTTTTCCAACCAAGAGTCTCATAAACATTTGCTAAATTGAAAGCATCATCAGAACCAATGGGAGCTCCTCGAGCAGCTTTGGCACGTGCAGAGCTCAGGGATAAATGATGTGCTGTCACTTCTCTGTGCCATCGCTGAGAAATGGCCACACCTGAGGGTTTGGAAGGAAATTTCTGGATGAAAAAGCCCAATCAGACCCTGGACAGCATCACGTGCATTGTGTCTGTGCTTTGTGCTTGGGCCACACTGTGATCATCAGGTTGGATTAATGCAAATTGTGCAGCTGAAGGTGCACAGGAAAGGAAAACACCCTTTAATACAGGCAGATGTGGGGTTTGGGTTTGATGTCTGGGAATAAA